>JBBBDQ010000138.1:135000-792500 GCA_037127315.1 Ascarosepion bandense
CTGTGGTAGTCTGTCAAGAATTCAATAGCATTAGGTCCTTACTAAGTAAAACTAACAATGTGTATATACTTAAAAACAATACATTATTTCTACTAAACTGCAACAGATGTGAAGTGAGCAAATGCGGTTGAAAAATGGCGCCGATAGACAAAATTTGTAAATAAACGGAATAAATTTAAGCGAAAATGAGACGAAGTCTAAATTTATTTAGAAAGCCTCTTTTTCTATTTGCCACGAAATGTATTTTTACTTCTTTTTTTTTTTTTCTAGATTATACGTAATTTAGTTTTCTGTTCTCCTCTGTCAAGCCTTTTAATGAGATTTTGCAGAATTTGAGCGGCGAGCGCACCGAACGAATGTAGTTCAGACTTTAATATTTGTTTGCATGGCCGTATCTGACTACCGAGGACACCGGGCACAGGTCCGGGCCGATCCGTATAATCATAGTGAAAATCCGGGCAAGGAAAAATGTCTTCGTCAGAAATCAAACAAAACATTTCACGAAGAAAGAAAGAAAGAAAGAAAGAAAGAAAGAAAGAAAACATCCGAATGAACGCAGTCAAAATCTGTTTGTTTATTAATTTTGGGAAAAAAGACTGGTTATACTCAGAAAGTCCGAACCCGATTTCCTGCTCTCGTTCACGTTCTGTGCCTAATTTCCATTGGAATAACCGAAAAAATCCGCAAAAATCATAGTTTCTGGAAACGGATGACACTGATGACGTCATCACATTGTCAACTAATAAATCCGGGCAATTTTCTCTGTGCCTGGTGTTTTTTAGTATCAGCTACGCCCCTGCTTCTGAGATGAGGTATTGTAATTAATTACATCATCTGAAGTAGGTCGGAGTGTACAACTGAAACGTCGCGGATATGGTAACAAAGACGACGACAACAGTAAATAATGTAAATAATTCAGACTTTAACTTTTGGTGAGTAGCATTCTTTGTTAAATCACTATATATCTGTTCAAGAAGACAACTCCTGTTGTGGGATGTTAGTATGATTGGACAAATATTTAGTCACCATTATGTTTCGGGAATCAACACTTTAGAGAGTAAATATTTACAGGCTCCTGGGAAATTTTAATTTATATCAAACTCAAGTTAGACTCAATATGAGGCTAGGTAAAAAAAAAAATGAGTAACGCAAAAAATGAAACTAGTTATAAGAATGTTCTTGTGTGTGTGTGTGTGTGTGTGTGTGTGTGTGTGTGTGTGTGTGTGTGTGTGTGTGTGTAAGAGAGAGGGAGAGTACAAAATTCAAAAGTGTAAACTATGATAATGAACATGCCTCACTGGGGACACTTTGTACCCACATGTCACGACACCTAAAATCCGAAGTTAAGAAGAAGCTGTAAAAGAGACTTGGGAGAGAAATGCACGCGTTTTTACAGGCTTAAGGAGCGCCTCCTAGTGACAGTTTTTTTTTTAGCAAAGTCAAGTGGGATAACCCCGCACTCCGAATAAGTCTTTGAAAATAAGTGTTAGGGTGTTTTTCTTGTACTTTTTTTTTTTTATTTAACAAATTTCACAAATTATTCTGTAAAACAATGTATAGCATCTTGTTGCGAACACATTCCCAGTTTATGTTTGTTCATTTACATTTTCACTAAATCCGTGCGCGCTTTTCCACATCATTAACAAACCGATCATGAGGCGTCTACTCTAAATATACTTTTAAATTCCTGTATAATATTTTTACCCAGGCACAGAATATTTTTGTTTTTGTTTTTTCAAAAGTATGCATAATGACCACTAAGAAAATTCAGATAAACTGCAAACACACAAGCATTAGTGTGATTTGTATTAATTAGCGGGTTCATTAATTAGGTTGCGTTCTGCAATTAAAGGATCGTGAGAAAGCATTCTTTTCATTTTTATAATGATTTAGACGACTCGGTCGGACAACTTAAGAACAAAAGAGGAAAAATAACTTCTAAAAATGTGAGAGAAAAAAACAAACAAACTAAAGAGGAAAAATGTTTAAAAAAAGAAGAAGAAAAGTAGTTGAGAAAAGAATGTGAGGAAAAGGAAAAGGAAAATATAAGAAAAAACTCAAGAACGAAAGATAAGTAAACACTTACAGTAAGAAGAAAGAACTGCGGAGGAAAGAGAGTCTAAAAAGAGAAAGAATCAGAAGGAAAATGTGAAGACGAGAAGGAAAAGACGAGAAGGAAAAGACGAGAATGAAGATAAGGAAAAACGACGATGAAGTTTTTATTTTATTTTTTTTTTTATCGTACTTTTCTCGCGGACGAACACGTTGCTCTTTTACCAAAGATCATGCAACAATATCTTTGCATTACAAGGATAATAATAGAACAAGGAAGATTTATGATGAATCATATTGTTCTTTTGTTGAGTTAACCTAAATTATGCATCAAGAGGCCAGTTATTATTTATTTTTTTACAAAATGAATATTAAACAAATATTGTACAAAAATGTGGCACAAGGCCAGAAAAAGAGGTTTCGTAAATTCGGGAGTTACTTTTGTTGACCGAATCAAACTATGAATGTTCCATTTGTAATGAATTCTAAGAAAATCATATGAAAAGAAAATATATAAAAAAAAATTAAAATTAAAATTTATCGCTCATTCAGTAATGAATTAGAACACTCCAACTACTAGCCTCTGATACATCATACGCTAGAAAATCTGCCTCCTTCCCATAGCTCAGAGGTAGAATCGCCGACTGACGCTAATTCTGTCGGGTTTCAATTCTGGGTAATCGGGTGTATAACCGTAGTGATGAGCTGTGATACAGTGAAACAGATCTGTTTGCGGATAACTATATATATATATATATATATATATATATATATATATATTAATAATAATAATAATAATAATAATAATAACTATAGCAACAACAATACCAATAGTAACCGAACTAACTCTGCCGAAACTAGTATTAATTAAGCTATAATTTAAATCGTCTTGTATAACCCACCGAGAACGAACTCGGAGGGAAAAGAAGGGGAAGTAAAAAAAGAAACAAACGAAGTACATGAACAAAAAGTCAAGCACTCGTAAGAAAGAAAAAAAAACCCAAGACGAAAACCCTAACACTAAAGCGCTCAATACGAAAGTAGAGCAAACAAAGACAGAAAATCTGAGCAAGAGCCAATTTTCCTGACGAGCCGTTAGGCGAAACCGTGTTGGCTCTTGCTCAGATTTTATGGATATATATATAGTGACTTGAATTAATAAATATACAGATGATGACTAACCGTACTGATCAGCTGTGATACAACGAAACAGGACTGTATGCAAATGACTATATATATATATATATATATATATCCTTCTCTCAACTAAGAAGAAGGCAATCCACAACCAAAAAGAAGAAAAGACTGAACCCTGCCGCAAAACAGCGGAAGTTTGATGAACCATAGTCTAGCCACTGTGACTAAAGACTACCAAAGTTCAGAGAAGCTTCCGTTATATAAAAAATGGGAAAGAAAGAAACGCTCAAAAATGAAATAATTTTGGTCAATCAAAAATTAACTCAAAATAACTTTGGTATTAACTAAAACCAAGGTTCTCGCCAGTAGTCTGGGAATCTTGTCATTGCCACCGAAAAGTTACGGTGGCCTCGATCTTGTCAACAGGATATAAACTAAATCGTATCACCCCGAGCAAGGCGGTAACGCCACTGATGTGCAGAGGGCTACATAAGAGTAAAAAGATTAGGTAGAAGAGAGTGAAGATAAAGACGAACCAGTTAGAAAGGAGCAAGAGAAGGATGGGAATACAGGTGTGATGATAGTTGCAAAGGTGGAAAGAAAGGAAAGGATATACAGGGTGGTGAAGAAAGAACTAGAGTCAAGTGGTTAAGAGATGAGTATTGACATTGCATTTAAATTCCTGGAGGTTGTAGCTTTCAGGAAAGCAAGAATATGGAAACGAGTTCCACAGGCGGGAAGTGCGAGAAAAGAAGCTGAAAGAGTAGAATTATCGTCTGCATTTGGTTGATCTAACTGTAAATGGGTGAAACCCAGTTGCCAGTCTGGTTGCATGAGTAAACACCTGTTGCAGAGGCACCAGTGACTTAAGTTCGTTGGAGCAGAAGCCATGAAAGTATTTATAGAACAGACAAAGGGAAGCCACATCCCGTCGGTGTGGAAGTGGCTGGAGTCGAGCCGCCAAGACGGTAACTATCACATTACTGATTCTTCTTTGGAGCCTGTCAAGAACACTGAGATGAGCAGCAGGGGTGCCTGACCATATATGACAGCAGTACTCCATGCACGGACGAATGGGTGATTTGTATATATGCAGGATGGATTCAGGCGGTGTGACAGAAAAGTAACTTAACTTTTATTTACTTTAAAAATAATTAATTCTCACGGAAAAACATGAAAATATTTTGAAAAAAAGTTCTCTCAGGACAAGAACAAAAATTAATTTGTTTAAATTTAAGCTTTCTTCTGTAAAATTATCAAAGAATATCAATTAAAGCTAGAAGCCAATTGAAACCAAACTACACAATAAAATTATAACATAGATGATTCACAAGAGACCGAAAAAGGATCATTTACGTTTGGCGTTCATTTATTTCTTGTTTGTGATCTTTACAAAAGTACCTCTTGAAAAACTACTTAAAACCCTTTCATTTTTTCTTTCCTCTACCACTTAAGACAAAATAATCTTTTTAATAGTAATACCATGACAATCAAAAATTATCCTCTCTCGTTTATTGTATTACTCGAATTATTATGCAAATTCTGATAAAGAAAAGTAAGACGTCAGAGAGGTTAACGTTATGTAATAGCTCCTCCCAAGAAGAGGGAGAATCTTCCATAATTGGAAGTGTGAAATAGAGAAAGGTAAGACGTTAGAGAGGTTGACGTCCTGTAATAGCCCCTCCCAAGAAGAGGGAAAATCTTCCATGATTCGAAGTGTGAAGCAGAGAAAAAGGACTGGTTGAATTTTAGAATATTTTCATAAATCCCCTCATGCTTCCTCACCACACCAGTAAAAAGAGACACTCATAAATACGAGAGCCCACAGGGGCTAAAGTCAGTTCCCAGTCAGTTGCAGTCGGAGATAGAGTGTGACGGAGTTAGTTTCAGCCGCTGTTGCCGCCCTCAGTTCCAGTTCGAGTCTCAGTCAGTTGGAGTTTGAAGTTGCCAGTTTTCACCAAAGTTGCCACCCGAAGTTTGAAGTAATAATAACCAAAGTTATCTGCTAAAGAAGAAGAAAAACTCCGACGAAAACCCTTGTGCCAACCGATGATAATAATAATAATAATAAGAAAAACACCAATGAATCATTTTCGAAAAGTACAAACAAACGTGTGTTTGAATTTACCAGTTACCTAATTACCAAGTCTGGCCCATCTTAGAGAAACTAGCCAAAATTTTCGTTCCGACGCCAATTATTAGGAACGGGTTGGGAAAAAGGAAAAGAAAAAGAACTGTAATTATTATTTTTTAAATTTTTTTGTATATAAATATCATCTAATGATTTATTCAGGCGTCGTTCATTTTATTTTCAAAATTGGTGCCGTTTTATTTATACAATTGTGTGCACGTATTTCACTTGGTTTAGCTTGGCTGGGATACTCCAGTGATAATTCACCTTAACTCTCTTAAGATCAAAAATCACAACGTGGGTAAGAAAGATTACAGGTGAAGAGGTCAACCCAAAGACCAGCTGCTGTGTCAACGCCATCAACAACCGACGAGTGTTGACTGACAGATTGTTCTCAGACCAGGGTTAATCCTGACGAAAGGGACAGCAGGCCACGAACCCAGTACGCCGCGACAATTTAACTAAGTTCTATACTACAGTTTATTTTCTCGTACTTCTCGCTTATGGGACACTTTTCCGGCTACATACTTTCCAGTTAACCTTGAGCTTCAAACATTTAAATGCAATGACAGTTATCTACTGTCTTTATGATTACACTTCTATTGTTCTCGCTCCTTAGTAATGTTTCTGTTCACTAATTCTTTCACGCCCAGCAACCACTTGTATCTTAGTGGCTTCACTGCCTTACTTGGGGTAAATCCGATTAAAAAATTCCAAAAGCGCTCACTCGAGACGCTCTTTAAGCTTATAAATAAGCAATGCTATTCTCTCTGTGTCTCTTTTTAGTCTTTCCAACTCTTGTTTTCAGATGAAGTAGAATTGTCGTCTGCATTTGGTTGATCTAACTGTGAATGGGTGTGATATTACTGATTTTGCTTTGGAGCTTGTCAAGAACAGTGAGATGAACAGCATATATGATGACAGCAGTATTCCATGCACGGACGAATGGTTGATTTGTATTTGTGCAAGATGGATTCAAGCGGAAAAAACATCCTGGCCCGACACAGTGATCCAACCGTCCTATTGGATTTAACTATTAAACAATGTAATGGTTTCACTTGAGATCGGAAGAGAGGGCAAGGCCGAGGAGGTGCAGTTTATTGCTCGCTTGGTCCATGCTTATGGGAGGCAAGAGAGGTTGCCTGTGAGGATTGGCAGACAGCAGCTTCGTCTTAGATGCATTGAAATGCACAAGCCACTTTTTTACCCATTCCACTACTGAGTGCAGATCCCTCTCAAGATCAGCAGCAGCATGGTTATGTTTGTCATCCTCGCCGGATTTCTTACTGATGCGGGAGTAAATTGTGGCGTCATCTGCGTAGATGCCTACTTGGGACTTAAGTCTGGGAGATCATTTATGAATATAAGGAAGAGCGTTGGGCCTACGATAGAGCCCTGAGGGACACCAGCATTTGTACACTAGGATGTGGAGGCCTGCCCATTCAAGACGACCTTCATTATGCGGTTAGATAAGAAAGATTTAATCAGATCAAGCAAGCGTCCGGTGATACCATAACCCCGTAGCTTGCGTAGAAGGCCAGCGTACCAAACCCTATCAAAAGCCTTGGAGATGTGCAGGGCAACAGCACGAGCCTCGCCGAACTTCTCAAGGGCACGTTTCGGCTATTGTGCCCACCAGCCTTCTTCAGGTATCAGTCAATCCGACTCAATCTGCTTTATATATCTGGGGAAGGTAACTCGTCTTGTTCAATTTTTAGTAGTACACATTTATTTCTCGCTCTGTTTCCATCGAATATAAACTTGTACTACATTGATTTGTGAGTTTGGTAGTATAATGGTTGTGAGTTCAATCGATAGGCCGAGTAGTACAGACTCTGTGGAAACAGGGCATGCAATTAAGAATAAAATGAGATATCCTTAGACATATTGTTGTGGAGTAGTTTTCGCACTGAAAGCTATAATCGTGCTATGTCGGTTGCTAATCGACTTAACGCACCCAAAATGTTAGGAACTTGGTAATCTTCCACTGTAAGCTGACTCCTTAGTATTCGGCTAACTGCCGACTAATATCAACTGCCTTAGTCCAACTATGTCCAAACTGGAACTAACTAATTGTTCTACTGAACTCCAATAGAACTCTGAAGAACTCTCTAGAACTTCGAAGAACTCCTAAGAACTTCCCAATAACTTCTCGAGTTAACTTCCTGTTAACTCTTATTAATATAGGAGGGAGAGTCCATTATTAGAGGATATGTGTGTTTCACCATAACACATATACAGCAGATCGAGAACAAACAGCCACCGTAGAATAAAGGAAGGGTTCAGTTCGAAATTCCCATGATCAACATGCACTTGATGAAGGCACAATGGCCAAAACGCTATAATAGGAAGAAAAATGGAACCAATAGGCTCAATGTAAATAAAAACTAGCTTTACACTATTTACATTATTCAGACTATTGTCCTCATCTTTGTTGCCATTTGTACGACGTTTCAGCCGTTGTACGCTCCGGCCTTTTTCAGGTGCTAGGAATTTCAAACCGAACCCTTTATTATAACAGAGGATTCGTTTCAAAATTCCGAGTACCTGAAGAAAGGTAGAGCGTACAACGGTCGAAACGTCGTAAACATGGCAACAAAGATGAGGACAATAGTCCGAATAATGTAAATAGTGTAAATACTAACACATCTCAGAAATATAGACAAAATTAGCTTTGTTTTAACTTTCTGACACTTACAACAAAGAATAATTCTGGATGCGCTTTGCTGTCTTCCAGATAATCTTCTTCTTCTTCTTCTTCTTCTTCTTCTTCTTCTTCTTCTTCTTCTTCTTCTTCTTCATTTATTTATTTATATCTTTATTTTTTAAGTGAATTCGGTACAGTCTAGGATGTACCTTGTAGCGCAGTGGATATCGGCTTGGAACAAGAATTCGGAGAGCCGAGTTCGAAGTCCAGTTGGATTCGTTATATTAACTTACTCGCAAATACCCTTGGGAAAGTGTTAATCCATCTCTTTTTTCCTTCAGCTATGGGTTAAGTAGCAGGGAACATTGGGTGCTATAGCCTTGATTGACTATTCTACTGCAGAAAGTAATGGCAATCTACTGCGGGAAAATGTTCTGCCCAGTCAGTCATATCTCTTTCGAAGCATAATCACCCAAGCGTGTATCACGTAAGGCATTTAACTGACTGATAAAGGCAATATGAGTGATACAGTAGATGAGTCAAAACTTCCCAGCGATGCGTTTTTTGCCAATTTTTTTTCTCTTTTAAAAGAAAAACGCGATAAAAACAGGTAATTCAGTTCTCAACCAAATTTCAAACAGTTTACAGAGTTAAATAGGATACTTCCTTAGCTACATTTTTAAAAAAAATTGAATTTTGGTTCACTAGAAAAAAAGTTACAACAAAATATATGAAGTCCAAAAAGGGAGACTAATTACATAAGTACATAAGGGAGTGAGTTGCTAACGCTTCTATTAATAAATCTTATTCTTTATAACTTTTTTCTGCTTAATATTTCTGCATGTGGTTTTCAACATTTAAATTTTGATGATATCTTTTATCATTTTTATCAATCAAACTTTGCTTATCACTTATCATATCAAAATTATCAAAATTAATGATAAATAATCAATTTTTATGGTTTTTAATCAACTGCATGTGATTTTTTGTTCTTTTTAATATTTTGAATGCGGTTTTCAGCATTAAATTTATGTTAAATTAGTAGCAATGCCTGGAAAAATCATGGATTACATGGAAAAATGCACGCATGAAAAATAACATTCTTAAGATTATATTAAACCTGGAAAAGAACAGGACAAGTTATTAAACCTGGAAAAGTAAAGAACAAAATATTTTAGTGAAGTAACAATAAATTTCTTACTTAAAATATTACGTTCAAATTATATTTTGAGTAAGAAATTTCTTATTTTTAACTTCACTAGAATATCTTGTCCTTTACTTTTCCATGTTTAATAACTTGTCCTGTTCTTTTCCAGGTTTAATACATTCTTAAGAATATTTCTTTTCGTGGGCGTATTTTTTCATGTATGACATATGTATAGATTGTGTTTAATAATCTAGTACAAAAATAGCATTTTTATGTCGCATTCTGTAAAAAAGAAATAATCAAATTCCGTATTTTATAAAGTAACCAATGTAGCTCGAACTGTCTATAATGACTATCGATATTAGCTCACCAACCACAGTACTAGAACAATGTAGTAAAATGAAATAAAATATATGAACGGACTCCGAGATACAGATAGGTAAGTGTAATTGGGTATCAACCAATGCTTTCAGTAGAAATAAACAAGGCAAAAAATAAACAAATCAATAAATAAATACATCCGTGTGCCAACACTAAGTTCAGTCGCACATCTGGAGTAAACAGACCAGCAAGCAACGTAGTAACAAAAACAGGGTCAGAAATCCAAGCTTCCCCTTGCAACAGCGAAAACGCACTTTCGCTCGCCAAGCTCAAAAATCGTACTGTCTCTCTCAATGCTCAAAAAATTATTATTCGTCTGTAAGAAAAAACAACGGCCTTCATTCCACGAACGATTGTCCACGCCAAACAGGGAGGAAAGCACATTAGCATAGCTTCTATTATACTTATAGCAGCTCTTTGTGCTAACAATTTCTTGTAAATTTTCTTCGGCAGATCACGCACAAAGCACGACCTCTTTTTCGAGGTAGGTGAATTTCTCTTTCGTTACAGTAAGTAATAGATATCATGTGATTAATAAAAATTTTACAAGTAGACAAATACATTGATGACAATGCAAATTTTGAAAATTGTACAACATCTCTTCACCTGGAGAGACAAAAGGTCCTCTCAGTTCATGAAAAGTTGGCAATCTTGAACTTTCGTTTCATAAAATACTACTACTACTACTACTACTACTAATAATAATAATAATAATAATAATAATAATAATAATAATAAAAACAGTGTCAGTAGGACAGTTTTTGTTTGATTCCAAGATTATTTTAACTTCTTTCGGCAGGTTGGCTTTATGGGAGTAGAAATAAACACAAATAGGCCTGAGCAGGTAGACACTTTGAGAAACGAGCGTCCACGCTGATTTGCAGTGCGTTGTCAAGTCGAAACAGCTCTGATGACTATTAATAATAATAGAAAAGTATGGTGTTAAATACATTAACAAAAAAGATTGTTTGGTTTCTTCATTAGACTACGGGCTAATGAATATATATATATATATATATATATATAATTAAATTATTTATAATATACACCCTTGATACCACAAAACAGGACATCTACAATAAACTGAAAGATATAACTACCCCGGACCAATTGGAGGAAATTATGCATCGACTGACGAAAATTATTAATAAATCTGAAGCTCAACACCGGTTTAAAATTATTAAAAAAAAAAAAAAAAAAAAAATGAATACATTATACAAAGGTACTATCTCTCTTCCGAACAAAATTGATAAATTCATTAATCTATCCAACTATGAACTAACTAAGCACCAAAAAGAATTACTGAACCTTGGACCCAACTGTCATATATAAATGCATGAGTTTGTTGTTGCTTGGGAATCTTCCATGTAAACAAAAACAGTTTGTCATTATGGTTTGTTCGTGTTTAAATATATAATGTAATTGACATCTTTGAAAATGGCTTATGTTAGCCGAAAGCTCAGATTGGATTATTAAAAATTATGTATCAATATTGTAATTTTCTTTCTTCATTTAATGATAATGCTATTAAGCTTATCAGAAAATATGAAAAAGAATTACATAAAATAAATAGATAAAACTTGTCTATATTATTTAATGAAACATGCATTAATATATATATATATATATATATATATATATATATATATATATATATTGCACACACCCTTAATATTCCTATTCTTATCTGTTTAATCCACAATTTCTTTTTTATTTAGCTTTTTGACAACATCTTTTCCACTTCATTATAAACTGTATGAATCACCTTAATGACAAATAGGAACCATGTTTGTATTCGGAGGGCCCAGTTTTAGAAACTCACCCTTTTATCTTTCCTCTTCCTGAGCTCCAACGAAGCCACATGTTAGACATTATCTTTCTTTGAATATTCAGTGATATACTTCTCCCATATTGCTGGCAGCATTAACAGCTGGAATCCATTGGATGCGTCTTCATGCGTCTCTTCTTCACCCCCAGACTTTATTACTAATATCACTCATGAAAGACCAAGTTCGCTTGGTTTTTACAGCATCATTCTAATTTTTTCCTTTCCCCACCCTATCATTTTTACTCATGACAAACTTTAATTTTATTCTTGTTAGATTGGTAAAAATTTTTTCATCCAGTTCCAGACGTTCCCAACTTAGAATATTCGTAAGACCCTACCTTTTTTTTTTCGTTCAAGGTACAGAAAGTTTTCAGTGGTTAGTTTCACTCGCTTTCATGTATTTACACTGTCAGTAAAGATTTATTTTTTGCAAGAAGTTGAGAATGTATCTGCCCTATGACTTCAAAAAATTATTCAATGCTCCGAATCAACTAGGTGTTCAAAGAAAGAATTAACGTACGACAGAGTTGTTCACACAATTCCATGGGGACGAATTCGAAACGCCGTAAACAAGTTACAAAGCAGAGGTAAAGGGTTGTATTTGACTTCGTGTCGCCAACAGAAGTTGAATATCAGTGAACCACGATAAACAAAACGAAGTCTTGAATAGAAAATTAATCACCAACATTTACTGACACACGTGGGTACAAATATGCGAAGGTATAGAGAATGGTCGAACTCTATGGTTGGGAAATGAGAAGTGATCATCTCCTTTCTGGAAGTGAGGTCAAAATTCACACGTGACCGGAAACCTTTTTTTGCATTATGTGAAAATTAAATTCTTTATCCTTTTTTTATTATTATTTTATTTATTTTATTTTCATTCTTCCGCACAGATTACCATAGTAGCTGGTTCAGAACGGTCTAAACCGAGTACAGTTGACCACTCGACAAACCTTTAACCCCATCATCTTATGCCATTAGGTCAAAATCGAGTCTCTAAACTAGAGCATTCGGAACTGCATTCAGTGGCAAACGATGGCAGTCTGGACGCAGGAGTATCATTCTGTTATCGTCTGACTTGTGTTGGTAATAGGAAATAGCAATGGCGATTATGTTGAATAATTATTCTATTTACTTCTTCAAAAATACAAGGTAACCAAAAAGTTCTGTCCGTTTTAAATGAAAAAAGAAAACGCTTCACAGTATGTATAACTTACATTTAGTCTTCGAAGTAATCGCCATTGGCATCCAGCACCTTCTGCTAACGTATCTCCAACTGTTCAATGCCCTTGCGGTTGCACTCGGGGGGTTTTGACGCAAAGAAGCCCGTGAGGCCTTTGCGCAAGTCTGCTTCATTGGTGAAGGATTTCCCACGAAAATGATTATCCAGGGAGTGGAAGGGGTGGTAATAGGATGGCGCAAGATCAGATGAATAAGGTGGATGGCACAAAGTCTCCAACCCAAGTTGCTGTATGGTATCCCTGACCACTCGTGCGACATGCGGCCTGGCGTTGTCATAGAAGAAAAGCACACCTTTGCGATTCACCAGTACTGGCTCCTTTTGGCGCAATGCCTGTTGCGCACGTTTCAATTGCTGCGAGTATAGGTCTCTAGTGACCGTTTAACCCATTGGTTGCAGTTCATAATGAACCACTTGAAGACCTGACCACCAGACACAAAGCATAATCTTGCGTGGGTGCATAGGCGGTCTTGCGGTGTGAGGAACAGCATCCTGAGGAGACAACTAATGTCTGGAACGCTTGGGAGTTTCGCACAGAACCCACTTTTCATCATTGGTAAGCACTCGATTGAATAAGGATGTGGTACGGTGGCGAGAAAGCAGCGATACGCAGGCTGCCACTCGTTGTCCCTTGTGGACTTCCAACAGCGTTTGCGGAACCCACTTGCTCAGTTTGTACGGCTTACTTAGGCGGTGCAGGTGAAGTCTGTTTCATCGGAAACGTTGAACTGTCTTGCAAGTTCACCACACGTTAGACTACTGTCCTCTTTAATGGCCGCCTTCAGGATTCCATCATTCAAGACCTGTGATCGTTCACTGCGAAGCTCATCATGGAGAGACAAATCTCCCGACTCGAATTTTCGAAACCAACTCCTTACAGTACGTTCATACACAGCACTTTCCCCAAAACGCTTGACATATCCGGCGACTTGATGCAGCTGCTGATAAGCCCACTTTGAAGTCGTAAAGCAAACAGCTTCGAACGAGATCTCTAGACACTTCCATCCTTCTCACGGCTGTCCGGCTTATAACTGATGGCCGGGCACGGTGCGCGTGTTTTTTATAACGTCTGATATTCCTATTTCCGGCTGTCTGAATTTTAAAACAATTGCTACACGCATTTCGTATATATTTCAACTTCATTCAATGACTAATCGAAAAACGGACAGAACTTTTTTGGTTACCTTACAAAATGTTCAGTATTTTTTTTTTTTTGTTAGTAAGCTAATAGCAATTTTTGCCATGCGTGCTTCTTTATGTAGCGTGTCCTTTCAGGACGTAGGCGATCATAGACTTCCACTTATCCCTCTTAACAATGTTCCTCTTGATATCTGCTTTCCCCTGTTTCTCTTTCTCTCTAACCGTCCTGTGAGTATTAGATTCTCCAAGCTCTTCTTCCTTATTACGTGTCCCAAAAACCTCAACTGTCTTTTCCTGGTGATAAGTATTAGTCTCCTCTTTGCTTTCGTCTCCTTTAAAACCTTGTCGTTGCTTTCATGTTCGGCCAATGGTATCCCCAGTAGCTTTCTGTAAAACTACATTTCTGTTGCTTCAGGTCCTTCCTTCATCTTTGAGGAGATTGTCCAGCATTCGTTGCCATATTGAAGAACAGATATCACATAACAGTCCAGTATTCTTTTCTTTGTTTTCAACGAAACTTTCCTGTCCCTCAACACTGTACTCATGGTAACTGGTTCAGAACGGTCTAAACCGAGTACAGTTGACAACTCGACAAAATTTTAACCTCATCATTTTATGTCATTAGGTCGAAATCGAGTATTTAAACTGAAGAATCTGGGATTGCATTCACTGGCAAAAGATGGCAGTCTAGACGCATGCGTGTCATTCTGCTATCGTCTGATTTTCCTTGTGTTGGCAATGGCAAATAGCAATGGCGATTATGTTGAACAATAATTCTTCTGCTTTCTTCTTCATAAATAAAATGTTATTGATTTTACAAAATATTCAGAAATTATTTTCAGCTAATTGCAATCGTTACGGTACGCAATTCTTCTTCTTTATATGCCGTGTCCTTTCAAGACGTAGGTGATCATGGATTTCCACCTGCCCCTATCTCTTACTGCTTTTAACACTTTTCTTCTTGGTATCTCTCCCAAACCCCGTTCCGCCACCCACATTCTCAAGCCCATCAAGTAAGTCTTGTGCTGCTTTCCGCTGTCTCTCTTTTCCTCTATCTGTCTTGTGAGTATTGGATTCTCCAAGCCCTCCTTCCTCAATACGTGTTCCAGAAACATCAGCTGTTTCTTCCGGATTGCTTTTCGTTTGAATTCTTTCCAAAATCTTGTCGTTGCTCACATGTTCGTTCCATGGTATCCTCAGTATCCTTCTGTTGAACTACATTTTTGTTGTTTCGAATCCCTCCTCCATCTTTGATGAGACTGTCCAACATTCACCACTATATAGAAGAGCAGATATCACATAACATTCCAATAATCTTTTCTCTGTTTCCAACGAAATCTTCTAGTTGGACTAAAACAGTGGCAATCACTATTTACACAAGTAAACGACGGGTCATCATTGTAAGTAGAGGTGAAAGGAAATTGAATCAGTTTCAACAAGGTGATATTTTCATTGATTTTTATGTAAGAATTGACTGATTAACAAAGAAGAGAAAATACGCTCGTATGCATGCAAATATAGCTGAAAAGAGAAAATAAATGAAAGTGTAGTATTAATTAGAAATTGTGTGTGTGTAAGAGTTCAGTCACTCGTGGGAATGATATCGTCCTGCTGGGAACAAGTCGCCTGCTGGTGGTACTTTTACCGCATGCTAGAAGGAGAAAAGAGAAAAATAAAAAAGACAGCGCCACCTAACGGTGTGTCTTGGCGAATCCTGTAAAGTCATGTGGGGATGATCTATACTTTTTCCCGTGATTTTGAATTTAGAGTTGTCGTTTTCCAGCGCAGGTCTTTTGCAAGAGATTCGTTGAGGTAGCTGTCGAAAAATTTTCAAAGTTTAACTGCGAGTATTAATCGTCAGTCAAACTAGACTCGCTAACTATTGCGGTACGTACTTTTAGTTGGACTAAAAAAACAGTGACAAACAAAATTTACACAAGTAAACGACGGGTCGTCATTGTTAGTAGAAGTGTAAGAAAATGGAATAAATTTTAACAAAGCGATATTTTCATGTGATTTATATATAACTGTGTAACAAAGAGAGAGAGAGAGAGAGAAAGTGTGAGAGAGGAGGAGGAGGAGAGAGTGAATGTTCAGTCATTAATAAGAAAATATCCCCATACTGAGGACAAGGTCTCATGTTGATGTTTGGAAAAGAGAGAAAAAAGAAAACATGACTGTCCCGTTTTTATAGCTGCTCAACAGCGCCATCTAACGATGTCTTAGCGAATCCAAGTGAGAGTAACGCACACAATATAGAATGTCAGATATATACACGTATTTGATGTAGGTTAATTTAAAGTGGCTTTCAACGAAGTTTGAACGTTCGGTGTTTCCCGAACTGAATGCGATATCTATGTATATATGTAGAAATTATCCGAATGTTCTGTATTGTCGAGCTCTTTAGGCTATTCTTTAAGATTAAAAATAATGGAAGCATTATTAATTAAAAAAAAAAACACGAAAAGCTCAACACTCAATGACATCAACTATGAACACGGCGACAATGTGCTGACCGTGTTTGGAAAATTAAAATATTCCTATAACTCTAGATACTAGAGAATAATCCAATCAGATCCGAAGCTTCTGCAGAATCCAAGGCACCCATGGATAAATCAAAGTTCTCCTTTGAGTTCTTAGTCCACTGTTCGTTGTCGTGGATTATAACTGATTTCCTGCAGTTCATGATAATTTTGACCTCATCCTCTGTGATGTCAGAGTAGAATTCCGCGAACTCCAGGGCGAGGCTGAATAGGTTCGCCGGAATTGATGGGTAAAAATCTACAATGTCAAATTGTAAAAAAGTGGTCTTATATTTTCCATCAATTTTTTCAAACCACTCGATTACGTCTACCGTACCTTTCCACTGCGTTCGTTTAATTTTGTTTTTTATTTGTTGGTTGACTCTCTGTAATATTGTTTTACTTATCCTACCTATTTCGGATTTTGTGGGGTTTATTATTATTAATTTGCTGTAAAAATCAGGTTTGTGGTCTTTCAAAAGCACATATGCTTCTTTCGTTGTTATTTTGGGGACTCGGTCACTTATTTTGGGGACTCTGTCACTTATTTTGGGGACTCGGTCACTTATTTTCAATTTGTCTGTAATTAGTTTATCTTCCTGGTTTATTCTGTCGATGTGGTTTTTGTGTTCTTTGTTGATTTTCCTCTATTTTTTGGTTAGGTTTTTTTAATAAGATCCTTCGGATCTGATTGGATTATTCTTACTGTACAACTTAACTGCACATAAGGAAATCGAAACGAGCAATATAGGACTATATAGGGACGACGGACTGATGATAATTGATAAATTTACTGGAGGTAAGGTTGATAAAACCAGAAAATTAATCCATAGAGTCTTTAAATTCTTTGGCCTTAACGTAGTGATTAACCACAATATCAAGCAAGTAGACTTCCTAGACATAGCATTAGACCTAGTATCGAACACTTTCCAATCTTACATGAAAAACAACGCTAACCCAATATATATAAACCCCAACTCTAATCACCCACCATCCATTGTTAAGCACATTCCATCATCGGTAGAACGTCGCATAACACACACTCATCCAATAAAGAGATATTTGATAAGCACAAGGTAATTTATAATAGAATCCTTAATGAAAGCGGGTATAAATCATCAGAAATCAGTTTTGTGGAAAAATTCAAAAGTCCAAAAAGCAAAAATAGAAGCAGGAAAGTAATATGGTATAACCCTCCATTCAACCAATCAGTTAATTTCAAGCTGGGACATAAATTTCTTAAATTAGTAGAGAAGCACTTTCCCAAAAAAAAACCTTTGAGCAAAATTTTCAATAAAAATACCATAAAATTAAGCTATAGCTGTTCCAATAATCTAGAAAAAATAATCAAAATGCATAACACCAAAATATTAAAAATACACAGCAAAAATAAATCCAACACTAATACAAGTCCGTCCCATGATAACCTCTGTAACTGTAGAAACCCCAACTAATGCCCCATGACCAATAAATGTCTGATGAAATCTCTGATATATATGTGTTCGATTTCATCCATAGAAAGTCCTAAAGATGATAAAATATATATTGGGAATACCATGAACGTATTTAAAAAGCGCTTTTACAATCACCTCTCATCCTTCAATAACAAAGAAAAACAAAACATGACATCTCTCTCCAAATACTTTTGGAAATTAAAAGACGAAAATAAAACACCTAAGGTCAAATGGAAAATTCTCAAACAAGCAAGAACAGCAAAATCTGTAAAAGAACCATGTTTTCTTTGCCTTTAAGAAAAAATAGAGATTCTTAAATATATAAATAGTAACAAGCTTTTAAATAAGAGGCACGAAACCACAGTAAGCTGCAAGCACATTAGGGACCTAACACTACAAGCATGCTAGGAAATACTAGGAGTTTGATTAGATATCATTATTATAAAAGATTAAAAATGCTATAGAAAAAATCGACCCAATAAATCCTTAAAGGAAGGTCTAATACCCACAAAAACATCTAAATAAATAAAACGTAAAATTAAAGAAATAAACAAGCTCCCAAACTATCACTAAAGCCGACACCAATAACCTTACTTAACACAATAACCTTACTTAAATACAAAAATATTCCGTACTGGAAAAATCAAAATTAAACAAATGGCTCCCAAACTCGAAAAAGAATCAAAATTCATATATTCAAAATCAAGATTAAATATACTACTTCAGAATAATTATATCATACACAAATTAAACTGTAAGCACACGTAAGATCTAACCCTACAATCACACTAAATAATACTGGAAATTTGAATAGATATTTTTATTATAAAAGATAAAAAATGCTATGGAAAAAATCGATCTAATAAATCCTTAAAGTAAGATCTAATACCTGCAAAAATATCTAAATAAATAAAATATATAAAAAATTAAAAGAAATAAATAGGATTCCAAACGATAATTTATAGAAAAAATACAAAATTAAAAGAAAAAACCGATCCTCTAAACTCAAAATTAAGATTAAATATACAACTTTATATAAAAAACTGATAAAATGCAAATTTTCATTTACTTCCTAAAAAATACAAGTTTAGATTTCTTGAAATAACTTCGCCTAAATACAATAATACTCCAAACTTGAATATAAAATAAAAAAATATAAAAAAAAAAGAAACCCTATCCCGCTAAAATAAAAATAGAAAAAACAAAAATAAAATAAAAAAATATTCCGTGCCGGAAAAATCAAAAAACATCCCACCCCTATCACGTCTATCTAAGGAACCCCAAAGTGAAAACCTAGCCACAAGGTCAAAGTGAATCCATAAAATAGGTCTGCTAACAACAGACATCAATTAATCAAACGCTAGCCAACCATAAAGCCGTCCTAAAAATTCTTAAGGTCAACTAACAAGATAAGTTCCTAAATCACACACACACACACAAAAAACCCACACAAACACACAAAACTGACCAAGTAGTCAAGCCACTCCACATGCAGATTTCTTAGAAATTCTAACCAAAAGATATCCCCGACCGATAAAAAACGTACATTCCAACAGATAATACTATTAATCAACAATTTCACATCTACACACCAGGCTCTTCAAAAGTCTAACGGTCAAAACGAAAGACCCATTCCCTTAATTATCAATAACCCCAACTAACCCCACAACAACAACGAACCAAATATAAACGGAGTATGATTCCGGACTCTTACTCTTTCCATTCTCCTGATGATATGTTGGACTCCCAACATTGAAACAAACATATGATTGTAGAGAAGAGGACATATATAGAAAAAAATTATGTACATGTTCTAAAACATGATTTATAATAACTATTCACAGCTCTATACATCATATATCGAGCACTGTTTTAAATTAATGTTTTGGACGGAAGAAAAAAAAATTCTTTCCTCGTTCTGTACTCACTCGGATATATATATATATATATATATATATATATATATATATATATATATATATATATATATATATATATATCCTGTATTTGGGTATAACTACTTTATTTTATGTATGTAAATAAAATAAATGTAGAATTTTGTTGTGTGTATCTATGAAGTTTGTATATTTGTGTACACATGTGTATGTATCAGTTTGTGTATACACGTGTATATATGGTTTTCATAGATATGTGTGTGAGTATGAGTGTGGATATATTCATATGCTATGTCTCATATATGTATGTTTATATGTATGTATGCATGTATGTATGCATACATATATCTGTATGCGTATATGTGTACGTGTGTGTGTGTATCTTGACTTTGTGGTGATACGTCTGGTTCAATCGCCACACCTAACCAATGAACGTTCACCTCTCACTTCTTTACCGTTTATGGTCCTAATATGATAACACTAAAAATTAATTCCTGCGTAATGCCGCTTAAATTTCCTTTTTTGAATGTTCTGATTAAATTAAATCAAACGTAATTTACAGTCTGAAGAGATGGATAAAAATTTACCCGTCGAAATAAATTATAGTTTATAATCATTTTAGATGGTATGTTGAGCTTTCCTTCATATATATATATATATATATATATATATATATATATATATATATATATATTAATAAATAAACATATTATCCTGCGTTGATAGCACGACTCGGAGTTTCATGCGTTACTCAATCATTAGGTGCATTTAACAAATTATGTTATTGGAAATAAATGTAGCAAACTTTCCAAGAAAGAATGAAAAAATATGGCACGCCATACATTAGAAACAGTAAAAAACCAAGAACAGCCCTAGAAAACAATTCACAAAATATTATGGAACTTCAACGCTCAGACATACCAAGCAATAGCAGATCATAGGTGTGACTGCGTCAGTGGATTACAGAATAAATTTGAAGCCAACTTACAATTGGTAAAACGCTAGAACTTGGCCTTGGAACTGTGAAAGTTTCTTTAGGATATCCATAATAGTAGACACACTGGAATCGTGCCAAAATATTGAAATTTACTTGTAAAATATAAAAAAATATAAATCAAGGCCTTACCTATAAGGTACCATTATAGTTAACATCTCTGTATAAAGTCTTTCTCAAAATATTCCTTTGAATACTTCATAAAAATGAAGGTAGATAACTAGAAAATATTATTGTATAAGTCACAGTTGATAAAGTCAAAAATGTCTTTGTTAAAGGGATGCAGTGAAAGTTGTTTAGTAGTTGTTATACATTCTGATCTGTCAACAGTCTAGATCAAACGTAGTGAAGAATGTTATTATTGAGGAAGACCGAATGAAGAATTTTGGTTACAGGGATCTGAGTAAGGCTTTGTTAGCATCTCTTTGAAGTTGATTTCAAAACAAATTGCTTGTTTTTAGTTTTGGTCATGTTGCCCTAAATTTTATATTGGCTTCTTGTCGATTCTGACTCTTCTTCTTGCTCTCAGTTTCAAATGTTAATTGTTAATGCTGTCTCTATGTCTGTGACTATCTATCCTGATTCTGTGTGTTTTTCACCTGCTGTCGTCTTCGTTTAAATTTACCTTTTCAAATTATAGCGGGTCTGAAATCCCGTTCCTTTGATTGGTAGGGAATAACCTAAAGGAATAGTTTTCCTTCTCGGTTATTTATTTTCAGAACATTTGATATTTATTGCTTTGAATAAGGCATAGCATCGTCATAGAGAGGTTGAAATAAAAATAAAAGTCATGTCGAGAAAAGTCTCATCGAATACCTATTTTCTTAAAGTCTTTGCTCATAAGAAGTAGGAATAAGGTGCATATATTTTGGCTAAAAAGCAAAACACTGCGAGCGAAAATAGATAGAAAAAATCCAAGAAGGAATAGATACTGTGCAGACCACAACATTCGTGGTTTCTGTGAATATTGAGAAGTAGTGGATTTACAAACGAGATATCAGCTGTGAATATTCATATGAAGAAAGATCTCTCAGTTTTTCTTGAAAGTGTTTAAACTGTTTCACGTGTTCTACGTTTTGTGTGCTTGACAGTAAATTGCTCATTTGTACAATTTTACAATATTCGTGTTACCGTTCATCAATTATCTGTGAATTGCCATACATTCTTGGAAAATATAGTAGAGTGGTTTCCCGTTGCCTTCTCCACAGATTCCTTTTCTTTATATTCTGTGAATTGCCATGTATATTTGAAAAGACAGTGGGGTGGTTTCCCGTTACTTTCAACAAAGTTTCTTTTTCTTTATTACTAGTGAATTGCCATGAATTCTTAGGAAAGATGGTGGAGTAGTTTCCTGTTACCTTCAACAAAGTTTTTTTATAATTTGTGAATTGTCATGTTTTCTTGGGAAAGACAGTGGAGTGGTTTCCTGTTGTCTTCTCCACAGATTCTTTTTCATTATTATTTGTGAATTGCCAGGTATTCTTGGGAAAGGCAGTAGAGTAGCTTCTCGTTGCCTTCTTTACGGTTTGGAATTCCTGCTATATAATCCCTTGCGAGAGGGAGAAGAGACGGATTTCTATTTGCGCGAAAATGAACGCAACAGACTAGCCTGGGATTCGAACTTGGCGCACAGATTGCATTTTTAGCACTAATATCGGTTACACTAACTTTCTTTTGTAAGTCCATTTCATTCATTTTCATGGAAACTACCAAAAGTAAAATGTTCAAAATTAAAACCTAAGCTTCCGCATAGTAAGTGTATAATCTTGTCAAAATCTCTTATAGAGAGATTAACATTTGTAAAGAACTTAAAAATTGAATTTATTTTTTAATAATTTCACCATAAGCAATACAATAAAGCCATTAAAACGCAAAAGTTTACTGAGTGTGAGAGAATATGAGAAAAGAAAACATTATAGAGAGAGAACAATAAAAGTTGACTGGGAAGCAAGAGGCCGAAAGTGAGATCCACAAGCGAGAAGTGCGAGAGAAGAAATAGCATAGAATTTGCGATTACATGTATCCATTGCAACTGTAAAATGGCGAGACCTTACCGCCAATCTAGTACTACGCTTAAATTCATAAAATCATGGTACCATAGAGCAGAGTTAATCAGAACAATTACTATGAAAGTATTTGTAGAACAGGCACAGGGAAGCTACGTTACTGCAGTGGAAAAGTAACTGAGATGCCATTAGAACTGCATTTATAAAATGAATCCACTTTGCAAAGGGTTCGTGTATAATTTATATACCTTGTACAGAGCTAACGGACAGAAAAAAAAAAACGTTATACACATTTATTTTAATCCCCACCCCCGACCGATGGAATTATTTGTGCCTTGTGGTGCAGTGGATATCGGCTCGGAATGAGAAATCGGAGAGCCGAGTTCGAATTCCAGTTGGATTCGTTGCATTCACTTTCCTTTGGGAAATGTATGAATCGATCTCTTCTCCCTCCAGCTATGGGTTGAATAGCGGAAAATACTAGGTTCTATAGCCTTGGTTGGCAACTAATCTACCACAGAAAGAAATGGCAAACTACTGAGGGAAAACTTCAGCCTAGTCAGTCATGTCTCGAAAGAGATATGATCGCCCAAGCGTGTATCACGTATGGCACTAAACTGACAGAATGAGAATCCTGTCATGCCAATGTCCTAAAGAGAGTTCCTAGCCTATGTGATACTGAAAAAGATAATTTACTGTTCACTGCTACATTGTGAGGATGATTTCTTGTCATGCTTCTTATAGTGGCCTGAAGTTGCTGCTTGTTTTGTTGTTGTTCTTTGTTTGCATTTTGTTTTCTTTTGTTTCTTTTTTTTTTTTTTAGGAGCATTAGTGCCCAAAGAAGATTATGGTCAGGTTTGAAAAGATAACAGTTTAGTGTATTTGATTTGGTTACCAAATTCTTTGAATTGAATTTTAGATGACTCGATCTTAAAGCGTTGCCAGTATAGCAAAATTATCAATAACGGTATCCTACACATTAGCATCTTTTTTTTTCTTTCTTTTTTTAGAAATACGCACAGACAAGTCTATAAACTTCTTTGAAGTCGTTATTGCTTTCAGAAGACTAAGTGCGTTTTACGATGTACAGCAAAGTAGTCGAGGAGCGCCCAGATATTTTCAGCCTCTAAAATAAACGTGTGCGTAATCTGGGCCATTTTGAAGGAAAAAATCATAACTAATTCTCAGAGCCGACTTAATATAAATAGTTCTCTAGAGAACATTTGGGGCCCAGCTCGCAAGAAAATTGATGTAAATTAAAGATACATTAATATCGGTCTACACAGAGAATAAACTGTAATTTCTGCATTGATCCATGACGACGTCTTAAAAACAAAGGTGAAACCCAAAGAAGAAGAATTGTATTTAATAACAATTATGATATTCGAAATTTTGATAAAAACTTTTTTTCATAGCTCTTTTTATATTGCACTTATAAGAATAAAATCCTATGCATATATTTTAACCAATAAAATCTCATCAGAAAGTTAGCTTTGATAAATAATAATTACCAAGTTAAATACCGCTAAAATTCATGGCAGTCGTGGTTGTAGACCTACCACGTGTTATTTTTTTTTTTTTTAGCCATTTAGAAAATAACAATAATAATTCTCTTCACCACTACTGCAAATTTGAGAAAAAAAATTAGCTAGCCAGCGTGAAATTATTTTCTAACTAATAAAAAGCTTGTGTTAAAAAAGCCTGCACCTCTACATGAAATTAGATTTTGTATCCCTTTACGGATATAAAAATAAAAGCATACTGCTTCTCGGAGATTAAAAATAATTTCGGAGGCCAGTTTGATCTACGCGTGCGTTCACACACACACACACACACACACACACACACACACACACACACACACACATTGACGAGATAAGCCATCAGTTACCGACTAAGACCTGGTCTACGCACTCACAAACACATTAGGCTTACCAACATAAAGTAAGCCTGTCCACACATCGCCCACTGCACAACGAACACTTAATTACTTGATAAAACAAACTTCACTGCAAGGAAAATACATTTTCTCAATGAACATTTATCTTTTCGCAAATAGTGTTCAGTTAACAAAATTTCACTCATATTTTCCTTCTTACACTTTTGTCATAAAGTAAACAAATCTTTATTTTAATGTAAACTTCCGTGGAACAAAGACTCAACATTTTACTACTATCAAATGCACAAACTAAACCTCAGCGGGACAGTTTCAATTACATGCATTTCACTTTGCAAACTAATTACATACGTTTTTCTCATCGAACATCATTCTCAATGAAAGTTAACATCTTCTAATCACAACTATGTAATAGCATTAACCGTGAACAGAATTCCAGTTATATTTTCCAACAACCTGATGCTATCTTTAAATGCGTGCATTGTCGGCTATGTTTGGAATTGGCCTTTGTACCAGGCACGGCTGACGCCCCCTACACAATTTTATCAAGTGTAAAATATATGGAAAACTTTCCACCAGCTATCCTTTTCCAAAATAATTCAATAAAACTCAAAACATCATTTTTTAGAGTAGGTGCTTGCATAATTTAAAACACATTATTTTTTCCCCACTGGGCTTAGGGTGAAAAGATATGAAGCCGGTCGATGAAAAAAAGTCGAAGCAACACAAAACGACACAACACGTGGTCCAGTTAAACTTTGGAAAACTCATCTGTTTAAACTTTAAATTCTCCGCTGGATCCGTTTTGATTCAGAATTCCCTAGTGGGACCGGAAGTGCTTACAATCATCATTATCATTATTGATGTTGGCATAACATCCGTCCTCCTAAGGTACTTTATTTTTTATTAATTTATAACTTTTCCGAATTACAAACTAAATAGTTACGAATCAAAGTTTGTTTTGGTTACAGTCCAAGGGAGATAACTCACGCACATTGTGCCATCAAAAGGGGATATGGTTCTTATTTTCCTTCCCCTTATTAATTCAGCGGAACTGACACCTGTGGCTTGAACTGGCGTATTCCGGCATGTCATTAATGCTTGAAATGTGTCTGATTGTTCCAAAATTCTCTTAGCTATTTTAAAAGCACTTTCCACTTCTCCATTTGCTTGAAGATAATGTGAACTTGATGTGTTTAAATCCATAACTGTCTGCAAAAAATCTTTGAAAGTGTAACTTGAGAATTGTTTCCCGTTATCACCGACAAGGAATTTCCCAACATGAGAAGAAATTTTTCGACTTCCCTGTCACGCATTCGCTTGTCATTGGATTAAGCTTTGCTATTTCTATATATCTTCTTGAGAAATAATCTTCTGCAACAATATATTTGGTGAGTGAAAATGTCTGTACCAATTCTTTGCTATGGACCTTGAAGAATTGGTGTTACTTTTTATTTATTTGGCGGTGTACGTTACAATTTTTTTAACTTCTCCAATTCTTGAGATATTTTGTGGTGGCTTAAAATATCTCGAGAGCTGGAGAAATAAAAATACCGACGCCTGTATCGATTTGTAGCGGATAAGAAATTAATTAAAATCAATTTTGAATTTCTTCCATTTGAGATTTTATTTGCTCACTGCTCCTGGCCATCTCCATCGCTTTCTCAAGTTACAAATCAGGAATTAATTGTAATCTTTTGGATAGGCTGAAGCTATAGGGTGCGGTTAATGTGTATTGATTCGGCCTTGTGTCATACATTACCGAACTCCCTACAACTTACAGATGTATTTGTAATCATCGGAAGGTTGTCAGCAGGATGAAATGTGTGGAAGAATGAAAGTATACATTTTGTATGTTAAAATAGAAATTTATTAAAAGAAAAGAATAACGTGAATTGTAGAAGTTAATGTACAATGAGAAAGTTAAGGGTATCAAGAGATGTAGAAATTTTCGTAGTAGTAATTTGTTGGAAAGAGTTTATATGTATGTATGTATGTATGTATGTATGTATGTATGTATGTATGTGTATGTAAGTATGTATGAGCGTTTGTTCGGTAGGAGTGTCTTTGAAGTATTCGCTCAGTCTTAAAATGTCCGTTTGTTATCATGTATAAAATTAGGTAAATGGGAATGTTGAGAATGGAGAAGAAGTAAAAGGAATCAGCACACGAGAAAGATGGAGAAAGAGGACGAATATGTGACGCGACCTTACGCCCCGGTCGACTTGAAGTTTCTCTCTTAAATTTTATTGTGTCGTCTTTCTCGCTGTTCCCATCTGACTAACTGACTGACTGACACTGACCGAAGCGTTTTATAGCCATTTAGTTTTTCGCACTGGATCGCTAACTCTTTTTAGTCTTGCAAATCGCTTCCATTGGTCAGAAAATCAATTTAACATCTACTCGCGAAATCCGGTTTCGACTTTTTCTTTAAACACGTGGTCAGTCTTTTTTCTATTTGGCAAAACCAGGATTTCACACGTCATTGTGAAATTTTGTAAAAGTGAAGAAAAAAGTTGCTTTTAATTCTTTATTTCCTATCCACCACAAGGCTTTTATGTAGTTCTATCACAAGTCGGTCTCTGATTTGGTAATTTTACTTTGGAAACTCAAATGCTTCTGCTACTTCGTACAATACGCGAATAAGGGTTTCCACTGGTTCTTCTGGTAATTGAACTTGAAGATAAAATTTTGCCCTTTCATGAATTATAAAGGCAGAAACCCAGCGATAATTTCAGTTCGGTCAGGGAGAAGATGCCCGTGCATATCCACCATGTAACCGACAAACTTAATTAAAAAAAAGTGTGCAGTAGCCCTCACACAGAAACTTGCATTAAGTCCTTTTGCAAAACTCTAGATTTCGTCTATGTTCCTATAGGACAATTTAAGAATCGCAGTTTGAGCGACAATTTACCAATCGCTTGATTTTGTTTAATCAATATTTGTACACTTTTGGTAGAAGGTGGCTGCACCCAGCTTCCTTGATTTTACAAAAGCTCGCGTTTTGATTGGTCAATTCTCTCCAATAGAAATTTCGGTACGAGACACAGTAAAGTTGAGCCGGTTTGATACGTATATAAACTCTAGATTTTGTCTCTTCAACCAGTGAGTTTTCAACTACCACAAGAGTCCACGCCAGTCTAAGCTTCACCCATTTGAATACGCCAACTCACTCATACTTTGAAATTGCCAAGCTGAATAACTAACTCTTTGAACACACACTCTACATTTCTTAACACAACTGTCCTCACATTGATTTCTTTTCAAAACTTTATAACATCCCGAACATTCAATTTTCAATTCCATTCAGTTGCATCTGGAACATTCAATGAGAAAATAATATTCTAAACAAGCAATTCTCTTTTCTTCAAACTTGCTCTAAATACAGTTAAAGAAAGAAAACCTCATTTTTGTACTGTCAACATTTTTTATCTGGACTCACACATCTGAACTTTCGAACGCAACAACATTTCTTAATCTCTTCTCATAACTTGTTTATTCTTTAATCATCAACATTGTTTATTTTTGTTAATACAATCTATAGTGTTATTATAACAATGTTGTTTTCTTTCGTCAATTACTTTCTCAAAATATAATATAAAAGAATGTATGTTGAACGTATATTCGTCCATGTTAAATACTGACCCAACGTTCCTCTACAAACGAACTTTTTCATCAAAATGTTATTATTAAGAAAAAAAGAAAGTATTTTTTAATTATTTTTAAAAATTTTCTAATGCTTTTAAACACGTTCAAAATTTTGGTAAAAATCTTGTTTTTTTTTTTTCGTTAGCGGGTAGCCAAATTGTTACTAGAGTTTACAATAGAAAATGTAATATTACGTGAGTCAGTTTTTTTTTTTTGTTTGTTTTTCTTCTTTTTTTGTGACAAACACATTAATTTAAAAATTCTTGCAAAAATTTAACTGTCGGATTTTAATTAAACTTTCAGGACTTATTCACAAATGAATGAACTTATTTTTGAAATCATTATTTTTAAAAAATTATGCTAATTTTTTTTACATCTGTTATCCCCCACCCTCGTTCATGCAAATTTATAAAATTTCAAGAAATAAAATTCCGTAGGCAAAATTGGTTTCATTAATTAAACGCAAGAATCATTGTGGAGTGTAAATCATCTATTATTTTTCAATCATTTGGCCCCTCTTTCCGAAAATCTGCCCCCAATAGTAAAATAAAAAATGCAACAAAACTATCACATTATATAATTAAATAAGTTTTTAATTGCTTTAATACATAATATAAATTAATGACATTATAGTCTGAAGAAAAATGTTGTTTTCGATTAATAATTAAATTTTAAAAGAATTGTTTTCATTTTATTGTTTTAATTATAATAATTCATAAATTTGAAAAATATTTTAAAATATTTCAAAGACTCCTAGACATTGAGTTATTTAGTTAAGTGAAGTATATATACTAATGAAAAATTGAAAAGTTTTATACAAATCATCGAGCCATCGTATTTTTAAAATAATTTAAACATTTGTTTTGTGCATTTGAAGCTTTTGTTTGTTTGTTTTTTTTGTTTTGTTTTTGTATAGTAATTTTATGTGTACATTAAAAGGTTACGGTTTCTTCCCCTTACAGAAGAAAATGTACAATTTTGTCAATTTCAGTTGTCATACACTTATCTTATCTCGCATCTGACGAGCTGTCATCACATGTAAAACACGGGGGAAAGGCCAGAAAGATCAATACTGTTTTTAAGAAATCGTTTTATTCTAAATTTCATGCTATAAATAAGTAACATTTGTGTAAATCAGATTATTTTAACATTAAATTTGCTAATTTTCCAAAAATAATGTGTCACATATGTGTATTTCATTTTTGCAAGATTTTTAAAACCGAGAATTAACTTTTGTTTAGAAAAATAGCCGAAAATTTGAAAAATTTAAAAAAATATCAAAATTTTACATTCCAATCAATATAATTTCTTTGAAATACACGAGAGTATTCTGCTTACTGAAAATAGTAAATTTAATCATTTAGCTTTTAATTAAAACTAAAATGCAAGTTTCAAGAATTTTTTATTTTTAAAAATTCATTCAATTTAGAAGCTAGTTATCGAAAATGAGTAGCCGTACCTAATATACACACACACACACACACACACACACACACATATATATATATATATATATATATATATATAATTCAATGATACATTCATTGGGTGCAAATAAATATTATAAAAATTTTATTTCTACGAAATCGAAGCTCTTGTGCCAGACACAAAAACTTAGTAGAAATAGCAAATTTGCAACCACCTTTGGTTAAAAATGAAAATTTAAAAAAACACGAAAATACCTACTTGCAAATTGCCACACACAGGCGTCTCTAGGTCACAGTATTGTTTAAGTCCCTTTTTATACACTCGTCCTTGAGAAAATTTCTCTGAAATCCGTTGCTGTCCAACATTAGGAAAATTTTCACTGGAATTTCAGTTTCTCTCATCTCCCTCTAGTTGACTGGTAACAGAGCCTGCTTGATGTTATTTTAATGTCAATGCCTTCTGTGATTCTTCTTTGACCTGCCTTCTAACCTCGCAATAAAAGGTCCTCACTGAGGATCTTCTGCTCGCTTTCAAAGAGTCTTCTCCTTACTGCCGAAATATCTTCTTATCTTACTGTCAAAATATCTTCTGCTCGTATCTATTGGCCTGAAATTTATTCATATAAAATAATTTAGCCCAATCTACCCCACTGTTCACGATGTTATTAGAGTTGAGACCGCGTCTCTCTTTGGTCAATATATACGAAAAAAATAATTTTCCATAAACTTAAAATAGATCCTTCACACATTTTAGCGGGTTTTAACTACTGAGCCGAAAAATATATACATTTGTAACAAATTTCGCACAAACCGTCCGACCTACATAGAAATACACTTCTCTCAAAAGAACTTGTATTAGAAAAACAACCTAGACGATTATACATTTAAACAAGGATTACATTTTTTAAATAATAAAAATAAAATTTCTATAATATTTTATGACATAAAATTGGTAAAAAAAAAAATTAAAATTGAAATCAATGAATTAAACTCAAAAGTCTCATTTCATTAGATTTTAATTACTTTATTATAATTCTAATGTAGTATGTAGTGAGCAGGAAGTTATCTCCTCAACGACTAAAAACAGAATGACATATTTGTGTTTCTGTGTATGAGAATTGATGCATATCTTCCGGTTCAAAAATAATTTAAAAGATATATATACTATAGTCATCCGCAGACAGATCTGTTTCGCTGTGTTACAGCTCATCAGTACGGCGTAGACTCCGGTCGCTTCCTAACACAGGATTGAACCACCGACCGAATCGGCGTCAGTCGGCGATTCTACCTCTAGGCCACGAGCGTCCAGTAGAAGAAGGAAGGCTTTTTAGCCCAATAACCAATCAGAGAACAATATATATATATATGTATGTATTTGAAAGTTATCCTTTTTTTGACTTTCAAAAAGCATAAGTACGAGTGATTTTGTCTATTCTGAGGACCCAATTTCATTGCTTCCCTCGACACAGGTCAGGATTCCCCCCCTCTCTCTCTCTCTCTCTCGTTATTTTTTCTATCTCTCCTTCTTAAAGAATATTTTGCAATAAGAAGACACAGAAAACGAACGTTTAACTGGCCGGTTATATCAAATACATCAACGACTACAACTCTACCCCGCTTCACTCATACACAATTATCTCGTCAAATTTCAATTTATTACTGCCTTCACACATTCAACAAACTAAACTCTTCCTACCAACCTTGTACCAGACAAAGAAAATTATTAAATTCTTCTTATCAAAATTATAGGAGTTATGGGAAATGCTTAATTTCCCCAACACTATATTTTTTTGGCACACAAATGAATGACGAAACTTGCTTTTAGAATAACAACAAAGAATGGTTTATTACATAGTAAACGTACAAGATTGGTAGTATGTAAGTGTCCATGGTGAAGCTAGCAGCAGATAGTATGTAAGTGTCCATGGTGAAGCTAGCAGCAGCGTCTTCCGCGAAAGCATTCCATGGGGAATCAGTGGCAGCGATGTGAGAGAGACGTCCGTTACTGCCGCGGGCTCATGGCTCTCTGCCTTTCGTCCGTTCTACCAAAATGGACTAGGAAAAATAGTTCTAGAGAGGAATCAATGCGCTTCGCCCGTTGATTGGTCAGTGAGTGACCGAATCTCCCGTCGGGGGCACTGATTCGCTAAAGGAAATAGATCTGTGGCTGCTACAAACTTATACTAGACAAAGAACATTAAACTCTTTCCTAATCAACCTTGTATCAGACATATGAACATTACTAATTTTGTAAAATACAGAACTGTTAATGTTTATATAAAAAGATATATTAATACAATATCTTGATTTTATTTATTTATTTATTTATTTACACATGGAATTTTTTTTTCTTTTCATACAAATTAGATTTCGCTTTTTATCTTTCGAATGAAACCAAAATTTAATTTCAAAAACATTTAATTAAATGATTTAAATGCGTTTTCTATTTCTTTTCTTTTTTTAAGGAAGTTCGTAGAGCGGTATCTACTTTAATTTGTTTCTCGATCGATGATTCTTCTCTATGCATTTTTCCCCTATTGCCGAAACATTTCAAAAACTTTACTAAAATAAATGTATTATTTTACATTTACAATATATATACATCAATAAATCAGTACGAAAAAATCTTCCTTTTTCAATGACTTGAATTCAGTCAGGAGGAATTTGTGGGATAAGAAATTAAGAATTAAAATCAATCTTCTTCTTCTTCACTTTTACAAAAATTCACAATGACGTGTGAAATCCTCGTTTTTCCAAAATAGAAATAGGATTGACTATGTGTTTAAAGAAAAAAGTCAAAACCGGATTTCGCAAGTAGATGTTAAATTGATTTTCTGACCAATGGAAGCGATTTGCAAGACTAAAGAGACTTCTTGATTCAGTACGAAAATCTGGGTGACTATAAGGCTTTGATCAGATCAGCGCCAGTCAATCAGATAGGAGCAGCGAGACTTCAACCACGACCTAGAAGTAGGTCGCGTCGCACATTGTCCTCTTTCTCCTTCTTTCTCGTGTGCAGATTCCTTTTACTTGTTCTTCTCCATTCAAAGACATTCCTATCAAATAAACGCTCATACATACATACATACGTACGTACGCATAAATTCTTTCCAAAAAAAAAAATGCTGCTACGAACATTTCTACAGAACATTTCTACAACTCTTGATAGTGGATATCTTATCTATTCCTTTTCTAGTTGTAGTGGGATTCCGTTCTAGTGAAGGTAATTGTATACCGTTGCAGGTTAACGGAATTTGGCCTTGTGGTAGATAGCCCACTATAAGTCATAAAATGATTATAAAATCAAGAAAAGCAAATTGAGTTGAAAATAACATTTTTATATATACACATATCAATTTATGTTTTACAATTAAAGTAATACATGAAATATAGGTCCAACGGAGGTTAAAATATTCAGGGCAAATAATAAGAGATTTAAGGCTTAGGAATTTGGGGATCGTGTAAATGAGGAATGTATTTAATGTAGTCGTTCCTTAGGTCAGTAAGTAGTTTTCAGACAGGGAAAAATGTAAGGAGAGGTGAAGGGAGGCGAACGTAGTAGCCGCTTGACTTGGTCAAGGGAGATACTAATCACGCTCGTCGGTCTGTCTGCTGCGTGCTTTCTGTCTCGGCTTTGTATATCTACTTTTTGGATCAAAGCAGCTCGTTTGGAATTTCACACTTGTATTTGATTCTGGGCTTCCCATTGGCTGATAAATAAAATTCGCGTAGGCTCGCGAAATGGAAATTTAATATTTGATTAATTTTTATTTTTCAACCGGAACATCTGCGCGAATCCAGCGGCACACGGACAACTTTTGGTCATTTGCCTTTTTGTCGTGAGAGGGCAAACATCCGGTCCATTGCTTTTGCTCGGTCGGTATCACCACAACCTCATTGTTTCTCGTTGAACCTTAATTTCTACGAATTGTTGTTATTCGTTTCTTTTAATAAATTTCTATTTCAGCATGAAAAATGTATAATTTTATTCTTACACTATTACATACATTTCAACCTGCCGAAAACCAACCTTCTGATAATTCTGATGATGATAATTCTGATGATGATAATTCTGGATAAAACTTGTAAGCTACAGGGAGTTTGGTTATGTTACATAACTTATGTATGACACAAGGCCGAATCAAATAAACATTAACCATCTCCCTACGACTTCAGAAATACATAATGAACATTATGCAGTGAAATTTTAAGATTAAATTTTAAGTACACATCAGGTCTACCCTATAAATTCAAAATTCCGCTAGAGACTCCTAAAAAAACCTCCGCGTTAAAAAAAAAATTTTTAACTATTGTTTTAGATAAGTAAATAATCATTTTTTTCAGTCCAGATTAATTAAACTTTAATTTTATTTATCCAATAACGTTTCAGAAAAAATAAGTACTACATTTTAATTTTGAAAGATTTAAAACAGCATTATTGATTCTCTGTAGGTGAATAACAAAAAATAAAAATAAAAAAAAGATGGAAAAAAGTGTGTGAAACCTTAGCTTTTTTAGAAACCTAACTAAAAATAATACGTTGCTTTTGTTAAATTGTTTATGCCAGAACATGGAAAATATTTCATTAAAAAAAGGAAATAAGGAAACTAAATTGTGATGTTTTCATTAGTTTTACTTTTGCAATTGCATCTGTTTCGTTTCATTTTTTCCATTTCGAATTTTAATTTTTCTTCGGGTTCACGTTATTGTCGCGACAATTTTAAAGAAATTCACAACTCAACTGGCAATGGAGTGTTCAGCGTTAGATCAAATTTTCAATCAAATTATTGAATCAGAACGTATGGTGGAAAAAGAGCGAATGCTTTTACATCAGGGTAAAGAACATGCTTCTTTTTTTAATTGGTAATGTTTCATTTAAATAAATGTATTCGTGAGTCATAATTACAAAAAAGATTTTTAATGAATTTTTGTATTTTCAAAACTGTGTGTAACTAAAAACGGAGAATGACTGAAAAAAAAGTGAAAAATCATTAAAAATAATCATAATTTTTCTCATTTTATCCTCAAAAGTTTTAATGCTTTCAAGGTTAAGAAGAATGAAGAACCTTTTTTATTCTTTTCCTCAACATTTTTCTATAGAATATTCGACTACAATTTCCAATTGAATTCATGAAAAAAATTTAAATGTATAAAAATATTGTTTTCCGTTTTTTTTTTGTTTTTTTTTTTTATGGCCGTTACTTACTTTTTACTACAAATTTTCAAAGTACTTTAGGGCTTGTAAAATAATTTAATTTAGGTTTACCATAATTTCTAAAACCTCAAACTGGGACAATTTTCAATCTTTGTAAGGACAAGAATCTAAAACTTAGATTTAGGTTCTTGTCCAATATAAAAAAAAATAAATAATTTTTTTTTTCAATGACTCAGTATGCTTTTTTTGAGACTGAAACAGAGAAAAAAATACTGGTAGTTAAAAACTAAAATGTTTCGGGACAGACACCCTCCAACTGGGACATATGAGAAGATATTTTTTATTCAAATAATTAGCAGAAAAAAAATCCATTCGTCTGGAACTGGAGGTTACCATTTTGAAAGAAACACGTCATTGACTTTGGCAATGATTCACAAGAAAAGGTGACAAGAATGAATACCTTGTTTTTTCCATAAATGCCAATTGTCAATCAATACAATACGTTAGTTCTAACAAAAAAAATCTATTTCAAGTGGATGTTGACAGTTTTTTTTATTTTAAATGTGGGAATCCACATTTTTGCATGAAATTTACTTCCAGAAATTGACTAGTTTCACCTGCGTTTACTGCAGGCATTAGATTGTGGGGGCTTACTATGCAAGGTTAAGACTACTTCCCAAATAAACTTCCTAACTAAATCCTTACATACCACCATTATTTTTATGTAAGAGTTGAAATCGTTCATTAAACAAGCAAATGGAAAGTGTAATGAAATTGACAAAGCATCAATTTGCAACTATAAGTGTATAACAAGAAATACATACATTACATAAATGTTGAATTTGTTTGTCTGAAAGTGTCTTCCATGGACTGTATGAAAATTGTGTTAGAGTTTTTGAAGTAAGTTGAAATGTTCATTGTTACCGTAAGATTTATCAGTGTCATAAGAAATTAATGTGATGAATATTATTGCTAAAAGAATTGTTCAGTTCTGAGTATTCATGAATAACGTTCATATTTGTAGATGTACTAAAGAATGAATATTTTAAAGAAATAAAAGACATCTAATTGCGTCTTGCAATTAGTGTGGGTGTGTGAAAGAATTACTTGATATTGAAGAACTCGACCCCACGATAACAGCATGCTATCGCGGACAGCTTTGACTGTCACTGCCTTGCTTGGTGTTCTGTGGAACTGCTGTAACTGTCTGAAAATGTGTGGCAAATTGTTTATATCGGTGTTCAAACACCCTTACAATTTGGTGGTAAAAATGTAGTTCACTTACCTTGATTTTGATTGGCTAGCTCAAAGCAATCAGCAAACAGCTTACATTTATTCAAATATAAAATAGTTACATACAAAATTTAATGCATACAATTGTGTGAATGTGTAAGTAAGTGTGTGTGTTTCCAAAAGTGTGTGTGTGTGTGTGTGTGTGTGTGTGTGTGATTCCCAAGGTATATGCATGTGTCATAAGTTCATGATCTTGAATCCGACCTCTTTTTTAGTTTGATAGAGGATGTAGATTGCAGGCTTATTAAAGTAAAATCTATAAATCTTTAGTTTGATTCAGTACAACCGAAATTGAGTTTCATGAAGTGAAAAAAAGAGACTTTTTTTTTTAATAGCAGTTAATTTTCTTCTTGTCGGTACATCCACTCATTTTTGATAACTAACTTTTAAAGTGAATTTTTAAAAATAAATAAATTTGAAACTTTTATTTTAGTTTTAATTGAAAGCTAAATGATTAAATTTACTATTCCAGTAAGGAAAATATTCTGGTGTATTTTAAACAAAAATTATATTGATTGGAATCTAAACTTTTCAATTTTTCAACCATTTTTGAGTGATCAACACATTTGTAAACAAAAGTTAATTCTGTTTTAAAAACCTCGCAAAAATAAAATATACACTTGTGACATTGTTTTTTGGAAAATTAGCAAATTTAATGTTAAACTAATCTGATTTACACAAGTATTAATTGTTTATAGGAAGAAATTTAGAAAAAGTTATTTCTTAAATACAGAGTTGAACTTTCTAACCTTTCCACCGTATTTGACATGTGTTGACAGATGCAAGATAAGTGTATGGCAATCACAAATGACAATTGTACAAGTTTTTTTTTTCTGTAAGAAGAGACCCTGAAACACATGACCTTTTGATGTACATATAGAAATTACCATACAAAAAAATTCAAATACACACACAAAAAAATATTTTTTAAAAATATGAATGCTCGTCAATTTGTATTAAACTTTTCAATTATCAATTTGTAAATATAATCTTCACTTAAACAACAACAAATCTTTCAATTATTTTTTAAATATTTTAAAAAATTTATAAATTATTACAATTAAAAAAACAATTTTTTAAAAAATTTCATTATTCATCAAATAAATTTTTTCTTCAGACTATAATGTCTTTAATATATATTTTTTATTAAAGCAATTAAAAGTTTAACAAATTGAATAATGTCAGTTTTATTGCATTTTTTATTATACTATTGGAAGCAGATTTTCAGAAATAAAGGCAAAATGTTTAAAAAAAATAATAGATGATTTACATTCCTCAATGAGTCCTGTGTTATAACGAAATTTAATTTCTTAAAATTTCATGAATTTACATGAAGGTAGGGTCACAGGAAAATAAAAAAAATATTTTTTACAATATTTTTTATACACTCTCTGGCTCATTGAGTCAAATAGTGGTTATCATGGCACTATATATTTAACTTTTTTCGTCCTCGGGTGATTATCCTGGTCACGGGACTGTATATCTAGCACTTCCACTCCTCAGGCCTATTTTGGTCAACATGCATCAGACCTAACTCTTCCACCCTGGCCCCTCAACCTCCGGTGTCTTCCTCTTCAGGTTAAGATGTCTATTCGGTCTTAACCAAACTCAAGGGATTGGCCATAGGTCCCTGAGCATTTGTAGGTCAGTCGACCGGCTCACTGGTTTAAATCTGCTTTCTGCCCACATTGTGATTATTAGATCCAGAAAGCAGAAGTGTTGTTCGTTCACGATTGACTGAAGGAGCCAGTGTTAAATATTTAGAATATAGCAAAAAGAAATAGAAAGAAAAAAAATAATGTCCATAGAAAGCCAAACGAACAACTGTTCGATGGTTGGACTGTTAATGTCTTTTATATACAAGAAAAGAACAGAAAAAGAAAAAGATTACAGAAAGTAAAAGTCTTTGGCATAATAACTCACACACGGGATTCTAGACAGAGAGTGTGTATGGTTAACTTGTTGTTAAATCATTTCAGAAGATATATATAACTCTTTTCAAGAATGTTCTCCAGACTCTTTTGAGTCAATTCTTCTGAAATAAAATGCTGGGATTATGGTGTCTTGCAAAGGTGCTGGTACAAACGATGGATGATGCAATTCCGATGTTGTCGGGCTAGTGACGACATAAGGTTTCATATACTCAGCAGTTTTCAATGTGACTGCTATAATGACATTATTTCTCATAGTCCTTCAGCAAATATTAAATTTCAACAATCCACAACAAATTCGGGATGATGCTTAAACTTTTCAAATCATAAATTTCCTTGTCAAGAACCCTCAATCTGACTTCTTCACAAAACATCAGTTGCACATAATCATTTCATAATCTTCTTCCTCTTCCTTGTCCTCTCATCGTCACCGCCAGAAACAACAATTACAACCTGCAGCAAAGCCTTCATCTGTACAATAGGTAAAATATAAAATATATTTTTCTCTCCTTGGGGAGACCTGATATCATACGACTGTACGCTTCCACTGTCGTCATCTGACTCTGCTTACTTCAGCATTATGATGCGCTTATATAGGAACCGGAGAGTCACAAGCCAGGCCATTCAAATGTTAAACCCAAGTGTCTGGTTGCTTTAGCCAAAATCATGTGAACTTCAAAGTTCCTTTTGCTTACTAAGCTCTATTTCAAATTTCTTAGTTGATAAAATTAATTCGTTCATGCCCACTGTTTTCCAATGACCCAAATTCTAGCACTCAACTTATGCTAGATCAGATTTTACCACTGGTGACCAAAATACATTTTGAGGTTCCAATCTACTTAAAAAAAAAATTATTTTGTTTACCTCCATTGTTTTCTGATGACCCAAATATAATGGCCTAACTTTTGTTTAGATCAGATTTTGCTACCTGTGAACAATTATGCTGGTTTATTTCAATTTTCAATTTTCAATTTAATATTGCCACACTTGAAACAATATCAATAATCTTAATTTGTTTAATAAAAAAAGTGATTTAATGACCACATGCTGTCATAGAAAAAAAATACTTAAATTCCTAGACCCAGATTGATATAAATTCCTCTATGTTTGCCCCTTTCTTTCTTTTGTTCTTTCTTTCTTTCTCCTACATTTTTTAATTTAATTCTAAATCTTACTTTTTATTCTTAATTTTTATTTTCATTTTATTTTATTTAAAATTTTAATTTTTTATCTACATGTAATATTTGAATATTTAAATTTTTACGTTTTATGACTAATGCCCCTGTGATTTCTTTTCCCTGCATTTTTTTATTTTTAATATTTTGTATTTTTTATTTTAATTTTAAGTTTTAAATTTAAATCTTTATCTACATGTAACCTTAAAATATTTAAATTTATCATCATTTTATTAAAAAAGCAGTAACTTTATAAATTTAATCCCCATGAACATCGAGTGAATTGAAATTAAAATCTATTAAACTGTCAGTTTGAAATATGTATCCAATGATTGCATCCTGCATGAAACTCCAAGCCGTGCTATTTGAAAATGAGATATTTCCACAACTTAGTTATTTATAATAACTGACCAAGGTTTTTGAAGAGTTGAAATGCTTTTCAAACTCTGCAAAAACCTCGATTTTGAAATAGAAGTCAAAGCAACCAAGAAAGTTGTCCAATATTTAGATGCAGAATTTAATCTACAAACTGGTAGTCTCTCTCCATATAAGAAAACAAACTCAACTTTAAAGTACACTAGATCTAACCATCCAACTAGCATAATCAAACATATCCCTAAAGGAATAGAACACAGACCATGAAAGAAATTCTTCCCACAAAACAATCTTTGATGAAAAGAAAAAAAGATTATGAAAAGGACTTAAATGAATCGGGGCATAAAAATTAGTATACAAACCTCAGTCAAACAAACAAACAAAAAATAATAATACAAATCAAAACATTGTTTGGTTCAACCCACTGTTTAACTTAGAAATAAAATCCGAAATAGTGCAAATATTTTTAAAATTAATTAATAAAACTTCTCAAAAAACTCAGAATTAAATAAAATTTTCAATAGAAATTCAATCAAATTAAGTTATAGCTGTACTAGTAATTTAGAAAATGATACAAAAAAACAAAACACCAGAAACCTAAATAATAACATGCAACATAACATAACTAATAGAGAATGTAACCGTAGGGACAAAAACAAATGCCCACTTAACAGACATTGTAAAACAGAATGGGTTACTTACAAAGCAAAGGTATATGATACAGATGGACAAACAAAAACATATTTGGGATCTACAAAAGGAATAGCCACGTGTGGAAATTAAAAATGAAAACTCAAAAATACCCTGCTATAACTTGAAGTATAGTAAAAAAAAAAAAAAAGAAGCCAATCCATACAATGGTGGTAATGTCTGCAGATTGTGCCAAGAAGAAAAGTTAGCCATTATGTTGTTCCCAGAACAACAAATATTGAATGAAAGATCAGAAATAATGTTGAGATGTAATCACACCTATAAATACATACTAGGTTCATACAAACCTGGATGAAAGTGTTTAAAAATTTTCTGTTGTTTAAAAATTCAAGTCACACATTCATAAAAAAAATCCCTGTTTGTACATTTTGAAAATCAGTTATTATAAATCACCTGAATATACCAAAAGGTTGAAACCAAATGAAAAATATTCAAAAGTTATACAAGATAAATGTATTGAACACTTTTTAATACAATTGAGTTCTGGTCTAATTAATTACGTGTGTGTGTGTGTGTGTGTGTGTGTGTGTATATGCATTTGTGTGTATATGTGTGTGTGTATATATGTATATGTATATATGTGTATATTTACAGGTGAATACATGTGTATATATATATATATATATATATATGAGCGAGTATGTGTGTTTGTGTATATATGCATGTGTTTGTATATATATATATATGCACATGTTTATGTTTTTTGTATATATATGCAGGTGTATATATGTATGTGTGTGTGTGTGTGTGTGTGTATATATATATATATATATAAGTGATTATATCATTCACTTTCTTACCATGAATCCCAAGTTTGAACTTCACCATGGTCAATTTGTCAGGAAGGTAACTTCTTGATGTTATCAGTATGGAAGTGTCGATCCCAGCTTTTGAAAGTGCCTGAAAACCATACCATCGGTTAACTGAAGCCTTGTGAGTGAAACTGGGTAGTTGGTTCCCTTTGAGGAGTTGTCAATGGTTGTTCTAGCTTAAAGTCACAAGTCATCATGACTGAGGGTTTGAGCATCCCGGCCTTGTTCAGATTGTTCTTCTTGTTATATAATATGCTCTCTTCCAGAAACTCTAACTAAGGTCTGCTCAGCATAGTTGTAGTATAAACCACAGGTTGGCTCTGTGGGTGTTGAACCAACACAAGTGTGCCTGAGCAGGCGTCTACAATGGGGATTAGCTAGCCGCCTTGGTAGATGGGTATCCTCAAATATGAGTGGCCAGTCATTATATATATATATTTATGTGCGTATGTTTGTATGTGTGTGTGTATATGCATAAGTGTATATATATATATATGCGTGTGTGTGTGTGTGTGTGTGTGTATATATATATATATATTTGGTGTATGCTAGGTCTTGAAGGCTATTACAATGCGTTTAGTAAAATGAATGAAGGTAAAGAAAGTGTTAGGTATTACCTATTTATTCATTAATATTTCAAGATCAAAATCTCATCTTCAGAATGGTAGGAGAGCTTATTTTCACATTTAAATCAAACCCTTTATTACAATCCTCATTCCATATGCGATACACTTCTGTCAGCCATGTAGTTATCTTCCTTTAACTTATTTATTTGTTCACTACTGCAATAGCCTGGTATTGAACTCACAACTTTTTGGGTCAAGTCACTGGAACTAACTAACTTATTCACTACTGCTGTATTTGGACTAACAACACTTTAGATCAAATCACTGGAACTAACCAGCATTTATATCCATTATAAACCTAATGTCTCAGGAACATTTTTTTAACAGAGCTCATATTGCAATCTTTGACACTAATGATTTTCTCTAGCACTCCATATTACTGGTTCCCATATTGTATTCATTTCTGTACTTGGCCAACTTAGGAGATTTTTGTGGCCTAGGATATGTGCTGATTCCTTAAGTTTATGTAGTTTCCAGTGGTGTTCTCTATCAATTATTTCAATTTCATCCCATAGGGGGCGATAATCCCCTTTCTCCATCCATATGTGCTCAGCTTGATTTTTCTATCTTCTCTTGTGTTATGGCCTTGCAATATTCTTGCAGCCTTATCTTAAGGGCAGTTGACGTATTCCTCCTTTATATTTCTTTCCACAGCTACATGGAATGGCAAACACAAAATCCTTAGTCATGTTCTCCTCTACTAGAAGTTTTACACAGGAAAGGTATCTGCAAAGTGTAGAACCACTACTAAAGGTCGTCCTGATGTTATATAGACCACAGATCCTTTGTATTTTCTCTGATAACTGTTTCACATAGGGTAGGCAGACCGAGGATTTCTGAGAGTCATTATCCTCATGCACCCTCCCTTCCACATTTGTTAAAGCTGTTGTTATGTACCCTTGATAGTTGTTTTGTAGTAGGGTACTGCTTATACTGACCATTTCCTGTTTGTATATCTCTGGATCACTGCTTTTGACTTTTGCTTGATGTTGCAGGCAGCAGATGTTTCACTTCTTTACATTGTATGGGTAGTAAGAGTTGAAGTTGAGGTATTGTCTGGTGAATGTTGACTTGTGGTATATGGATGTCTTGAACCCACTCTCTGTTAGATATTAGTACATCCAGGAATGCTAGTTTGTTGTCATTCTCTTTTTCCATTGTGAACTATATTGATGATCTTATTGAGTTCACATGGTCCAGTAGTGTCTGGACCTCTTCCTGGTGTAGCCAGAGTATGAAGTTGTCATCAAGGTATCTTTGTCATAGAGTTGGCTTTAGATCTGTGAGTTCTAATGGCATCTTTTCAAAATATTGTTAGCTAGTGATGGTGATAATGGCAAACCCATTACTAAGCCCTTATCGTGCTGATATATGTCTGATCTCATTCTGAAGTGTGTTGTTTGCGTGCAGAAAGTCAGCATCTCCATCAGGTTATCTAGTGGAATACTGGTACGTTCTCCTAGGGATAAGTCAGAGACCAGTCTATTCCTGACTACCGATAGTGGCTCCACCGTGGACACCTTGGTGAACAGACTCACCACATCCATGCTCACCATCTGATTGCATTGAATAGGAGCATCTTTGATAAGTTCTATGAAATGAGCAAAGTTTCAGGCATATAATGGTGACTTTCCTATCAGAGGGTCAATTATATCTATAAGGAAGCAACTCAGAGGGTGACACACTAAACCTTGGCTGCAATATATATATATATATATATATATAAAAACACACACACACACACATATATATAATAGTTTATCATTAATTTAAGGCAATTACTATTAAAATGTCTAACTTCTAAGTTATGAATAATCCTTCTCAAACAACAAAGAAATTCTATCAGTAATTATCCAAAGTTCATTTTTTAAGACTCTTAAGTTAAGAGGCGTACTGGAAATATGACCCCATCTTACGGTTTTCTTATATTTATTATTTATACTCTTTGTATTGTGGCTGAATTCAAAACAAAACTTAGGTACAAAAAATTAATTAATTTCTAACATATTTCCTCTTTATAGAATTTTTAGTAATATAACTATTTTTAAAAATTTATAATAATTTTCTTTTTAAAAAGGGAAAGAACTCTCTAATATTAAACAATACAAAAAGTACTGGTATTGTTATTATAATCTGGGATAGCTATATGACGAGTTCATTGACAGTACATAGACTATTTTAGTAGTTTTAAATAACTTTTCATTTATTCTCTTTTTTCCTGACGTTATATGAACTTATTTTATGTTTGCGTCGGAAAAAGAGGGAATCCAAGGGAGATAACTTAGTTACTTTCTAGTCAGTTATTGTTCAAAGTATTAAAAAATGGTTTTTTTCCGTGAACAGCAGTGACTGGGGTATTGCTTTGAATTTTGATAGTGTTTACATAATAAAATTTGCTTTACAAGGCACCGTTTTTTAACTATATTACGGCAACAAGTATATATAAATGTAATAATTGTTATCCGGATATTTTCTAGTGTCCTTACAAATGTTAATAAAATGGCATTTTATTGAAATTTAAAATAATCGGCCAGAAAAATAAGACTAATTAAGTTGAGAATAAAGTGAAGGCAATGAGCAGCTAAGGAAAAGACGAATCATTTTCCCTGTAAGAGTCACGTGACCCTGGCCAGAAAGGGCCAAATTCAAATACCCATGCCCTCTTTTCCTTCCACTGCAAATAGGCAATGTCGTCACTCCTTTATCACAGGCCTAGTCAACAGTATCAGAAAGGGGGCCCAGCATACTCGAGAAATTACTACTATCCTAAGAAGCTAGTTGAGGAACTTTTTTCTTCAACCAAGTCTGTTGACAAGATAACCAGATACCTTTCACCAAAGCTAGGTCTGCAGATGCAAATTGCCTGCAACCCACTTCTTTTTACCTTGTTTCACTTTTTTCTATTTGTATAGAAAATATATTTAAATAATACAGATTATTGTTTTTCTTTCTCTTCAAAAGATGTCACTCTGTTCATTTGAGCATGAGGACTTAACACATCATTCAATAAGTCCTGGGCCTGACATAGAGATGGTGGTACTAATAAAATATCCATATGATTTTTATGAAATACTAACCTTCAAATGGCACGATAAAATTTGGGTTCAATCAGATTATTAGTTTACAAATTACAGTTATTTAAGTGAAACTACTGTTGCAAATTTTCAAAAATATCATGTGTTGATAAAGCATTGCTTTCTGATGGGAAAAAATACTGTTCACGCAAAGCAATGGCTTGATAGGTGTTATTCGTTAAGAGGTGTTATGCTGACTTTAAATAGATACAAATGATGGCTGAATGCTTTGGTCACCTAAAATCAGCAGTTGTCCTGGAAAACACCAAAAAATCCACAAATTTGTTTTGACCTCTCATAAATTGAAGTTGCGTGAGATAACAGAGGAGTTAAACATATCAGAAGGCAGTGTATTCACTATTTTGTAGAAACACTTGTCAATGAGAAAGATGTGTTCAAAGTGGGTGCTGTGTTTGTTCACAGTCAATCAAAAACAACAATGCATTGATGATTCAGAACATTGTTGCAACTGTTTTACTGCAACAAGGAGTTTTTGCATAAATATGTGACAATGGATGAAACGTGGATCTATCACTTCACTCTAGAGTCAAATCGGCAGTCAGCTGAATGGACAACAGCAGATGAAAGCCATTCAAAGCAACCAAAGACACAAACATCACCTGGTAAAGTTTTGGCCTCTATATTTTGGGATACGCAAGGTATTTTGTTCAGTGATAATCTTGAGAAAGCAAATATTATATAGCATTATTGGTGCATTTGAAGGAAGAAATCATCAAAAACTGGCCACAAATGAAGAAAAAAAGTGATTTTTCACCAAGCCAACGCACCGGGTCACAAATCGATCACAACAATGGAAAAACTACATGAATTGCCCTTTGAATTGCTTCCGCCTTCAACCTAATCTCCAGATCTGACCTCAGCGACTACCTTTGTTTGCAGATCTCAAAAGAATGCTCCAGGGAAAAAAATTTGGCCCCAATGAAGAAGTGATATCAGAAACTGAAGCATATTTTGAAGCCAAAGACAAATTTTTCTACAAAAAAGGCATTGAATTGTTAGAGAAGCATTGGATTCAGTGTATCATCCTAGAAGGCAACTATGTTGATAAATAAAGTCAAATTTTGCCTAAAAGTTGTTATTTTACTAGATAGGCCCAGGATTTATTGAGTGATGTGTTAGTACTTCCTCTTCATAAACTTGGTGGGGGTATTGTATCTTGACATAATAATGTGGATATAATTATTGTAATTTTTACTTGTTGTAACGTCAACTTTTCTTTTTCCAGTGCGAGCTGATGTTGAACAATGTGAAAAACTGATAAAAACCAAAAAGGAAGTAAATTTGTCTCTTGAGGAACAAATGTCTGTGTTGGTAAGTTCTGAATAAAAAATTTTCACTTTAATATTAAACAATTTAAACCTTACAAATTGGTAGCAAATATTTTAGTTTGTATTTTGGAATGTTGGTATATATTAGAACAGGGTTTCCCAATATGGGCAATATCACAATTAATAAAATGTGACACTTTTTGCTACTTTTAGGGACTGAAGATGATATTTCTTAATTTTTCCATGTGGTTGGCCACCTAAACTTTTTTTTATTTTTTCACCAGAAAATTGCCAATATCTACTTTTTGGTTATTCCCTGTGAAAATTCTGAATGGATATTTGGATTCCTTGACTAAAAATCTATAAGGGCATCAAATTTCATTTATTACTGACCAATGAACAGAAGATATAAGGATTTTTGTGAGATCATTAAGTTAAAAATGGAAATGTCCATTGACAGAAAATGCTGCTTCAGCAAAATTTCAACTTGCGATATCTTGAGAACAGTTAGAAATTTTCAATGAAAATTTTGATATACACTCCTGATCAAAAATTTAAGATCACTTAAAAATCTTTAAAAAGAAATTTTTTTTATGGATAGATTTTAAACTCCTCCCACTTAAGGTTACCAATACTACAATCTAAAAGGTTATGGAAACAAAAAGCTACATTCCAAATATTTTATTTAGAAATTTACATTTTTATAAAATGAGGCAATTTTCACATGATCAAAATTATAAGACCAGGGGTATAAATTGTTAGATCTATGGTAATTCCAATGTTTTTAGTTCAGTTAGAGATTAGCAATCACTGCATAAAGGTGTTACCATGCCTAAAGCAAGCAAACTTACCAAAGTTGCGTGTTCTCAAATTCTAAAATTCCATAAGCAAGGTTTGTCACAGCGGGCGATTGCAGCTAAGGTAAATCGCAGTAAAACTGCGATTTGCAACTTTCTAAAGAACTGTGAGAATTATGTAAAAGCAAAATCCTCTGGTAGGCCCCAAAAAATGTCTCCTGCATCGAGTAGGAGAATAAGACGGGTTGTTATGAAAGATGAGGGACTTTCTTCTAGTCAAATTAAGGCAGTCACAGAAACTGATTGCAGTCCCGTAAATCATCAGATGACACTTATGACAAAAAGGTATGGTAAATAAAAAGTGTAAACAAATTCCTCAGCTGCTTCCACGTCACAAGGTGCATGCTTAAAATTTGGTCGTAAATACCAAACATGGGATGTTGAGAAGTGGAAGAAAATCCTGTTTTCTGATGAGAAAAAATTCAATCTCGATGGTCCTGATGGCTTCCAACAATATTGGCATAACAAAAACATGCCTCCTGAAATTTTCTCCACACATCATAGTGGTGGAGGGTCCCTAATAGTATGGGGTGCCTTTTCTTACAGAGGGACGATGGAGCTCCAGGTAGTGCAGGGTCGTCAGACAGTGGCTGGTTATGTTAGCATGCTACAAAAAGCATCTTTGATGACGGAGGGACATCGTTTGTGTGGGGATGGATGGTTATTCCAACAGGATAATGCTGCAATCCATGCTGCAAGACAGGCCTTGACCTTTCTACAAGAAAATGGTGTCCATCTCTTGGGACATCCTGCATGCTCACCAGACTTGAACCCATTTGAATGTTTGAGGATGGATGACAAGAGATGTTTATCGAAATGGCGAACAATATTCAACAAAAAATGAACTTCGTGAAGCCATCTTCAGAAGCTGGAGCAACACCCCCCGCACCTTAATGGAAACGCTTATTTCTAGCATGCCTGACAGAATTTTTGAAGTCATCAAAAGCAGTGGAGATAGAACTTATTATTAAATTTGGTTGTTAAATGTTTTCATACACTTTTTGTACAATTTCATAGAATTTTTGTCTCTGGTCTTATATTTTGATCATGTGTAAATCGCCTCATTTTATAAAAATGTAAATTTCTAAATAAAATGTTTGGAATGTAGCTTTTTGTTTCCATAACCTTTTAGATTGTCGTATTGGTAACCTTAAGTGGGAGGAGTTTAAAATCTATCCATAAAAAAGAAAAATTATTTTTAAAGATTTTTAAGTGGTCTTAAATTTTTGATCAGGAGTGTATGTTGTAAGAACTTATAATGACTATAAGATCTGCAACATATATCAAAATGAAAAAAATCTACTTTTTGGGGATAAAATGGTTGGTTGAATTGACATAGAATGACTGAAGTTGAAAACCCTACAGTGTTTTATAATAAGTATTTACCAGTATAACCCTGATATAAGAGACACCCGGATATAAGATATATTTTATCTGGTAATGTATAAAAATAGACCAAACCTGGATATATGAGAAACCAGGATATAAGAGAACTTTTATCTGGTCCCGACAACTCTCTTATATCAGGGTTACACTGAATACCAAATTATTTAAACAAGTGAAAAAAAAACTAAGGTTGCTGAATTAATTTTCCTTATTAATATAAACATTAGAAAATTATTCAAATGTTTCTCTGATAGTCAGTCATATGTAACTATGTTATTTGTTAAGTATGAAATCAAAATGGACTTTGTATAATGACAAAAGAAATTTAAAAAGTAGTTATCCTGCTGAAAATGTTTTTCCATAAAAGGCATAAAAACTTCTATAATAATATTTCTCTGTTCATAGGATTGGCATTAGGATAGTTTATGAAATTAATAAAATTTATAATATTTCTATCATGTTATAATGAGGTAGTATATGTGGCTATATCGATGAGTTGTAATTAAGTAATAAACATGCACGTTGTTCACATCAAGTTGCATATTGACAACAACAACAACATGGTAAAAATGAAAGAGTTATCTGTGGGTTTAAAACAGCTAAAATAGTACATCATAGAAAAGTATTATGAAACAAAAACATCTGCTTCTCTTCCTTTGAAGAGCTCATCAGCCTAAACTCACATATTTGCAAAGAATGATTGTCTGTGAATAAAAGAAATGATGTAAATGAAGTATCACATTGTACAGTAAGTAAAGTGTTCTCTAAACATGTTCTTGGTAGTTACTGGCCAAGAAAAACACTTCTGCTCAATCGGAATTTATACGTGGCAACTTGTAAAAATATAGTAAGTTTTGGAATGATGAAATGAAAATTGTTTGGTTGGAATCAGGCACAGTGAATGTGAAAGAGAAAAAGAAAACACAAATGCCAGAAATGCTATCACTAGTGTAGATCATGGGAATGGCAAACTTGTGCTTTAGGACGGTTTAAAATCATCAGGACTATGAAAAATACTATGATAAAGGAAAATTGAAGGATTCTACCAGACATTCTTTTGGAAGATGGCATTTCAACATGTCCTAAACACACAACTGCATTGTTAAAAAATTAGCTCAAAGACAACAAAATCAGCATCTTTGGTCTGCAATGAGTCCACATTTGAATTCCATAAGAAAAATTCTGACAAAGACTTCAGATTTATTTAAGACAATCTTTCAATTAAATAGAATTAGTATGACTTGCTTTTAAAAGATTAAACAATGTGTCAAAATATTCAGTTGGGAATGCCATTGAAGGCCTTTCTATCAATTATTAGATCAAAACATCATTTCCCCCATATTGTAAAAAGAAAATTGCCAAATGAGTCCCTAAAAACGTTAGATACCACCACCCTGATCTAAGATTGAACTTGATGGTCTATTTTAGTTATGTATTTAAAGATGCAGATGCTTCTTTATGAGAGTCAAGCAGTCTTCTGGTGTGGGCAGTAGCATGTCCCAGATGGTAAAATTCTTACCTTTTTACAGCCTGTTGAATTTTGACTTTACAAGATCTTTCTAATCATGTTTGTTTTACTGTTTAACCCACCAAAACACAAAATTCTCCTCTCAATTGAGGGAGATCAACCAGCAACCCATCCTCTTTTACTAGGTGCATGCCCTGTTTAGTCTGCTGCACAAAACTCCTCTATATTACTTAAACAAGAGGGAGGGGCATTCTCTGAAAAAGAAGAGGCCTCACTTGTCGTTCTCTTTTCTGATTGATTTGTTTCATTGTTCTGTTCTGTAATTTAGTTCTTTTTTTTTTTTTTAACTGTTACTGGACTCTTTTCTTTCTTTTTTGACTGCCCCCACCTTTGAAATCATTCTAAATAAGGTTTTTACAGTCTTTCCCACATATTCATCTTCCATTTTGAAAAGAAAGTAAACAAAAAATAAAAAGAAACAGTCCTACCTAGAAGGTAGCAGTAAAAGCCATTTGGCCATGCCTCTCCAGGCAAATACTAGTCAGCATGACTGAATAAAAATCTTAATGCATTCAAGGAGAAAAAGAAAAAAGTATTAGAAGGTCAAATATCATCTAAGATGGCAGCCAGAAAAGAGTGCAATAAAAACACAATAAAACAACACAGAAAACCAAGCAATGGTGGTAAAATATTGAGCATGTACTAGCATTAATCAGAAATATATTGTTTATAATTTTTATCTTTACTAAAAAAAAATTTTACTTGTTTTTAGAGTGTCAGGTTTATTATGAAAACAAACTAAGTGCAACAAATTTTTATTTAAAAATAAATCCAAAATATATAGTCTATAAAAAACATATTTACACATTATCCCGTGTAGTTGAATAAGTTATTTTAATTTTTAACATAGATTGCTTAACATTATATAATCATCTTCAGATTTTCATTCATTAATTTTAACTTTTTATGCAACAGTTTTTATTGCTTCCAAGAGATCTTTGCTTGAATATTGTTTTCCATTCTCATATGCATAAGTTGTTTATGGGTTAATATCTGTATAGGCTGGTGGCAATTCCATTAAATTTTTTACTAAGTTGAGCAATATTCCATTTTACAAAATGTGAAGGTGCATTCTTTTGCATGATTATACTCTTTAGTTAAAAGCTTTTAGATCCTGATCTATATCATGCATTTATCTTGATACAGTCATTTTACTTTGAAGGGATTAATTTTATTATCTACTCTGCTAACCCAAAATATTATTCTACCTTCCCACTGTTTTCATTTTTTGTTGACTAATTTGATGGAAGCCCCAAATCCTAGCATATTCATCATGTCCATTGACAAATTAGTTTTCTGAGAGGGACTTTATCAAGACAATGTAGGATGCTGCACATGTTTATATATACAGATGCATCTTATTGGTTTATCAAGGTTTATATACACACACACACACACACACACACACAAAAGGTGTGATGAATGAATTGCTGTCTAAATTATGCAGAAAGGAAAATATCACATTTTAACAGTTATATTAAAATTACATAAAAATATCTTGAAATGCTAAAGAGTAAAATTATTCAATTAAATCTTTGGCTTCAACCATGGCCTCCAGAAAACTTTGGAATCTCCTACAACTTTTCTGGATGGTCTCCTTCTTTAATTCGATGAATATTGCCATAATCCTTGCCTTCAGTTCATCTTTGGTGTTACAAAGAGTTTTGTTGATTCCTTGTTCAACTGTGCCCCACACATAATAATCATGGAGAATTCAGTCTGGGGAATTGGGTGGCCAGATATCAGGTAAAAGGTGATGTGGTCACAGAAATTGTCTGAAAACCATGACTAGGTTCTCTTGCTTGTGTTGCATGATGCAAAATCCTGTTGTCAGACCCAGGGCAGCACTACCTCCTCAAATCACTTGATTTAGGCCTGTGTGTTGAGTTGAGATCCTGTGGGAAGATGAATGGAGGTAGAATGTCACCATCACTAGTGATCATTCCAAACACCTTTGTAATCACCATTAGACTCATCCAACTCTTTCCGAAACCTCTGCATTCTCCTCAGATTGATATCCAAACACTCTGAAATGTTTGTATTGGAGCTTTCCATTTCTGGTGAAGAGAATTGCATCATTACTCTTTTTCTCACATATGGTGCCCAACTGGCTCTACTATACTCTATATAAAATGGCGACAATTTACTCATCGCACCCTTATATGCTTTACTTTTATAAGCTCTTGTTTTTACCATGATGAAAAGAAACAATTCCTGCCAAAATACATGTTAATTACACTTTATAACTGCACTTATAACTTCTTATGTATAATAATATTACTTCTCAATCTAATTTGTATGAGAGTGGATCAATAAGTCTGTTATCTGAAATGTAGTTCTTAGCTGAATTTTGATCTGCATTTTCGGTGTATAATATTCAGAACTGAACTAAGTGCATTCACAAGGAAGGAGATCATATTGAAAAATGTTTTGCTCAAATAATGCTTCTTCATCATTAGATTATAGACTTATGTCCCTGAGTAAAGTTTGCTCTTCATATTGGTCAAGAATTTTTGTTTTAATCATTTCACCCATAAGCAAGGCAATCATGCCACTAAGATGCAAGGGACTACTGGGAGTGAAAGAGAATGAGAAGACTTTAGAAGGAACTGAAAACCCAATCCTAAAGAAAATACAAAGAATAAACTTCTACTCTTGTTCAAAAAACAGTAGATGAGTGTGAACCATTGTAAAATATCTACATATATAGATCTTAAAGCAAATAAAATTACCATTATACAGCAAATAATGTGCAATGTCAACCAGGTATGCATTTAAACGTTTGTCTGCATCTTAACAAAACCTACAAACAAAATAGCCAATGAATGGCAACTCCAACAAAAATATTGTTTAATGTTAGATTTCTCAAATCTTTTTATAAATTGTTTATATATAAATAATTATGGTAGACAATATTTTGCATATCTTTTTTTATATCACTAGAAACTGGTATCTTTATAATTAGAATATTAAATAAAATATATTAAGAATACTATTAGATCTTGATTTAATTCTAGTGCCTTGACTAAATATGAACAGAAGAGTTTTTGTTAAAATTAATGATTTTATTTCAATCAGGCAACATTAATTCATATCTAAAATGCAATTGTGAGTCTCAAACAGGTTTATTTTACAATAGCATTTTTAAACTATTTCTCATAACTCATAAATATTTTTTTTGGAAATAGAATGAGGTAGGTATTCAAAAGGTCAGAAGAAACTGTATGTTAGTATAAAGAAATTTATGAAACCATGTGTCATGAATGTATGAAAGGCTACTTTTGTATGAAAGGTTTCTTGTGGTCCGAAAATGTTTGACTTTATCTTAATTTGTGCTTTAACTGAATTTAATTTTGATGATTCTTTATAAACACTGCAATATATATCAAGTTTTTTTTTCTCCTTAGTGCAAACAGTTATGTGAAGAAAAAATTAAGTCTGACTATCTGCGTAACCAAGAGTGGATTCTCTCTCAGAAGAAGAAACTTTTACAGCAAAGAAGAGATTCTTACCTCAATGACCAAGTGAGTTTTGCTGGGAAAATAGATTTGTTTTCTACCGGAGAAAATTGTGTCCAATGCTTTTGACAGCCAACATAAAAAAAGTGTTGTCAAAAGTGTTTTGACCATTTGAAAGATTCACATTTTTAAAAATTGAAATATGCCATATACTTCTGGCTGGATATATTAAAACATAAAAGATGTCTTTTTACATTTATAAACATATTATATAATATTTGTAAAATTTTAAAACATATCTTTGTATAATATTTATAAAAACTAAAAAGGAAAATTTTATTCAGTTTGAAAATTTAAAATATCTTAAGATATGGATGCAACCTGTAAAAGTTTCTCTTTTCATATCTATGCTAAGGGTAGATTCTTGTAGATTATGTGATTATATATATTTTTTAAATTATTATTACATTTTAGTTGTGTATAAAACATGAGCCTCTTTATAGTTCAAAAATACCAGGCTGTACAATATGAAACAAAATAAATTGAAAAAAGTTAATAGAAAATAATTATTCAATCAAAATGTTTCCTGGTGGCCTTTTATCTTGATTCCAATTCATCTGTTCCTTTCTGAAAGAATTCTTCATTCTGAGATAAATTCATTGAATGCTAATTAAGTTTGATCCTCATTTGAGACTTTGTTGTTTCTAAGAAAACGTTCAAGATACTTAAAAAAAGAAAAAAAAATAGCAGGTAATATGTAGACGTTTAAATGGATAGTCTGATTCACATTTCGCATTTATCTTCCAATAAAATATCTCTAAAAACCACCCTGCATCTAATAAGTCAAAGGTCTGGGGCAGGAGTCAATTTCTCTTCTCATTATTACATTCGGAATAGTTATCATAAATTTGATACTTTTCAGTCTGTCATTCATTAGTCAGGGGTTCATATTGAAATATACTATTCAGCAGATACAAGGGAAAAACTTCTTATTTTTTTATTTTTTCAATTTTGTCCTTCAAAATTTGGGGGAGCACATCTAATGCATCCAAGTTTCTTCTATGCAATGGAATACAGAATTTATGCTTTTCAGTATAATGACAGTGTGTAGTATCATGCAGTAAAATCACAGCCATTTTATTTGCCAGATATTGTTTACTTAATACACAGATCAATATATATCTATATGTATTTGGCTACTTTGAAGAAAGCATTAAAACATGAAATCATTCCTAATGCCTACCAAACATGCACCTGTAATCTTCCAGGAAAGATTGTTCTGACTGTTGTTTTCACTTTTCAGCCATTGTACAATTTTTTTTTCTGGTTGTTAGTATACAACACCTATTTTTTCTCACAATAGTGATGATGCACTTTAAACATGATCAATACATCTGGATTTTATTTTGTTCCTCATTCTGTTAAAATGCAACTCATTTATCAAACAACTTTTTTTTTTTTTTCAATCTCCCAAGGGACATTGGAATTGATATATAATGTTGGTTTACTATAACACATCAGTTAGTGGGGAGGAGTTATTATGGATAATTAAATTAATAGTATTCTATTTTTTATAATATATTATTAGTTTTAATTTTTTATTAGGATCAACAGGAGATATATTAGTATGAATGAGATTTATAATTATTTCATCTTGTTTGTACTTATCATGCATCTGGTTGCAATAGAAGAGTTTGATATGTTTAGGGTCTTTTGTGGAAGTACCATATTTTGTTTGATGTGTGCTAAGATGATCTCAGAAGGAGATTGAAAGTACTTGGGAACATTGAGAAATGAATGATAATAACATTTGTCAATGTTACAGTTCATTTCTGACATCTTTCAATTATAATATGTGAAAGATTATCTGTGGGTATGAATGGATTTTATTAAAAATAAGCAGAAACAATGTTTTGCAATTTATTTAATTTGACATTCTTGATTACACGAAGACAATTACTGCAAAAAACATAAAATAATGAGGCACTGTTAAAGAGCAAACATACAGCAAGAACTTTCATAATTGGTAGTAAAGTTTAATAACTGGTAGTAAAGAGAATGAACTAAGCCAACACTACCTCACTATTGCCTCTCTCTCTCTCTCTCTCCATGAGCATGACAGGAGGGATATATATATATATATAGACAGAAATCTAAGCAAGAGCCAACAACCGACCACGGTTTCGTCTAACAGCTCGTCAGGGAAATTGTTTGCTCTACTTTGGTATTGAGCGCTTTAGTGTTAGGGTTTTCGTCTTGGGGTTTTTTTCTTTCTTACAAGTGCTTGACTTTTTGTTAATGTACTTCATTTGTTTCTTTTTTTGCTTCCCCTTTTTTTCCGTCCGAGTTTGTTCTCGGTGGGTTATACAAGACGATTTAAATTATAGCTTGATTAATACTAGTTTTACTATTGGTATTGTTGTTGCTATAGTTATTATTATTATTATTATTATTATTAGCTCTAGGCTTACTATAGAGCACTTTTTAACCAGTTCAACATGGAGTGAATTAATATAGGTTGCTCACTTAAAGGTATTACAATTCCACGTAAACACTACTATGAGTTACAATTGCTGTGTAAAATATAGGCTTTTATTACCAACATAAGATGGAAGGCATATTTCTTCCTAAATAACATAAATAACACCAAGTATCATAACTACTACAGTTTTAAAACTTATAATCATCCTCCTTACTGTAAGGAATTAGATAAATTTGAAAATGAATTTATTGATTTAGTAAAATAAATTAAATATAGGAAATTAAAACCTAACAAAATTCAACAGAATTTAAATAAAAATTTAAACAATATATGTAAAGACAAACAGATTTATATTAAAGGTGACAAGTCTACTCATATATACAGTATGAGTAAAAATAATTATGATAAAGAACTAAAAAAAGCGGTTATTAAGCATTACAAAAAAGTATCACCAGATATTGAAGCCACTATTAACCAGGAAGCTAGTATCTTGGTTAGCAAATTTAATCTTATTAATCATGTGGAAAAAATTTCTTTAAAAGACAGCTTTCTCACTGTAAAAGATCATAAAAGTTCTTTCCCTAATAACCCTGAATTCCGCCTATTAAATCCTACCAAAATGGAATTAGGTAAAATTAGTAAATTTATAATTCAACATATGTGTCACAACTTAAGAACTTTCCTTAACATTAATCAATGGCAGTCTACTTTAGACTGCATAAAATGGTTCAACCAATTTGAAAAAAATAGGCACTGTGCCTTTATCAAATACAATGTGAAAGATTTCTACCCCTCTATATCCAAAAATATCCTTAATGAAGCTATTAACTTAGCCAAAGAATATAACGAGGTCTCAGTTGATGAAATAGAATTAATCAAGCATTGCCGTAAAATTTTACTTTATTATGATGATTCTATTTGGACTAAAAAATCCGATGCTGACGAATTTGATAATCCAATGGGAGCACATGATGGTACAGAGGTGGCAGAGTTAGTGGGATACCTCCTCTTGCATAAAATAAATGAATTTATTGATTACCGCAATCACGGTTTATACCTGGATGACGGTTTAATCATAATCGAGTGTAGTACTCCACAACTTTGTGATAGGATAAGGAAGAAGTTACATAAGTTTTTTAAAGATAATGGTTTTTCTATTGACATCGAGTGTAACTTAAAGCTTGTTAATTATTTAGATATAACCCTGAATATTACTACTGGTATGGTCGCCCTGTACATTAAAGAAAAATCTATTCCTATCTATGTAAATAATAAATCTAATCACCCCAAACATACACTGAAAAGCATTCCAAATAGTATTGCATACAGATTATCCACCAATTCATCTAACCCCAAAATCTTTGATAAACACAAAAAAACTCACCAAGATGTGTTGTTTAAAAGTGGATACAAAGACAATTTAAAGTTTATTAAATCTAAAACTCCCAAAAATAGAAATAGACATAGAAGAGTTACTTGGTTCAACCCTCCATTTAATAAGGAAGTTAAAACTAAAATAGGTAAAATATTCTTTTCGATATTAAAAAGAAATTTTGGAAAAGATAACCCTCTTCATAAAAGTTTCAACAAAAATACGATAAAATTAAGTTATTCTTGTTTACCCAATATAGGTAAAATTATAAAAGGTTTAAACAAAACTAAAATTCGAAAGTCTAACATTAACAATAAGATTTCATGCAATTGTAGAATAAAATCTAATTGTCCATTAAATGGTAAATGTCAGCAATCTTGCGTAGTCTATAAAGTTGGCATATACAAAAATGAAAACGATGTACAACCTAAGATGTACATAGGTGTCACGCAAGATTCTTTTAAAGTTAGGTTTTATAACCATTCAAGTACCTTTAAGCCTGAAAAGTGTAGCTGTAATAAATCGTTAGCTTCCTATGTATGGGAAATTAAAAAAAGCAATAATAATGACCCATTTTGAAATGGGAAATACTAAAAAGATGTTCTAAATACAAACCAAGTAGTAAATTTTGTAATTTATGCGGGGGAGGAAAAATTAGCTATTGCGTTATTTGAACCCACACAGAATTTACTAAATTCTAAAACTGAAATTCTCCATAAATGCAAACATGAAAAATTGCTTACTTAGCCTTTTGCTTAATTGTTCTCTCAAGAATTTTTTTTTTTTTAAATGAATTTGTATTCCCCCTTTCTCATGTTTTGATGTCTTCTCCATTTTTATTTCAGTTCCTATATATTTGCTATTTTAAATCTTTGTTGTCAGCCAATTTCCCTGACGAGCTGTTAGGCAAAACCGTGGTCGGTTGTTGGCTCTTGCTTAGATTTCTGTCTTTGTTTGCTCTACTTTTGTATTGAGTGCTTTAGTGTTAGGGTTTTCATCTTGGGGGTTTTTACTTTCTTACGAGTGCTTGACTTTTTGTTCAGGTACTTCATTTGTTTCTTTTTTTTTGCTTCCCCTTTTTTTCTCTCCGAGTTTGTTCTTGGTGGGTTATACAAGACGATTTAAATTATAGCTTGATTAATACTAGTTTTACTATTGGTATTGTTGTTGCTATAGTTAATATTATTATTATTATATATATATTATTTTTATTTTTTTTCCCCACAACTTTGTTGATTTTTTTGATTCATAAAATGAATATTTCACAAGATCTGTGAAGTTTACATAACATTATTTCTAGTAACTGCACACCAGTTTTATTTTTATTTTTATTTTTTTATATCAGGAGGCAGCAAAGGAGCAGCTACAGTTAAATCGCATTGCATTCTGTGATGAAATGGACACTTTTATGACAACTATTGGATTGCAGCTTCTGCAGCCTGACCAATCAGCTTACAACCTGGAAATGCAATTGATGAATCTAAAACAGGAAGAAAAACAACTGATGAGAGGTAATAAAGAAAAACTCCCTATTTTTATAACATAAAAATTGGGTCAGATAGATATTCAGCTGAGACCTTGGTGTAAATCATCATCATCATCATTATCTCTCTCTCTCTCACTCTCTCACTCAACTAGTATGAGATCATCCCTCCACAAACTTAAACTTGGCTTTAAGAGTAGATTTGATACTTTGGCATTCAAACCTGCCCCTATAAATATAGACTCTCAATGTTCCACTCATCATAACCAACCCCCATGTATCAGTCAGTCAGTTAAGTGCCATACGTAATACACGCTTGGGCGATCATGTCTTAAAAGGTACATGACTGTCTGGGCAAATAATTTTGCAGTAGGTTGTGGTTATCATTACTTTCTGTGGTAGACTAGTTGCCAAGCAAGTTTATAGAACCCAATCTGTTCAGCTATTTAACCCATAGCTGGAGAGAGAAAAGACAGATTAATATATTTAAATATATCAGTTCTCCAAGTCATACTTTTGTGTGACATCCTGTGTTTTTTTTTTTTGTTTTTGTTTTTTTGGTGATGATGCCATCATATATTATGGCAGAATATACATGGAGGTCTGGATGTGTGTTGTGGGGCAGAGTGGATATCAGCTTGAAACGAGAAATTGGAGAGCCAGTTTCGAATTCCAGTTGAATTAGTTGCATTCACTTACATGCAAATACCCTTGGGAAAGGTATTAATCCAACTTTTCTCATCAACTGCAGGTTAAATAGTAATGTGTCTGGAAAAAATTGTTAATGAAATATTCACTAAAAAAAAAGAAAGAAAATATTATTCTTAGCATCCACAATATGCTTCAACTTTAAATCAGTGGAACAATTTTTATCTTTTGAAAATTTCGCAAGTATATGAATTTACTGCTATGAGTGGAGTTTTGTATTCAACTAAAATTCAAACCACTTGTTTGTCAATAAATGGACATGTTTTAGTTATTTTAGTACTTATTAGTAGGAAATAAATTCTTATATTTTATGAAAGGACAGCAAAGAGTGTGTATTTTTGATTTTCAGAAAAGTTTCTTAAAAAACAAAAAAGTAAATGAAAGTTTGAAACAAAATTTTTGACAGGAAAAAGAAAATTTTGCTAATCTAAAGTTTTTTTTTTAGATCCTTGTTCATTAGGATACATACACATATTTGCATACATATAGCTATGCAAATTCTTTTGTAATATATACAAATACATTCATATAATAAGTAATTTGCAATTGATTTTTTTTTCTATCTTAATTATTTCAATTTCTGAATTCATACGATTCAATATTAATATGAAACAATGAATTTTTACTATAGAATTAAAAACGAGATTTATGGAGTTTTTTTTTTTTTTTTTTTTTCAAGTATTATAATTCTTTGAATAATCTTGGAATTGAATGTCCAACTTATTGCCATATTTTCTGCAGTCATAAATGACTTCAACAAATGTCAAGTTGATGCCAACAAATGTCAACAAAAGAAACAACAGATTTGCTACAGATTAAAAGAACAAGAACAACAACTTAAGGGTGCGTTTTACTTTCTTTGTTTTTTAACCAATTTGTAGAATGTTTCAGATATTCAGACTGATTGACGGATTGAAGATTTTAATAATCATTTGTGTTCAAAAGAAAACAGCTTATTAGTCATAGAGGTGAAATTTACAGAATTTCAATCCTTACTGCATTTATATAAAAACAATAAGGACAATTTCTTTGAAAGTCTAGGAAAATTTATAGCATTTGATATTCTTTGTTTACATTTTTAAATTAGCCATACACATTGTTGCTTAACTTGATTTATCAAGCAGGAGCTAATGTGTTATGATTATGACCTAGTTTCAAGTAACTAATGTGTTTTGTCAGGTAATTTTTCTTATTTGACATTGCTGACAAAACAAAAGATAATAAAATAATAATCGCTTTTTACATGACTTTAAAATCTTTACCCAAAATGAATTTCCAGTAATATCATTGGATTACAGTAAATCAGTGGTTCCCAAATTTATTTTCCTCAGACCACATTTTTATAATGAAAATTTCCTTGCGCCTCACCAAAAGGAAGTCCCGGAGAAAAGGTGCAAGCAGCCCTACAGCAATGGTTTAGAGAGAGGATTAAAGGGAGATAACCATGGATTCAAAGTCAGCACATTATTATTGATAACTCTCTCCTTCAATTTGCAGACTCTAGATACTATTCTTAATTGTTGTTAGAATGAAAAAATATCACAGTGATAAAATCAATAACTATTTATGCAATTACAAATAATTCATAATAATGTTTTAAATTTTGAAATATTTATTTTTGGCACCTGAATTTTAAAAACTGTTTCTAAAACTTTGATTGTCTTTCCTTAATTCCATCTCATCTGCTCTCCTCTTCTACCACACATATAAGGTGTGCCACACTGTTTGGGAACTACTGCAGTAAATGATCCAACATCTCTGATCAATATGTATATACAGGCAGACCTGTACAACTGGCACCCCGACCTTTAATTTTTATGTTTTTAATATTTTTTTAATTCATTCTTATAGATTAGACCCTAAACCAAAAAAAATTAGCAATTTAGCAAAAAAATTTGGAAAAAAATTCAATAATTAAAGATTTTTAGTGGGTGCTCAGTTTCTCATACAACGTTCTAGTAAACCAGTCTCCCATATTGGAAACACTTGCTTTGGGGTCGAGTAAAAGACAATGAGGAGTTGTTACCCTTTTTTTTCAAAACTTGTAAGAAATTAATGAAAAAGACCGTTTTAGGTGATTGATTTACTAGAACGTTGTATTAGAAACTGAGCACCCCCTAAAAATATTTAAATATTGAATTTTTTTCCAGATTTTTTTTTTTTCTGAAAAGCAAAAAATTACGTGGGGTGGTGCCAGTTGTACATGTTTGCCATATATATTTCAAAATAAATAGACTCTATATCAATTCTCATTGCTCATACAGGACTTTACTTTTATATGCATCCAACTGTACGGATGTTTAGTGTCATCCTGTGATCCTGCACTGCCCTGACAATGCATTGCTCTTTTACTAAGTAGTCATTCCAGAATTTGGTTTATGAACAACTTGCAGTATAGCCCGGCATTGCTCGGGTGTAATGGAAGCTTTAAAACTAATCCATGGTCTTGGAGCTCAGACTCTTTGGACGTTGGCACGAAAGACTAAAAAGCAATAGTTGTTTCCAGTTAAAGCAAAACCGTAGACTGAAAGAAAAATGAATGGATGTAGGTCAAATTTTGATTTCCTGGTATTGATATCAAGTAAGTTTTTTTCGTCGTAAACTGAATTTTGAAGGCTAAATAAGTCCTCTGAGTAAATTGTATCATGGCTGAGGCTAAGAACTACAATTATATCTACTTAGAGCCAAACCCGAAGCAAAAACTAAAATAAAAGGGCTGAAAAAAATACAGACATACAGGCAGATAAACACACACACAAACATCTTGCCTTTTATATATATATATATATAATCGATTTTTCTGCACTATTGTAAGAACTGCAACCTTGAAACTTCTGAATATTGTTTGTTTTTGTCTATGAGTTAATCAAATTTGATTAAAATTGGAGCACTCCTTCTATAACCCGATTTTATTGATCGATCTTTGATATTTATCGGGGGTACCTCAACACAAAACCTAGCTAAGAACACTCGCTGACGCTTATAGTACAACTGTGTAAATTTTCAAGAAAATTGGTTCAGCCGTTTTGGAGTCTATAGGTAACGGACACACACAGGCAAAGTTCCATTTATAAATAAGTTTAGATTTAGATAGATTAGATTTAGATATAGATTAGATGTTCATTTGAGCAATGTTGTCAACATCCAAACTCCATGAAAGTGCCACATTCAACATTTGCAGCAATTCCCAGAAATGACCAGCAAGCCACTCCATGTCCCACAATCTTAACCCTGCTCTCAGTTAGCTGTAATTGAACAAAAGGAGCATGCATACCTCTCCATAATATTGACACCTTCTTGCTTGCACCAAGTTCTCTCTCACTACAATGAATCTAATGAGAATATGAATCAGCATCTAAATCTTAAAGGAAGATAATACCCTAGCATGAGTGTTATTCCATTGCAAGATGGCTGAAGAATTTGAGAACATACTTTCCTAATAGGCATAAACTGTACTCAGGTCATAAATGAAATTGTTGTTTAGAAGTTTTAATATTTTCTGTGTTTGTATTTTTAAATAGCTTTTATATAATAATAGTAATTAATTAGTTCTGATGTGGTGGGTGCTAAAAAGCCCACCCAAGCAAGAAGAAATTATTTTTAATTTTGTATATGTGTGTTTGGTTTTGATTTTTGTTGACAGCACAGTATAATAGGGTCAGTTGGGCACTGTCTGCGAAAAAGAGCACCATGATGCAGTTCAACCCAACAGAAATTTGTAAGCAGCTTGTTGTACGGCTTGGCATTCATGCCAGAAGTTCTAATATGAACATTTCAGAGTGGCTGGGTATCAATCTGAGGACAGTGCAGAAGATTCAGAAAGATTTGGATGAGTTTAATGCGGATTATGAAGGTGTTTAGCATGATCACTTGTGATAGTGACATTATGCCTCCATTCCTCTTCACAGAGGCCCAAATCAAGTTGAGGAGGTAGTGCTGCCCTGGGTCAAAAGGGTGGCTGCTGGAACCTATATTTTGCATCAGGACTCTGCAACATGCACCACAAGCAGAAGAACCCAGCCATGGCTGTCAGATAGTTTCTGTAACCACATCACCCCTAACATATGGCCATCTAAATCCCTAGACTGCAACCCCCTTGATTATTGTGTGTGGTGTGCAGTTGAGCAAAAGAACAACAAAACCCCTTGTAACATCAAAGATTAACTGAAAGCAAGGATTATGGCAGCCTTCACCAACTTAAACAAGGAGACCATCCAGGAGAGTTGCTGGAGATTCTGGAGGCTGTGGTTAAAGCCAATGGCGATTCTATTTAATAAATTTAATCTTTAGTATTTTAAAGATACTTTTGTATGGTTTTTGTAAATATATCTGTTAAAATGAGATATCAGTGTTATTTTCAGGTTTTTTTTTTGTATAATTTAGATGATAGTTTATATATCGCACCCAGTAAATTATCAGTGGGGTGGGGGACTAGCAAATTTGGACTTATATAAAAGATATTGTGTACTGCACTAAAAAGTAAAGGACTTCGATTAGTTTATGTCCATTTGAAAAAGGACATGGACAGAATTTGACATTATTTTCCACAAAGTTTCAGTTGTTGTAGGAATTTTTAATTAGAACTGAACCATTTATTTCAATCACTGGGTGGGGGTATATCATTCTTATGCCACTTATGGTAGCCATGTAGTTATCTCCCTTTAACTTTCTAAGTTATCTTGTTCATCACTGTAGCCTGGTATCGAACTCGCACTGAGTTAAATCACTAGAATTAACCAACCTCTATATCCACTGGGCCAATGCTTTCCTTTAAGGACATCAGTGTATGAATTTCTGGGACTTATAAACCTAATGTCTCAGTAACCACTTTTTAAAAAAGAAAGAACCAGATCTCATATTACAAACTTTGATACTAATGATTTTCTCTAGCACTCCATATTACTGTTTCCCTTATTGTATTTATTTCTATGCTTGGCTGACTTTAGGAGATTTTTGTGGCCTAGGATATGTGCTGATTCCTTAAGTTTATGTAGTTTCCAGTGACATTCTCTATCTATTATTTCAATTTCATCCCATAGGGGACGGTGATCCTCTTTCTCCCTCCATATGTGGTCAGCTACGCCTGATTTTTCTATCTCCCCTCGTGTTACAGTCTGGCAAATGTTCCTGTAGCCTTACCTTAAGAGGGTGACCCGTTTCTCCTTTATATTTCTTTCCACAGCTACATGGAATGGCGTACACACAGTGATGTCCTCCTCTGTTGGGGTTCTTACTCAGGAGAGGTACCTGTGAAGCGTAGAACCACTTCTGAAAGTTGTCCTGATCCTTTGTATTTTCTTTGATGACCCCTTCACATAGGGTAGACAGACCATGGCTGTTTTTTGAGAGGAGTTATCCTCATGCTTCCTTTCTTTCCACATTCAATGGCACTGTTGTAGGGTACTGCTTATATTGACCATTTCCTGTTCATTCATCTCTGGATTGACACATGACTTTTGCTTGTTGTTGCAGACAATCCCTTTCTTTACATTGTATGGCTGGTGGGACTTGAAGTTTAGGTATTATCTGATGAATATTGGCTTGTGGTATATGAATGTCTTGAACCTCCTCTCTGTTTGAGATATTAGTACAGCCAGGAATGCTAGTCTTTTTTTTTTTTTAAATTGATGATTTTATTGAGTCCATATGATCCAGTAGCATCACACACGGAATGATATACTCCAGTGATCAAAATAAAGTGTTCCATTTGAAATTCCTAGCACCTGAAGAAGGCTGGAGCATACAACAGCTGAAATGGTGTAAACATGGCAATGAAAATGATTACAATAATCCCCCAAAAATGTAAATACTCAAAAATATAGGCAAATACTGACAGAATTTGAATATTGCTTAGATGTCTTTGTATAGCTATTTATCAACTATTTGCATATAAACTTTACTATTTACTTCCTATTATGTAAACATTTCACCAGCATGCAATTTCATTTCCGTTTTAATTTTAATTTTGTTTTTTATTTGTCTAATGACTTTGTGGACACCCCGTTTATTATAAAAAGAAAAAAAAATTCCAATTACTTTTGGAGCAAGTCCCAATCTTCAAAAAAGAACTATTTTAGGGTAACTTTGGTAAGGGAGGTTACTCTCGTAAAGTGACTTCCCTTGGTTTTATTAATGTGTATATATGTATATGTATATATGTATATGTATATATATATTATTAAATTACTTTAATCCGAAACGGAAAAGTAGGAAGATAAATCCCAAGAACCTGATCCTAATTAATATTAAAAATTTTAATATTAAGAAATGATCCAGGAGGAGAGCTCAATGTAATTAAAATTACAGAGCCAACGTAAAGTAAAATAAATTTTCAAAATTGAAAAAAAAATGTTGAATGAAGAAGGAAATTACTGGAAATTGGCACTTAGCTAAAGCGAGCTGAATATAAAATGCACCTCTTAACAATAACAATTCCACCGAACTTCTCTACGGCATATGACTTCATTGAACTTTTGAATTTATATTTTAATTGGGGTCATCAGGAGAGAATGTGCACCGTTTTGGGGCCTTCTTCTCAACGGTTTTCAAAATTCAAAAATGTTGAATGAACATTTCAACATGAAATCCCTAAGAGAGATTTCACATATCCTCAGCAACAGTCCATATTCCAAAATGAGAATTTAAAAAAAAAAAAAAAAAAGACAGTTAAGATTTGAGAATTTTTTTTTTTTTAATCTTATTTTTATTATGGACTGTTGCTGAGGATACGTGAAATCTCTTAGGGATGTCATGTTGAAATGTTCATTCAACATTTTTGAATTTCGAAAATTTATATATATATATAAACATCCCTATAACCTCTCCAAAGATGGCTCATGTGAGTCAAAGGCTTAGAATCAGCATAAAATATATCCAAATGTTAGACAATTTTTGTCTTTATTTTTCATCTGAAATTAAAGCCAAAATACGATGCTTAGAACAGCTCATGATTAAACATAGACATTCATTGTCTGTCATATTTAGAACATATATATATATATATATATATATATATATATATATATGAAATCTATTTTACTGAATTGCTTAACTGTACTAATATTATAAAACACCCTTCCCAATATGTTATTATAATTTCTAGTTCTTTACCTTTCTTTCAAGGTCATTAATAAATTTATTGTAAATCTTTCTTTATAATAAATAATGGACCTTTGTATATAAAGTAGCTATTGCTTATCATTACATATTGAAGACAGAATGCCATTTGCTCAAAGCTTGTTTTAAGTTGCATCTGGTTTTAATGCATTTGATCGTGGAGATGGAACTTCTGGCAAGCTTATCAATTACGAAATGCTTACAAAAAGGAAAATATTTAAATATCTGGTAAGAGTTAAACAAAATTTAATATTTTCAAGGTATTTGCATTATCTTCAGAGAGCAGCAAAAGATTTTTGATTTAATGTTGAATTAAATTGAACACCGAAATATTATCTCATCTCAACTAAATTAATTTCATTCAGATCTTCATGAAGTCATTGAGAAGAGCATGCAACAGTTACAAATAGCAAAGGAAGAAAATGAGAAAGTCAGCTTAAAACCAAGTACAGATCCTGAATTTCAAAGGTACTGTCTATGTGTGAGATGATTAATAATATAAAGTATAAAATGTTATTCTGATTGATGTTATATTCAGCATCTCAACTCCAGCTTTTCGTAGACAAACCCTTTTTTGTAATTGTTCAGTCTGCTCAAATTTTGTACACAAATATTTATTCATAAATGAATTTATAGCTTTAACAATGTTCAAAAGTGTCTATACACTCTTTTCCAGACAAAATGTTGCAAGCCTATGACTATTTCCATAGCAAATGTTCACATTAACTAGTCAATAGTTCCACCAGTTCAGTTTTTTTAGCTGACCCAATGTGTCATGAACACCAGGTCAAATTATCCTCATTCCCTTGGTAAAAATATCTTAGAAGTACATTTATTTTTAATAGGCCGGGGGTGGGGGTTTTTGGCTCTACTTAAGTCTAGGATCAACTGTTATCTATCCATCATATCTTTAATTTGCACAAGAACTGCGTGTGTGTGTATATAAATATATATATATATATATATATACACACACATCAATCTGTATGTCCTTAAATGTTGCTCCATAGTAGAGGGCATATACACAAACAGAATGTTTTCTAAAATATTGTCTTAAAAAAAAAAAAAAAATGACCATCAAACAGAAATGATTTTTTTTTTTTAAATACTGAAAATCCTAACCATCAAAGAATCTTTCAGCTTTTAATTAGTGTAATTCTAGACTTTCACGTTGCTTATTGTTGCTATTTTTTTTTTTTAAGCATCCGACAGCAGATAAAATTTTATCAACAAAGCAATGCAGAAAATGAGCAACAATGTGCGGAAAGGCAGGTTGAATTGAAGCAATTACAGAAGTGGAAAAAGCACCAACAAAGCTGGACCAATTATGGACACAGAGAATAAGGATTATTGGGGGGGGGGGGGGGTCTTCCAAGTAGGTGTGAACATTATTACACACTTGAAACATACCTTTTACTTATTAATTTTAAACTATGCTTAAAAAAAAAAAAAAATCAGCAATTTGTGGCCGTGAATTTTTAAAAGCTTTATAAATGACATGGAGGGTGGGGAGCGACAGAAGCAGTAAAAATAAATAAATAAATAAATATTGAAATTTTATTGCTTTTGGAGAGGACAAAATTTCCCAAGAGATGCTATGATTCTCCAAACTAGACATCCATATAAGCTCCCCTCCACCCCAAGCAGTATTTACTCTTTATTGGTGTCAGTCTAATTTAGACTTTTTCCTACACCTGAAAATATTTTTTTTAAATCTGGAGAGAGCTGAAGGTATTAATAAACTTTTGTATTTAATTTAAATGAATTTTTATTGGTAATAAATTTATAAGCTATTTCTAGTTTTGATTCGTTGACAGTTTGATTTTATTTTTGAATGGGAGGAAGAAAGAAATGTTGCGACTTCTTGCCAAGAAAGAACGAGAACAATTTCGTTTTGTTCAAGTTTTTATTAAAAAGATTTTCCAAACCCACATTTCATGACACAACAAAGAACAGGAGTTTTCTCCCTTGGAAACAATGCTGCAAGAGCTAGTCTGGTAAGGGGGTAAATGTTCCTGGCCTGGTGGACAAGTGTATGGTCCATAACTTAGGTTTTTATTTTATATATATAAAAAAAAAAAAGTATGGCAAGTTTAATCAGGCAAGATAGTTCTTCAAAAGTTCATTTTTTTTTTCTTTTTTTTTTTTTTCTTCTCTTTTGACTCATTCAGTAACGGCAACAGTGAGTGTGTATGTGTGTTTTTTTTTTCTTCCTAATCCCCACCCAAGAAAAAGCAAAACAAACTATAACCAGATTTTCGTTAGTGATAATATTGGGGATTTGGTTTGATAGTCTACAAACATAGTGGATGATTACTTTTTTATTTTGTCTGCATGAGCTGCTCTGAAAATCTCATGTCTTTAATTGGGGGTGAGAGAAAGAGAAAGAAAAAAAAAAAAGTATCCCCCTCCCAATTTTTTGTTTAGTTAGTTCTTTCATCACCTTCAGTAGCTGAAGCCATCTGAAAAATTTTAGGTAACAAGTAGTTGGTCTTCTCAAAATAAGACAGCCTCCCCATCCTCCAAAGATACAGACACCACCTTCTCAGATTAAAGTATAGTATAAATGTCTATATAATAAATAATTATATTTACCTGAAATAACAGTATCTTTTAAACCAGAAGCTACAAAAAGTATGAGAAATGGATGTGATTTTAAACTTCAGTCACAAGCTACTCTGACTTGTATTTTTATCCTTTGGTCAAGTAATGGAATGTGATAAATTCAAGGCTGAAATATAAAATCCTTGAATGTAAATCAGTATTTAAGGACATGTAACAGTTCTTTAATATTACCAAAAAGATATTAACCATCTGAGACAGCTGTACAGGTAAAACAAATGGAAATAAAGTAGCTTTCTTATGCTTGGTTCCATTCTTCACAATTCTTGATTGATTGATAAAAAGGTGGAGAAACAGCAGAGGCCATTTCCTAAAAGGGCCAGGAAATAGACAAATTTATTGGATTACACTTTCAACATTTCTCATTTATGGTCTTGAATTAACAGGCTTTTTGTTAAAAAACACTACTTCAAGACTTGTAGTGGTGTCCATGGCCGAGATTGTAATTGGGGTTGATGCCTTGAGAAGGAAGATTTTGTAAAATCTGCTTTTATTCACAGGATATTTTATTTTTTCAGTCAATTACACTCTACTGTTTTGGTCTGTTCATTATAACCAGTTTTTCATATGCAAAATAAACTACAACCTAAAGTCAGTTAAATCTGCAAAAGTAGAGATATTTATAGTTAAGGTCCTCATACCTTTAGTTTTTGCGAAAGAAAAAATATGAGTTTAAGCTAACCATAAAGCTTCAGAATCCATGTCCTTTTTAAACAGAAAAGAGTGGTTTTGTGAGTGTAGTTTTCTAAAATGACACCTTCACAAAAGATGATCATGAGCTTTTTTTTTTAAATATTGTAAATGCAAAATTAGTTAAGCACTGATATAAGATGATCAGAGAACATTTGGAAATAATGCAGGAAAAAAAATATAGTTAGGTACTAAAGAAAAAATAATGTTTGGTTAATTATAGAAAACATGAATAATATTAAGAAAAGTTTTATCTGATGAAACCAGATGCAATATTAATCCCCTCCCCTATCATTCCAAACGGTGGACCCAATAAATAGCTTTATACACATCATGGAATACCCCCCCCCCCCCCAAAAAAAAAAAACTAAGAACCATTTCTAGCTTATAATCCATTTAAAAAATCTTATTTTCCAGGTCAGTCTTATATTTAGGGCAATAGATGAGGATTCATGATTTTTTCAAAGTAATTTGATTATTGTGTGGGGGTAGGGTTCTGTGTGAAGGAGGAAGGGTAAGATACCCACTTTTACAACTGGTATAAATTTGTTTTCAGGTACCAAACTGCTGATGATTCTCAATGAAGAACATGCAGGTCATATGAAGTAAGATGATTGTTTAATATGAATTCAGAAATGTCAATGAAGCAGAAAAAAAAACCTTTCCCTTAAATTTCAGCTGACATAACCAGCAATTATTTTACTAAATGATTACCCCCCCCCCCCCATGTGTCCTTTTTTTTGTATAAATTAGACATCAAAGCTGAAACTCCTCTATTTTCCAAGGAGGAATTTAAGTACTGAGCCATAATGAATATTTTCATTTTGGTAAGCAGAAAAATAATTTTATCCCTAAATTGGCAAATTTCATAGAGTTGGAACCAGAAACTGTTACTGGTCTCTCTCTTCATACCATTCGTGTGTATCATTTTGAGAGAATAGAGTTGGCAGTAAACATGTAAGGCAACATTTTCTTTTAAAAGAAAAAAAAATTCTAAAAAGACTAAGATTTTAAAGAGATAACACAACAAAGTAATAGAAATTTTTCATTTGTTAAACAAGAGTTTATTTGATTTTTTTTATTTTTATATTAAACGACTACTCACACTGAGATGAGGGTGCATAATAAAATGACTGGCAATGGCAGCAGTTGGAAGCACTAGGAATAGTGGGGTGGGAGAGACACAGGGCAGAGACAAAAACTAAAACTCAAGACTTGAACAAAAAGAATTTATGTTTACAAGGCACCACCTTCAAAATAGCAAAAGACAAATTGAGGCTGACTACTTTAAGTTTTTCAATACTGGCCCAACCTGTTTAGATTCATTTTCATGCATCTCTTATGAAAAAGAAACTTTCACTTTCAAAAACAAGCATACAGAATTCAGAAAATATTTCTTCATGACTAAAGTCTTTATAATTTAAGTCTCAACTGGAATGTATGGACAACAGTCAAGATTTTTTTTTTAAGTCAGTGTTAAAAAAAAAATAGCCTCAGTCTGTGATATTGTATATTGGAGGTGGACAGAATTTGGTACAGTTAAGCAGGAAAGAGATTAAAACTAATAGTTTAGCCTAACTTTGAAATTGATAACTTTAGCAGAAACGGGGGATGAGGGGAATATTCTCATGTGCTGCTTTGATCAACTGCAGTAACAAAGGATTTTTTTTTTTTAGTTTGTAGAGCATGCACAGCCATAGCCAGATTTTATAATTCAAACAAATTTATCTACAGTGATTATGGTTTCATTCAATCAAAATAAGAGTTTACTAGATGCTCTCTTTTCTCTAAATATATAAGTAATAAAAAAAAAAAAGATATGGTTGGTTGTTCAGAGCTCGGTATCAATGGGGTTGGAACTATTTACAATAATGTATGATAGAAGTCTTGCAGAAATTTCAGAATTCATTAAACAAAATCGCCATTCCTTTCAGACTACCAACCTTGAATTCTATTTTTGGTTTTAAAGAGTAAAAAATAACATTCAGACAAACTGAAATTTGGCTTTGATAAGAGGTCAATTGATGGTTAGCCAGCTGCCCAATTATGGCCAAACTGACCAGCAGCACATCTGACAACTCAATGACAAAGTGATCATATTTCAAAGTTGATGGTTGCCAGTCCGGACACTTGTGGAATGTAGTCAACAATAAGTTTTAATTGTACAGGACAGAAATTTACATTTGTCAGACTTGAATGAATTATAGATACTTTATTTCCAGAATATGAAAATTTTTTAAAGGAAATAAGTTTGTTTATTTTTTTTCTTGTATTAAATGGAGCCAATGAAAAGTCAGATTGAGAGAAGGACAAACATTTTCCTCTAATCAAATACCCCAGACTATGAAACAACATGCTGAGAGAAAAATAAATAAAATGATCTGCAGACTGGAGGTTGTTTAGAAATGAAAAGTAAACTGTTTAAAAGCTGAAAAGTTCTGATTGGAATAACTAAATATTAAAGTAAAAAGATGCATTTAGTTTAACTTGAAATGCATCAAGTAAATAGTGACAGATGTAGGAGGAGGGGGCAAGTATATTATTGTTTTTTTTTCTTCTTTTTTCAGTGACAACTATTAAGGAAATAAGTACAAAGCAAGTAAAATACTTTCATAAGTGAGGGCAATCACTTCCTGAGAAAGGAAAACAAAATCCCTCTGATGACTAGTCACCAATAAAATGCAGAGACAAATACAACTGATGGTAGATACCAACCTATGTTTTCAGCAAACATAGGACAAAAACTTAATTGATTTATAAAAAAAAAAAAAAAAAAAAGAGAGAGAGCAAAATATTAAGGGGGAGGGGCAACGAGTTGTATTTTGATATGAGAAAGATGACATTTGTTTTGGAGCATTTTTTATTTATTATTTTAAACAACTCAAAACAAGAAAAGAAAAACAATGGGGATTGAAAACAAAAGTTGAGATCACCATTTTCTGAAGAAATTGAGTTAAATAAATGTTAATTGAATTAAGAATCACATAAATGCTATTAATATAGTTCACTTTTATTAATGTGAACAAATAAGCAAGTCATAAAAAATGAATATGATTGAACTACTAAGAAGTTCAGGATACAAATGAGATTAACTCAGTCAGCAAGAATTAATTGAGCAGAGAATGACATGAGAAAGGAGAGACAAAATTAAGAAAACAAGATTTGGTGCATAGAAGAATTTGGAACCCTGATGGCAGTATTGTTTTTTGTTTTTTTTTTGTTTTTAGCGACATTCACATTTGAAAGAAACTAAAGTTTTCTGATTAAATACAATGGAGGAAATAAACCCAAAATATGTTGCTACCATCATAGTACTATAAAAAAAAAAAATGCAAAAAGCAAGACAAAACTCAAGACTAGCCCATAGCCATGCAAAGATTCCCAAACCTAAAAAAAAAAAATCTTACCTGACCTTCCTCCTGTTCCCATGATTAAATGTCATGTGACAAAGAGGTATTTAGAGAAACTCACAAATCTTAATAAAAACAGGCAACTTTTTCCTCCCATTTTTTCCTTTAATCTTTTTACTTCCCAAAAGATTTTATTTTTTTAATTAAAAAAAAGAAAAAAACTTGCAACTAACAAAAGCAGCTGTGCTGATCATGTGTTTGTTTGACTGCTATTACTCTTGTTGAGCCTTGTGTACCTTATTCTGTCCACAGTAAAAAAAACACATACACCCCCCCCATGATTCATCTTGACCAGTCACAGCAAGCCCAGGCTTTTATGTGGGAGGTTTTATTTAGCTTATTCTTTTCTGCCAGTCACAAATGTCACTGTCATCATCATCATCATGTCATACCACAGACAGACAGTGTTATCATCATCGTCAGCAGCCTCAGCAGCAGGAGTAGCAACAGAAATTAACAGCCAGTCACCCACCCACCCTTGAAGGGCAGATGGGGGTAGCCTTTCTGCATTCAGTTCTTCCACCAGTGACAGTGTATCAGCAAAAAGAGCTTATGTATAGCTCATCATATCCAGGGAACCTGAAGAAGCTGGGATCGTGCTGTTGCTGGGGGTCTTCAGACTGTCGTTAACATCTCTCCTGAATACAGACAGATTCTGAGTAAATCTGAAAGACAAACACACAAAGATTAATTTGTTTCCCCCAAAACACTATCAATTATTAGAAGAATACAAAAAACATTCAACTGTTATTCTATGATGATTTGTGTAAGAAATGAAGAGAGCGAACCAAATAAATGATCTAATTACAAGGATGCTAAGTTTTAGTTACAGTTTCAAAGACAAGTATCAAATATATTAGTCATTAGAATATATTTTAGTCATTTTATGTGTAGAAATAGAATTAGTAATTGGATATTTTGTTATGTTTATCAAATGTTAATAGATGCATTGAAAGCAGTTATTACAAATGTTCAGACTTGCATTAAAAAAGTCTTTTAAAATGAGTTATTGTATTCAAATGTCAATAGAATTGCAACAAGAAAATGCAATCTACAAGGCCTTTTTTCTCCAGTAGAAATAAATCTGACAAACATCAAAACAGGCTAAGTGCAATTGAGATTATTTGAGGATTTCTTTTCACAAACTGGCAAAGACAAAAAAAAAGGTCTATTTATATATAAAGTTTCCCATAAAAAGATAATCAGTGCTACTGGTTAAAAAAATAAATAAATAAAATGAATACATTGTCTATTAATCAGTGAGCAAATAAAAATTTTATTCAAGAAAATTGTTTCAACAATCTTTGTTAGCATTTCATATTTTTCTATGTTCTCCAATCATCTGAAAACACACTTCACAATGAGAGAAAACAATTAAAATCTATGAAAATTGCAATGCACAAAATGTCAATCTCATCCAGCCGAATAATCATGCACTAAACCCAAAAAGCACATGCAAGTCTTTAGTCAGCCAAAAGGATCCTGTCCACAATACTTCTTTGTTATGAATATAAGAAAAGCCCTCACTGCCCAGAATGATAAACTCTCATAAAATAAAATGAAAACAGTTATCTTACAAAGTGAAGATTTTACAAATATTGGATTGGTGCACATCGGAGTTCCCATGATCTTAGAAATATAAGCTAACAACATAGGCTAGGACTTTGAGAAGAGTCGTTAGCATTTCAGATTTTCATCTGACAACTCCTCCTCCATGTCATAGGAAAAAAAGCATTAAATATTTCACTCAGAGAATATGGGGGTATACCTATAGAACAGCCAGGTGTTTCAGCTGACTGATATTCTAACCAATGCCACTAAAACAATGCCTCTAATTGAGCTTAGGTGTCAAAATCAACTTTTATTAAACAATGGGTTTTGAGCAAAACAAACATTGATCAATTCAAGGTTCAGAAATGTTAAAATTGAAAGAGAATATATATAAAAAAAAAATAAAAAAATAAAAGAATGTTACCAGGAGATAAAACACCAAAGTTGGCTTTAAATTGAAGTGAAATGGATTTAACTCCCAGCCTTTTTAATGTTTTGTAGAAATGATTCACAGTTTACATACATATTGTAAAAAGTCCCCACTTTTTGGCTCGTCTCTTTAGGGATGAGAGGAAACAATGAAATCACATCTACCTACCTTACTTGCAAAAAAATATGGAAGAAAATGAAAGAATTCATCAGATTGTTACAGATGGACAGAAGACTAATGCAGAATAAGTATAAACAGAAAAGAAAAATAGCAAATTGTAAACTTTATTTTTCTTTCTTTAGCCTATGCAATGAGGTAGAATAAAAGAAAAGAAAAAAAGTTGTAAACTTCAAGTACACAAGAGAAGTTAAAGAAGAAAAGAGAAAAGAAAAAACTGAGAAAGAAAAAATATAGATAACTAATTGGATCCACTTGACACCAGGGAAACAAAGTCATAAGTAATTTAGCCAAGTCTCCATGTATTCAGATTAGCCATTAATTTGATGGTACCTTTGAAGCTTAAAAATATTTTCATACGTTAAAAAAAAAAAAGTCCTGTAATTATCTTTTCCTTCAAGATCTTAAAACCAACATGTACAAGTCACATATTCTTGGTATTATTACCAAATATTGGCTGTAGAAGGTAGCATAAACATAAATGAGTTGTAAGAAAAAAAAAATTAGAATTCACCTTGAATTTTTAGCAATCTTGTCTAACTATTCTAAACCTTCAGATAGAAATGCATATGGGTAAATCAAAATATAAATCAATTATAGCTGTTAGTATGAATTAGTTTGCATTAAAAGGACAAATATTTCAATATATATATATATATATATCTCTAAAATCATTTAACTTAATGATGCAACAATAGATGAAGAACACAAATTCAATGAAGAATTTAGGAAGGAGATTTTTAAAACTAACACTGCTTAGAAATTTCTTTACAGTTTTTTTTTTTTATTTTGACAATAATTTGATGACAAAATATGTGTGTGTGTGTTTTTCTCTCTTCTTTGGACAGCGGTCACACCATAGAATTACCTAAAACATAAATGCATTAAATGCTCTATATTTAAAAAGTTTATTTCTACAACCTGGTACACTATAAAATGCTCTCCCCAAAATAATGAGAATTCCTTTCAAGAAATGGTGTGCAAGGAGTGGTTTTATTTATTTTTATTTATTTTTATTTAAAAAAAAAAAAAAAAAAAAAAAACGGAACACGTGAGGAATGTTGGGGGAGCAGTTGTACTAGTCTAGATACACCCTCTTGACATTCCCCTCCCGAAAGGATAGTGCTGGTGGAGGGTCAGTTGTACTGAATGGCTTGACCATGCTTTAATACAATAATGGTGTGCCTATGTGCTATTGGTTTGAATTAAGTTTTCCTTCTCCTTGACTGGCTACGACTCAAGATTAGAGAGCAAATTTTGCCCAGCTATTTAACCCATAGCTGTGGGGAGAAATCGATTCATACCTTATCTAAGAGTATCAGTGAATGCAACAGGCTCCCCAATTTTTCTTTTCTTACGATGGCCATTACACTACTGACACCAGTTACATAAAACAGTTAAGGAAAAAAAAATCTTGAAAGTTAATTCAAGAGCAAAGCAGATGGACTACAAGGTAATCTGTGAGAAGAGAGAATGTGCTTTGAGATTGTTTCATGAACAAATGCTTATTATACAAGAGAATGAAGTGTTGCAAAAAAAGCAAGGAGTAAAACAACAATTAAAAACAAAAAAAAAAAAAAAAAATAATGAAAATCTTGCATTTGATTGGTGTGATCAAATGGTTAACAGTTACAATTAACAAGGAACCAAGATATCAAACATAGCAGATGTGGACTGACCAGCACATCTTTGCTGACTGGTGCCTTGGACAACATACGGAGTTGTGGCAAGAATGACATCACAATGTACAAATGTGGCAGAAAGTGGACACAAGGAAAGAAAAAAAAAAGGTGGAGGGAAAAAGAAATAAGACAAATAAAGCCTAGTGGTTTGTTTTAGGATTTTTGTTTCCTTTGGTTTAATGAATTCCAGTTGAGCGGTGGGCAAAGTAAGAGATTACCTCCCTGATTACCTGTTAGTTCAGAGCAGTTTTTAAAGTAATGTACTTGTTATGTTAGATTGAAAAAAAATCTATTTACATAATCTTCCCAAACTTCAATAGCTTTGTCTGCAAAAGAAACAAAAATTAGTACATGAAATTAGACAAATATTTAGATTTGAAAATTTGCTTTAATAAAACAAAAAATTTCTTGGATGCCAAACTGATCGTTTTAATTCTCAGTGACAGGAGAGAGCAGAGGGAATGCTAGCAGAACCAACAAATATATCGAACAATTTTACAGATGTTTCAAATGCTTTTTAACATTTCACATTTGTAAGACTTTGCACCTCTCATACAAAATAAAGAACAGTAAATTATCACTGAAAGAATTTTTTTTGTTTTTATTTAAATGGAAAAATTAATTGCACAATTATCATAAATTACTTTTGGCTCTTCATTACAGAAGATGTCAAATTTGAGATAAACGTGCATCTCCAGAAGAAACATTCTCAACCCAGTGCCATATAAAGTGAAAATAACCAGTGTGTTATATTGTGAACACAAAATACAAAAGGAATAAATTTTTTTTCATAAAAAAAATCCATTTTATTGTACACATTTGAAACTCTTAAATGATTCAATTTATATTGTAAATCGATTGCTGTCATAAAAATCCTATTAAATTGGCCATGCTCATTTCACAAGCTTGCTTGCCCAGTCATTTAGAAAAAAAAAGATTGTAATTGAACAAGAGATGTACAAAATTATAGCAGAATGTGAATAACAAAGGTTGATGGCATTAGTCAAACTAAAGTAAGTAATTGAAGTTATAAGTTTAATTATTACAAATAGAATCAAAACATGGACATGAAATTAATACCTATCATATCAACTTTCATAAATTGTGGTTTTCAACACTAATTTTATTGCTTCTGATTTTAAAATTGAATACTTTAATGAATTGTACTTTAATGATGTAAAGTTTTTTTTATTAAAAACACTTTGTAACGAGAGATTAAGAGAAAATTATTAACCTGAAGAAATATATTAAGAGAATTCAGAAACCGATTTAAAATACTGCAGAATAGAAAAATAAATGCACATTTACAAATGAAATAAAAAAATGGAAAAATGTTATCGAGATAAGAGTCAATAACACTGAGATGGTAAAAAAAGAAAAGAAACGAAAGATTAAATTGTTTAACAACAATAGAAAACATGCATTATTCATGTTATTTTAATTTTTTTTTTTTTGCCGGGATGGGGGAAGCTTACCTTTATTTAAAGGAATCACAGGAAATAATTTAAGTTGAATAGAGAATCTGAAAAATATTGAAATGCTTTCTATTATATTGCAAATAGAATATGACCTGTCATTGCTTGTATTTCAAAATAAAAGCTATTTATTATTCTATGCCTTTCTATTCAGACTCACAGATTTCAGTCATTGTACCATGCAGCAGTCAATTATTGGCTTGGTAGGACCATAAAGTTATATATTTTACACCAATAGAAGAGACGGACAAGACAAAGACATAATAAACTCAAGAGTATTAACTGATACGAGTTATCTCCCCCAAGCGTGGAAAGTGGAATAAGAACAATTTACTCTCGTAAATATTAGTCATTTCCTTATGAAGAAAAATTTGGCATTCATTGACCAAGGATGGATTGAATAAAGTTTGGTACAAAATTTCAAGGTTACAGAGCACAACAAACACTTGGAGAAGGCCAGAAGTTAATACAATCGGCCAAATTTTAAGTACAAAAACTAAGATAAACATGCTTGCTTGAATAGAATGGCATATCAATTCCTGTCTTAAAAGTTATAAATTAAAAAAGCTATTTCATATGAAAACCTCATAATGAAAAAAAAAAAAAAAAATGAAACAGTACATACAGCAAAGTAATAGTCACCTTTGTGTATAAAGTAGATTTTATGCGAACTGATTCAGAAATGTGGAGGATTTAAATTTATTTATTTAGGGTAATAGGAAAGAAACAAATTGTCATTGTGTGAGATCAGTCATTAGAATCAAACAAACTTTCATAGAGGAAAAAGAAAAAAAGAAAAGAAAAAAGAAAAGAAAAAAAGAAAAGAAAAAAAAGAAAAGAAAAAAGAAAAGAAAAAAAGAAAAGAAAAAAAGAAAAGAAAAAAAGAAAAGAAAAAAAGAAAAGAAAAAAAGAAAAGAAAAAAAAGAAAAGAAAAAAGAAAAGAAAAAAAGAAAAGAAAAAAAGAAAAGAAAAAAAGAAAAGAAAAAAGAAAAGAAAAAAAGAAAAGAAAAAAGAAAAGAAAAAAGAAAAGAAAAAAAGAAAAGAAAAAAAGAAAAGAAAAAAAGAAAAGAAAAAAGAAAAGAAAAAAGAAAAGAAAAAAAGAAAAAAGAAAAAGAGAAAAAAGAAAAGAAAAAAGAAAAAAAGAAAGGGTCAGCAGAGAGAATAAAAAAAAGAAAGAAAAGAAACAACAGTAGCTACCATTATAGTGTTTACCTTCTGCAGAACAATTTTATAATAAAAAATATGCTGCCTAATATGGAGAGAGAGAGAGAGAGAGAGAGAAAAAAAAAAGCACAATGCATGTAACATCTAGAGGCAAATTATAAAGTTCCTGAAAATTGAAAATAATTTAGGAAATGGATTCCCCCCCCACCACTTTAATTTCCAAATTTACCATGCAAACTGTGATTAACAAGCTAATGGCTTACAACTTATATCAAACAAGAATCTTTGCAATTGTAAAATGAAAAGAGTAGACAGAGTGTTTTGGCGATACTAAAAAATTGCCAATGTTTTTTCAGGCAAAACTGAGAGAAACCATTCGATATGACAATCATAGTTGATAAATGTAAACTCTCGGATCAGCAACTATTCCACTATGGCTGTCTCTTATGGTTACCTAGTGGCTTTATACTGAAACCACACTATGATTCAACATGGTCGCCATTAATTCTGAAACTGCTCTGGCACCAAACAATTTACATACTAACACTTTTGTGTTTTCATTTCTACATTTCTCAATACACTAGATCAATCTTTATTCATAGCTAAAAATCTTTTAATACAATCATTATTAATAGTGGTCATGTAGGTATTTTGTGGAGATTTCTCTTGGAAAAACAGCCAGAGTTGCAGTGAAGTGCCCATCCCAAGAAATGTTATCTCTTCATTTTTAGTATATCTATTAGAACCGCAGCATCAATTCTGACACACAGTATCATATCTGCCAAATGATAGAGGCTATGCAAACTTCTCTCTCTGCTTGTTCAATTGTCTCAGTAGACAAGGTTGATTTGACAAATCTTCAAATTTCTTTTCTATTTTGCCAATTGTCCTTTAAAAATATGAAAGCCTATGAGAACCTACTGGTGTAGATTTTGCCAGTAAGTGGATCTCTAATTAGTGGCAAATTCTAATGAGAATTCCTATGGTTGTAATTAAAAAAAAAAATGCCTAGCAGTATTTGGGTTTGAACTCACTTAACAGGGTTTTAGTTAGTAGGCATGAAACAAGGAGCATGCACTTATTATCAGTCAACACTGGAAAAATGGCAACCGAGATAACTAGCTGACTCATGTTAGGGTGGGGATTTTGGCCAAATGCAGTATTGGAACTTTTATTTCTTTAAAAAAAAAAGAAAGAAAGAAAATCACCATTCTGCCCAGATTGTCAAAAATTTTGCTGACATTATCAAATCATTTCTCCTGGCTTTGTTACTATTTACATATGCAAATTATCTTGTTATAACCTGGCACCTAAAAGAAATTTATTCCCCATGAATACAGGAACTTACTAGATCAGATGAAACAGTCTGCCACAGGTACAGAGTCAAATAGTTGCGACCTACTACCTCACCTCTTGCAAGATAATGGCTAAGAATTTTTTTTTCAACTTCAGCCTATGAAGTTTTTGTTTGCAGCGTAGAAGAGTTAAAGACTAAAAAACCATGCCTATTTCAATTGCAGAACTACCAATCACTACTGTCTTTGTAATATGTTGTAAATAAAGCAGACACCTACCAACTCACAAGCCGCGGAATTGAGAAGAGCTATACTGAATACTGTCTACGGCTATATAGTGCTGAATACACTGGTTCCCGTCCGATCACCGAAGTTAAGCAACATCGAGCTTGGTCAGTACTTAAATGGGTGACCATTTGGGAATACCAGGTGGTATAGATGCAAGGACCAAGAATGGTCCACCGGTCCTCCAGGGTTGGAGGTTGGGTGCAGGGCTAACAACCTTGCCCCATAAAAAACAGTTTGTTACAGAAACAGCAACAAAAAGTTGCTGCTCTATGCATCATCTGGGTGTGATGGACAAATGATGATGATGAAACTGAATACTAACCTATGACAAATGTTATGTTTCCACAAAAGTTGGCTGATTGTTTTGAAAGTTATTTCAACCAACTTTACCTCAGTCTTTCTCAGATGAAAAATTTAAACATAGGTGGAGAAGACTGATTAGCAGGGCAAGACAACCAAACAGTGGTCCCAGGACAAAGAGGAAGGAAGCCATTACACTCTAGCTCTGCCACTGCATGAAAGGTGTATGCTTTTCTTCTCTTTTGGTAATTTAAACCAAATGTCAATATCACAATATTCAATTCTCATTACTCTTTTCGTCCACAAGCTGAGAAGGTCTTAACATAGCAGTATAATAGTTTATTTCATAAATTCTGTTTTGATATCAGAGTTAAATAGTCTTTCATATTAGCAACTATTTCAATGGTTGCCACCTTTATGTTCCCTCCCTACTTGCTTCAGGAGAGGCAATCAAAGAAGCAATCATAATCTCAATTATGATTGCTTCTTTGAAAACCAACATAGCACCAAACAATTTACAGATATGAATTTGTTGAAGATAAGATAAAATAAACTGCTTTTCTAACATATTAGAAAATGCCATATGTAACAGCTAAGCAAAAAAAAATTAAAAAATCATTATGAGAGAGATCCTGCAGGATAAATAGACTTGAATCATGTAACAAAAATATATAGCATTAAGACCAAATATGAAGCTTTGAAAGAGGTCAGGGATTCATAATAGAACCTCTTAATGGAACGTATCACAAAGAAAGAGAGATAAGAGAAAAAGGAAGTGGTTGACAAATAAAATTCTCAATCTAATCAAAGACAGCAGATAACATCAAGAAATGGTGCAGAATACATGGAGCTAAACATCCCAAAATAAATGCAAGAAAAATAAAAAAAGGAATGGCTAAATTAAAACTGTCTAGATGTCAAACTGTAAAACACAGATTCAACAGGTATGCACAAACTGACCTAAGAAATAGCAGGACTAAAAACACACTCTTTGACGGGATGAATAAAATTTAGAGGGAACAAGTATAATGCCAAATGTGTTTGTTGGTTGATTTTGTTTAATAGCATATCAACCTCTATGGGTTATTTAATGTGAAAAGCTAAATATTTTGAATGCAATTGCATTCCTTCAATTACAGATAAAATGTATTGTTGGTAATTTTACTACAAATAAGCATTATTGGTAATTTTACTATTGAAAATAGTAGGCATACAGGATACCAGCAGCCAGCCATTATTGCTGAGACCAACAAAAGAGAAGTTGTGGAGAGGCATGATTGACCATGTTCTCAAAGGATATGCCATTAATTGAGGGAATACACACAAAACAAGCTTTGACAAGACAACTATTTAAAATACTTTAAGAAAAAAAAATGATTTACAAGAATAATTATTCAAACTATTTCATAAAGACTTTCAGATGGTCATTTTTGTTTTGCATATCAACCTATATGGGTTGATACTGAAATCTAAACATTTTTGTACATAATGATTTTTTGGAGATAATGATTTAGAGACATAAGTCTCACTGATTAACCCATAGCTAGGGAAAGAAGGTGGATTCATACCTTTCCCAAGTGTATTTGTGTGCAAATGAACATAAACCCAACTTGAATTGGAACTTGGCTTTCCAATTAACAATTTCGAGTTATTAACTATTACACCACCTACACATCCAAGCCTACACACTCCAAGGCGATCACCCAGATGGGTGATAAATACTTTCAGAAAAAAAAATGGTAAAATCCTCAAATCAGTGACCATTTCCAAAAGTTTATATTCTAAAACAGAAATAAAAGCTTCACTCAGTTGTACTAGTTTTTTTCATGATTTTGTTCTGATTTTTTTTTTTTTTTTGTTAGTGGAAAGATTTATACTTTCAACAGAACCTGAAATAAAATTTTGAAAAATTGAGAAGCAATACTGGTGGCCTATGGTTGGCAAAAGCTTAATGTTGCTAGCAGAGATACAGTCAGAGAGAGATATTTAGGTACCTCCACTCATTTTTCGATACCTAAATTTAAATTTAAATTTTAAAAATAAATAAGTAATCTTCAACTTTAAAATTAGCTTTAATTGAAAGCCATAAGATTAAATTTTAATTCCCCAAAGAAAAATACACTGGTATTATTTAACCCGAAATTATATTGATTTTAATCTAATTTTTTTTTTAAATCGAAAGAAAAAAGTTAAAATTTCCCGCCATTTTTGATTTATTGACACATTCTGTCAACACTATGTCAACAGTAGCCCAATTTCTGTTTTAAAAATCTTGCAAAAATAAAATATACCTTGCTAACGCGTCATTTAAGTCAATTTTTAAAGTTGAAACTTACCTTTATCTGATTTCAATCAAGTAATAATTCCTTACTGCCAGAAATTTAGAAAAAACAACAACTTTTTAACTGCGGTAGCCCTACCTCTCATCACCTCGATGACGCAATGGCAGGGTGTTAAAAGATTTACGAGCTCCAGAAGTTGTCAGACGGAAAGTATTGCGACCATACGCGCCAAAAAAAAACACAAAATTTTAATTTTTTTTTGGTTTTTAACTAAATAGTAAAATTTAAAATAATAATTTCAGCAATTTTATAATATTTAATAGAATTTTAGTTTACATTTATAGCCAGACATTTGAATATGCTTTCTGAATTACTGCAGATGTTAGAATTATGTAAACATGTTATGACTCTTATGGAACACCGTACTTACTCAAAAAGGGGAACGTAAATGAACATATTTACACAGAAATTTTTTTTTTTTAAAATTAATTAAATAAAAAAGGGCTCAACGATTTTTATTATACTTTTCAATTTTAGATAGGCAATATGATATTCAGCTATTAACTATAAAGAAAACTCGAAATCAAGTCTTTGGAGATTTAAAACATATTTTTAAAAGTTTTTAAATTATTTTAATGTAAAAAAATAAAATAAAAATAAAACTATTATTTTAAAATTTTAATATTAATCGGAAAAAATTTTCTTCAGAGTATAATGTCCTCAGTAGTTGTGACTTATTCCAGTAATTAAAAAGATTATCAAAATTTATTATGTCGGAGTTTTATTGCATTTTTTATTTTACTCTTCGGAGAAGGTTTTCGGATAGTGATTGCAAACTTAAGATAAAAGAAATGGGTGATTTATATTTCCCAATGAGTCCTGCATTGAAGTAATTAAACAAAAGTTGGCAACTATTTAAAATTTTTTAACAGTCAGGGATTTACGTGAAGGGGGGTTAACAGAGGTAAAAAAAAAAAATATTTTTACCAAGATTTTAAAAAAATAAAAATTTCAGAAGTAATTTCATTCATTTGTGAATGAATACTAAAAGTTTCATTAAAATCCGACAATTATTTGATTTTTGAGAGAATTTCCAAATTAATGTGTTTTCAACCTAAAAAAGTGGCAAATGCAAAAAAATGGCGTCTATTGTAAAACAGTAGTAAACTTTTCTTAGCCGCTAAAATCAATCGAAACAAAACTTTGACAATATTTCGAAAATGTTAGAAAGGATTAAAAAATTTTAAAAAATAATTAAAAACTACTTTGATCTTTCTTCTTAATAATAATTTAAACATTTTGACGATAAAACTTTATTTTAGTGAAGTTTGTGGCGTTTTACATTACGCTATTGCTGTTTTTCCGTGCAAAACTGGAGGTACCTAGATATATTTATATAAAATAAATAAAGCAATAAAATACTTGAAAATCCTAGAAATTACATGTAAATGTAACAAAGAAAAAGAAAATCTCTTTCTAATCAGTAAACATTGATTATATTTTTTTTATGATTATTCACAATTTAGTGGAAGAAAAATTCACTCTAAAATTTAACTGTGCTGTAATAATTGCCATATTTAAAATTAATTGGCAAGCTTAAAAAGAAAAATTAAAAATTAATATCATGCAGGGGAAAGAAAAAGAAATAGTAAGTGACACAAAAACGGTGTGAAAGCAGTGTTGTTGAGCTGAATCTAAATCAAATGAAAGTCTCGCAATGATACAAACACAAAATAAAATTATATATATATATATATATATATATAATTATTTGCCTATTTCAATGCACAGTTTAATAGTGATTTCAATAATCTGTAGAGGGGCAACTGGCCATCAGTTATACAAGGATTTATCTAAAATATTAAAACCCATAACTTTGAGGGTTTTAAATTTGGTCCATTATATCCTGATTACTTAATTGAGAACTAGAGTATCAAAGCTCTAATTTATGCATTAAGCTTTAAACATAAAATAAAGTAGGTAGCACAACTGATCATCACTTAAGTTACTAAGCCCACGACTCAATTCTGAATTTACACATTTCCCTTCAACAAAATTATTATTTTCAACTCTATTTGATTTTTACTGTGCATATAAAATGCAGTGTTTCCCAAACTAGCTGTTAATTTAAAAAAGAAAGAATAAAAAATATCAGGATCCAGTGAAAGTAAAAAGTGAAGATATTTATGGCTACTTGATATCTGTTACAAATACTTATTAGATCAGATTGTAGAATTGTGAAACAAAAACATTAACATTTTTTTTTATTATTTGTTACAGTTATGTTTAAAACAAAGACTATTATACAGCCATCTCCCATGACCGCGTAGATATAAGACTCAATATTGCAGGACAACAGTTTCACTCTTCAGATCATGTAGCACTACTCATTTAGCAGGATATATATATATATATCACTTAACATAACAGAGTCATGCTTACTTTGAAGCTCCATGCAACACCATTATGATGTCCTCACTCCTCAGGGTGAATTCTTTTTACAACGAATTAGAAAATAAACCTTGAGGAGGGAGTACATCATAGTTTTGCCTTCACAAAACTTCAAAGTCAACATGACTTTGCTCAGTTAAGTGACAAACTTTTCCACATTGATCCTATTAATGTTTTATCTATATATCGAGCACTATACAAAAAAAAAAAAAATCCTGCTTGCTAATATATCTTTATCATTAAAGTACTGAAAAAAAAAAAAAATCTTAGCACTAAACATCATCACAATATATATATATACACACACACACACACACACACACAGAGGCAAAGAAAGAGAGGTGGAGTAGGGAGTGTTATAGTTAAACTGTTGTCAATTTATATTTTTAACTTTGCAAATGTTGATTTAATTTTGTTGACTGAACAGTATATTAGTGTTAGTTGGACAGCATCTGTAAGAAAATAATCACCATAACTTAATTCACTTTGCCAGAAACTTGAAAATGGCTTGGCATTCACACCAGAAACTTCAATATGAACATTTATGTATGTTTGGGTATCAATCTGGGGACAGTACAAAGAATTTGGAAAGAGGGTGGCTGGAAGACCCTATGTATGGCAACAAGACTCTGCACCATACCACACAAATAGGAGAACCCAGTCATGGCTGTTAGACAATTTTTGCAACCATATCACCCCTTACATCTGGTTACCTAACTCCTCAGACTGCAAACCCCTTTGATTATTATGTGTGGAGTGCAGTTGAATGCAAAATCAACAAAACTCCTTGCAACCACAAAGTTGAACTGAAGGCAAGGATTATGGCAGCTGCAGGAGATTCCAAAGTCGTCTGAAGGCTATGGTTGAAACCAATAGCGATTTTATTGAATAAATTTACTCTTTAGTATTTCAAAATGTTTTTGTCTTATTTTGATAAATATTTCTATCAAAAAGAGATGTCAGTATTATCTTCAATTATGAGTAATTTAGACCACAATTTATCTATCACACATGCACACACACACAACATAGACCTAAGTAACTCTTAATATTAGCCCTAAATACAAAGGCCAGTTTCTTTCTGCACTTTCTTCAATTCCCTTGTGATTCACATGTCAAGAACAGAGTTAGGTTATATCATTTTAATCATGATGTCGTAGGTAGCATGGATGGAATGTGTTTTTATGTTCCAATTTAAAAATCAGTTTATCTTATTATAGAAAGTTAATTATTGTTATTTTCTCATCTGGGCAGAGGTTACCTTGTTCTGAGGTATTGTTCTAAGTTGGTCCTATTTATCTTATTCTCCATGCTATTTTTTGCATTTTGATTGCATATTTTTGTTAAATGTGTATGTGGTTTTTCTATTTCCAGAGACTCTTTTAGTCTTATATTTTTTCTGGGTTCCCCTGAGATCTTACTATAACTTTATAAATTACATTATTGTGAAGGCTGTTACCATTTAGTGGGCATTTATGTTTTCCTCTGCAGTTACAAGTGGGTGTTTATGGTGTATATGTAATTTTCTAGTTGTAAGTTGTTTATCTAAGTTTTAGTATATTTTTCTGTTGAATATTTTGTATAATTTACTTGATTTTAGAAAGTGAATATTGCATAGAAGCATGAAACTGATATCCACCATGTAATGTTGATTCCTGTGCCCACACTGTCTATATCTATAAATGTTCTATCTCTAATATTGAGCACTCTTCTATAAACATAGCAAATTTTAACATTTTCCCTTCTCATAGATTTGTTTGTATGTATTTTTAAGCAAAGAAAAAATATATAAGAAAAAAAAAGTAATTTTTTTTAAGTGAGATTTGTTCAAATCTATTGAATTTCATGTTAAATCAATGCAAACAGAAGGGTATACATACCATATTTTCCTTAAGAAACTTGCTTCTTAGGTTCTTTCATAGTCTTGGGTTTCAAATCAGTTGGAAAAGTTGGAGAAATCCTTTGAGTATACTCAAATCATCTTTTTCTACATCTGCAGGTGTGGGACAAATGCCAAGAACTTAGCTTGGCTACACATTAAAAACATCCTTGTTGCAATATAGAAAACTGCCTGTATTATCATGTATTAGGTGTTGATGAAAAGTTTATTTTCACTTGGCCAATGTAATGCCCAAAACAATCTATCACCAGAAACTAATAGGAATAATTGCACAATCCCTAATTATTAATGGCACAATTTATGCAGAATTGCTTACATATCCCATAAAATAAGTGAGTAGTCAGTGTTTCTGAAAATTCTTGATGACAGCCATTATTGTTTAATAGAATTTAAAGAAAAATGATATTGCTGATGCTGGGAGGGAGGTTCAAGTGTGATGATTAGATAAATTTGTTTTTGTTAGGAAGAAAAACAGTAAGCGAGAGAGAGTAAGAGCAACAAAGTAATAAAGCTTTTTGTTAATAATCAAAAAGACAATGTACTCTGTACAAAAAAAAAAACTTACAGGTATTTGAGGAAATTCCATATTTCTTCAAGTTTTGTAAAGTGACAAATATTATGTAATCATGAAAAATGGGTATTTAAAAGAATTCCAAATATCTTTATTTGAAATTATATCTTTATATGACTAGCAAAGATTTTACCTTTAATATCTTTATTGCCAATACACAACTTTCTTTATATTTGAACAGTTGTATTTGAATTAAATGTTTTAATATTTATGATAATGCAAAAATTAACAAAAAGACAAATTAGAAATATGATTCTGGTATAAAGCATCATCTTTTTACTTTTACAAATTAAAACTTAAAAATGTTAATTAACTTTAAACAGAAGACATGTATCTATTTGCAGATTTTATTAATTCATAGGATAACCAACCAGATATTAAATTAGAGTAAAAAATTCTATCACAAAACTCAAGTGAATTGCACTAATCTCGATACAGTTTTTTAACGCAAGCATTCATATGAATTTTTTATTCTTTTAATTTTATTTTGAACAGTAATTATTAATAAAATTTTAAATGATTGAAGATCATGTTTAGATTTGATTAAGGGAAAATAAGAATGAGGACATTAGTCTTAAAAAGGACCGAACCTTATCAAGTAAAAAAAGAAGAGAAACTCACCTTTTAAGGAAAGCATATTTGCTTCAATTGTATACAGTATTTTATTTGATGGAAAACTGGAGTTGCAAAGTAGAGATGTTGCTTTTGTGAAACTCCAGAAATTTAATATTGCACAGAGACTGAAGATTAAGAAATAATTATGAAAGAAGGGGAGGGAAAAGCAATTTCAACTCTGAAACTCAGGGATTGACTTTAAAAAGAAAATTGAAAAAGTATTAAAAATGGGAGAGTTTTATATAGAGGCAAACATCAACAGTCATAAGTTTATAACATCCTATTGTTTGTAAATGCAACAGATTTTACGCTCAGTGTCATTTTGCATTATTGGCTAAAGTTAAAGGTTAATTGAAAAAGGTGTACTTATCAAATGAGTTGCAACAATGAATTGTCACAATATAAAGGTTTACAAAATATACCAGATTTTGTATAACTGTTCCAATATGAATCAAATAATATAAAAAAAAAAAAAAAAATTAGCTGAATGAAAGGTTAATATAGAAATGAAAACTTGGTGTGTAAAGCAAAAGGAAGGAAGAAGGATGGGTATAGGCTGCATTCTGTCTCTTCACTGGCATCAAGATGTACAAGTCAGGTGATAGAAAGGAAAGATTGTTTTTTTTTTTTTAACACCTGGAAATAAAAAATGTCCTCTTTACCACAACTCCGTATACAAGTTTTCCTTTACAATTTTGCTTTTTTGGTCATGAGACAAAATTTTGGATCATGTAACCTACTTTGTAAAAAGTAATTTATCATTCTGAAGTGAAGTAATTCACCAGGAACAGAAGAAAAAAAAAAAAAAACCTAACATACAAGCAAGTATATGTATGCTTGTAAGTAAAAGGCAGAATTTTTAGGTGTAATTTCAAGCAACACCCATACTCACATTATACACTTATTTTTACTCAGATGTAAATGAGTAAATTCAACCTGAAAGAAAACTGCAGCACAATTTCGGTATATAGTCCTAATTTACCTGTCCCTGTTTTTGGTTAGTAGAGATCGCTCGATTCCATCCATCAAATTCTCAAAACACTGTGCCATGGCAGGTTGTTTGTCTGCAGGTTGACTGGAAATGATGTTGTCCCTCAATTTGTGGAAATACTGATCAACAGAAACACAAGCAAAAATCAATCAATAAAAAATTAAAAACAATTATCTTTTATAAAAATGATAGAAATTGTGTAAGTAACAAAAGAAATGACAAATTATTTCAATTAAAAACAAACCTGTATTAAAATAGATTACAAAAGAATTAGAGTAAATCAATATTACTGTTTTATAAAATCAAAGTTATTCTTTATTATTTTCATATATAAAAAGTTAAAATCAAAATAGAAATTTTTATGTTCAACACAATGTATAAATATAAGAGAGGAATGTTGAAAAGTTTTCACCCTGGAAAAAGGGATGAAAGGAAATTTCAGACACTTAACCAAATTTTGGGAAGATTAAGTTTTTGGCATCCACCACAGAGAATACATAATTAAGAATTAACGAATATGTGTAACTATTTTGCCGTTATTAAAAACTTGAACTTCTTATAGCTTTCCTACCATAACTTTATAGACAGGTCTTTATGTTTAGGTAATAGGGCTAAGTTTCCATTTCAAATTTCCCTTAAGTTTATTTTTAATTTTGGTAAAATCCTTTTTCATTGTATTTTATTGAAAAATTGAAACATACTATAATTATTAAAACAAGAAAAAAATGAAAACAAATGAAAATAAAGTAAAGTCAAAAAAAAAATTTCATGTAAAAGTAAAAAACAATCTAACATGTCAAGAATGATGAAACGATGGGATGCTGCAATACATAATTGTCTTTGGGGTACAATTTTACTTGAATTCCTACTTTAATAACAAGTATTGTTGGCAATCTATTCCAGGAAGAAAACTGCTTTTATTTCCAATGCTAACCAATGTTAGATTGCTGCACTAGTAAGACTTAAAATGCATACTAATCACATGAAATAACTTAACAAAGCCCATTTAACAATACTTCTCAATTATTCTTTTTTACAATAGGCTGCTCAGCTTGGATGCAGGCTTGACTTAGAATTTAATAGTTGCATTCTCTAGTTTCAAATGTGCAATTCCATGATGCCATCTGCAATTCTGAAAAATTGCTCCCCTATTTAAGGCAGTGTTCATACACGTTTATGAAATTTTCAAATATTGTTAAGTTTTTTAGATCTTAAAATTACTATTTATTATTTAGACAATTCTTCAGTATAAGCCATTCCAAACTGACAATATCAAATGAAAATATAATTGTATAGGTGTTACTTACATCCTCATTCAACAAAATGAGGCCCAGGAGAGGGCGGGACATTGACCACTGATTACGGCAGTCTTCAAACATGATGATATTTAAAACTGTTGATAACATCTGGAAAAACAAACAAACATTAAAACTTCTGCATCATGTTGGTATTTAACTCTTGCTCTGCCAAATAATATACACAAAAAGTAAAATCAGGACTTTTTAAAAAACTGCAGTCTGCCATCTGTGGGTTCAAGAAACAATTCAAGTTTTTTGTCAGTAAGATTGAAATGTGCTTTACATGAATATACTGAAATCGTTTTTTCTATCCTCCTTCATAATGAACAAAAGAATAAAATATTGTATATTTTTGCATCAAAATTTCAAATAAAAGGAAGTTTTAAAAAACTTTTATAAAAATTATTTGCTCTAGTTACCTCAGTTCAGCCTATCATAATTTTATAATTATGATGTTTCAAGTGATTGTCAACATACATTTAATAAGTGTTGCACTATTTCCACCTGCAGCAGATTGCAAACTTAACTTTTTTTTCTTAAAGAATTTCAGTAGACGGGTTTTTCTAACCAATACATCCCCATTAGTGGCCAAATTACTTTTTATCAAGTTATCTTTAGATAGATAATAAACCAAATCTACAGAATTTCTATCTGCCCATTACCATTAGTTGGTAATGAGCAGATAGATACCAACACATCCATCAATGGCTTCCAAACAATTTGATCTGCCCAATTTCACTCACAAGGTTTGGGTAAACTTGTAAAATTTTCAAGCACCTCCCAATGGTGCTACATGCTGAGATATTATCAACATATCACCTCAGTGACTAATCAACTATAGTAAGATTAAAACTCATTTCATGGTCAAACTGCTGATGCTCTAACCATTCGGCCACATGCCCATATTCACATTTCAAATATAATATTGACTAAAATATATTAATGCAACAATCAGTTACTCTATGCAAGATTAAATATCTTTTAGAATACATATTCAAATATTTGTAAGGGTAGTTTTTAAGGCAATCAGTGAAAAATTGTATTAAACTAATAATTTTTATGTAATATATTTTTTTTTTTAAGTTATAAAAAGTTCATTCTGACTAAAAGTATTTTACAGTCCTTGTTTGTACTGCCTATCAGTAAAAGTAAACAATTTCAAAGGTCAAGTGTAGTTTAAATTCATCTCCAGGAAAAAATAGTTGAAACAGAAAATATTGTTCAGATGAAGTCACATTGTGATCACTTTAGGACAGAATCTTTCAGATAATATTAACCAATAGACAACATCATGCCAAAAGTAGAAAAATTAAGAAATGTTACATTGTTAATATATTCACTGATATAAACAACTTTATAACAAATTAAGAGGAAACTTGACTTTAAATTTGACTTATTAAATACTTTAAAGTGTTTTAGACTAACTTTAATGACAAGAACCTTTTGATAACATTATCTGCGATTGTAATAAATAGCTTCCTTTCTAATATGACTGACTAGCAGTACCCATGAAAATTTGTTTTTCTATTTAAATTTTTTGATAAATCATCATTTTTAAATTAATGATTGAATAAGCAGAATTATAATAGGATTTTGAGTGAAAGATGTGAAAAGACAATTTTAACCTTCCAACAATCAAGAACTGAAGTAACATTTCTCAATCCTAGAATAATGTAAAGCATTCATTGTTCTACAAAGGTGAACTGTAAAGCTGAAATGCATGCAGGACTAAGACGCAATTGTTTACAATATATTGTAACTTCCAACTGCAAACGAAGAGCAGAAAGAAGAAAGGGATATATCATAATGGAAGAATATTTACTTTATTATTAACTTTTATTTGAGAGCTCCACAAATATCCTTTCCAAAAATTTTTAAGCTAAAGACACATGCTCAGTTCTCTAGCAGGGCAGAAGTATGTTACATTTTTTCTAATTCATTAGTTGGTTTGTATGGCAATTGTTTACATACCTGTTGCAAAATTTCTGGATGGACTTCAAGTATTCTAAGGAATGCTTCACTGTCTGGTATGCTAGTTGGATGGTTTTTTTTCTTTTTCCGCGTCAACTGCCGGAATAGATATGTGACTATATTGTCCAATATTGCACAGCAGCCAGTACAGACCATAGTATCTGAGAATAAAAATTTAAAAGGGATTTTCTTGTGTTACTTAAAATACAAAGTCGTGTGTGCGCGCGTGTGTGTGTGGGGGGGGGGGTCTCAGAAATGAACAGCAAAATAATTCATTTTAAACTCAGAGAATGAAAAATTAGGTTTCTTAAAAACTAACAATTTTATAAAATATGATTAGAAATGAAAGAAAAAGTTTCCAAATAACTATGAACTTCTTTATTTTCCAGAGCCCTGATGATAGATGTTGTTTGGCTCACATTTCTGTTGCACATGCCTCCTTTTTCTTTATTGTGCCTCCAAAGAAGGCATGGTGGAGTAATGGATAGTGACTTCGATTGAAGAATTGGAGAGCCATGTTCTAATTTCAGTCAAATTCATTATATTCACTTAGATGCTAATATCTCTTCTCTCCCCAGGTATAGGTAAATAGCAGGACATTTTGGGTTCTATAGTCTTGGTTGGCAACCAGTCTAGCACAGTAAGAACTGGCAACCTACTGTTGGAAAAATCTTCACACTGCATGTGGCTGGAACTTGTAGAACGAAAAGTCCCATGAAACTTATTCTAGAGAAGAAGCCAGCTCAACACACCTAGGGTGAATGCCACCGCAAGTACAAATGCATCGCAGTTTCTTTTGTTTAAAAAAGAAAACACTTTTCTTTTGCAGTGTACTTAGGATAGTAAACTTATCAAGTGTAACAAAAGAAAAAGAATTCAGTTAAACATTCATTTCTTAAAAAGTCAACAAATTTGTAACTGTTCCGAGATAAATTCTATACAATATAAAACGAACCCTAACTCCTCTCAAAAGATAAGTTTAAAGCCACAGAAAGCTATATTCATAACCTTTTAAAAAATAAATTATATTCAGTCTTAAGTGATTTCTCAATACCTATATATATATATATGTGTGTGTGTGTGTGTGTCTTTTTGTGAATTTGTTGTCAATAGAAGCATTATTACAATAGCTGGTGATCCAAATCAGGTATTACCTAAAGCTGTAAGTCCTTCCGATATAGTAGAGAGAATATAAAGAAAGACTTGTGGTTCTAAATTGCTGATGAACATCATGTGGTCCTGGGCAAGACATTCCAATAAAGCATAATAGTTTTGGCTGAGCTTCGGATAATCCTGGAAGTCAAAAGAAAATATACAATTATACTTAAATGAAAAGATAACACTACACATTAAATGTTAACTTAATATAACAGTCAAGTAAGGACGAAAAAGAAGCTTTCCTTATAAGCATTATTATGATGACTATCCCTCCCCACCATTTCATTGGTAGGTTGTTCAATTCAAAACAGGATGCCAGAATGGTTGATTCATAAGCAGCGTTCTTAAATTCAAAATTTAAGCAATCAAGTAATAGTATTTCAATAACGAACATCAATTGCACTGATTAAGTAGAAGACCGATTTTTTTGTTGATACTTTCCAAGAAAATGCGTGATGTTAATAAATCATCTTCATAAATAAATATTTACTAAAAGTAGTTATTGTTTTATTTTGTGAAACTTATTTTTGATGAAATCCACCAAGGTCAGAAATCAGAATTTCAAAAAATTAGCTTTATTTTGCTCCTATTGGAAAGATTTTAAAATGGTAACTATTTCTCAAAGACTTTACTGTTGAATTAAAATTAACTAATAAAAATTATTATTTTTGGCTATAAACACACTGAATTGATATAAGCTACAATTCAGGAACAAGTTAATACATTATGTCACAACTTAATTGATAATGCAATTTATTTTTAATCAAGTCACATTAGTAAATACATCTGTCATGAAAATTTATGTTTGTACTGTTGCCTATGAACAATTACAGCATCAGGGTGTTTTTTTCATTGTTTGTTTTTATTTATTTATTTTTTTTTAGTAATGTGTCAACCAAAAATTGAACACATATTACCCATAGACTAAATAGCATCAGTAAAAAGCAGATGACAAAATGCCAATTTCATAAAGGGGACCATTATATAATCAATGTTACCAATAGGTAAAGCAGCAAAAATCTTAATATCCTTTCATGCAGAACATTGTCAAGACATTACAAATATAACTCTCTACTGAACATACAAACGGACCATAAATTAATCGATATAAGATTACAAATAAAATGCTTAACTTACCAGCAGGTCATTTTGTGATATGGACAGCAAAAGTTTGACAAACATCCCCAGTGCATTATCAAGAGCATCATCTCCATACAATCTAAACACACCAAAATTGACATAGTTTCCACACAATGCAGCTTTCAACATAGAAAAACATATCGAGATACCTTTCAATGTAAAACATCTGTTAAGAAAAATGTTTTTTAAGTGAGAAATAAAAAGCAGCAAATTGTGAAAATGGATTCTAACAGCAGCCAAGCTGTAAATATCAAGTTCTTATCAGATCAAATCCGCTATTAAGGTTGATTCACTTTAGAATTCACCTTTCATCATGCTGTCTGTTAAGCAAGTAATATTGATAAATTATACTTTAGCAGAATTAGCACATATTGTATTTTTGGTCTCTTACTAAAAGTTATTAAGCTACAGCTACTTTATGGCTTCCAAACTAATGCTCTATTCTTGAACTTAAAATGAAGGTCATATATTATATTAGATACCACCATAGAAAATGTAATACCTGAGATTTAGAAAGAATTAAAAAAAAAAAAAAGAATAGCCTTTTCTGTAAGCTTTTATTTTAGTTTTAATTTCATATGAATAGATTCAATTTAATATTACCAATAAGCAAAATAATTTTCAGTATTTCAAAGCTAACCTAAGTTGACAAGGAGGAGTTTTTTTTTTTTTTTTTAACTCTAAAATAAGAAATGGGCATAATTTTAATTTCTTCAAATCTCATAAAATTGGGAGGGGGGTATATATAAAAACAAATTCATTCATTTACAAATAAGTCCTGAAAATTTTATTAAAATGTGACAATTTGATTTTGGCAAGAATTTCCAGAATGTAATTTTTTATTTTTTTTTCGTTTTTTGATAAGACATTAAATTTTCTATACTAATCTTTGGCCCACCTGTTGATACAAGGAAAACAAGATTTTTTAAATCAAAATTTCAAGAGTGCTAGAAAGGATTTAAATTTTTAATAAAAGTGATCAAAAGATACTTTGATCTTTCCTCTTAATAACAAACATTTTCATGATAAAACTTTTTTTAAATAATCATTTCACCCCAAGACAGGAATGCCACTGGTTTGCAGGGGGTTACAATGAAAGAATAAAAAAATAAAAAAAAGGTACAGAGGATGTTGAAAAAAAGGATAAGAGATGGCAAATGAGGTTGTATTTAAACTTTATAGATTGTAGCTATCATAGAAGCAAGCAAATGGAAGAAAGTCCCACAAACAGGAAGTGCAAAAAAAAAAGCTTAAGGGTAGAAGAGGCAGTTACATTTAACTATTTTGAAGGTAAAAGGATGGAACCTTGGTGCCAATCTAGGTAGCACAGGGAAATACATGTAGTCAGGGAACCAGGGAAAAAATGCTACATCACATTGAGGAGAAAGTGACTGAAGTGGGCTGCCAAATCAGGATCGATTATATTGCAGATCCTCCTTTGGATTTTGTCAGGAACCTCAAGATGAATAGTAAGAGCACCCAGCCAGATATGGCAATACTATTCAATGTACAAATGAATGGTAGATTTATAAATGTGCAAAATAGATTCTGATGAGAAAAACTTCCCGGACCGACATAGTGACTCAACTTTCCGAGCAGTAGATTTAGCTATGGATTTGATGTAGTCAATCCATTTGAGGTTCATTTAAGAGGGAGGCCAAGGAGGCACAGTGCATTTCTCTCTAGGAGACTAGTATCTTCCATTCTGATGGTAAGCAGATTGAAGTGCAGCATCCAGGTTGGTAGATTCCTTATTGAGAACATATCAATATGTAAAGTCAGTAGTTTATTTTCTTGAAGATAGTCAACTCTAGACATAAAACACATGTAGTGACACAAATATAATTATGGACACTTAATATATTATACAAAAGATAAATGATATTAATAATAATAAATCTACACTCTAAACAAAATGTTCACCTATACCAATTTCTCTCATTGGAATAACCCCTATTCCTGTTGTGTGTGTGTGTATATATATATATATATATACATACATACATATACACACACACACGTGTAAAATCCTTTGTAAAATAAAGACGGAAGCTGATGATGGTCCGCCTAAAATAGGCCTCTACTTCCGATTTACCATGAAAGAATGTGTCCGCCTTAATATTTCTTATATTTGCTCTATATGCATTTATATACATATATATTTAGAGCTCTCTTAGAGTTATCCTACCACTGTATGTACAGGATACTTCTTTGGATTCTTCTATACCCACACCGCATGCTGATATCGGAGTAGATAGACTAAATTATCGCCCAGTTCACACTCCACCCACGTCTATTGAAGAGGTGAAGAGGCTCATCCCTTGTTTCCTGTTTAGGATGCGGTTTCCGGCTTTCTCTTTTCCAATCTTTTCACTCTTACGTAGCCCCCCTGTACATCAGGGGCTTTACCGCCTTGCTCGGGGTGATATGATTAAAAAAAAAAAAAACTATATATATATATATATATATATAAAGTATACCTAGTGAGCCAACAAGCCTACCAAGGTTTCACCTAAGCAGATATATAAACCCAGTTGAGCTTCAGAAGTTCAGTATTTGGACTCCAGCAAAATCAGTGACAGTTTCTCATCCACTTGGCATGATTGACATTGAAGTCACCAAACACAAATACATTATTGAATGGCTAAAGGGAAATGGCCTTGTCTATATTGTCTGAAAGTATTACATCTAGCATGCAGCACTCAGGAGAGGAAGGAGCACATTAGAGAAAGGAAAGATAGCTTACTGAGTTTAGCAGAGAGAGACAGAGACACATGTAGTAGTGGACAGAAGATTTAAGAGAGTTCTCTCTTGGCAGAGAAAGATGTTTGCTGACATAAACACCCAGGCCATACGTGTGGACATTGGAGTCCTTCCTAAAAAAGGGAAGGCATCCAGGAATTGAAAAATCAAAAGGGAACTGTAGTGTAGAGGTTAGTTTTACAGAGAGATAGGATGTCAAGAGGACCTTTCCTAGAAGAACGATTCCACACTGCCAAAGTTGGTACAGATACCACGGACATTAGAAAAATAGATGTTGAGAGAGGTTTAAGTGTTTTCCAATTGGCTGGTTTAATTTTATAGCTTTGATTGTGTGTTCTCTCTCTCATTTATATATATATATATATATATATATATATATTCCCTCACCTGTAGCACAACTGAGACAGTTTCATATATTGAGCAGTGTTTTATTAGCACTAGCACTCAATGTAATATATATATAATATATATATATATATATATATATATGTAAAGATTCTAAGTAAAACAAAGTTTCTTATTAAGTTAAAAAATTGGTTTATCAGTAAGAAAGAAGAATTAAATAGTTAATCTGTCAAATGAACTGGATTTTAAAAGAACAATAATTATGAAAAGTGTTTACTAAGATGAAAGCAGCAAATATGTCAAACAATTTTTAAAGTAACTTTTACTTGCTTAAAAAAGTAAAATTACCAATTTTTCATTATATATTTTTCAAAGTAAAAAGTGATATATTAATTTTGAAATTATACATTTAAAGGATATTTCATAGGATAGAGCTGGTCTTTAGGAATATCACCTATAGAGAGAATTCGCTGACCTGAAATTAAACAAAACTAAGAATTAGAAAACTTAAGAATGAAATACATCACTTATAGATTTAACCTGTTTGCTTTTTTTTTTCTCTTTTTTTTACTGTAACAAGTTTTGTAATACCTAATAAAATCATTAAGAAAACAAGTTCAACTAGGATAAAGATTTTTTTGAAAAGAAACAAATACTCTCCTAATTTATAGTAACCAAATTGTCATCTCTAATAATTCAAATTTTACTCTCCGGCTTTGTTTAATCCAACTATCTATAAATAATACTATGCATTCTATTCAAACAAGAATACTTATGATTATAACTAATTTTATGAAGAAAATTTTTAAAAAGTAAAATATTTACAATCAAAATCTTTAGAATCATTTTAGAAATGAGTACTTTTGTAAAACAAAATTAAAACTCTAAAATAGAATTATCTGCAAAGCCTAATTAAGATAATTAAGTAAATTAGAAATGACTGAAGGCAAAAATTTGAATAGAGAAGATGAATTTGCAGAATGAGACGCTCAGCAGCCAGAGGAGACCAGAAAGGAGTTGTGTTGTAATTGATTGCATACTTATTATATTGATCCATGTCTAATCTATTAAATGCTCCCTGAAGTTTAATTATTCTATATCCATTAACCGTAGTTTTATCTTTGTTATTTTTATAAAATTTTCAGTCAAATTTCTTTGGCCTTCCTTAGGTAAATGTTGCAACCAGTGGTCACTTATTTTTTTTCACCTCAAGATAGCTTAAAAAAAAAAAAAAAAAAAAAAAAAAAAAAAGAAAAAGAAAAAAAGAAAATTAATACATACAAGAGAAAAACAGTTTTAAGACACTCTTGTAAATTTTCTTGTTAGTTTAAATGTTTTGACAATTGGATATATTAACTAAACTGTGTAGTGTTTTTTTCTTTTTTTGATATGAAAAGAAAAAAAATTCTTAAAGCAATTTAAGATAACATGAATGTGAAGAAAGAACAAATCTCCTGAATAATTAAGACTACTTACCATAACTCACAACAATCTTGCTAATTTCTCTAAATAACAAAACACCATTAGGGGAAGAAACATCAAACTGTAATCGTTGAGACCTAATAAAAAAAATAAATAAATATTAACATGTTTATGGAAAAAAGTGATCAGTAAGAATGGAAAAACTAGAGGAATCGGACTGAGGATAACTTCTGTGTCTGAAACCATCTGAACTTGAGTATTTTTGCACCAAATATGCTATGATTTTTGTGATGAATGAAGAAAAAAATTAAACTCAATGAATTAAAAAAATGAAACCTTAAAAACTTTATTGGCAATATAAAAAATTTTATTTGTCTATAATTTACTGGTAAGAAAAAGAAATACAGGACTAAGATAACCATTTAGAATGAGAAAGCAGCTGAACAAAGTCTACAAAGATGTTTGATGACAAAGAGAATACAACAATATCAACACCTGACAGTTTAACAAAAACACAATTTTTACCAAGATATGTCACATCTGTTGTCTGCTTTAGTAATTCTTTGAAACAACACAGCAAGTCATTCACTAATGGTGGATATGTTTCAATGTTAGACAGGATTTGCAACTGAGAAGGTTTAGGTTTCATCTATATTGCTGTTTTTTTATGAAATTACTTACCAACAAGGTTCTTTAGGAGAGAGAGAGAGAGAGAAAAAAAATTTTTAAGCAAAGATACTGAATCAATTTAATGTTTGTTAGTTCTACTAAAGAAAACAGATTTAATACCAAATCATCTAAATAATACCATTTTTCTTCTTTTAATCCCTACAAATGCAAAAAATATGGCCACCGCTAGAAATCTGCACTAAGTTCACATAAAAAGAGACTCATGAAAAACAACCTTACCCGTCAAAAGAAAAATATAGTGTATTCTCAAGCCCTGTGCCAAAATTCTGCTAGTAAACATTTTTTTAAAAACAGGCACAAAAGTATCGATATGAAAAAGAAAAAGAAAGGACAACATTCCATACCGATTCTGAGCCAACTCAGCCATTAATTTAAGCACAGGTGTTGTTACTGATGGATCATGGTACCACAGCTCAATTGCCCGATGTAACACAGGTGTGTAAGTAGGATAGCTGGTTAATGTTAAGGACAGTGGTTGTTTACATGTTTTTTCCTTTTAGATATTTTAAAGGAGATTAGAATTAATAAACTCTTGAATATATCTGAATATTTTCATGGGGTCATTTTGTTTAAATATAACCAAAATCTTTTAAAGGAAATATTTTCTTGATCATTGTTTTGCTTTTATTATTACCACAATGTTTCAGCCTATTTAAACTACAGCCACTTTCTGTACAGATTGTACACCTAAAGAAGGCTGGAGAACAGATTGGATGAAACATTGTGCTGCTGCTTTTGTTGTTACTACAAAGGAGTTCAGGAATCCAAAACAACTCTTGGAATGATAATGACGCACCTAAAACAGTACCATTAATAGAAGTTTGATAACTTTTTAAAGTTTTTTTTTATCATGATGTTATCTTCTGTTACAGTATGATCTTAATAGCATGCAAATATTTTGTTTAAAATTTCAAGTAATATTTTCAAGTTATACACAAACTTTGTTGAATTGTCTAAATAGAATCTCTGAATAAAAGTAACACTTGTGAAAGTTATGTTAACTTCAAAACAAATACATTAAAAAAACAAACAAATAAATAAATAAATAAAGCTTCTTGAAAAGGATACATCCAGTCAAAGTGCATCATGTAGCTTGTTTTTGTGTTGAAGGCAAAAGCTACTCCTCTAAGGTCACGAGCCAAGCCAATTAAAGATCTCTGCAAACAAGACAAAATTGTCAATTGAAATGAGCAAAAGCAATTATACTATATAAAGAATTCAGGATGCAAGATTAAAAGAAAATATATTAATAAGTTGGAAGAGTGGTTTAAAATTTTCTAGTTATAATGTAGTTACCAATCATTGCTTGAATAGAAAAGAGTCTGTAAATTAATCACAAGTCGATTATGACCTGACAGGCCTTGAAAAAAAATTTCTTGAAAAGTGTAGTACACAGGTGTGAGTGCATGCTTTGTAAACTAAATTTTTTGAAAACATGGCAGATTTCATATGGACAAAAAAAAAAAAAATCACCTTTGCTTCTTCCATTTTATTTGGTGTGTCAGCATTTGCAAGCATATTGCCCACAGCGTCAAAAGCAGCTGAAATAAACAAATTTAATCAGAATATTTAAAAGTATAGTAAAATTAGTCATCACAAAGGGTTCATTTAATTATAAAATGAGGGAGGTGGGAATATGAGCAAACTTTAAAATGGTTCTACAACTAAAGGCTTAACCATCATACTATCTCTTAGTAAAATACCATCAAAGCTTTTACAAGAAATAGTGTGTATGTAGATAAGAGAGAGAGGAAAAAAATAAAATAAATCAACAAAAGTTTGTGTAGCAAAGATATCACAAAGGAATCAATGTTTCTTTTCTTTTTTCCTATTCCTAATGTTGAACTTCATGGGAATGTATGAATTCTGAATGTAAGCCTTACCTGTAAGTGGTAACATAAATTGATCAAATTTTTCCTCATCTTCACCGAGATCAACAAGTAACAGTCGACCAAGGGCTGTATAAAAAGTGGTCCGACATCGCATATCTGCCATAATATTACTGTTTGTGTTAACACCCAAAAATGGAAAGTGATCACTCTGTATAAAACAAAACAATTGATATTAGTCTGAAAAGTTCATATATATATATATATATATATATATATATATACACACACACACACACACACACACACACACACTTTTAAAATCATTAAAAGTTTTCAGATTTGGTCCAGGATGGATGTAAGAAGGTTAACCTGGTGCCCTAAAAACTCGCATATACATACACACAAAAGTGATGGGATGCTGTCTCGTATCATGAAGCCTGGCAAAGTGCAGCAACTTGACAAAGTAATGATTCAACAAGTAGCATAGCACACCCCTCCAGAAATTTTCTGGCCATCTCAGTAGTTGTCTTAGCACACAAATAAGCATCTCCATATCACCTAAGTGCTCAATTGGGCTTATGTCAAGTAAATATGCTGGCAACACCATTTATCGGAACTTTTCATACTGCTTATCAAACCAACATGAATAATCCAACATTGTGGGAATACATGTGTGTGTAGGGGGGGGGGTGTTATATGATCACAAAACATTGCATTATACTGGCCACCAGTCAATATGTTTAGTTGGACCAGCAAACCCAATAATACATGTCACATGAAGATGTCCCCCTTACATTATTATGGAACTACTCCCAGTCTTCAGTGCCTTATTTTGATAATTAGGGTCCATAAACTCTGTATATGCAACACACCTAAGATCTTAAATTCATCAAGAAACAAGTCAGTGTGCTGATGATATGGTGTTAACAGAGGCATCTTGTGGGTCTTCTGTTCCTATATTCCACAGAAGCTAAAAAAGGCTAAACTGACCTGAATATGCATCTGGCATTTTCTGCATTGAGGTTTGGATGTGATTTGAGCATTACTGCCAACAATGATAGGCAGCAATATCTACCCTAGGCATTTCTAGTACAGACGTGACACTGTAGGCCAAAAGATATCAAATATCCCCACTATTTCAGAAAACTACACCATTTAAATTTTCTGACACTCACTCCATTTAAATTCTGGTAATTAACGTGGATTTACCATGAGCAGACTAGCTGGTGTTCATATTGACACCAGATATCAGAGTATATTTGTGAGCATTTCAATGTAGAGTGGTGCCACTTACCTTTATATGCTAACCCATGACTCCTGGTGTGCAAGTATCTCACACAATCATAAAACAAATATTAAAGTAAAATATTTTTTAACAGCTTCTAAGTTTAAACCCACAGCAATATTGTAAAAGTAAGTACATCCACTTTTTTTTTGCTAAAAAACAGCACAGCATGTATAAAAGGTCCCAAACTTAAAGTTTTGTCAAAATGTTTATGTTGTTATTAAGAAGAAAGACTAAAGTATTTTTTATTTTTTTTTAATCCTTTCTAACACATTCAAAAATTCTAGTTAAAAATCTTGTGCTTTTTTTTTGTATCAGCAGAGTAACAGAGCTGACTATAGAAATTCTAGCACATTTGTTTCCAGTAAAATAATACATTAATTTGGAAATTCTTGCAAAAATCAAACTGTCAGATTTTAATGAAATTTTCAGGACTTATAAATTCATTCATTTTTAAATTATTACTTTTAGAAAATATTGGTGTGTGTCCACCACCACTTTTATGGAATTTCCAGAAATTAAATTCTGTCCAAATTAGTTAAATGCACAACTACTTAGAGAATGTAAATCATTTTTTTTATTATTTTAAACAGTTAATGCTTTCCTGAAAATCTGCCCTGAATAGTAAAATAAATAATGCAATAAAACTATGACATTATTTAATTAAATAAGCTTTTAATTACTTTTATAAATATATATTAAGGATATAGTTTGAAGAAATTTTTTTTGGATGAATAAAATCTTTTACAGGAATTCTTTTCATTTTTAACTTAAAATTTATTAGGTTTCAAAAATCTTTCAAAAATTCTTTAAAACCTTGTCAGCATCAGTGAAGAATATATTTACTAAGCGAAAAATTTAAAAGCTTAATAAAAATCATCACACACTAAGATTCAAAATTTTTTTTTTTTTTAGTTATGCGTATAAAACGTGCCCATTTTGAAAGGATGTATACCTAACATTATCAGAAAAATGATTATAGTAAATTTAAAGTCAACATAAAAAAAAATTAAATTATGGAGAATGTTTCCAACAATTTTTAAAATTCCTGAGTACTTAATATAATTTCTCTTTGAAATACATCTTAGTATTTTGCTGACTGGAAATAGTAAATTTAATCCTTTAGCTTTCAATTAAAGCCAAAATGAAAGCTTCAAGAAAGGTTTAGGTTTTTTATTTTTTTTAATATTGAGCTCTATTAATTACAAGAAATTACTTGAGAATCTGAACATTTTTGTTAGATCAGCTAACCAGTAAGAATTTTATTTGCCATTTAGACAATTGATAATTAAAATACTTACTGTGTGATTGTTGAGCATTAGCTGTACCGCTTCTAGTTTCACCAATTTGCGACCACTGCTATAGCCGACTGATAAGTCACTTAGCAACAGAAGTGTCTTGGTAATTATTTGTTCACTTCGACCCCAATACTTAAGATTTGTGATGCTGGAAAGAAATCAAATAAGTTAGGCTCAACTTCAAACATTTAGCAAGTAAATTAAAACAAAATTATGTATAAAATACTAAATTTAATTATTTGAATAAACTACTTAAAATCATGATTAAAATAAAGACTTATGGCAAAAATTATAGCATTACTTGTAGTCATTTGACAGAATAAAGTTGAACTGGGATTTTTTTTTTAATATGCATGGAAAGAAAATGATTGGAGAAAAAAAAAAAAATTCCCAACTTACATTTTTCCAATGAAAACACTCAAAACCATGGACTCGTCACTCAATCCTAATACTTCAGATAACCTTCGATACACCTGAAGAAAAAAAAGTAAGGAATAGACTAAAAGCCGAAAAGAGCAGTATATTCATATTTATAAATTTATCCTTCATTTTATGGTTTTGTTTACAATCTGTTTTTCCAACATGAAATGAATATTTAATCAAATCATTTTTCCATCTTCTGATTAAAATAACAATATTTAATACTTTACACTGGTGGCAAGGGGGGAAAAAAAAATTAATTAGGATGCACGCTTATCCTTGAATAAATATTTGTCATGAATCATGTAAATATAAGAATCATTTCAGTAAACTTAGCTGATAAATTTTCATTCACCATTATCTTACCTTAGAAGTTTTTTGAACTTGATCACCAACATAAATTTTTCTGAATTGTTCAAAGAAACTTAAAATAGCTAACTCCAACTTCTCACAACCACTTTGTTGCAATCGAGAGTCAGTAAGATTCATCAACTGTAAAACTCTGAAAAGGTTTCAGAAAGCAAAGACAAAAACAAAAAAATTAATGAAATTACTTTTCCACAAATTTAAAATGGTTAAAGAAATTCCCTTTATATCTCTAGCTTTTCAACCTTTTTACAGATGTAAAAGTTAAAAAAAAATATTGATGATATACATTTTTTTAAATAAAATCTATTAATCTGGACAAAATCCATAATGATAAAAATAATTTTATTTATATATTCATAGTGCTCAATGCATATATTAGTAGCAATAAAAGATGTTTTATTCAATATTGACATATGTATTGAATAAACTATTTTCAAATAATTGCTTAATTTGTGTTTTTATAGAAAAATATATTCAGATTTTTACATGAGAGTAGCTTTAATCCAAGATCAAAAATTTGCCACAAACTAGATATTAAATTTGAGTAGCTAAAGAAAAAGATTTAAAAATTTACATTATACAAAATCATATTTATAAACAATACAGTTCAGTGTATCATACAATTTTTCTCAATTGTTTTGAACTGTAAAAACTCAAAGACAACAAAAAAAATTCTAATAAAAGAAAAAACACCTCTCAAAATAGCAAAACTTGATGATGTGAAAATTAAATGAAATTTAAATGGGTGTAAACTTTGCAGATAAAAATATTATTATTATAAATAATTGGTTAAAGTACTTTTCTTTATAGAAATAACAATAGTGTTACCATGACATTACATATTTTTATGATTTCTTTTTATAGTGGCTGGTTAAAAGATGCCATCTGCTATTTTTATCCCAACAATACAAGTCATTTTGGATGATTATCACTGCCTTTAACTAACTTCAATATTTCCTTTAAAACTATTATTTCTTAAGACTAATCCATTGATCTTTCTCAATAACTATTAATGACTGTAGTTTCAGATTATGCAAATTATTTGATGAAAATCTTAAAATTATTTTCTAAAAGCTCAATGGTTTATATAGCATATAAACCATCGAGCTTTTAGAAAATAATTTTAAGATTTTCATCAAATAATTTGTAAAAAAAATTACAAATTGGCTACCATTGCAAGTGATTTTGCTGATGTAGTTCAAATTTATAAAGTAATGGCTTAAACATACTTAGACAAAGTAGATTGTTAAGGGGTTCGTTTTTAAAAAAATAAAAAATAAGAGAAAAGTATTTATGAAGTTAAATCAAAACACTTTAACAGAACCTAAACTCTTTATTCAACAAATGATAAAATCGTAAAAGCAATAATTTTCAGATGACTTACCTACAAACTAATTCACCATCCATAGCATCATGTTCATCTGTGCTTGCAAAAGATACCCTTCCACCAACAACAGCACCGATTATATACACTAACCAGGTAAGACGCCCTGAAAATCAACCAATACATTTAAGTCTTAGGAAACAAGACTACAGATAAAGCAAAACTAAAGCAGAAATATTGAAATATCAGAATTTTACAGGATGCCATTAAAGTCCATATTTAAATAGATAATTCAGGTTATTGTAAAATCTTTTTAATGCATTTTATATAAAACTAAATATATCTTCAAATTTTAAGAGCTCTCTTATAACAAGTTAAACTGCCAGTATTCAGCTTAGTTTAACAGATATTAGCAAATATTGTTAACTAGAACAAGGTGATCTTATTGCACAATTTAATATATTAAAAACATTTGTTTGAAATGAAATTATATATATATATATATATTCAACAAATAGAGTCTTGAAGCAAAAGAGAAAATGTTTGAACCTTGTTGCACTGTAATTTCTACATTTTGCCCTCCTGATGAAATCAACTCCTGATATCTCTGTGCAGCTTCATCAAACAACTGTACTAACAGAGCACAAGTTTTCTCATATTCACATCGCCCAATAGTTGAAAGCTGAAAAAAGAAATGAGCAAACAATACAAAAATATAAAAAAAAGTGTGTGTGAGAGAGAGAGACACAAGAAAAGAAAATAGAGAAAAGTTCTTCAAAAGCAATTGAAATCATTGTCTGGTCTCACTGTCAAAATACATATCAAAATATTTTATTAAGTAAGATTTCATATTAGTCACCAGACCAAATTGTTAATTATAAAATGGCATTTACTCCAGTATATACAGAATATTTCTCAATTCATATACATACATATATCTCCAAACAGGAAGTGGTATGTAGGTAAAATCCCAAGGAAGATCCTATTAATATTAAACTGATCTAGCTAGAGTGCACAATGCAAATCTATTAGGGAATAAAAGATGGTTGTAATTTATATTATAGTTACTTTTAAGCAGTCTCAATATATTAGTAAAGTATATGATATTAGTGAAGTACTAAATTGACAATTAAAAAAGATTTTGTATATACCGCTTACATATAACACTAAAATTTCCCTTCTCTGATTCCATACTGATTCCTTATGGCTTAGTGACTCCAACTGACACCAAATTGGCTGAGTTTTGACCATTGCCAGAAGCAAGTGAATGTCTACCTACACTGATGAGCTGTGATACAGTGAAACAGGCTTGTATGTGGACGACAAATTATATATATATATATATATATATATACACACACACACACACACACACACACACATACAAGAAAGAAAATTTTTTTAATATCCCAGTCCATTTTTAAATTTACAACTCATTTCAAATAAACAATTTTCAACACTCAGAGCTTGTGTGAAAGTAAGCTTTTATCACTGAAAAACCAATTTAATCTATTGTGATATAAATTATTAAATATATGTAAATATGGAAGTTAAGAAAGTCTACTCCAAGAGAAATCATTTCATTCTTATTGAATTCAGCTAAAACCAAACTATTGTTACCTGATCCAGCTGTTGAGTCACCATGCCACTATCTTCTAATGGGTCTTCCATTCCTTCACTGAAAATAATTAGTACATCAGAGTAAGAAACAAAAGGAATATCACTACATTACATTTTTTTTTTATTTTACATGAAAAGATTTTAAAAAGGAAATATTTATATCTAATAATTTCTCAGACAGTTTCCTAAAAAGAGCCTGGCATTCATCTATATATGATTTAATAGAACTAAAATTATATGGGTGCAGAGAAGCTGTGCTTACCTTAAGGCCACATGAACCGATTCCATTCTGGACGTAATGTATGCCTTGGTTACTTCAGGAGTGTAGGTTTCCAACAAGTGTGGTTCAGATGCTTTCACATATGGAACAGAAGCAACCATTCGCTGCCACAGACTCAACAAATAATGAATACTATTAGGTGCACACTGCCACATCTGCAAGTAAAAATGGCAAAAAGTAAATTATACTCTTTATTTCAACATTTAAGAGTACTAATAGAAATTCAATTCCTTTTTAGGAATTATTATGTTTGGTTAGAGGATAATCTCTCAATCAGTGATAAAGTTATTTATAAAATGAAATTAGTTTTATTCTAATAATTGCTGTTTATAGGAATTATTAATAAAGAAACATTTTAAATTTATTCGTAACACTTCAGAAGTGAATTACAATTTCAAGTTAACATCAAATTGTAAAAATCAAGTTTTATAAATTCTGCAATACAAAAATCACTCTTCATTTTAATTGACTTTAATTCAATCAGGTCTGTAATTCAGTCGCTCAGCAAAAGGATTAAGATTAAAAAGTAAGTAGAATTGAAATCAGATTATTGCTGGACTACAAGAAGAACTGCGTCAATCAAATTAATGTATACATATATGCAAGAGTGGAAAATGTTTTGTCGAAAAAAAGTACTACAAGTCTTTTATAGATGACCCCTTAATTCAGTCATAAAAGTCTTGTACAAATCAAGTCATATAGCAATTTTTCTACTCCCAGTTTTCACTTACTAGAAAAAGTCAGGCATTTAACACAAATTTGTGCTAAAAAGCAATAAGAAGAAATGATTAACTAAATATTTAAGGTAAAAAAGGAATTCAGAGTTGCCTTTACAAAAACACACATTAAAAAAAAAAAAAAAAAAAAAAAAAAAAAAAATTTAAATGCAGAAGTATGTGGGGAGAGGAACACAACGGCCAAATGGATGGTCTCAGGGACCAATCTTTGCCTAGATGACCTAAAGTAATAACAACTTAGGATATGGAAAGTCAAACACCATTTGAGGTAAACAGAGCTCATGAAAGAGTACAGGATGCAATTTCTAGCCAAACGGAATGGAATGTTAAATTTGCTATGTTGGTATACAGACTCACGACACCCAGGTGTGATACAGATTATGAAATTTAATCTCAGGAATCATTTGAGATCATCAAAAGGTAAAGTCTGTAATTTTCAGCAAAATGGAGTAAAATCTTGAAGTGGAAAAGTGTTTTTTGATCTCACAAAGTTAATTTAAACAACCATTAGATCATTGATGACAGAATTAGGTTTTATGTAGTGAGGTGATGCTGTTCTTCAGGATCAATGGAAATCAATTTGAGAGTAAAGTAACACTTTTCAACCAAATAAAAACAACTTTAAAGAGTTTTCATTTTGCTGTATTTGTTTAAATTTTATTCAACCATAAAAAAACATTTAAAAAAGAAATTTCCAAGATTAAACTATTTTAATTATAAATAATGGTTGAAAACTATAGAACTTACCAGTGAGCAAATCAATTATTGCAAAAAAAAGTAATCAAAGAAATAAACTTAAAGCCATTGCAACAGATCCACAGGGAATTTCTGCTGCGTAAGTTTTTTTCCAGGTAGCAATGATTTTGTCGCATTGTTTAAGAAATGTCAAAAGTGTTTTGCCTGTATTAAATATATTTTTCCTCTCAAGTAACACTGGGTATCCTAGCTAGTAAAGAGACAGCTGATCAAACTGTTGTGAATTGTATTCAGGCTAAATAAGGATGTAGTGTTCACTTCTCAGGTCAGAAGTCATGAAGAGAGTAAGAAATGGTGAACTTACACGCAAACTGGTCACTGTAAATTCAGCAATCAGTTTAATGATTTCAGGATAATTGTCAACTTTAACAAGTTCTCCCAACTGATAATTGGATTTTAATCGTGCAAGTAATCGACAAAATTCATGGTAGTTGTTCGGATGTGACAAACTCTGAATAAGAAAAAGAATATAAAAAGATATCATCAATTTTGTCCTTTATGAGAATTTGCAATAAAAGTATTTTTCATTTGTAGATAAATATTAATAGCCAAAGTGTGTTACTGAAACAAACCAGATGTTTCTTTTAAGCAGCAACATCTGCAAATATTTATAACCTATAAACATCTGAAGAAAAAACAAATCTAACTCACCTAATGTTTATAAGAATTATGCTCTTTGCTACTAAAATTTTACTGACATATTCTTTCTTTATAGTAAAGAGTACCAATATTTTTACATTACACACACACACACACACATATATATATCTCACACTATAGCAGGATCACTTGGGCATCATTTGCAAGAAAAAGAACACCATGATACAATTCACTCTGCCAGAAATTTAGAAATAGTATGGTGTACTGTTTGGCATTAACACCAGAAGCTTCATTATGAACATTTCAGAGTGTTTAGGTGCCAATCTGAGGACAATGCAGAAGACTTGGAAAGAGTTAAATGAGTCTAATGGCAATTACAAAGGTACAGCAGCTCAGATAACTCACCGATTGTTCCGATAAGGAAAGAACTCCCAAATTTGTTGCCGATATCCAGACCATGATTGACAACAATCCCTCCAAGCCAATCAAGTCCATAGCCAGAGATACAGAAGTGTCTGAGTTTCTTATCAGGCAGGTAATGCATGAAGACATTCAGTATTTCTTATACAAGATGAGAAAGGGGCAGTTTTTATGTCAAGCCTTGAAGGAATATATATATATATATATATATATACACACTTTCTGCTGGCATATGGAATCACACTACATAAATCAACAACACATTTGAAGATTTACCAATTATTTGAAGAGAATAGATGTAAATATTTCCTATCAAAGTTTAGCTTTAAAAAAAAAAAAAAAAAAAAAAAAAGCTTCAATAATTTTAATGGTTGAAGAAATTTAAATGTGAATGATATATTAAAAAGAAATACGCTGAAGGAAAATTTATATGTATGTATGTATGTGTGTGTGTGTGTGTGTGTGTGTGTGTGTGTGTGTGTGTATATATACACATATATGAGCATAACAGATACTAACCTGAGGATGTTCTAATATCCGCCTCACACCTGCAACAAGATGATTCAGAAATTGTGCTCGTTCGTCATTGTTAAATAAAGAGCGTCGTACAGAAGCAACTTGAACAAGACAAGAAAGAGCCTGAAAAATCAAAACCAGTGAAATACAGCACCGATATCAAATTAGACTGACTTTATAAAACCTACCTTTTCTATTCAACTTGTTTATAAAAAAGGAGAGAGAGATAGATATGCAGATATTTATCTTAGTCTTGATATAAAATATTTTAATGCAAGAAAATAAAATCAAGCTTTCATATTTAACAGATCTCTCTTCTCAATTCTAAAAACATTTTTAAGCATCCAAAATATTCTTACCATTGATGATAATGAAGATGGTAGGCCAGCATATAAATCAAAAAACAATTGCAGCGTACTAAAATCAAGGAAGACTGCAAAGAAACAGAAGAAAATAGTATTAAAGTGAAATACTAACATCTAACATTTTTATTTAAAGTATCCACAATCATGAGCATATTCCCATTTATAGTAATTTGCAATATATAAATTTCAATTCAATACAGTATTGACTCTTACCAAATCTATCTTGAAGTTCTTTCATCCATATAAAAATATAGGTAATTTGTGCTAATAACCTATTTTTTCCTTTACATTTATAGAAACTTCTTAAATATTTATTGATTTAGGATGGTTAAATTATGAATTGATATAAATCTTATGCATTCTATAAATATTATCATGCCCTTTATCAATACTGTTGTAAAGTTCATCAGCTTCCAATTGCTATTAAAAACAGTAAATTTGAAATGTTTTAAATTTTTTCAAATTCCAAACGGTTAAAGATTCTCTACAGAATGTCATATCCATTAACCTTTTTTATGATAATTAGAGGGACTTCAACTTGGAAAAGGACCTTGTGCTAAGCCAAATAAAAGAAGCAGGATGTGGTGACTTCATGAGCAAAATGATAATAATCCTCTTACAGCAAAAAAAAAAAAAAAAAAATGCCAGCACAGACAAATGTGAGAAAATTAGGATTGTTTTCCATGGCTTGGCTAATCACTACAGTGCTCTTTTGCCTGAACTTTGAGTCAGCGCATGCACACCACAACAATCTTTTGAAAAAAGATGTTGCATGGGACACATCCCAGGTAGATTTCCAAAAGGTAAAGTCTTTTCTTCTAATCTTTTGATGACTACACTACAACCCATTCATGGATACTGTTGTTGTCTGATGCTTTCAATTATGGTATTGAAGCTGTTATTTTTGACATTTTTCTTGATGGCAGCCAAAAAACAATAACTCATGCATCTGGAAACTAACAGCTGTTGAGCATAATTATAGCTAAATTGAAAAAGAAGCATCAGCAATAGTATTTGCTATTAAAAAGTTCTACAAAATGCTGTATTGGCATCATTTCACACTGATCACAAGCCTCTTGTTGGATCTTAAGAAGAAAAAAGGCATCACAATATACACAGCAGTCACGAGCTTAGATAATGTATGGGCATGAGCAAATGGAATTGGCTGAATTGTATTTTATAGAAAAATTATAATCATAACCTATCTTTTTTTCTTTTTAACCATCTTCATTGGCTATGATTATAATTTTTCTATAAAATACAATTCAACCAATTCCATTTGCTCATGCCCATACATTATCTAAGCTTATGCCTACATAAAAGACTCAGTCATCATAGCATTATTTGTAGAGCCAGAAATCCTTTCAGTGCTTGCATCTAATGTAAGTGCATTACCAGTCAGTTCTAAAATGACCAGTGAAAAGACAGCTGTTGTTTAAGTGTACAAATTGGCCAGAAGTGTGAACTAACAAAAATTCAGCCATTCTTTCAGTGTCGATCTTCATTGTCAGAAGTCAACAAATGTCTTCTTTTTGTGGAACACATAATTGTCCCATTTTCATTAAATGAAAGTGATAAAGCAATTCCATTATGGTCATCAAAGTATTATCCATATGAAATCCATAGCACACAGCTGTTTATTGGAGAAATATGTTGAAGGAATTGGTATGCATGTTCCAATTACCAACAGGTAGCAAAATCTCCCAGGAAAACTACACAGAGTTCCTGGCCTATCCCTGAATATTCTCGATTACACTTTCACTGGACCCATCAAGGGGCAGAATTATTTTATACTTGTTGATGCTTACAGTAAATGACCAGAAAATTTTTAATAATATAACTGAGTGATTATTAGTTTTACTTGTATATTAACCCCTGTGGGTCATTTAATGCTGAAACTGCAGTCTACGGTAAACCAGGGTTTTGATTTGGTATATGGTTTAAAGGAAAATTTGGATATTGTTTGCCTTGCTATTTGTGGTAGTGTACTTATAAAGGAGACTATCAGCTCTGGTTCATTGCGGATCTCTTTGTCGATTTGCAATGAGCAAAGTTCATTGAATTTTAACCCATTAGCTTTGTGCAGTTGTCATTTTGGATTCCTTTCTTTTCACATAGGCTTGCTTATATTTAGGAAAATAGGTGGTCATTACCACAATGATCATCATAAACTTCCCATTTAAAGTTCATAAAAATTCATGGGGGCATATGGTTAGGTCAATAGTGATGTTGATCTGGTAGCTGGGTGTAGGTATATGTAGATTTGGTTGTTAAGAATACATAGATGATTCTAGTAGAGATTCTGTTATTTTACCCATTTGAATGGGATTCCTACAGCACCACATTTTACTGTTTGCATTAAAATCTCTCATTAGTAGAAAGGGAGTGGGAAGTTGGCTAATTGGCCTTTCTATTTCAGTCTTATTCTATCTGTGTTTTGGAGGGATATGAATTGAACATATGGTTATTGTTCAATGAATTGAAGCTTTTACAGTCAAGGTTGATAGATTTGTGTTTAATTGTAGTTTTTCATGGAGCACTGATTTTTAACCAACATTGAAGTACATCCACCACCATCCCACACACTTGGCCTATTCTCTATTGTTGATACATTTATTTTATTATAAGTTTCATATCCTTTAAAGGAGTTGTTTGATTTCCACAGTTTAGCTTAATACATACAGTTCCTTTGTATGATGCTTGTGCTCTGTTTGTCCATTTGAATGGTAACTATTTTATTTTATAATTGGATCTTAAAGAGTAACTGTTTTTGGTTATCTATTTCCATACATTTTATACTTTCTATTCTGTTTGTTTTCCATGCTTGTGAACTTGTTCTTCACTGAATATTTGTATGTTCTTTATTATTTTGTTTTTTTTTAGTGTGTGTGTGTGTGTGTGTGTGTGTGTGTGTATATATATATATATATATATATTGCAGATTCTGTTTTGAATTGAGGTTTGTTTGGGTTTTTGTTCTGTCAGTTTTCTGTTTGTAGAATTTTTAATTCAAAATATTTGAGTATTTTGTCATTGAAAGATTATTGTCAGTGAATTTTTTATGTTAAATTTACATTGGGAATAGTTTTGGTTCAGTGATATAGATTGTTTTCAAGTTTACAATTGATTTCAATATTTTCAATATTTTTTTAAAATTTTAGAATTGAAAATATTAGTTCTTGTGTCTCATAATTTGTTTGATATTAAATTTTCATAGGTAAAGCTTGTTGTTGCTCAGAATTTTTTTCATATGACGGCGTATTGGAGTTTGTCTTGATGCTTTTCCTTGCTTCTGAATAAAGAATTTTTTTGATGTGTTTAATTTTTAATATATCTTTTTTTCCAAGTTTTGCAATCCCTGGAAGTTGGTCTATGATTTTTTTTTTGTACAATGAGGGCATTTGGTTTCATTTGGGCATGTGATCTGTGTGGTTAGGATCATTTCTCCCCACATTTTTCACATACTGACTTCTTTTTACATTCATTCTTACAGAGTCCATGTCTTTGGCAGTTGAAGCATCTTAACAGGTTTGGAATATATGCTTGTACTTTGGAAACTGTATACAGAATTTTTATTTCTTGTAGTGCATCAAAAGTAATTGTAAAAGTGTTGGTATCCATAACTATTTTTGTTTGTAATAGATATTTTTAGGTCTGTAATGATTTTTTTTTTTTTTTATTATTATACACACAATTATTGTTCTTAATCTTCTCCAGTGTACACAGTAAGAGTTCAGTGCTTCTGACCATTCCCTTGGAGAAATTCAAAATTTGTGTGGGTAGACCCACCTTTATATCATGAAATTTGGTTAAACTTAGAGCTTCACCATCATGTTTTCTTTTGATTTTTATCAGTAATATATTATTTTTAGTTTTATTTTTAACTGTTTTTTTTTTTTTTTTTTTTTGAGTTTTCAAAGATGCTAAATTGTTTTTTATTACAAAAAATGACAACTTTGTTATTAGCTGGTCTTCTATTGGTTCTGCTATTATAAATTCCAAAAACTTTTTTTTTTTTTCATTGATTTTCTGTGTCACTTTCTGTGTCTATATCAATGTAGAATCTCTTGGGGTTTTTGTGCTCACTTTTATTTATTATTCATCACCTATTCCCTCCATCCACCTCAGAGCCCCATATGGGAAAGATGATGTGTGTGTGTGGGGGGGGGGGGTTCCATTTGCCTTAATCATCAAGGGCTACTCAAACATGGGGAGGGTTCCAAGCACCTGTTGTATCTAGGATCATGCACCCAAATATGAGCTTTCCCGAGAAGTTGAAACAGCTATGTCAGATTCCTTTGTTCCCAGTCTGACTGAGCCTACAGCTACTGATCACTAAGTTAGGTAAATGTGAGCACATTTTGTTTCTTTTGTTAGCGTGACGTGACCAGTTGGTTGATTGGATCTGGTTTCTTCATCCGACCATCCAAGTAGGAGTCAGAGTGGTGTGTTTTGGAGTATATGTATAGCCCAACTCCTAAAACCCTCAACCACCAGGACCATGTCATCAGGCATCACAAGTCACCACCCACGACAAACAGGTGGCCACTATGGGTGATTTTTACCCTCTGCAGAGGTGCAGTTGGCATATTTCAAACCCCCGTCAACGATGTAATGTTTTCAGATGAATTGCATCACCTCAGATGAAACAATTCTTAGGTTAAAGCAATTCTTCAGTCAATTTGGAGTCCCACAGATATAGTTTCTGATAAGGACACCAATTTCACTTCAGCTGCATTTTCAACTTTCTGTGCCCAAAATGTTATTAAACACATTAGGACAGCACCTTTTCATCCAAAATCAGTTGGACAAGTGGTGCATTTTGTAGATACCTTTAAAACAGCACTCCTCAAACTAGAAGGAGAGGGAACCATACAAGAAATATTCCTTGGAAGTTACAGAGCTACACTCAATCCAAATGCACCTAATGGAAATTAAGTAGCAGAAGCATTGATGAACCGTAAAGTTTGTTTGTATATAGATGTCATTTATCCAACTACAAATCATTCCCCGAGAAGGAAATATGGTGATGGAAGAACAATTTAACTATCATTATGGAGCAGTAAAATGCAAAAATATCTACCAGGACAACCTGTAATGAAAAACTGATATAAGGACACATTATATGTTGCTCTGGAAATGTTACATATGATGTGGATATATATATTCTTTGGTCCAACCTTCAAGAGACCAAATCAAATTCCACTTTACCACTAGACATTTTATTGGTCACCTTTAAACTGCCTCAATTTCCAAGTAATGCCAAGGAACTAACACAAGATTCCAGCAAAAATTGCACTAAGGAAATTCCATATAGACTACAAAGTAAGCCATACTCGTTGCAATTAAATCCAACAAAAGTCATATAATCATATAGTTAAAAAGGAGAGGTGTTTAGGGAAGCTAATTTTCTTCCCCAATAAAGGGCGATAACTCAAATTACAATTTAGTTACTTCCCTTGTCTATGAAGACATGTGTGGCACTACTGAATTGAACATGGCGAGAAGCTGATACACACATGAAATTTGTTTCAATCCACGCAATCCTTACTGCTTTCTGATAGTGAATGAATAAAGGTTGTTTATTTGTTAAAGTACACTTGCTTTATATTTTCATTCATTTTTTTTTTATCCTAACAGCATGGGATATAACAATATCACACAAAGAAAGTCACATGCATTGTTTACAAAACTGTTGTTTGATAATCCCCACCACCTCCACCCAGATAAAAACGGAAGACAAAATTGTAATATAAAAGGGGGGGGGAGTACAAAAACAAATAAACGTACCGGAACGCCAACTGGTTGGAATTTGTACAGTGCATAAATCATCTGATGATTCATCTGTTGAAGCGCCTATGAAGTCAAAAGTCAAGCAGTTCAGTGCTAATCGGAGGGAGTGGGATAACAAGCCATGCTGTAAAAGGGAGAAAGAAAAGAAAAGAAAATGGAAAAAACTGACACCAACTTTTTTTATTTTTTTATTTATTTATTTATCAATTTTGCTGATTAAGACTTAAAGCAGGAGAAGTCTCTAAACTACAGCCTGACTTTGTTCCCTTATAATTGCCATAATTCACTTATTCTGAAACATGCTGATTACAAAAAGAGAAAATAAGTGTCATCTACATAAATTATATTCGCTTAGAAAGTTAATTTTTTTTCCCTTTGGTTTTCAAAAATGAATAAAATATGCAAAATATTGTGTAAACTTGATCTAAAAGAAACAAAATTAGGCATTTATACATTGTGTTACAGTTGGCAATAATGATCTTAAAAATTAGTATTAAAAATAAACTTATAACTATAATGCACAAAAGAAAAATGTCATCATGATCAACAGAAAAGTCAGTATCCAAGTTTTTAAAACTTACCTGACTATCATCTGAAAAATCCAGTGTTTTCAGATTACCTTCAGCTGTTCTGAGTAATGAACATGCTAGTTGAAATATTTCATAGAGTTGGGTGTCACGAAATGATGATGCAGTTTTACGATGTTTTGTAATGGACCTGCTTGCTTCTGCCTACAACAAAATCAACAAGAGTGGAAATAGTAGATCATACAAATACATAAATACTATCTTATCACTTTTAGAAGATCAATGGAAATAGAATAAAAAAAGAAACATCATCATGTCTATATGAAAATGCTATTACAATACCTTACTTCTACTGAATTTGTTTAATGACACGGTGTATTCCTTCTAACATCAAAATATATAATTAAAGCATTGAAAATAAATGCAAACACTGATAAGCAGTTGTTTTATCGAACCATATCTACAATTTCAATGCGTGTGTCTCTGCAAACTGACAAGAGCAGTTGAAGAAATCATACATATATATCAAATCAAATACTTCATAATTTGAAAACCAATCCAGCAAAATGATACTTTCTTTGGCTGCTGTTTTAAATAACATTGTTCAGTTATGAGAATAAACTGTGTAATATGAAATGTCTGTTATTCAAAATCAAGCAGAGATTCAAATTACAAAGTTATTATAAATAATTTTTTAAAAATTGAAGTCTTTTTCAAGATTCATATATTAAATGCAGACACTAAGAATTCAGGTCCCATTATGAAAAAATAAATTAAAACCCTTGATAGTGTATATACTTAAATTTCTCAATTGAACTCATTAAAAGAAACTACTAGGCTACTGCAGTGAAATGTAATAAACCCAAATGTCGATGTAGTAATATGTCTAAGTTTTTGTCACAGAACAAAGAAAATTGGAAATACACTAAAATAACTTGAAATGCAGATATAACAGATATAAGAACAGAAAAATTAAAGCAACTATTTACGTCATTATGTTAAATAATTTTAAAATATTGTTTATTAAAAAAAAAGATAATTATGACAATTAGATGAAGCAATTTAGTGACTGTCAACATTATTCAGATTATACACATTAGACTCGTGTTGTTCTGATCAAATAAGAAAAATATGGGAAAAAAAAAATAAAATCATTATCTTGTGTCAGCCCAGTAAATTGTATTCCATGTCTTGATAAAATGAAATGCTTAAAGAAGCAGAATTTATTGGGATGACAATACCGACCTGCTAAATGTCACAGAGCCTTTAATTTTATTGAACGTTAGTAAAGAAGACTTTCTTTGACTTGTCATTAAAAAATAATCGTTCACAAAATAAAGCTAACATTTCATGATTGATGTGAGCTGAACATTTTTTTATATTTGAACATCTAAAAGAAAAAAAGTTATCTATATATATATATATATATATATATATATATATATGTCATTCAAATACAAGCCTGTGACTAGACATCCACATGCTTCAAACCAGAATAAAAACGACTAATTTGGTGTCAGTCAGAGTGCCTACCCCTAAGCTATTGCCACATAGCTTAAAGAGGAAATTCTAGCGTGTTATATATATATATATGGTGTATACACGCACACACCATTTGCCAGGGGAACCTCAATTCATGAATGAAGAGTAATGATATATATATAGTATGAATTCCGTCTACCAGTATGCACAGTCAAGAGACTTAATGAAGAAAATGTACACTCCACCACTTAGACGTAAATAAACTAACTAAATTTTATTTTAGAAATTAATAGAAATAAGAAATACTTTGATTAAAGCCCTTCTAACATTGCAGTATCGAAGGAGCATTTACGGCATGTAATGCTTTATGAATACAAAAAAGGAAACTGCAACAGAAGCGGCTCAAAACATTCATTCAACTTAAGGAAATATTGCTTGAATGAAAGAACTTGCAGAAAATCATGCATTATAAGTTGAAGAATTGTCAATAAAGCTTAGTTCAAACCATACAACTGTTCATCTTCAACTTGGAAAGGCTCCTAAACTTGGAAAATGGGTACCTCATGAATTGTCTGAAAGCAACCACTAATCTAAAGTTGATATCTGCTCTTCGCTCCATTCTCGTGAACTCATTTTACCCTTTTTGGAGAGACTTGGAACTGGTGATGAAAAATGGATCTTCTACTGTAATGTTAAACATTGTAAACAGTGGCTTGGTAAAGGGGAAAAGGCCCAACCACAACCTAGAAAGGAACTTCATGAAAAAAAAGGTTCTCTCTAGATCTGGTGAGATTGAAAAAGTGTAATTCACTTTGAATTGTTACCACCTAATGCAACAATCAATGCTCAAGTCTATTGTCAACAATTAGAGCATTTGAACCAAGCTTTGAAGAAAAAAAGACCCGCTTTAGTGAATCAAAAAGGAGTGATGTTTCATCAGGACAATGCACGACCTCACACAGCAAAAATCACATCACAGAAGATCAAAAAACTTGGTTGGGAAAAAGTTCCTCATCCACTTTACTCTCCCAACCTTGCTCCTTTAGACTACCATTTGTTTTGTAGTTTACAAAATCATTTGCAGGAAATTTCACAAGCCAGGAGGAGATCGAAACTGACATTGCAGAGTTCTTCGCTTCAAGACTAAAAGAGTTTTACGCTAATGGGATTAATAAGCTTAAAAATAGATGGAAGGAAGTTATAGAAAATCAGGGAATGTACATTAATGATTAAATCTTGATTAAATACATTTTGGTCACTTGTTTTCTTTATCCAAAAATTGGACAGAACTAATGGGATGACTTGATACATTTGACATGAAATATATACACAAAATATAGAGAACTGTGTAAAAGAAAACTCGTAATAAAACATTCAGACAAATAAATCTAACAACATTAATGACAAAACCTTTGTATTTATTGATCAGAGGTTTTAATAAAACTTAAATCAATCTGAATTTGTAAGCCTGAGAGATTTCTGAGATTCTTCTGATATAATAAGCAACTTCAAATTTTCATATGAGTATTAGATTGTTACAAAAATAACGGCCTCTCGAAGTGTTGTATTGTGAAAAGCCATTTTATCACAGTATATATTAGGGGAATTCTAATATACATAATGTATGCTTTTTAATAATTTTTACTTATTTTCAGACATATTCTTGAAGCATAGAAGCCCTTAATTATGAACATGACAAAACATGATTGTTTACTTTTCTTGTAAGAGTTCAAACTTGGGCACAGTGCCTCCCAAACTTTTGCCAATATCAACAGAGCATGGGAAGACGAGTCTACCAGTGATCAGACACTAGATGGTTCCAGAAGTTCTGTACTGGTGATGAGTGCTTTAAAGATGAAGAAAGTAGAGGACAGTCATGAAGTCTTGACAACAAACAATTGAAAGCAGTTGTTGAGCAAAACATATGTCAAAGTGTCAGAGAAATGTCTCAGACACTTGGTTTCAGCACTGCAACAGTCTCACGTGGTTTGCAGAGTATTGGCAAGGTGAAAAAGCTTGATAAATGGGTTCCTCATGATCTCAATAAAAATCAAAAACTTAGGTATTTTGAAATGTTCTTAATGATCTTTCTGCATAATTCCAATTATCTCTTTCTTGACCAAGTAGTCATTTGTAATGAAAAGTGGATTCTTTAAATGGTAAAACTTTTAGGTCCAAACCAGAGGTGGAATCAGCTTTCAAAGATTTCATTGCATCACAGTCAAGATCTTTTTATCAATAAGGAATCATCTCATTGATCAATGACAGAGGTGCATACATGCTCATAGCTCATATTCTGACTAATTTCAACATTTCATTTTCAAGAATAAAATTGTTTCTGAAATCAGCCATTATTTTTGTAACAACCTAATATTTGATTAGAATCAAAGTGATCAAGTCAAACTATTCTCATATTGCTTTGTTACATCATATAAATTACCATATTGGAAAACTGAATCATCATTCATTTTCAAATCCCATGCCAGAGAGAGTGGGTGAGTTTATATTTATTCTTCTTTCAGTTATATGAAGCACTCGAGTGTCATTTGAAGAAATATGACCGCCTCAATGCTTTACCATAAGCATAAACATTTTTAATTTTAATTACATGTGTTTTTTCTTCAAATATGATGGGCTGAGTTGTAGTCAAAAAGTTTGATTTTAGTTTTCTGTTTAAAGAATTCTCTTCCCAAAATGTGAATCTTTTAGTGTTTGTGTACAAGCCATAGCTTCTTTTAATTTGTTTTTAAAGGAATGTTTTTAACACTAATGTCAGTCTTAATTTGCCTACATTTTTGACTGTCCTTTTTTAATCTTGCAAAAAATTTCATATTGCATATGCTAAATTTTATGTCTGGAAGCAGAATGAATACTCTTTACAGCAATTTGTCTTAAATTGCAGTCAATTGCTACAAGGATTTCAATCTCATTCTTTAACTTTTTATTACACAAAAACTGTAGTGGAAAAAATGACTATATGAGATTACATTTGAAAACTGAAAATATGGATATTGAAATTTAGGAAAGGAAAATCAGAACCCAGTTTTTTTTTTTTTGTTTTTTTTTAATAAACACCTTTGAATACATGCAGCAGCTTCAGTGATACATATTACTGGTTTGAGTGTAATGGAAAAACTATTTTACAAAATTATCATTTGAGTTAATGGCAGTTTTATTAACCTTTCTAACAAAGTTTCTTATTTGCAAAAGTTGTTCAATATCTATAAAGTGCATATAATTATCCAGTAATAGGAAATTGATTAATAAAGAAATTTCTTAAAGATAAAAATTGTCAATAATGTATACAAAATATGCAGGCTTTAGTTAGCCTTAAAGATTATACTAATTCTCACTAATACCAAATCTGTGGATACACACTATGAATTAGGTACTTACTAAAAATTAAATTGTATTAAAATACAGGAAATGAAGTGTTTTTCGGATTGAATTGTACTATTCAATTTAAATTTAACGTATTAAAGAAAAAATATTTCTTACCTCACTCAATTGATTCATTTCACATACTAACTGAGACAACAACTGGACCCCAATCATCACATGCTGTGTGGACATACTCTGAAAAAAGTATAAAGATTAATCAGGTTTTAATGCACTGTAACAAAATTTTCAAAACTATTCTAGAATGCTCTTTGAAACACATTTGTTTCAAAGTGACTACAAAAGGTATAAATAATAGCTTAAACAATATCACAGAATTTTATGGTAAAGTCCACAACAGTATCTGCTCAATTATTTGTGCCACAAGACAAGAAATGCTACACTGACTTAAAGCTTCAAATTTATTACACAGTAAATGTCAACAGGCCAATGTCAGAAATATCTGGAGTGGAATCCACACTTATTGAAAATACTATAGCTGTTTTATTTCATGCAGAATCTAAATCTAAACTTATTTATAAATGGAACTTTGCCTGTGTGTGCCCGTTACCTATAGACTCCGAAACGGCTGAACCAATTTTCTTGAAAATTTACACAGTTGTACTATAAGCGCCAGCGAGTGTTCTTAGCTAGGTTTTGTGTTGAGGTACCCCCGATAAATATCAAAGATCGATCAATAAAATCAGGTTATAGAAGGAGTGCTCTGATTTTAATCAAATTTGATTAACTCATAGACAAAAAACAAACGATATTCAGAAGTTTCAAGGTTGCAGTTCTTACAATAGTGCAAAAAATCTATTATATATATATATATATATATATATATATATATATATATAAAAATGGCAAGATGTTTGTGTGTGTGTCTGTTTATCTATCTGTATGTCCTTTATACAAATCCACAAGTCTGAGCTCCGGAACCATGGATTAGTTTTAAAACTTTCATTACACCCGAGCAATGCCGGGCTATACTGCTAGTAACTCAATAAATATGTCCAATTATTTCAATAAATTCTCCACAAATGTTTGCCAATACACACAATGGATTTTCATACAGTTGGAGATACCCTACTCCCAAAGGGTCAAATGTAAATTCTACATTTGATATGAAATATATACACAAAATAAAGTTGAGTTAGGGTAATGTTTATCCAAAAGCTGAAAAATTACCAGTAATTGCACCTTGCTTAACTCTATAACACTGTAATATTAAATGTAAACAGTGCAGTTTTATACGTCATCAAATACATGAATTAAAACCAAATACTCCAGATGCCATTAAAAAAAAAAAAGACTTCAGTAAAAATATACTGATAACTTTCAGGAAAAAATGAAAATTGCTTACCTGAATGAATTTTGCAACATCTTGTACAGCATTCCGGAATACATAATCATCTTTTTGGACATCAAACCAGCCCAGTTTTGTTATTCGTGCAAAAAGCTATTCAAGAATATAGAAGAAAAATAAAGAAACAGGAATAATTTGAATTATCATTTTTCAGTATATAATCGAACAGGGGAGGGGGGTATTACTTCACACTAATAATTTTCTCTTATTTTTATTGGGTTGGCAAGAAAGTCCTGTCATATTTTTGACAAACACTGATGGCATTTTTCAATACTTACAGCAATAAAATAATTACTTTTTTTTTTTTTTATGTTTTAATGTTTTTCTTGCAGATTACTTAATATCAGAGTGGATAAAGTTATCAATTTTATCTTTTTAAATGAAATTTATATCAAATACTTTATGCTGTGTGAATTCAAAAAGGTATTTTCAGCAACAGAACAAATATTTGTTCTATGAAAATAAAACATAATATAAATCATCCAGACCTGCCAAAATGGTTTGACCAGTTTTGATTGGAACTTTTTCTCCCCAAAATTCCCCTCAATTCAGATGACCATCTATGTTCTGTCAAGATTGAGCTTCTGTAAACTGCAGTTGAGGGAAATCCTCAACAAGCTATACAGGAATTAGCAAAACAGTTCAATATAAGTCACAATTTGATCATAAAACACCTTGATGAACTTAGAAAAGTGTATAAACTTGGTCAACAGGTCTGATTTGACTGCTTCCCAGTTTAATCAATGAGTTGCCCACTGCTTGCCAAATCTTTCTTGGACAGAGTCACCATCAAAAAGTGGGTTCCTATAATCATATTCAATAAAAAAGACAATGGTTGGTGCCCACTAAAAAAGTAGAATTCATCCCCAAACCAAGGCTACACTCAGAAAGTTGTATTCTGTGTTTGGTAGGATATGAAGAGTATTAATCATCATGAAATCCTAAATCAAAATGAAACAAAAATTTCATGACACTAAATATGGAAGTTTTGCTCCATCCTCCTTACTCTATCTTCTTTTAAAATCATTGCAACAGTTTTTAGAAGAAAAACAGTTTATCATGAAGAGGTTAAAACTGACACTTTCTTTGCAATGAAATCTGAAGAATATTATGCCTGAGGGGTTAACAAATTGCCAAATAAATGGGATTATGTTATTGGTAATAAGGAGAAATATTATCTTGAGAAGAAGAAAGTTTCATTTTCTAACATGACAGAACTTCTTTTCCAAGAGAATAAAATAAATGAAGACCGAAATCTTTACATAAATATTTAAAAATAACATTTGTCTTATAATTATCAAAGAGATTTTTCTTTACACTTCTTGTTTTATTACTTTAGATAATTCTTAGAATCCAAAATTTTTTATTTCATTTAATAATATTAGGTAAAAGAGAAAATTCAAGTTTCCATTATAGTGAAATAAAGATATTATCTAACCAATAAGAAACGTTTTAGTTAAGATCTCACCTGAACCAGAGATTGAAGGACGTAGTGCACTAGTTTTGGTCTTGTGCCCAAATAGTTTAAAACATAATTTCCTGTCAAAAGATAATATTCCAAAATTTTAAAAGTATAAAATCTTTAATAAATTAGTGTAACGAATCTGTTTTCTCACAATTATTTAAAAAAAAAAACTCACTAGAGAAAATGAAACAATTGCAATAGTGCTAAAAAAATCTTTAAAAATGTACATTTGTAGTGAATTAGAGTGAGCAAAGTTTGCATATCTTTATTTTCACTCATCTACTATTGATGTATGCCAATGAGAAGTTATGATTGATAAGTGATTGAACAAAACGAAGAATAAGTTAGATTTATTCTTTTCTCAACTGTTTACATAAGTAAAAATAGCAGTAGTCATGACAATTTTCAGGTTTACAATTTCTAAATCAATTTAGGACTTCAAAATGGAACTGTAATTCAATATTATCTTGAGATTTGATGAACATAATTTACTTCAGTTGTGACATGATACTCGTTGAACAAGATGGATGTTTTTGGTAATGTTGATAGCTCAATTTAAATATTAACAATCTATGACATTTAAGAATGTATCCAATTGTATTTGCAACTGAAAAGGAAACAATCAGTTTTTATGCTTGTTGTATTCATTAATCACAATTTGACAAAAAGAAAAAGTTAATCTTTTAGCTAGAAAGTGCAGTAAACAATCTTATAAATAGCAAAGCATTAGTAATTTGAATACATGGTAATATTAAAAGTTGCTAGTAAAAAGGCTAACACATCCTTGAAAGTATTGACTATTATCAATAAACAATATTTGTTTATTTCTTTTAAAAATATCTTCAATGTGATTTTTTTTTTTATTGATTTGTGTATATTTTGAGTACAGATAACATTGCTTAATTGCATTTTTTACTATTTTGACTTGATATATTTAAAATTAAAATAATCTGATGAAATCTATTTAAATGTCATTGATTTAGTTTCTTTATTCAGACCATTATTGTAGACCATCTGAAAAAAAAAAATCATTGATGAAAGCATTTTTTCACAAAACAAAAAATGCAGTGAAATTTCAAGATGCTCTGATTTTAAAACTATCACATTTTTCTGAGAGGGTCATCCTTAGCCAAGGGTTCATTTGAAATGGAATGACCCTACTGTAAAATACATTATATAAAAACTTTATAATTTGTATAGTGCTGAACAGAATGTTATTTATTAGGTATTGAAGTATTATTCAACTGAAACAAAATGCAGAGCAATAAAGTTTTTATTATTTCATTGTGATGCTAAAAGTATCGAGCCTGATAAAAGAAAAAAAATAAATAAAATAAAAAAAATAAAAATGAAATTGTAATTATCCATGTTTTGATAGCTTTCCAGCAGCTCTTCATACAGTTGCATTTTATTTCTGTTTTAACTAATGTTTACACAAGAGCCAATCAAGCTCAAGGTAGAGTTACTGAATGAAGTTGTTGTACGAGTGTAAAAGGAGGAAGTAAGAAATGCAGTTTATGAGGACATGCAGGATAGATAACACTTAACCATAAGATTGAAGAGATTAAGATTGTAGTGGTTGGGAAAGCATACTTTCGGGAGTGTGTTCTAAATGTGTACAAGGATGAATCAAGAGATGTTTATGATAGAGATACTAGCAGTATAGCCTGGTGTTGCTTGGGTGTAATGAAAGCTTTAAAATTAAACCATGGAACTGGAGCTCACTCAGCCTAAAGAATATTTGTGCGAAGTTTGGTGAGAATCGGATAAAAATTGTGGATTTGTATAAAGGACATACAGATAACCAGACACACACAAACATCTTGCCATATATATATATATATATATATATATATATATATAAAAATAAAAAACAAAGAAAAACAAAACATGACATCACTCTCCAAACACTTTCGGAAATTAAAAGATGAAAATAAAACACCTACGCTCAAATGGAAAATTCCCAAAAAAGCAAGAACAGCAAAATCTATAAAAGAACCATGCCTTCAAGAAAAAATAGAGATCCTTAAATATATAAATAGTAACAAGCTCTTAAATCAGAGACACGAAACAGTAAACTGCAAGCACATTAGGGACCTAACCCTACAATCATGCTAAGAAATACTAAGAGGTTGATTAGATATCATTATTATAAAAGATAAAAAATGTTATAGAAAAAAAAATCGACCCAATAAATCCTTAAAGGAAGGTCTAATACCCACAAAAACATCTAAATAAATAAAACGGAAAATTAAAGAAATAAAAAAGCTCCCAAACTATCACTAAAGCCTACACCAATAACCTTACTTAACACAATAACCTTAAATACAAAAATATTCCGTACTGGAAAAAAAAAAAAAAAAAAAAAAAAAAAAATCAAAATTAAACAAATGGCTCCCAAACTCGAAAAAGAATCCTAATTCATATATTCAAAATCAAGATTGAATATACTACTTCAGAATAATTATATCATACACAAAATAAACTGTACACACACAAGATCTAACCCTACAATCACACTAATATTGGAAATTTGAATAGATATTTTTATTATAAAAGATAAAAAATGCTATAGAAAAAAAAAAAAAAAAAAAAATCGATCTAATAAATCCTTAAAGTAAGATTTAATACCTGCAAAAATATCTAAAATAAAATATATAAAAAAAAGAAATAAATAGGATTCCAAATGATAATTTATAGAAAAAAAGAATATATATTAAAAAAAAAAAATTAAAAGAAAAAAATGATCCTCTAAACTTAAAATTAAGATTAAACATACAACTTTATATAAAAAAACTGATAAAATGCTAATTTGCATTTACTTCCTAAAAAAATACAAGTTTAGATTTCTTGAAATAACTTCACCTAAATACAATAATACTCCAAACTTGAATATAAAATAAAATATTTAAAAAAAAAAACCCTATGAAATAAAAAAAATATTCCATACCAAAAAATCAAAATTGGAAAGAAAAAACACTCCACCCCTATCATGTCTATCTAAGAAACCCCAAAGTGAAAACCTAGCCACAGGATCAAAGTAAATACATGAATTAGGTCCGCTAACAAATGACATCAATCAATTAAACAATAGCCAACCATAAAACTGACCACTCCACATGCCGTTCTCTTAGAAATTCTAACCAAAAGATATACCCGACTGATAAAACGTACATTCCAACAGATAATACTATTAATCAACAATTTTACACTTACACACCAGGTTTTTCAAAAGTCTAACGGTCAAAACAAATGACACATTCACTTAATTATCAACGACCCCAACCAACCCCCACGACAACAACGAACCAAATATAAACAGAAAATGATTCCAAACTCTTACTCTTTACTTCTCCTGAGGATGTGTTTGAGTCCAAACACTGAAACAACCATATAGATGTAGAGAAGAGGACATATATAGAAAAAATTATGTACATGTTCTAAAACATAATTTATAATAAATATTCACAGCTCTATACATCATATATCAAGCAGTTTTAAATTAATGTTTTGGTCGGGAAAAAATTTTTTCTTTTCTCTCCTCATTCTATACTCACTCTGAGATTATATATATATATATATATATATATATATATATATATATATATATAAATTGATTTTCTGCACTATTGTAAGAACTGCAACCTTGAAACTTCTGAATATCGTTTCTTATGTCTTTGTCTATGGGCGTATCAAATTTGATTAAAACTGGGAACTCCTGCTATAACCCGATTTTTTTCAATTATCGATTTCCGATATTCATCAGTGGTACCTCGACACAAAACCTAGCTAAGAACACTTGCAGATGCTTATAGTACAACTGTGTAAATTTTCAAGAAAACCAGTTCAGCCGTTTTGGAGTCTATAGGTAACGGACACGCACATGCACACACATACACACACACAGTTCCATTTATAAATAAGTTTAGATGTGGGATAGACAATGCTTAACCCTTGGCTTGAAGAGGTTATGATTGGGAAAGAATACTTTTGGGAGTCTGTTCTAAATGTGTACAAGGATGAATCAAAAGATGCTTATTATAGAAATATGTAGGATAGATAACGCTAAACCCTAGACTTGAAGAGGTTAAAATTGTGGTGATTGGGAAAGCATATTTTGGGGGGGTCTGTTCTAAATGTGTACAAGGATGAATCAAAAGATGCTTGTTATAGGGATATGTAGGATAGATAACACTTAACCCCAAAATTGAAGAGGTTAAGATTGTAGTGATTGGGAAAGCATACTTTCAGGAGTGTTTTAAATGTGTATAAGGATGAATCAAGAGATGCATATTTTGGGGATATGTAGGATAGAACTACTAGACTCACAACTAGGTCCTACCCTTTTACAGTGAAACTAATAAAATGTAACAGCAGCTTCTACTCTATCAGCTTCTTTTCTAAAACTTTCCACCTGTGGAATTCCCTTCCACATGCTTCCCTAACAGCTACAATCTCCAAGAAATTATATGTATGGTCAATTACCATCTCTGATCTCTCAGACGTATTTTTCCCTCATGTTCTTTTCTCCAACCACTACTCACATCAGCTCTCTTCACGCCATTATTCTCACCCTTCTCTTACTCATTCTTTGACACCCTCTTTAATTCTTTCTCATCACTCTCCTCCTATGTAACCCTCTGCACACCAGTGGCAGTAAAACTGCCTTGCTTGGGATGAAATTATATATTAAAAAAAAAAAAAAAAAAAAAAAAAAAAAAAATTAAAGATTAACCATAGACTTGAAGAGGTTAAATTTGTAGTGATCAAGGAAAACTTTTTCACAAAACAGCAGTTCTTGGGAAGAAGATGTCCAAGCAGAATTTATTTTTTACTAGTATATGAAGAAATTGGAGGATGATTCCTCAATAACATGTGGCATGGTTGGGGGGGGGGGGGGGTCTTAGCAGGTGGAACTAAGGAATGTAGCTCATCAGAACATTTACCACAGAAACAGCAATAGAATCTCAAGAGGCTTGTGACATTTCGCCTATGGGAAATAATTTGTCACCCACAACACTATGTAGACACTTTTGAAATCTATCAAGGTAGGAAAATGAATGCAAGGCAGTTCTCACCCAGAAGATATAACAGCAAGACTCTAAATGACCAATCAGAAATGTTTTTTTTTTTTTTTTCCAGTGACTTCTTGGCTGGACAGAGAACTTTTCAGCAAATCCTCATTTTTTTTATTTTTTTTTTTGCATGGAATAATGTTCATAAAGTGCACAGATACTATGAGAGATAGAAAGAGAGAGTGAGCCAAGGAGCAATGTTTTATTCCAAAGCAGTAGAAATTCATGGGCTGTGCCAATCCATATATAGTCTTTGCAGTTTTGATACATATAATGCTAACATGGATATATACTTTGAAGCTCGAAACATTTTCAATACTTCATTATAATTACAGATGAAGCAAGACAGTATGACCAATAATTTTTACTATGAGAATTTCAGTGTTTTCTACCATACCAATATGGAATATCTGAAACATAGGTTACTTCCTAACATGGAAGAATGCAGTTGGCCAGTTTCTCGGGCTAAGGGTTGAAACTGATACCTTCATTTCTATGGAGAAAAACAATTCTAGTTTTAAAGAGAACAGTAATCGTAGTGACAAGCATTTTGACTTTTCATAATTAGCTTGTTTGAATAAGTAAAACTAATCACAAAAGCTTGTAATTTTATAATTATTAAAACTGAATTCAGTGGGAGGAAAAAGAAGTAAAACTTAATATATAACAAGAGCATAAAGTACCTTCAGTTTTTTGTTTTTTTTTGCTAAAGAGAAAATACAATTGAAAATGCAAAGAGAAGCAAAAAGCATTTATAGCAATAATTTGTCCCCTTTTAAACAGTCTCAAGAGAAATACAATAGCAAGTAGGTAAAGCTAATATTGTGACAATCAAATCCTAGTTTTAACATAGAACACCCAGTCTTCATAAATTTATGTACCAGCACTGTTTGGAGTGGAATCAAGTAGAACTCAAAATGACAGTGTTTGTGTATACAAAAACAACTAAAAAGATTAAACTTATTAAATTGATTGATTAGTTTGTTTTACGGCAAATCAACCCTTTATGGGTCATTTAATGTCGAAACATCAGTTGTAGTATGATGGGTGGAAGTTAAATGTTACTTATGATTCAGAGGAATTCTTTTTACTATATCTTGTTGTATAGTTTTGTCTCTCTTAGGAATCTGGGAATATTTTTTAGGGTCAACCTTGTTGAAAATATCCCTTAGATTATTTTCTTTTTTTATAAGCGTTTCACCCCAAGCAAGGCATTTCACTGCCACTATTGCGCAGGGGGATACATAGAGTGGAGAAAGGATGGTTAGATATAGGAAATGTCAGAAGGAGGGTGATAGGTGGGTAAGGATACCGAGAATGAGGGTTGAGTAGATGTTGAGAGTGTTGGGAGAATAGTTGAAAGTTAGTGTGATAGGAGGTGTCTATTGACCCTACATTTAAACACCTGGAGATTGTAGCTGTCGGGAAAGCAGACATGTGGAAGGGAGTTCCACAGGCGGAAAGCGCGAGAAAAGAAGCTGTTGGAGTAGAAATTACGGTTACATCTTATCTGTTTAACTGTAAAAGGGTGGGACCTAGTTGCTAATCTAGTATCTCGTGTAAATTCGTCCTTAGGCGGCACCAATGATCTAAGTTCATGAAAGTATTTGTAGCCATGAAAGTATTTGTAGAAGAGACACAGGGAAGCCACATCACGCTGGTGAGAGAGTGGTTGCAGCCGGTCTGCCAAGTCAGTATCAACCACGTTACAGATTCTCTTTTGTATTTTGTCAAGAAGCCCAAAGAGAGTAGCAGGGGCACCCGACCAGATGTGGCAGCAGTATTCAATACATGGGCAGATGGTAGATTTATATATGTGCAGGATAGATTCAGACGGGAAAAACTTCCGGGCCCTGTACAGAGAGCCGACTTTTATAGCGGCGGATTTGGCAATGTATTCGATATAGTCATTCCATTTGAGGTCCGCCGAGAGTGTAAGGCCAAGGAGGCGTAGTGTTTTACTCTCTGGGAGTCAAGCCTGTTCCATGCTAATGGGAGGTAGATGCGATTGTCTATGGTGGTTAGTTGATAACAGCTTTGTTTTAGAAGCATTGAAATTTACTAGCCATTTCCTACCCCAAGCCACTACGGATTAGAGGTCCTTTTCAAGCTTGGCAGTGAGGTTCACTTTGTCACTCACACCGGGTTTTTGATCGAGGCTAGAGTAGATTGTGGTGTCATCAGCGTACATGCCTACTTGGGATCTAATGGCATCGGGGAGATCATTAATGTAGATCAGAAAGAGCGTGGGACCTAGGATAGAACCTTGAGGGACGTCCGCGTTCGTATGGTAGTTTTGGGAGGCATGCCCATTTAATACTACCTTCAATGTGCGGTTAGAGAGGAATGACTGGATGAGGTCAAACAGATGCCCAGTTATACCGTAGCTCCGCAGTTTGCATAAAAGGCCAGCATGCCAGACCCTGTCGAACGCTTTGGAGATATCCAAGGCAATTCTTGTCAAGAGCCTGGTATATGTACTCGGTAATAGTCGTTAGCATATCAACAGTAGACCTGGTGAAGCGAAACCCGTACTGTTTGTCTGAGAGAAGCCTGTGGGCCGTGAGATGCTGAATCACCTCGGTGTTGATAATGGCTTTGAAAACTTTGCCGAAGATCGGAAGGAGACTGATAGGGCGGTAATTGGCGGGGTCTGATGGTTCGCCAGAATTCTTAAATATAGGAACTACACAGGAGGACTTCCAATAGGCAGGAAAACAGGAAGCAGATAGGCAGAGGTTATACAGTTTAGAGAGGACAGAAGAAAGTTCTGGGGCACATTTCTTCAGGACTATGATTGGGATTCCTTCCTTGCCACTCGCTTTATGAGGGTCAAGTTTTGTGATTATCTTAGAGATCAGCGAGGGTGTAATGTGGACGTTATTTAGTTGAGCCTTAGTTCTGAGTGGGAAGTCAGGTGTAGGTACTCCTAACGAGTCCAGTGTCGAATTGGTGGAGAATCTACAGGCAAAGCATTCAGCCTTGTCCGCTGTGGAGGTGAGAACTTCAAATTCATTGATTAGTGGGGGTATTGAAGTCTTGCTCTTGTTGAGCACGCTTTTGCAGAGTCGCCAGTAATCTTTGGTGCCGAACTTAGAGGATGCAATGCGTTGCTTCAAAACACCCTCTTAGCTTCGTTCGGTACTTTTTTACACTTATTACGAGCTGAGGCAAAAAGGCGCCCATTTTGGTTCGACGAGTAGCTTTGATAGAGCCAGAAGAAATGGTTCCGGTGGGCAATGGTGGCCGAAAACCAGGGAGATAAATTTGATTTTAGCTGGAATTTCCTGGCCGGGATGAAAGCATCGATGCCAGCCTTAACCCAAGAGGAGACCTCGGTTGGTAGTGTTTTAGTCGAATCTGTTCAAGGTCTATGCAGTTTGTCAGTATATGATATACTTTGTAGGGTTCTTGGCATGATATGCAGATTGGTACTTCTCCTTTCAGTAAGTATGAATGGGCGATATAGGTGTGTCCTATTCGGAGTCTAGCCATTATCACTTCTCTTCTTGACATACTTTTATTGGTTTCTTTTTTTTCAATAGCATGTGTCACTTGGCATAGTTTATTTTTGGTTTTAAATCCATATAAGGGATTTTTTCTGTTGTGGGGTTTAGTTGTAATGACTCTTTTGCTGCTTTATCGGCTTTTTCATTCATGTGGATACTGATATGGCCTGGGATCCAACAGAAAATTATGTCTTTATTCTTTGTTAGATTGTTTACCCTATTTAGTAGTTTTCTAGTCAGGGGATCTGTCATTTTTTTTTCTTTCAGTGATATAAGCACTGATAAAGAGTCTGTGAGTATGAGATATTTTTGGTGTTCATTGGACGCTATAATATTTAGTGCCAAGTCAATGGCAGATACTTCTGCACTGTACACAGAAGCCCCATCTGGGAGTCTTTTCTTTAATTTTTTATGGATAGCCGTGCATCATGCCCTGTCTCCATCTTTTGATACATCAGTAAACATTCTGTATGTATTTTGAATGTTGAGCAGTTCTTTGTGGAAAGTTGAAGGATGGGTTTTAGTTTTAGAGTGTTTATTTAGTTTTAATATTATGGATGGCTGTTTAATCATCCAAGGTGGAGATTTTGATTTGATGGATTCATGGATTTTTGTTGTGTCTATTTGAGCTTCTGTGAGGAGGTCTTTTATACGGAGACTGTATACTTTGATAGTACTTTCTTTTTCGTTGAAAAGGTTTGTGTATTGTGGGTGAAAAACGCATTTGTTTGCAGGGTTTGATGGACATAAGAGCTTTAGGCAGTATTGCAGTGCTAGTTCTTTTCGTCTTAGTGTCAATGGCGATTCGTTAGCCTCTGTATACAAGCTTTTTACTGGTAAAGTGTTGAGGGCTCCTGGAGCCAACCTTAATCCTTGGTGGTGTATTGTATTTAGTTCTTTTATACATCATTTTTTGGATGCTTCATTTATGAAGCATCCATAGTCAAGTTTGTATCTAACTAAGGATTGGTAGAGTTTGAGTAATGTAGTTTTGTCAGCACCCCAGTTAGTGTGTGCTAGAACTTTGATCAGTTGTATGGCCTTGTGGCATTTTGTTTTTAGGTATTTTTATGTGGGGGATAAAGATCAGCTTTCTATCAGATATGATTCCCAAGTATTTGTGTTGTTCAACAACTGGGATATTGTTGTCCAGTTTTAAAATGGGGTCATGATGAATTCTTCGGAGTTTGCAGAAACATATGTATTTTGTTTTGTCCTTTGAGAATTTAAAACCATTTTCTGTAGCCCATTTATTTATTTTATTTAGACAGAGTTGGAGTTTGCATTCAGCTGTGGGTATGTATTTTGATCAATAGCAAATGAGTAAGTCATCCACATATAGAGTGCAGTCGATTCCAGCATTTATATTTTTAATGATATCATTTATCTTTATATTGAAAAAGGTGACAGACAGAATGCTTCCTTGGGGGTACACCCATTTCTTATTCTTTTGGGACTGAGAGTATGTTGCCCATCCATACTTGAAAATGTCATTTAAGAAGTTGCAGATGAATTCTGGCATTCTGCCTTTAAGTCCAAGTAGGTCTTTTTTTAATGCCGTACTTCCAGGCAGTGTCTCAAGCTTTTTCAAGGTCAAAAAAAGATTGCTATTAGGTGCTCTTTCTTGATGAATGCTTTTCTTATAAATGTTTCAAGTCTACTTAAGTGATCAATAGGGCTGGTATTCTGTAATCAGATTTTTAGTTTCAAGATACCATGTTAATCTCGTTAAGCATTCTTTTGAGGGTCTTGCACAGGCAACTAGTGAGGGCAATGGGTCAATAATTTATTAGATCTGTATGGTCTTTTTTTGGTTTAGGTACTGGGATTACTATAACTTTTTTCCAAGGTTTTGGAATGCTGTTATTCATCCATATTTCATAATATATTTGGAGAAGATAGTTGAGAAATGGTTTTGGTAGTTTTTTTAGAAATTGGTAGTGGATTTCATCAGAGCCCACTGCTGTTATCATGAGATTTATGAATTGCTTCTTTTAATTCTGTTCTGTTGAATGGTTGATTGTACTTTTTTTCATTTTTTGACTTGAAGTTAATTTTTTCCTTTTCTTCATTCTGTTTTATAGTTTGAAATTTTTCGTTTTGGTTTTCTTGATGAAGAGTTTATGGAGAATTGTTCAGCTAGTTGGTTTGCAATGTTTTTTTTTGTTGGTGATCTTTATGTTGTTGCAAATAAGGTGTTTGATCCGGTCTTTGTTGTTCTTTCCTGATATTTTTCTGACCATCTCCCATACTTCTTCTGTTTTGGTGTTCACATTTATTTTTGATACAAAGTTTTTCCAGGTGTTCCGTTTTGATTCTTTAATAATTTTTCATGCTTTTGCTCTACTTTTTTTGTATGGGTCCAAGTTATTTTTTGTTGGGTTATTTTTAAATTTTCTTAGATTAGCACGTCGCATTCTCACAGCTTTTTGACATTGTTGTACTTTGAGGAGATGGAGCTTTTTGGTATGTTCTCTTTTGCAATGGAAAGGAGGGTATTGCTGAAAAATGTGATATGATCTTCAGTCTTAGTGTTTGCTTCTGGTACTAGTATGGATTGGCATGAGTTTTGGAATTTTTCCCAGTTTGCCTTTTGTAGGTTCCAGCAGGAGATTTTGTCATTTAGCTCTGGATTTTCATTATCTAGCATAATAGGGAAGTGGTCGCTTCTGCATGTATCGACATGTGTTCTCCAGCTATAGTCCATGTATATGGTTGGGTCACAAATTGTTAAATCAATTGCTGAGAGAGTACCTGTTGCTGGATGTCGTATGTGTTCTCTTTATTGTGGAACAAGCATAATTGATTTCGGTTTAATAATGTTTCAATTATTTTACCTCGTTTGTCATTTTTTTTTTTTTTTTACTACCCCATAACTCATTATGGCTGTTAAAGTCTCCCATTAGTATAAATGGCTTTGGTAGTTGTTAAATTAAACCATTTAATTCCGTTTCATTCATTGTTTCACTTGGTAGAATATATAGTGAACGAAAGGTTATTGTTTTGTGTAGTGTTACAGTTATTGCAACAGCTTGCATATTTGTTTTTAAGTTTATTTCACTGTGTGGAATATTTTTATTTATAAGTAATAATGATCCACCTGTGGCTATATTTGATCTTTTGTTTATGTGGTTATATGAGGAGTAATGTTTAATATTATTTGTATTATCTTCTTTTAAGTGAGTTTCTTGTAAGCAGATTATAGCAGGGCAGAAAATTTAGATGAGGAGTAGTATTTCTTTTAAGTTGATTTTTGTTCCTTTTATATTCCATTGTAGTATTTTGTTGGCCATGGTTTATTTTTATTTTTCTGGTTTTGGATTGTTGATGTTTGTGTCAACATCCATGGATTCAGTATTTTCTTGTTTGTTTTAGATTGTGATCATGGTGTATTGAGTTTTGATTCTTGTTTTGTATTTTTCTTTTTAGCCAGTGATTGTTTGGTTCCAGATGTTCCAGGGTTTTGTGGTCGTTCTATTTTTCCTGTTTTTTCTTTGATGTTTGGGTTGTTCTTTTGTTTTAGTTTATTTGGTCTTTGTTTTGGTTGGTCTCAGGTAAGGGCCAAAGTGGTGTGTTGCAGATCATGACCACTTTTCACCAGGGTCACGACCTGCTCAACCACCAGGATCCCATCCCCAGACATTACGGATCACCACCCACGGCCAACAGGTGGCCTCCTTGAGGAACTTTTACTTTTTTTTTTTTTTTTTTTAATTATATCACCCTGAGCAAGGCGGTAATGTCACCGATGTGCAGGAGGCTATGTAAGAGTGAAAAGATTGGAAAAGAGAAAGCAGGAAACCACATCCTAAACAAGGAACAAGGGATGAGCCTCTACACCTGTTCAATAAACGTGGGTGGAGTGTGAAGCGGGCGATAGTTTAGTCTATCTACTCCAATTACTACCTGCAGAGGTGCAGTTGGCATATTCTGAAGCCCCACCAACAGGGCTAAACTTATTAAAAATAATTTTGACAAGTAATGTTTTGAAGTTCAAATCTCAATTGATCTCTAAAGATTCTTGCTCAGCCATTCATAAGACATTATTTGAATTATTTTGCTTGTCATATCAAATGAATTAGTTTTAAAAGAAAGTGAAAATTCAATGAGAAGAGAAGGATTAAGAATTTAAACATTTACATAAATTGGTCCACGCAAAATTTGACTAATAGCAACTATGATTGCACAGCTTAAAATATTGTCAGAGATTTTGATGATTCAAAAGAAACAAAACATACATTTTGGATAGGATCACTTAAAAGGAAGGGCTCAATTTTCTTAGTTGGTGTAAATTTCATTAAAAACAATTTTAATAAAATCTAAACAATATTTTGGTATGCAGATAAAAATTTGAAAATATACATACGTATATCGATTCTTTGTTCCAGAGGTAAAGTCATATTAGGCCGACTCACCAACTTCGTAAGAGTGGAAGCTGCCAGAAGTTGTGCATATGGTGACTAGAATAAAAAGCAAAATATCAAGCATAGACAAGCATTCCATGTCTGAGAAAATGTTATTTTTCATGGTATGGACTATATATCTGGCAGAAATAAAACAAAATTGGGTTTACAATAAATATTTCTAGAGAATACTTGATCACAAATAACTTAGAGCAAAAAATGATAGCATTAAAGTGAAAGATATACATGAAAATAAAGTACAGTGTGGTGCGGAAAAATTGTCAGTTCAACACAATTCTCAAAATTTGACTAAATAATCAAACATCAGATTATTTTTGGACAGGCTTCTTAGTTTGTCAGAACTTTTCAGAATCTACTACAATGCAAACTGCAGAGGGGGAAAAAAATAAAAACGTACTATAATTTCCTAATCAATATATTAACAGAAACCACAATTTTTTCAGCATCTTGTTTAAATTTCAAACAATTTTAAAACTATCTTGTCACACTGACTACTGTAAACATATTTAAATTATTAAAATTAAATTTAGCAGAACTATATTTTATAATAGTAAATTGATAAAAATGTAAAAGTACCATTATGAGTTTTTTTGATTAATCCTAAATAATTTTTTTTAACAGCAATGATTGGAAAAAGCTAATAGTTTTTAAGTCAAACATAAACAGTTGCATGTATGAATGTATGGTTGGTTTACAATAACTAAAGATGAGTCTAAAGTGATTGTCTCTAAACATCTAGCCAAACTAAGATTTGGCCTACAATTAGCCCAACCTGCCATTCAGACATTTACAGTTTGTCATTGTATGGCAAATCATCCTAATTTGTGTAATTGCAGTTATTTTCAAGCTACATGCATTTATAACAAAAGGTAGACCAAATGAACTAAGTGCAGTATAGAAAGGGAGAAAACCAATTAATAATTTACAAAATTCAAAGATGAGTAACAAATATATCAAAACGAGAATTCATTGTTAAAAAAGAAAAGATACCAAAGTTAAAAATTAAAAATAAAACTGAAGTTTCTTCAAGCATTTACTGCTTCTGTAATCTCACTGTATTTCATTTCAACACAAAGTTGAACATGGAGATTGGAATTTTACAATTGGACCCCAATATTCATGACTAGTGACATAATTGGTAATACATAATCCCCAACCCACCTCATCAATCATAAAAATTGTTAGCATTAATTTGTTTTTGGAAACATTCATTTATTACAAAGGAAAGCAGAAATCATGTGTAATTTTTGCAATAATTTGGTTGGATTAATTCATTGACAGAATAATTTTTTTTCACACACATAAAATAAACATTAAAAAAAAAGAAAAAGTTTAGGCTTATGGTCTTTTAATTAAAAGTAAAAACCATTTTTCTTTACAGTAAGACCTATTTCTATAGCAATTATGATGTTCAACTTATTTAAATTAGGTATTCCCAAACTTTTTGATCACAACTTAACCTCAAGAGAAATTTGTTGTGACCCTTGGCCTAGTATAACCACCTCATTTGGTAAAAGAAATGCAGTCTCTTCTGTCTATAGGACTGTACACATTTCCAGAAAAGCCAGCCATTGGTTGATTTTCTGATAGATGTGTAAAAATCTACATAGAAAATTTTTCACATGAAACACCAGCCCTGAGGCAATTTTTTCTTGTTTTAAGAAGGGTCTCAAACTAAACTAAATTGTACAGTCATTTTTCTTCATTCAGAAAATTATACACATATTGGTTAAATATATGAAGATTTTCTTTAAACAAAAAGTTTTTCCCCCCTCCTCAAGGAATCAAATGAGAATCACTAGCAGTTATTTAGAAAAAGAAAAGAAAATTATATATAAAATAAATTTTGAATTCTACATATGTTATATAGATATTTCAGCGAGGAAAGTCTCGCTTCTTCAGCAACGATCAAAAACTATTTTTTTTTTCAAATTATGGTACAAAAATTCAAATACCGGAAGGAGCCCAAAAACATATCCATACACAGAAAGTTTATATTAAAAAAACTGTTTGGGGGGGGGGGGGTCAATTTGTCATCTAGATTAGATACTGAGGGGCAGAGAAAGGAATCTAAGCCTTGATATTAGAAGACTTTTAGATTGCGTCTATATTAAAGAACCAAAAAATCAAATTTAAATGTGTCACAGGAATAGAAGTGGTGTGGGGAAAAGAAAAAACGAAAAATGGGGTAGACAGGAGGAAAAATAATAAAACATAATAAAAAATTTACAGAAAAATAAAAAAGGGGAACAAATCATAGGTAGCCATGGTGACGAAGGCTGGCTTCAGATAGTGAAAGTTAAAAAAAAAAAAAAAAGAAACAGGGGAGTAGAGAAAGGAGACAACATATATTTAGCTGTTAATATTTATCTGGTATGTGAATTTTTGTACCATATTTAAAAAAATAAATAAAAATTTATTTTTGATTGTTGCTGGAAAAGCGTAAATTTTCTCACTGAAATAGCTATACAGTGTATGTAGAATTCAAAATTTATTAATATAAATATTTGGCGCTGTAAATAGATAATGATAACACTGAGCCCTCCACCTGCATTATTTTTAATATAAATAAAATATTAATAGGATCTGGTTTTTGAGATTTTACCTACATGCTTTTCCTTTTTTAAATTTAAAATATACTAGCATCACAGCTCGGCGTTGCCCATGCAACTCAAAACATTTTAGTAGCAAGAGAAAAAAAAATTATTTTCTTTAGTTTTGTGTGACATTGTAAACAACATTGCATTTGTTTCAAAATTACGAGGGAAAATATTTACATTTTTTATTGACTAAATGAATTTAACATAAAAATAAAAGTTATTTTGTTTTACTGAAATTAAAAATATAAAAACTATTATGCTCTCAGTTCAGAGATTTTCGAAGATTATTTAAAAATGTAGACATTTCATTTTAGAGGAAAAAGTTACATTAATGCCACACAAATTACAGACAGTTGATTTCCTGCACAAAATATTTAGCGAAAAAAAGCTTTATTTTTAAATTTTATTTTCTGAAGTATGAAATATTAAATCTGAAAAAAAAAAAAAAAAAAAAAAAAAAAAAAAAAAACCGACTCAAATAATTAAATTAAACATTGGCACTTTTTTTTTTTTTTTTTAATATTTCTTGTTTCAAAGTTACAGGGAAAAATATTCACATTTTTTTGTTGACCAAATGAATTTTGAAAACATCAGAATAAATATAAAGGCTCATTTTTTTTATAAAAATATTTTAGTCGCATTTGACACATGTGATTTCATTTCTGTGACAATTTAACAACCACCTTAGATGTTTCAGAGCAAATGTAAACAATTGGTTGCATTGGCCAAAATGTGCAAAAGGGAAAATTGCTGAACTTAAACTCTAAAAGTATGTATCAACCTGATTTCCCTGTAGATATGTATATCTAGAAAGTTTGAATGGCGTAGCTTAAAAAAAATATTGGTGTGCATAGGGAATAGTCACACACAGACTCACAGATTGCCTTTTATACATATAGATGAGTATGAAAAAAAATAAAATAAAATAAAGGCAAGGTTTCCTCAAGAAAAACCAAATTCAAAATTTGTTGTTAATATAAATAATATTAAAAGAAAATCTCATCTCTCTCTTAGGAGTCAAAGATTTGTTACAACAGTTTTTTCTTTTTAGCAAAAACAAAAACTAACATTGCATACTTTTTAAATTTACTAAAAACAGAAATTATCTCACGAAAAGGATGTGCTTGTTCAATTTCACACAAATATTAGTTTGATATTTCTCTCAAAGGCTGGCCTAAAAAAATATCTATGTACTTAATATTAAAGTAATTTTTATTTTGTTAATTCCAAGGTTCTCAAATGCACTTGAAAACCTACCTTAATTATTTTTTTAATGTAACCTTTGAAATGTATGGAGATTGCAACTGCCACTTCAGGAAGACCTGATTGTAAATCATATTTTTTATGAAAGAGACCTTAAATAAAAGTTTTGATATAATGAATTTTCCTATATTGCTTTTGGCAGTATTTGAACCTGTAACACTTTGCATGTAGTAAATAGGCATTTATGTTTGAACCCAAGTGACTATCATTTAATTATTTGAGTTTAGCTTCATCTGTACCACAAGAATGAGGCATCCATGGACAATTAAATTCACTACACAAGACACTAATAATTGCACTACAGTAAATGTTCAATATAAGTACTATATTCAGCTTAATCTTAAACTAAAATCATGAGTATTAGGTATTCAGTGAGGCCTGAAACAAGTACAGTAATGAAAATCAGTAATATCTCACTAACCCTTGTGCACCTTTTATGTTAAGTTGAAAATTCTTTAATACTCTCCTTGCAAAAATAAAATTATACAATAGGATAATAGGATGCAATATCCTATCTACTGCTTTGTAAATTAGACATTGGAAGATACATATTAAGCTTGAAGTATTATAACAAGAAGTTTGGTCATAATTTGAGTTCTTTCAATGCTGAAAAATCTTCAAATTTTTTTGAAAATTTTAACCAACAGTTTTACAGTAACCCAACAAGTTCCTGCTAATCCCAGAAAATTAGCTTTCTGCAGAAAGCTTTGAACAGGGTTAAAGAAAGCAATCTGCTACAAATTTTCTCTTCAATTTTGTTTTTGAATTTCCAAATATAACAAACATTTAATGGAACTATGAATTATCACATCATTACTCCATACTTTTAATTCTCAAAAGACATTCTATGTCAAAAGTAAACTTTTGGAAAAACTGTCACTAACTAGGTTTTCCTTTTTATTGATAATTTCACAATGAGAAAAAAAATTATCCTATTTAAAAAAAAAAAACAATTTTAAGTTTTAACAAAAAAAATATAGAGAGACGGTTTCTTATCGCAATTATGAGAAAATCTAAATTTTCAAAAGAAAAACTGTAGGTTTATAAAAAAATAAATATTTACTCTTATTTTATAAAAAGAAAACAAGATAATAATTGAGGAGCAGAGGAATGAAGGAAGATCCAAACTATTCACCAACATTTCTCAAAGCACAATTGTCTTCAAGAACAAGTCAGCATCCATTAGATTTCAATAAGCACTCACACTGATTCAACAGACAACCTCATTTCACATTCAAATTAAAACTTTTCAAGAGAAGCAATCAGACAATTATTTTACTTGGCACTCAACTTTACTACTGTTTGATTGGCTATGCAAGACTTGTTTAACTCATTAGATGATTACCCGAGTATTTAAGATTTCAAATACTTTTGAGTATTTAAGACCTTATTCTCTTATCTGTCTTACAGATCAGAGAATGAAAAAAAAAAAAAAAAAAAAAGATTTCCTTAATGTGCCTGTTCAAAGAAATTATAAATCTATTTTAGAATGGAATTACAAGTCTACTATAGCAAGAAGATCATTTCCTAAATAAAACATACTAAAATATTGTTAATATAAGGCAGGAAAAATATATTTATTAGAAAAATAGATTATTTTAATGAAGGATATTTATTCAAATGTAATGATTATCAGCAGATAAAAAATGAATTAGATTTTGAGTTGCAGCTGAGACTGTATTCTTTTAAAAATAATGCCCTTGGGAAAGAGATGGATTTGATCCTTTGATTTGTCTGACCTGTAGCCAGAGGAATTGAAGTTACTACACTAATGAATTGGTTTGCAATGAGTGGTTAACCATTGTAATAAATCTTTCAAATATAAATCCATAGGAAAAACTTCCATAAAATTTGTTATATTTTCCTTTTATATATATATATATATATATATATATATATATATATATATATTAGTAGAATATTTTATGAAGTTTTTTTTTTTCCCGGAAAAAGACAATGCTTAAATTATATAGGTTAAATGTAGGTACCTCAACTGATTTTCGATACCTAAATTTAAACTGAAATTTTAAAAATAAATAAGTAATCTTCAACTTTAAAATTAGCTTCAATTGAAAGCCAGAAGATTAAATTTTAATTCCCAAAAGAAAAATACACTAGTATTATTTAAACCAAAATTATATTGATTTTAATCTAATTTTTATTGAAATTGAAAAAAATTAAGTTTAAATTTCCCACCATTTTTTATTTATTGACACATTCTGTTAACACTAAGTAAACAGTAGCCAAATTTCTGTTTTAAAAATCTTGCAAAACTAAAATATACCTTGCTGACACGTCATTTAAGTCAATTTTTAAAATTGAAACTTACCTTTATCTGATTTCAATCAAGTAATAATTCCTTACTGCCAGAAATTGACAAAAAACAACAACTTTTTAGCTACGGTAGCTCTACCTGTCATCACCTCGATTACGCAATGGTAGGGTGTTAAAAGATTTACAAGCTCCGGAAGTTGTCAGACGGAAAGTATTGCGACCATACGCGCCAAAAAACATAAAATTTTAATTTTTTTTTGTTTTTAACTAAATAGTAAAATTTAAGTTGTCAGACGGAAAGTATTGCGACCATACGCACCAAAAAACATAAAATTTTAATTTTTTTTTTGTTTTTAACTAAATAGTAAAATTTAAAATAATAATTTCAGCAATTATATAATATTTAATTGAATTTTAATTTACATTTATAGCCAGACATTTGAATATGCTTTCTGAATTACTACAGATGTTATAATTATGGAAACATGTTATTACTCTTATGGAACATCGTACTTACTAAAAAATGGAACGTAAATGAACATATTTACACACAAATTTTTTTTTTTTTTAAATTAGTTTAAAATATTTCTGCAAAACGATTTTTATTATACTTTTCAATTTTAGATAGGCAATATGATGATACTCAGCTCTTAACTAAAAAGAAGACTTGCAATCAGTTCTTTTGGAGATTTAAAAAATATTTTTAAAAGCTTTTATATTATTAATCGAAAAAAATTTTCTCAGTAGTTGTTATTTATTCCAGTAATTAACAGATTATGAAGTTTGATTATGTCGGAGTTTTTTATTTTACTCTTCGGAGAAGGTTTTCAGATAGTGATTGCAAACTTAAGATAAAAAAAAATAGGTGATTTATATTTCCCAATGAGTCCTGCATTGAAGTAATTAAACAAAAGTTTGCAACTATTTAAAATTTTTTAACATTTCAGGGATTTACGTGAAGGGGGGTTAACAGAGGTAAAAAAAAAAAAAAAAATTTTATCAAGATTTTTAAAAAATAATTTCAGAAGTAATTTCATTCATTTGTGAATGAATACTGAAAGTTTCATTACAATCCGACAATTATTTGATTTTTGCGAGAATTTCCAAATTAATGTGTTTTTAACCTAAAAAAGTGGCAAATGCAATCATTTGGTGTCCATTGTAAAACAGTAGTAAATGTTTCTTAGCCGCTAAAATCAATAAACAAAACATTCTGACAAAATTTCGAAAATGTTAGAAAGGATTAAAAAATTTTTAAAAATAATTAAAAACTACTTTGATCTTTCCTCTTAATAATAATATAAACATTTTGAGGAAAAAAGTTTGTTTTATTAAGTTTGGAACCTTTTTTATTCATACTATCTGCTTTTGTTATCGATCTGACTGGAGGTACCTAGTTAAATGCTTGAATTATATACAGTTTAAATGCATAAACAGCATTCTGTAAATGTTTTTATAATTGTTCTCTCACAGAACAATTTTTATTTAAAAAACACTCCAAAATTAGTCAAAATGACAAAAAAACAATACCAATGTTATTCATTCCCAATTTTTAGTTTGACCAATTTCTTGGCAGACCTAATAATTTACCAATAAGACTCAGTTAAAATATCGGATCTATAGAACAATTTCAACTAACAATTTTACCAGCAGTCCAGTTCAAGATTTGATTCTACATTTGTAACAAATAGCCATTCATTGTGAAATAAGACCAATATACTTACATTTCCTCTTTCCAATAATAGTTGACATTTGCTGAGACAATCAGGAGATGAGGCAAAAGCAACTAGAGCCTTTTCAGCTTCACTGCGCAAATTACTGTCGGCAGTTTCATACATCTGTTTGCACAGATTCTCTAACTGTATTAATTCCTGAAAGAAGAAAAAAACAGTTACTTTTTCTTGCTGAAAATAATTTTAAATGTTCAGAACAACTAATTAAAATTAATTTTTGTTTTAAGTTTGTAAGTTGGTCTCTTGTTCTCCACCCCCAAAAGTAAATTTGAAGCTCAAAGATTGGAGTAAATCAAAAATTTAAAGGAATGTATGCAACAGATTCAGCTTTTTATTCATAAAACTAACGTCATTTTGATTGCTATTTGATAAGTCTCTTGACAGTGCTCTTTATTCAACAGCAAATATTTAATCACATAAATTGAATACTATGCAGTAAAAATTTTAGATGAATGTCCAGTTACATGTTAAGTAATTGACCCACCCACATGTATCATTTTACAAAAAAATGGGAAGTAGAGAGATAATTTATAGATTTAAAAGAAAAATATAGAATTAACTTTTCAAAAAGGTGAAACAAAGGGCCAGGTATTATTCAAAGATAAGAAAATTTAGGAATAACCTTCAAAAGTTTGATTTCACATGCAAAATGCTGAGTGAAATGGAAAAAATAAAAATGTCCTTACATTTTAATTTAGACACTGGGTTACTTTCAAAACTATTAGTGATTACAAATAATGACCCAGATAAAATTATTCCTCCATTTGATGTCAACAGTTTAGCTCAAAGACTCATTTCTATGATATTACTTATGGTCAACATGGTGTACTGAAATTCATTATAATTAAAGGTATTAAATAAATATTAAATAATACTGCAGGGAATTATATACTTTAAAGCTTTCTTATTTCAATACTTCAGTCAAAATAAATGGGTGTGTTATGCAAGAAAGGATATTCTCCATATGCATTTCTCCCCCATATGAAGTTTATTATATCCATGAGGTAACACCTTAATACACGAATGAAACAGTACAGCTGTAAGAAAAGGAATGACAAACATTTTATCAGAGGATATATAGTAAATTATGTACAATTATTTACATGTCCCACACAGAGAAACTATAACACATGTATACAACGCCTGTCAGTGCAAATATATTTTATACTAGTTTTCACCCAAAACATGACCTAAGAGCAACTCAAGGTAGAGGTTTATTAAATGATATTGTATAAGGAGTAAAAAGTGCAGTTTATGAGAATATACAAGATAGATAATAGTTGACCCTAGATTGAAGAAGTTAAGATTGTAGTAATTAGGGAAGCTATCCTATCAAGAGTCTGGGGAAGAACCTGTCTGATTAGAACTCCCTCCTTATTAATAAATATGAAGAGGATGATTTAACCCTGTCTATCTGGCATGGTGGGTCCTGGCTGAGAAGGTCTGAAAAGTAAAACTAAGCAATATAACTAATCTGAATATTTTCTATGGAAATAATGTTACTTGTCTAGCCTCTCACTATTCTATCTTTGAATAGGGTTTTGGGATAGAAAAAAAAGAAAAAGAAAAAAAAAGTCACCCACAAGACTGTAATTGCTTTTGAACTGTCAAGTTTAGACAGTGATGACAAGCCAGCTCCAGAGATAGCAGCAATACTCCGTTTTTCTCTGAGTGATCAGATTCTTGTAAAGAGAGCATGGCAGGAGTCAAGTATTTTATGAAGCAGTACAAGGAACCAATCATTTTTCTACATTTTTGGTGATGATACATTTCTCAGTCTACAGTAAGCTGGAAACCTAACAGGCATTTGAAGTGAGAAACTTCATTGAAAGTAAGGCTACACATCAGGACTAGAATAAATTTAAAGTCTGATCAGTGGTAATGAAATGTTACTCCCCTTCTCATTGAACTACCAGAGCTAGGTCAGAGGAGAGATAAACTGCCAGGATCTGGTCATCTAAATTTTTGGTGGTGCACCCTAAATCATGATAACTCCAAGCTATGTCATAGATGTAAGATAATATGTGTGTGTGTGTGTGTGTGTGTATATATATATATATATATATATATATGTGCACACAAAATGCAGACACACACACACACACACACTTTATAGATATATTATATATACATGCACACACAAGCATTTTAAAATGCTTAATTTCTATTAATCTTATAATTTGTGAGCTTTTTCTAGTTACTAACAATTTTTTGATTATAGTTGTTATTTAAAGTAAAATTCATTTCTGCCTTGATAAAGTCCACCACGACAAAATGCGTAGACAAGAAAAATAGAGTTTTCCTCATCTTTATTTAACCACACAAACACATCAGGTGGTCTAAGAAGCTTATAGCTTAATTTTTGTTTAATTCCCTTTTCCCATCAACATGCACAAATTATACCAACAAACATAAATGAAAAAACAATATTTCTAAATATTCAATATTCTTTCATTTTATTTAAAGTTAAAATTGTATCTCTATAAAAAAAAACAAAAAAACTTTAATGTGCACAAACAAAAATGTGCAAATGCTTGCGCCTACTGACTACTATAGAAACTATCATTAGTTATTTTTTTCAACTAATACTCACCCAATAAAAGGCTCAAAAACCACTCAAGATAGTGGGTTACTGAAGGAGGTTATTGTATGAGCAGTTAGTTAAATGCAGTTTATGAGGATAAGCAGGAAAGATAATCGTAAATTCTAGACTTAAACAGGTTAATGCAATTCATACACAAAAAGTTACCAAAAGTAAAATTCAGAGTTTAACTTCTCCAAAACAACTTTCTTTTTAAATTTCTAACTAGCTAAGCAAATTCTTATTAGTTCATTTTAATACAGGCATTTAGTACTGCACTTCAAGATCTAAAAATTAGCAATAGCATTACTGAAATTTATTTAAAAAAAAAAAAAAAAAAAAAAATAGCCAAAACACTTAAATTTACTGTTCCCAATAACAAGATGGTATATATAAAAATCTGGCATCTACAATAATATTGATATAAAATGCCAAGTGATTCATTTCTAATTTTCTTTCAATTCAAAAGAAATCTAAAGATTCATTTGATCATAATAAATGTAGTTTGAATTGAAAGCGATGCAGCTAAAATAGTTTTAAGTGAACAAACAAAATATAAGCAAACAAAAATGATTTATAAACAAATCTCAAAGATTGCACATACCTTCATTGCACATTTTTCTTATTGAAAAAAAAAAATTTTAGAATTTCTTTATGGAAAATATCTTCCAGAATATTTTGCAAACTTTGGAAGTAATTCTTTATAGCACACATTTAATAAATGCTTTTAATCATGAACTAAGTGATAGTCTTATTACCAACAAAAGAGCCATTCTGTTAAGTTTTGCAAAGTCTGAAAATGTTCCAAATTTATTTTAATTTGTATAGTAAAAGACAAAATAATAATGACAACATTCATTTGTGGCAAAACAAAGAATAATCAACATTCACATTTTGGAAAGCAAATATTTTTCAGTCTAAAATAACCAAACAAACAATTTTTGCTTAGTATTACAAGTTTTATTCCTGTGGAAAATATTAGCATAATCTGTTTTATGTGGAAAGTTAATCTCTACAAAGTTCTTCAAACTATACTTTCACATTCTGATTTTTTACTGCTACATTATTACAATTGGTTTTATGAAGGAAAGCCATTTTCTGTCCAGATGAAAAGAAAATCCCCTTTTTTTAATTTGTTTTCTTTCTTTCTCAATAAAAACAAAGAGGAATATTTTTTTGTCTAAATTTTTTACATACTCAATGTGTATTTAAAACAAATCTCATATTTGGCATTAAGTTACAGAAAAATGGTGTCTGTAAAATACTAATTTAAAAATTATTGATAATTATTATTTATCAATAATAAAGAAACTGAACATGAGTATGTGATTACCTTATAAGTTATTTTGCAAAGAAGAAAAAGAAAATCCACTAGTTAGGTACCACCAAAGAAAAGCAATACATTAAGTTTGAAATTAATTTTTAAAAATGAATAATCTTTCTTGAAGCTTTTACTTTTAATTTCAAGCTAATAGATTAAATTTAACATTTCCAATAAGCAAAATACTTTACTGTATTTCAAAACAAATTTAAATTGATTGGAACGAGTATAAAAAAAAAAAAGAAAAAAAGATTACTAAAAATGGCTTGTTTTAGTCATATTTACAAATCTCAGTATAACAATTCTAAAAAAGTTTCAAAACTAAAATACACTTTTCTAAAACTGTATTTGAGGAAAATCAGCTGATCTAAAATATTACTTTTAGTTTAAAATATCATAGAAATGCATTTTTTAACATGGAGGTAAAGGTTTTATGAGGTGTTGACAACTATCCTGATAATCTTATGTTTGGGAATTTTTCCTATAGTGGTGGTGGAGGATATCTATAGAAATTACTTGAACATAAATTGAACACTTTTTGAGATTATTATTTTTTTTTAATATGTAGCACTCTGCATCATTTATAAATATTACTTATCCTGTTACTGCATAGGGAATCCCCCTCAAAGTATAATCTTTCTTATCAGTAGTTCTATATATTTGAATTTGCAGTAGTGTGACTCTCAATTTCAGTTCAGATTGTTTTAGGTGTTGCCATAGAGATGACTACACAACTAAGAAATTCAAATTCAACTTAGGACTAAAATTTTGCTTGGTGAAAGAGTGCTAAAGATTAATTACACAAGATTTTTTTTTTAAATTTAGGAAAATATTCTAAGCAATCTAATGTTTTATTAAATTTTTAAGTACATTAGATTTAAATTTACTGTAGTAACTTATTTCTTGATAATGTGTTTGGACATCCATATTTACAAAAATTGGCATGCTTATATACACACACAAAGAAAATTCAAAATTCTTTTTTAAAATGCAGAGGAGGGGAAGTTTTGAATTGCAGTACGTGTTTCCATTTTGATTAGTAAATATAGTTTTTACTTAATAAAAATATTGCTTAACTGCTACAAATTAATACAGAATTTTCAAAGATTTAGAACTTTATAAATTATTTTAATGATTTTTTTTTTTTAAATAAAAATTGTTCTTGTAAAAATTCTTTTATTGAAAATATACTCTAAGATAATGGTGTCCATAACATTACTAATAGAAGCAGTTGAAAGCTTTTCTAATTAAATAGTTTTATTGCATTATTTTACAATACAGAGCAGATTTCTGTGTGTGTGTGTGGGGGGGGTCCTCTTTGATAAAAAAAAAAAGAAAAAAAAGAAATTGATGATTTAAACTTAATAAAGATTTGCACCGATAACCAATATAGACATTAAGCCCTACAAAACATTTCTAGAAATTTCATGAAATTAAATAGGTGGGAGGTAACATGTTAAAAAGATTTTTACTTCTAAAATAATTTCATTCATCTGTGAATGTCCTGAAAGTTTTCAATAAGATATAATTATTTAACTTTAAATCTAATGTTTTCAATAAGCAAAATACTTTGTTGTATTTCAAAAACTAATTTAAATTGACTGAAAAGATTTTTTTTTTTTTTTTGCTAAAACAGCTGATTAGACCCTTGCTTTTGTTAATTTTCATCACAACATAATTCTCTTGTTAAAAAAATCTTCCAAAACTAAAATGTACTTTTCTAAAACATTATTGGAGGAAGATTAGTTGATTTAAAGTATAATTAATCTGATTTTAAACAAATATTATTTACTTTAAATTTAAGATATTGCAGAATGGAAGAAAATTTTTTTTTTTTTTAAATATTGGTGTTTGATGATTTGTATTAAGATTTTCCATTAATTGATTGATTAGTTCATATAGTTATCACTTAATAACACCTAAAAGTCTGAAATCAATACAGAATTTAAAAAAATTATTGTAAAAATTCATTATTTTTCTGAAGACAATAGCATCTTTAATATATCTTATTTATAAAAGCAATTAAAACCTTCCCTAATTAAATGTTAGTTTTATTGCATTTTTTATTTTATAATAATTCAGAGTAGATTTTTGATAAATAGTGTTTCTTTGACAAATACAAATTGCAGGTTTACATTCCTCAAGGAGCCCTGCTTTTAACTGATGTAAATATGAAGAGACTGAAATTTTAATTTCTTAAAATTAACAGTAACTGATGTAAAAATAAAATTATTTTGATAGGTAAACAGAAAAAAAATTCCAAGCATAATTTAATTCATTTGTGAATAAGTTCTGAAAATTACATTAAAATTCAATTATTCAATTTTTGTAAGAATTTCTTCATGTTTTTAATGCCAAAAATCCCTAAACTTTGGCCCTCTCACAAGATACAAGGAAAACAAGATTTTTCTTATTTTAACTAAAATTTGGACGTGATAGAAAGATTAAAAAATTTGAATAAAAAAAAATACTTTGGTCTTTCCTCTTAATAATGACAAAAAAATTGACGATGAAACTGTTTTTAAGTTAGGGACATTTTTTTCATTATATGTTCATTTTTTAGCAAATTTTTGCAGTAGGTTCCTACACTTTTTCACTAAAAACACAGTTTTATGAGAAAAACCTTTGTTATTAAGTTGAATGACCAAATATATATATATTTTTTTCTATTTTATTAAATTTTTTAATCCTTTCTAGTACATTTGAAATTTTGTTTAATAATCTTTTTTTTTTTTCCTTAGAAGTTGACATAATATTTACAATTAGTGTTTTAGCACTCTTTTTTTTTTCTGGTAAGAAACACACTGATTTGAAAATTCTTGCAAAAATCAAACAATTGTCAGATTTTAATGTAACTGTCATGAATTAAATTATTTTAGAAATTTGTTTTTATTAGAAAATCTCCATAAATAAATTCTTTTAAACATGTTACCACACCCCTCCAAACTTACTTAATATCATGAAAATTGTAGAAATTAAATTTCCATCCAATTTTAAAAAATTTTTTTTTTTTAAAAAAAAGCAGGACTCCTTAGAGAATGTAAATCAAGTTTTATAGACCAGGCTTGCCCCCCAGAGAGTAAAACACTACGCCTCCTTGGTCTCACACTCTCAGCGGACCTCAAGTGGAATGACTATATCGAATCCATTGCTAAATCCGCTGCTATGAAAGTCGGTTCTCTCTGCAGGGCCTGGAGGTTTTTTCCGTCTGAATCTATCCTGCACATTTATAAATCTACCATCCGCCCATGCATTGAATACTGTTGCCATATCTGGTCGGGTGCCCCTGCTATTCTCCTTGGGCTTCTAGACAAGGTACAGCGGAGGGTCTGTAATGTGATCGATACCAACTTAGCAGACCACCTGCAGTCTCTCTCTCACCAGCGCAACGTGGCTTCCCTGTGTCTCTTCTATAAATACTTTCACGGCTTCTGCTCCGATGAACTGGTGCCCCCTAGGTTCGAATTTGCACGAGATACTAAATTAGCAACTAGATCCCACCCTTTTACAGTGAAACCGATAAAATGCAACCGCAACTTCTACTCCAACAGTTTCTTTTCTTGCACTTCCCAACTGTGGAATTCTTTTCCACATGACTGCTTCCCCGACGGCTACAATCTCCAGGAGTTTAAATGTAAGGTCAATATACACCTCCTAACACAATAACTTCCATTCTTTCAAACACTCTTCCCACCCACCCAACTATCTATCACCCCCCCTTCTGACATTTCCTATATCTAACCACTCTTCCTATTTACCTCCCCCTATGTAGCCCCAAGCGCAATAGTGGCAGTGGAATGCCTTGCTTGGGGTGAAATGATTAACAAAAAAAAAAAAAAATGCAATAAAACTTTAATAAACACTTATCAGAAGAGCTTTTAATTGCTTTTATAAATAACATTTGAAGGACACTATTGACTAAAAAAAAAATCTTTTCATTGAATAATGAATTTTTACAAGAATTGTTTTTATTTTTATTTTTTTTTTAATTACAATAATTTATAATAAATCTTAAAATTCTGCATTACTTTCATCCAGTTAAGTGATATTGCCATTAAATGAAAACTATATTTACTAATCAAAAATTGAAAACTTCAGACAAATAATTTTGCACCAAGATTTTTCAATTTTTTTTTTTTAGGCACATAAAATGAGTAACATGCCCATTTTTGAAAGTATGGTCAGCCATACACAACATTATCAGAAAATAAGAGCAATGACTATAGTAAATACAAAATCAAAATTCCTAAAATTAATGAAAAGAATATTTTCCAACATTTTTAAAATCACCAAGTACTTAAAAATTATATATATAAAAAGATGCTCACATGATTCTCTTAAATTGTTTTAGAAATAAATTCTCCATAGAACAACATTTAAACAATCATCATGTCAGGACCTGTCAATACCTTGTTAAACTATGGGAATTTAAAAAAAAAAAAAAAAAAAAAAAAGAGCTAATGTTTCGTTTTAAAAATACATTTCTGTGTTATTTTAAGATTAAAGTAAATAATTTTTTTTTTTTCAAAAGAAATTATTTGTACTTTAAATTGACTAATATATCTCAAAAAGTTTCAATCAATAGTTTCTGTTTGAAATATACCAGTGTATTTTGCTTAATGGAAATAGTAAATTTAATTCTTTGCAATGAAAACTTTTTTCTTTTGTTTTTATAAAAATGAATTTTAAACCATAGGTATCGAAAATTAGTAGAGATACCTACTTTGTAGGTAGTTACACTAGAGACAATTTTAAAAGCAGTTTAAAGTTCTTAACATTGTTTATATTTCATAGAGAAAGAGAACTTATGCTGTCTAAAGTTTTAAATGATGGTATTGGTATGTTTGAATGTGTTAAAAAAAATTCAAGGATTTTCCTAGTTAATTTGTAGACCACTTAGGCAAATGGACAGTTTTCTACAATAACCAGACATGGCACTGTTTAGAAAGAGGATTTTCATAACCTATGCAAAACATGCTAATTTAATAACTATTATGACAGAGATTACAATTGTTTCGCACTTGTAACATCTATGATACCTAACTTAACCAAAACAAAAAAATGAATTAACTTTCAAGCAATATAAAGAACTTCAAGAAAGAACCAAAACAAACTAATACATTTTTTACAGTTATGATCTTTTTAAGTTGGAGCATTTTCCTTCATTATTGTCAAAAAGAGAATAACCTTAACCAAATTCCATTTCAGGTTAAAAATTAAAATTTCATAGACTTCCAACAAAAATCCAAATCATAAATGTCATTATGATTGAATGAAGAAAAAAATTATAAAATAAAAATAAACAAATTATGAAAGCAAAACAGATCACTTAATTTTTAATTTTCCTTCAACTTTTTTATGAGAAAAAGATTGTGTTCTGAGATAATAATGGTCTTAAATTCAATTGCACTTAATAAAATTAAATAAAACAGGAAAAAAAAACTAAAATGTTTTTTTAAAATGTCTAGTCAACAAAATCTCCAAACAATCAATTTCTTTTGGGTGGGGGTGCAAGTACTTTGGCTTTTTTTGTAGCTTCCATATCTTTTTCAATTTGTCTAGAGTTAAAATTAGAAAAATATAAATTTACAAGCTTATTTAAAAAAAAAAAAATCAGTTAAGATCTGTGTAAAGAAAAAAAAAGTTCAAAACTGAGTTGTTGAGGGAAAGCATGGAGGTATTTTTAGCTTAAATAAATAGCAGCTTAAAATGTTTCTTTAAAAATATTTTTGAAGTATTAACAGCAAATGCACACTAATTTGTCATAGAATAGCTAACTAAATTTCATATTCAACATAAAAAGTAATGAGAGAGAAGAAAGCCGTTAAATAGAAAGAAAGAAAAATCTTGTGATTTGCTTGAACGTGGAATGAGGGAAAACTGCTGGACTGAACACATGCGTCACTTTGGACCAATTAAAAATGGATTGTAGTTTTAGTTTTTTTCCCCTCCGAATAGTCGACTCAAAAACAAATAAGAATTGTTAGGAAAAACAATTTCTGCACTTTTTATTTTCTGAACACAGAACTGCGTAAACAAATGTAAAATAATAAAAAAAAACTTTTAGTTTAACAGTCTTAGAATAAAAAACTGTCTTAGAATTTTAAATGTCGCCAAGACAGATCAAAATAGTTTTACTTTAAGTTTATACAATACTTAATTTGTCTCTAGCTTTATCTGTTAATGTAATTTAAAGTTAAATAAATTATAAACTACTCATATTTTAAATAAAACATTTCAAAACGAGAAACTATTCAAAATTGGTGATAGCATCACACTGAAAACGAGTGTGATAATTGTATTTTTAATTAAAAGGTAATTTCTAAAATTAAAAGGATTTTTTTTTTTGTTTATAAAAAAATGAGTATTAATTTGGTTTGGTGTTATTTTAAAAAATTCACTTTCAAAAGAAAGCAAATTTTTATTTCTTTACTATTTCAGGTGGGAAAATATATTTTTGTTTGCTCGTAAAGTTACTGGACTTACCTCTTTTTTTTTTCAGTTCGTAAGTTTATTTTAAATTTTGAAAATAGAAAATTTTCCTATTTTTTCAATTTTATTTAACTTTTTGATCTTTATTTCAGTAGTCTTAAACTCACAAAAAGAAAACTCGCAAAATTTATAAACAAACAATTGTAAGTTGTGGTAAAAAAAAAATTAAAAAAAAAGCACGTATTTTTATTTTGCTTATTCTTCATGCTGAAAAAGCATGCTGACAGATTAAAAAAAGCCATAATCAAAATACAGTTTTTGTTTTCGAGCCTAATAAAAATATTTTTATAGAAGAACTGTAAAAAAATATTGCTTTATTTTTAGACTCGGGGCGGGAAAAGCAAGAAGGGAGAAAATTATATATACATATTATAGGGGGTGCGGTTTATAGAGGCAGACGGACACAAACGGGCCTGCACAGTTTTGTTATGAACATAACATGGTTAATAATAGGGTTTCGAACCTAAAAAAAAACAGACAAGTGAAAGCAAGACGAATTGCATTATCCGGGCTCAGCCATCAACAAAATTCAGTGTTTACACAATTCAGCACATAATCAAACTTAACCGCGAAAATTATACAAATATGTCTCCCTTATTCTGTCTGTTGATCTGATGTAATTAATTGGAAACTTAAGAGGAAAAAAAAAGGGGGGGGAGAAGAGGGAATAAAAAGAAACAACGAGAGGGAACGAACGGACACATGCGACTCAAGAGGCCGAAAAGTTACAAGCAGAGAAAAATGGATGCACAGCTATATGTATCGTGACGGGATCTAGATGTGGTCAATAGAGATGCAACTAAATAGTGTAAATAAACATAGAGACATGATGGAAAAGTGAAAACTCACCTGTTCTTCCGCCATTGTTGTATTCCCACACAAACATAACGAACGCAACGTTCGAGAGTACGCAACGCGTTTTCTGATTGGTTGAGACACAGAGGCATTACTCTTGAACCCAAGGTTCTTGTAAGCAATACAAGGGACATAACTGTGAAATAAGCTACAACAGGAAGTTCACACAGTCAACCTCACCCAAAACACACCCAATTCAAACCTTCTCTAATCACATTAAGTTATTATGCCAAAATATTTATTTTTCCACTCACACAGCGCTATATGCATATAAAAATTGTATGTACAATACTTACCAATTATTTACAGACGTATTTATTTTTAATTTTACAAACAGTTACCATATGTCAGTAGTGTTTATTTATTTACCATAAAAATACAGTTACGGCACAAGGCCAAAATGGGGAGGGGAAAAAAAGCTCAGGATGGTCCACACTATCTTAGACCTAGCTAATCCGATTCACGACCCAATCATACGTTACAATTTTTCTCACTCATCTCAAGAACTTATCCATACACTTTCACAAACCTTACCAAAATACCACAAAAAAAACGTTCCGGGGGACCAAAAAAACACCCCAAGTGAACATAAAATTTTTTCAGATACCATATGTCAGCAGTGTTTGTATAAATTAATACATTTATCTAGTCCTTGAAGTACATCAATATTTAGGAACAAATGTGTGTATGTTCCCAGAATTTAATTTACATATTTTTATTTACACAAACTGAATTATTGATAAACATAGATATATTTATGTAAATAATATATAATGAATTGGAATATGAGCACTATATTTGGATGCATACACTCAATTATTATTGTATATTTTTTTATTTCATCCCAAGTCAGGCAATAAAGCCACTAAGGCCCAAGGGGGTCACTGAATATGAAAGAATATGAAAAAGAAAATCCTTTGTAATATTTTGTTTCAAATTCAAAGCCATTAGTCCAAAAAGCTGCAAATCTACTCGTCTGAGGTAACATAGAGATAATGACGAGGAAACATATATGTTATTTTTAGCAAAACATGGTAATAGAATTTATTTAGAAATTTATACATTTAAGGTTTCAGTAGCTTGTTTCAGGAAAAGTAATCAAACATTAAAATTTGTAGATTCAATGAATAGTCAAGAAGAGAAAATGTTCATATTAAAACATCTGATGTGAAGCAAATTTCCAAAATATTTAAAACAAATTGAGATATGTATAAATGTTATAAAGTTGTATTCCACATAAATAAAAAGATATATTTTGAGGTACTTAGCTTCAAAGTTGAATAGAGTCCTTTAGAATTCTACTGCTCTCATTAGAAGCTGATAATGTATCAGCATGTAATTTGACACCAGTGTTATTCAGATACATGGAACTCTGAAATTCTTTCTTTTTGTAGACAATAGGTAAAGAAGAAGGAGAGATAAAGAAAGCAGCATAAGAGAGAAAGTTATGGGCTAGCAAATATGGGTTGCCAGAACATTTCTGTCCAATTGGCAGCCCGAGAACCTTCTGCTACATTGTAACTGGTTACTATCTCTGTTCTCTTCTCTCTTCTTCTTTTATCTATTGATATCAGCTCATTACTTTTTCTTTTTCTTTGTTTGTAAGCTGGTCCCTTTTTCTGTTGATCAGAGAAATTAGGGAGCCGAGGTCAAATTCCAGTTGAATTCATTGCATTCACTTACATGCAAATACTCTTGGGAAAGATATTAATCCGTCTCTTCCTTCCTGTTATGGGTTAAATAACAGGACAGATTGGCTTCTATAGCCTTGACTGGCAACCAATCTACCGCAGTCTTTCGAGACATGATCACCCAAGCGTGTTTCATGTATGGCACTTAACTGACTGACTGATTCCCTGCTGTTACCACTCCCTTAATTTCTGTGAACAGACATCTGCATCTACTGTAAATGGATCAATGTTCTTATTAAGTTCTCTAAAATACATCATGAGTGTACTTTGTTCTTGTTGTCTTGTACTATAGCGGGTATCTCTTATTTTAGTTCGTTTTTAGTGAGGGGTAGTAGTATACCGTAGCAGGTTAACGGAATTTGGCCTTTTGGGAAGATAGCCCACTATAATTCATAAAATGATTATAAAATCAAGAAAGGCAATTTTGAGTAAAAAATAACATTTATATATATATACATTTCAATTAATGTTTTACAAATAAAGTAATACTTGAAATAAAAGTCCAATGGAGATTAGAGAGTTCATGACAAATAATAATGAGCTGAAAGAGATAAAAGAATGTTCATGGAAAATAATGAGCTGAAAGAGATAAAGGCTTAGGAATGTGGAATCGTCTTGTAGTTAAAGAATGTTCATTTAGAAGTTGCCACTTCTCAGGTCAATAGGTCAGTAAGTTGGTTTGTGTGGAATGTCTTTGAAAAGGTCACTCCTGAAGTCAATAAGTACTTTTGAGACAGGGAAGAAATTATGATAGGTTAAGGGAGTCGAATGTTAAGTAGCCACTCGACTAGAATATTAATTACATTCTCCTGTCACAGTAAGTCTGTCTGATGAAGCTTTTGTGTTTCCGCTTTTTATATCTGCTTTTTGGAGCAAAAGCTAGTCGTTTTGAATTTCATCCTTGTATTTGATTTTGGGCTTCTGGTAAATAAAATTCGCACTCGTGAAATGGTAATTTGATATTTGATTAATTTTTATTTTTCAACTGGAACATGTGCGCGAATTCACTTGCGCAGAGGTGATTTTTATTTATTAGCTTTCTGGTCGACATAGAGCCAACATCCGGTTCAGCTCGCTTTTGCTCAGTCGGTATCACCACAGTACCACTGCCATTAACAGAATCAGCCCACCGAATGGGCCGAGCTCTTTCTCCAGTTACAGTATCAGCTATGCATTATCTAACCACAATTGCAATTTCTTATTATAACCTTCCCTGTTTTTAAAACAAAATATTCTAGTCTACTGTTCTTCAGGTTTCTTTGTGACCAATTATTTGTTAACTTCCATGAGGTGGTTGACATGCACTTCTACTGGTTGACGCCAATGCTGATGGCATCCAGGTTGAAATTAATTAGTTTTCTATCCATGACTGATGCTTTAACCATAACTGGACCCGCACCATTCACACTTAGCTGAACTCTGCCAACTTAAACAACATTTCAGTGTTTTACTGTGTGGTGATACATACCAAGCAAAAGTGAGGGACCGGATGTTTGCTCTATAACGACCAGAAAGCAAATGAACAAAAATCATCTCTGCACAGGTAGATTCACGCAGATGTTTCGGTTGAAAAATAAAAATTAATCAAATATCAAATTTCCACTTTGTGAGTCTATGCGGATTTTATTTACCAATCAATGGGAAGCCCAGAATCAAATATAAGTGTGAAATCCCAAAACAAGCTGTTTTGATTCAAAAGCAGATATAAAAAGCCTAGACAAAAAGCACCCAGCAGACAGACCAGGCAGAGACCAAGGAGAACAGTGTAACCAATCCCCTTGACCTACGTCAAGCGGCTACTATGCTTGCCTCTTTCCTTCTCCCCTGTCTCAAAAGTACTTATTGACCTAAGGAGTGACTACTTCAAAGACATTCCTCAGTTACAAGCTCTCCACATTCCTAAACACTAATTATCTTTTTCAGCATTATTATTTGTCATGAATATTTTAACCTCCGTCGGACCTATATTCAAGTATTGCTTTAAATGTAAAACATTAATTGATATGTGTAAATATATAAATGTTAATTTTATACTCAATTTGCTTTTCTTGATTTTATAATCATTTTATGACTTATAGTGGGCTATCTACCACAAGGCCAAATTGCGTTAACCTGCAACAATATACAACTACCCTTCTCTTGAACAGACTCCCACTACAACTAGAAAAGGAATAGATAAGCAACCCACTATAACTGTCTACTGTGAGCACCTTGACTTCCCTCTTCCTCCAAATACAACAAACTGATCTGCTGATGAGTACCCAATGACACCCAGATCCTGCAGACTGTATTCCATCAATGCACACCTTTTTCACAGGTAGCACCATATCAATATCTTTTGGAGGGAAAAGACAGGTACTGACATCTTGTCTTCTAAACTGTTTTTTGGGTAATTTTGGGCCAAATGACCTAATTGGTCACACCAATATCACTGCAATTGTTTGAGTTTTCTCTTAACATAATTCCTGCTTAACCCTCATTGCTGACTCAAACAGCCTCTTACCAGGTGATTCTGCCCATCACACTTGAAGCATGTAATTTTTTCTAAGCAATTCTTTGTGCAACATGATTCTCCATCTTTGTATGGTAGTTGCATGGAAGTTGCAACAGGTTCATCTGATGAAATTACATCTTTCATGATCACTCTGGCCTGAGCTAGTGTTTAGTATAGAGCCATTGTCTCCATGCAGGAAGATGCACAAAGGATCTGCTTCAAATAAATTGGTAATCCAGCCATGAATGGGCATGCAAGAGATCGCTCTGTAATACTGCAATACAACTGCAATAACTTGAGTAACTCTGCCAGATATACATTTGTTGTCTCGCCTTTGTGCAAGTGTCATATATTAAACCATTTGTAGGACATAAAAGCGTCCATTGCAAAACCCTCAAAGAGAGCACACACTTTATCTGCTGCATATAAGTTTGTGCCTCGGCACTTAACTGTTGGTATACCGCAAATATGCTGCGAGTAAGTTGTAACATAATTTACTCTTTTCACACACCAGATCAACTTTCTAAATCTATTTACCTATTGCTAGTCTTGTAGCTGAGCCGTCAACGTCCGGGATAAGTTTAATATTGAAATCTTTGGCTTCCATCTGATAGCCAAAATAGCTTTTAGTAAACAGTCCAAAATTCCCAGAGCAGTAAGTCCAAATAGCTGTAAATCCACTCGTCTATCATATCAGATTCTCCTCTGTTGTTCACCACCACTGAGTTTATATGCATTCAGTAGCCAGCACTTCAGGGCATTTCCAACAACCCTGTAGGTAGTACATCCAGGCTATTCCATCAAACATTTTTTTTATAAATGATGGTATGAATTTTCTCCACTTTTTATTTGTAGCATGGAGCCAATAGCATTGGCAGGTGCATGCTCTCAGCCTTTTTGAAGGTAAGTGGATTTCTTCTGCACATCCTTATTAAGTAGAGAGAACAATAAAAGAAAAGAAATTAAGAAGACAACGATATTGCATTTAAATTTCTGAAGATCATAGTTGACTGTAAAGCAAGAGGCCAGATAAGAGTTCCACAAGCAAGAGAAGAAACAGTCAGCAGTGAACTTACGGTTACCCATTACAATTATAAATCAATGAGTCCTAACTGCCAATCTAATCTTCTTCTTTTATGTACTGTGTCCCTTCAGGACGTAGGCAATCATAGATGTCAACATCTTCCTGGCCCTTGTAGCTCTCAATATATTTTGTCTTGTTACTTCTCCAAAACCCTGCCCTGCCATTCATTTGCTTAACTCCATCAAGTATATCACACACTGTTTTCGCTTGTCTATCTTTCCCTCTATCTGCCCTATGAGTATCAGATTTTTCAAGCCCTCTTTCCTCATCACATGTTCCAGAAATTGCAACTGTCTCCTCCTGATGTCAAGTATGTTTCCTTTTTCTTTCTGTTACAAGGATGCATTTATATATATAAAAATAATATTAATAATGTCTAAAAAATTATAGTAAAGGATTCTATTGAGTCCTACTTGTTATTACAAAAAAGGTTTAATTTGTGGGGGATTTGGTATTTGCTGGGTTGTATGTTGATTATTTCCCCCACAAATACAACACTCAATTTTGCAATCGCGCAAAGTGAAGGAATAAATTACAACGGACATTCAACAACAAACAATTTATTCTGTGACAAATAAAATGGTATGTAGAAACCAACAAAATACATGATTCGAAAATTGCCTTTTTGAGAAATATAAACTTGGCAAGAAGTTAATTTTTGTCCAAAAACGTGTATAAGTATACATTGGCAGAGTCTGTAAATAAGCCTTTCCTACTTACATTTGGGGTGTCTCAGTTGGCGACAACGTGTCGCGTTGCTGAAAGAAAATTCGTTAGTTTATTCCTTTTAAGGTTCTTGGAGCGAGGTCACGAACTTTTGGCATGGAAGAAATGACATGGCCGGCAAAGTAAACGGTGGCATGCGGACTTAATGGCCTGCTTGGTGACTGCTTGGTGACTGACTTTTTTTTCTAACTGTGTGTATTATATACATTAATAGGGGATCAACTAATCTTCCTAACATTAGGGTGTGAAAACATTTACTGACCAATCAGATTTATTATTTTACTATTTTGTTTGGGACCTAAATATTTTTGTGTTAATTTACTTCCAAGCCTATTTTTCTAGAATGTTCTTATTCTAAGTTTTTAGCTGATTGGTTGAGAAATATAAAAATGTAATCTAAATTCTACTGCTGTTTTGATCCAATTTTTCTAGAATGTTCTATTGTGTTTTCCTGTGCTTATTTTAATAAAAAAAATATGTATCCCATAAATTCATGAAGTTGTCATAAAAATAAGGAAATTAGAAATAGCATGTTCGAGAGATGCTAGAATATCTGAGAAAATTTGAGTAAAATCTAGAGAATTCTAAAGGATTCTAGAATATGCAAATTAGGTGCTAGCCCCTATAAAAATAGGTTTTGGGAAGAGAGTAGTCAGTTGTTAACAGGATTTGCTGACATTATCAACTCTGGCCTGATTCATGGAACTGAGCATCCAGCCAAAAAAATCTCTAAGAAAAGTTGACGACCAACTAAAACCTGAAAGAGAACCTCATGGAACTATATGGGTAAATAGATATTTTTGACTCTTTCATTGACCAAACTAATAATTATTCTTTATATACACATTTGAGGATTTCCAAAAGGTTTAGCACTTCTTTGCTATCTTAACTGGGTAAAGATATTTGAAACATTCTTTCCCCATCGTAACACTTTGCCTGCCAGTAGTAAACTCTGTTTTTTCTTTTGAATGCAAAAACTGTATATTTGTAAAAAATGTTATTTAATGTTTTTGTAAATTAAATATTTATCTGTGATTTAAATCTTTTGCTTAATCATTTTTTTTTTTTTGTTACACTTAACACATAACATTTTCATTTTCTCCAAAACCTCATCAGTACTCACATGTTCGGTCCATGATACCCTAACTATTATTCCGTAGAACCACATTTCTTTGAGTCTTTCCTTTATTTTTGAAGAGATTGTTCAGCATTCACTGCCATATAGGAGGACAGATATCACATAGCAGTTCAGTATTCTTTTCTTTGTTTCCCCAAATTGTTTCCTGTCTCCCACTACTCTGCTTAGTTTTTGGAATGCATACTTGGTTATTTTAATATGCCTTCAGATCTCAGTGTCACACTTTTCATCCTCTTTTAGAACACTTTCCAGATATTTAAATTTCTGTACCTGTGGTATCCCCTACATGTAATTGGAATTTTGAACTCCTCTTTTTTCTGATGACCATGCATTCAGGTTTCTTGTATGGGATACATTTTTTTTTTCTATTAAAATAAGCAACAGGAAATCACAATAAAACATTCTAGAAAAATTGGATCAAAACGGCAGTAGAATTTAGATTACATTTTTATATTTCTTAACCAATCAGCTAAAAACTTAGAATAAGAACATTCTAGAAAAATAGGATCGGAAGTAAATTAACACAAAAATATTTAGGCCCCAAAACAAAATAGTAAAATAATAAATCTGATTGGTCAATAAATGTTTTCACACCCTAATGTTAGGAAGATTCTTTGATCCCCTATTAATGTATATAATACACACAGTTAGAAAAAAAAAGGTCAGTCACCAAGCTAGCCATTAAGTCCGCATGCCACCGATACTTTGTCCGGCCAAGTCATTTCTTCCACGCCAAAGTTCATGACCTAGCTCCGAGGACCTTGAAAAGAAAAAACTGACGAACTTTCTTTCAGCAACGCGACACGCTGTCGCCACCTGAAATGAACTAAATGTAAGTAGGAAAGACTTATTTACGGACTCTGCTAATGTAAACTTATACACATCTTTGAACAAATTTAACTTCTTGCCAAGTTTTATTTCCCAAAAGGCAATTTTCGCATCATGTATTTTATTTGTTTCCACGTACCATTTAATTTTTCACATAATAAATTGTTTGTTGTTTAATGTCCATTGTGAATTATTCCTTTCACTTTGAGCGATTGTAAAACAGAGTGTTGTATTTGTGGGGGAAATAATCTAGAGAGCCAGACCCGTAAAATACGGAAGCACATACAACCCAGCAAATACCAAATCCCCCACACTTGTACTCTGTTTAGTCCTTTCTTCTTCCTTTCCTTTCCTATTGTGCTCAAGTTTATAAAGTAGAGGTATCAAAAACGAAAGCTAATTGGAACAATTACCATGAAAATATTGATAGAAAAGGCACAGGGAAGCCAGATTACAGTAGTGGGAAAGTGACTGAAATCAAGATGCCAGGTTAGGAAAAATAACATTGCAGATTTTTCTCATATGAAAATATATTTAAAATTATATATACACTTGATGCATTTATATGCAAGCAAATATCAATGAATTTTTAAACTTACATATAACCTATTCACAAATAAATTGAGATGTGGCATTTTTTTAATTATTTGATTTAATGTAGAACTATATGCATGAATCTGTTTTATTTAAAGTTTTAATATTAGTGGAGAGATTTATTCTTTTTCTCTTAGGATTTAAAGGCAAATAATAATAATACAGACACATGAATAAAAATATATGAACATGATATAAATTATGAATATATTTATGGATTAATAGTAGTGTTTTAAAATTAACAGTAAGTAAGGATAAGACACAATTATAGAGTAACTTTTTTTATATGACAAAATTTGTATTCAATTGGCCAAACTGTTTGATTGGCTTATTAAGTCGATTTTCAACTTAAAAAGTGAGCAAGCTTTTTGATCATTACAATACAAAATATATTCATTTTCAAAAAGATAGCTTTAATAACTGTAAAAAACCAAAGTTGTTCCATTTTGTACTGTAGGAATGCAGAAGGCAGTTATTACTGTTTTGACAAGAATAATTGTCTCATATCTTAAGAGGTCCTTGAGATCATGTGACAGCCCATTGCTGAGCTCACAATGAAAATAGATGCAAGATCCAGTTGTAGTTTGGTTGACTGTGGGAGAGTTCAGAAATGTGAAATCAGAGAGCTGAGTTCAGATTCCAGTCAGGTTCATTACAAACACTTGCATACCCTTGAGAAAGGTATAAATCCACCTCCCCTAGCTATGAGTTAAATAGTAGGACTGGAAAAGTCATTGTTACTCTAAATTCACTTGCAAATAATATTTTTTATTATAATCCCCCAAAAATGTTTCAGCTTTAAATAATCTACAAAGCCATCAAAAACAAATCACTCAATCAATGACAGTAGAGATTGATGCAATTTTTATATGTCTTAAAAAGGAACCTAAGACATGTTATCAGATAAGTACAGTGGTGATACCGACCGAGCAAAAGCGAGAGACCGGATGTTTGCTCTATACCTACCAAAAAGCAAATGAACAAATGTCGCCGTTGCGCATCCGAGTTCGCACAGATGTTCCAGTTGAAAAATAAAAATTAATCAAATATCAAATTTCCATTTCGTGAGCCTATGCGAATTTTATTTACCAGCCAATGGGAAGCCCAGAATCAAATAAAATTCGCGTAGGCTTGCGAACTGGAAATTTAATATTCAATTAACTTTTATTCTTCAACCGGAACATCTGCGCAAACCCGGATGCACACCGACAACTTTTGGTCATTTGCTTTTTGTTCGTGAAAGTGCGAACATCTGGTCCATCGCTTTTTCTTGGTATCACCACAACTTCAGTGTTGCATATAAAATATTTTTATTTATAACTCATTTTTTGGAATTCATTTCTTCCTTCCATCTTGTTAAGAGATGCATACCGACAGTGGAACACATGTAACTTTTGTGACATCAGCAAATGAAATCATCTCAAGAAAAATTAGACAAGACTAACAGAATGAATACCAGATAAAATTTTCAACACAATGAAAAGGTATGGTACAGAATATAAGACATTACAGAAAGGAAATAGAAACAAATGCAGGTAGGCAATAATTATTATTATATATATATAATTATTATAATTGCAATACTTGCATTTTGATTCTATTTTCCTTTTAATAGCATCAACCTCCATCATTTCTTCTTGTTGGTTTCTTTGTGTTTTATACTCTTCAATCAACTCACCCTGCTGTATAAATTCAACAGTGGCTTCCAAACTCATATTTTGTAAATGTAGTCTTTCCAAGGTTTTAAGTCTCTGTGCAGTATCACTAAACCTTCCACAAATCAAAGCTGGATTCATTCGCTCTCTATTGTAATTTTTTTTCATCCCTGTTCATTAAATTCACAATACCTACTAGTATCTTTTAGTCTACTGAGATATTTCATAATAGGTTCTCCCAACTCTTGTCTTAGTGCCAGAAACTTGGTCCTCTCAGCAATAACTAATCTTCTTCTTGGTTGGATAGACTTTAAAATTCATTCCTTAATTTCCTTAAAGTCTAAAGTTTCAATTTCTTCATTATTTTAGTAATTTTCATTGACTGCTTACTCTGTGTCAAAGTACACATTTATTGTACATATATTTATCAAAATAAAGAGTTCAGTTTGAAATTCCAATCACTTGAAAAAGGTCAGAGTGTACAATGGTTAAAACATTGTGAATATGGCAATAAAGATGAGGACACAAGTCCAAATAATGTAAATAATATAAATAAAAGAGTTCAACTTGAAATAAGGTGTTGTGTTGTCACATTTTTGGTATAATTAGAAGATAACACAAACTTAAATTAATGATGTTTATTTTTGTTATAAAACTTTAGGTTTTTTACATCAAGTTACAACCTTTAAATTTTGTGTGGATACAGGAGCAGACTAGCTAAATTCTCTTCACTGTGGGATGCTAGTAGTAAATGAGCCTATCCCTTCTGGACTCTAGTGGTCAACAGACTAGCATCTTTCCCTTTTCAAATCTCCTACACAAAACTACTGCTAGGATTTGGTAGGAAACAGGAGTGATACATGCACATGTATTAGAAACCTATTTCTTAAATTCATGCACTCTCTTGATGTTTCCTTCAAAACAAATCATGAATTCAATAAGGTAAACAATTTTTGAAGAAACTGAACCAGATTCCAAAACACAGGATGCTGTCTGATTAACATAATCTCACCTGAAAAGGTAAGACAATGCTCCAGATCAACTACAGTAGTGTTATATATCGCCGTACGACGACAAAACAACAAACACGCATATATAAAAATATAAGGTTATATTTTTATTAGTGACGACGAACCGTGTGGAATAGAGAACGGAAGGGTGAGAGCGCACACAGAATGGGTTGACGGGAGTGTAGTCTTGCCTGTGGTGTTTCTCTGCTTCCACTGGCCGTTCTCTGCTGGCGAATCCATGTGTCGAGGTCTTTATATAGTCTTCTAGAACCGGGACTTTCCTTCCGGTCCTGCCTCGCCCACGCAACGCCCACGTAATTCCCAGAGACACCTGTTCTGTTTGCCTCCGTAGTCATTTCCGCCGCTGTCGGAAATAAGGTCAAACGACATCCGCTCCGGCCTCGACAGGATGTGTTTCACAAACACCCGCCCTGCCGCTCGCCGACCCCTCCACCGACGGGAAACACCATCGCTTGCATCACTTCCTCGGGTGGGGCCAGATTGTTATATTACACTCCTCGCCCTCCCATTTTCCAAAATGTTCACCTAAGAACATTTTAAGCGCAACACCCTCACACCCCCCCATGCCACACAAGCCCAACAATTGTACAAAACATGTGCACGCCAAAACAAACAAAACAACAACAACAAAAAAAAATATATGGGGGAGCCTACATCGGCAACCCAACAATGTTCGTGTCCATTGTGGAATTTTCCTGTACGAAAAACACAGAATCTCTTGCGTATGCTTCATGATGCAGTGTTGGAAGCCAAAATGAGTGAGACTGCCACAAAAGTGATGATAGAATTACTTGGGACTTATACAGAGGATAATGTTCTCCCAGCTCGATGTTTCATTGTTCTTTTTTTTTTTTTTTTTAAGTTTCTGTAACTTTCAATGTTCGTTTCCTTTCTCGACTCTGTCCATACGCGTAGACGCCTCGATGCACGACCATATGATCATAGGCGGTAACCGCGCCCCAGTTTCTAAACTGACATCGAGTAAATGACCTTTGACCAACACCATGCGTGTTTCCGCTCGAGTTTATTGTTACACATGTAACTTAATTTAATTTAATTTAATTTCAAACATACTATGTTTGAACACAGAAAAACTGCCATTATCTGCAGTACATATCATTCATAGTCTGACCGAGAAATGTTCAATAGAAAACGAAGAAAATTACCCTGATTCCAACGTTAATCCGCATGCAATTTACTTGTGGAGGATTAGAGGTTTCATCTATCTTAATTTAGTCTAAAAAAAATGGACCCGTGACTCTTAATTCCTTAGTTTGTATCTTCCGCATGTTTTGCTATAAGGAAGGTGGCCTAACTATTTCACTTAAACTATCGTTAATCCTCCCACTGCTTTCTTTCCCAATCCTATAGCATATCAGCCAATAAGTCTACAAGACTTTTCAGTTGTTCTTTCTTTTTGTTCCGATCAACTGTGGAATCTGCAGGTCTATCCGTGCTTTTTGCCCCAACAGACGTTTGCCTCATTTGGACATCTTCGCTGCTAGGTGATTCCCTAGAAAAACCCTGATCTACATGAGTAGATCCAGACGTTTCGCACTTTGAGCAATCATCCTCGAACGTGGATGAAACATTATTTATACCACCGATTCTATCATCACTATCAATAGTTGACACGTTTTTATTCGCTATTTTACGTCGCGTCATGATGCGGCGCTCCATTAATGGAACATCAGACTCATCGTCTGATTCCACACGTTGGTGTCGATTTTTGTGCACTGGAAAGTCGGTCTGTTCCGCTCCGGATTCGTCATCCGAATCACTGGATTCTAAAGCAACCTTTGCGAAAGGAAAAGGAGGGAAGTCACATTCCTGTATGTGGGGTTGCTGCCTCTTTAGGTTTCTTGTCTGACACGGGATACATTTACCTACGAAATCATTTATTTCTCTAAGTAAACAAGGCCAGAAATACTTTTGTTTTATTGAGTGGAATGTCTTATCCACCCCCATATGGCCACTGTCATCATGGTATTGAACTAGCACCATTTTTCTAAGGTGAGATGGTACATACAGCCTGATGAGGGGTTCATCATCAGGTTGAGACAAATAGTACACCACCTCATCCATTACTATATATCTCTTCTGTTCTGCTTTGGTAGCCCTACCATTTCGTAATCTAATCTTCAGGTCTAAGATGTTTTTGTCTGATTCTTGCTCCCTGATTATGTCTATTCCTTTCAATGTGGGCTGTTCGGGTGCCTCTGATGAATTTCCGACATTTTTATGGGCTGCTAATTCTTCCGGCTCCATTAGGTTGGAGTTTATAACACTAACCAAGTAATTTCTATCATCTATATCTACTGGAGAAGCAATATGGTCTTCGTTCACATCAACAGCGCGTGATAAGAGATCCGCGCAAACATTATCCTTACCCTTAAGATACTGTATGCTGCAATTGTAGCCAGACATGCTCAGAGCCCAAGTCTGTATCTTCTTATTTTGTATGGGCGAGTTAAGTAAGTGCTCCAGGGGCCTATGATCAGTGTATATTGTGAATGTTGCGCCATGCAGGTAGTGATTCAGTTTTTGAAGAGCATAGTGTATGGCATAAGCCTCTTTCTCTATAGTTGACCACCTCGTTTGTGTGTCACTTAATTTATGGGACAATAAATAAATTGGTTTTTCTACATCCTTCCTATTTTCCTTATCGTACACCACCTGGGATAGGCATGCGCCAATCGATTGATCGGATGCGTCAGTATATAACCTATACGCCTTATTTGGGTTGGGATAGGCTAGTGTTATCATCTCCGCGAGCTTCGTTTTTAGTGTATCGAAAGCGGTTTGGCAAGCATCGTCCCATTGGAATCGTGCATATTTCCTTGTCAAATTGACCAGCGGTTCGGCTATATCAGAGAAATTTCTAATAAAGCTGCGATAGTATGAGGTCATCCCGATAAAAGCTCTTACTTGCCTAACAGTGGTTGGAGTAGAAATTGACTTTATAGCCTTGACTTTATTGAGGTCTGGTTGTATTCCCTCTTCACTTATCTTGAACCCCAGGTATTGGGTCTCTTTCTTAAAGAACTCACACTTAGCTGGCTTCAATTTAAGGTTGTGCTTACGTAGACTACTCAAGACTGTGTCTATATGTTTTAAATGATCTTCCACCGTATTTGAAAATATCAGAATATCATCTAAATATGCCAGAGCAAAATCTTCCTGTCCCTGTAAAACAACTGACATTAATTCCTGGAAGATGCCGGGTGCGTTTGCAAGTCCAAATGGCATAACATTAAAATGAAACAGACCCTTGTGGCAGGTGAATGCACTTTTTTCTTTGTCATCATCATGAAGCTTAACTTGCCAGTACCTTGATTTTAAATCAAGCTTCGAAAAGTACCTTGCCGAACCAAGTGATGCCAGTATATCATCGATGACAGGAAGAGGTCGAGCATATTTCTTTGTAATCTTATTAAGTGCTCTAAAGTCTACACAAAATCTCCTACCACCGTCTTTCTTATCTACTAAAACTACTGGAAAACCCCACGGGCTATTGGATCTCTCAATTACACCTGCCTGCATCATTTCGTCGATTGCTGAATCCATTGTCTTTCTTTGTTTGAGGGGTGTGCGATATGGGCGTTTTCTTATGGGCTCATGCGTTCCAGTGTCAATACGCATCTCCACAGTATCGGTTCTGCCCAGGTTTTTGTCGTCACTAACGAACATGTCCCTATTTCTTTTTAGCAATTTGTTAATTTCAGGCTTGAATTCCTCCGGTACATGTACCTGTTCCAAATCTACATCAGGACTTTTATTATTTTGTTTATCGGGCATAGTAATTTCAGTAATATTACCTGCCCTTTCCAATTTAGCCAGCGGACACCCCCGTCTCAAAGTGATTGCCTGGTTAGTGTTATTCATTATCAGCAACTGAAACTTACGAGACTTTGGCATTTTTACAACTGCGTTGGCTACTGATATACCACATAAGTTGCTAACATATCCACTACTCAGCTGTTCGATTTCATATTCTTTGCCACGTCCATTTCTCAGCCTGGTTAATCCCAGACAAGCATGCAGGTGTTGAGGTCTTAATGTTACTTTTTGAGCTAACCTAACAATAGAGGAAATATGAACATCCTCCTCTAATGCCACGTATTCTTCACCAACCTTCAATGCCCCCAAATCGAAATACATTCTCACCCCGTTCTGCATCAGCCAATCTCGGCCAAGTATAACGTTTCTATTGAGATTTTTCACGACTAAAAAATCATGGGGTATGGACTTACTTCCTATCTGGACCTGTAGATGACAAAGGCCTTCAACGTATAACGGGGATCCATTCGCAGTTCGAAGTTTAATGTCCCGCTTTTGCAGTTCAAGTCCCAGTCGCAATTTTTTAAATACCCTACAGCTTATAACCGATACCTCTGCTCCCGTATCTACCAATGCCCTATAAGGTCTACGTTCTATTCTAATAAAGATGGAATTTGGCGCGCCCATATTACCAACTATGTGCGTTGGTACCGCCTTGTTCCGTTCGTTGGGCGTCGCACGAACGGACCTCTGCCGTTTCCCGGGGCGCGTCTACAAAATTTCGCTATGTGGCCTTCTTTCCCACAATTCCAACACCTAACAACGCTCCCGTTCCTCTCCCGCTCACGAGTTTTGTATTTAGTTCCCCTATTACCACCTTTTCTATTGTTCTTATTCCTATTATTATCATTATTATTATTAGATTTAGCGGGGCTTACGGCTTCTATCGGTACCCGTCTCCGAGAGTGGCAAATTTCCATAGGCTCCTCTTCGTATTCAGAGTTTGCATCGAGTCGAATTTTCCATCTCAACTCAGATAACGCTTTCTGATAGGCAGCCTCTAGTGTTTGTGGCTCATCCTTCATAACTGCCATCTTTATTTCCCGATCCCTTAGACCTTTTATGAAAAATCCTAGAACTTGTTTTGTCACAACTTCATTCCTCCCGTCAACCCCAACATATGCGCCCTCCGCTAGGCGTACTACTCTCTGCATGTAGTCCTGCACACCTCTGTTCTACCCTGCTTAATGTTCACTAATTCAACTAACCGTGCGTCGGGGTCTAAAACCAATCCGTAATATTCCTTTAAAGAAGTTTTGAACTCCTTCCATGTGAGTTGTGGGTTATTAGAGATTAGTCTATATACATAGTGTCCAACAGTTCCCCTTGTTGTGAGAAGAGCTGCCTGACACTTGTCTTCTTCTGCCACGCGCACAACTTTAAAATACCTCTCCATATCCTCCAACCAAGCACTATAACCACCATCTTCTTTGCATGCTAATGGCTGTATATTTTTTAAAAAAGATTCTCCCCTTAAAGTGTTCGACACCGAACAAGCCACATTTCTCAATTCTAGGGTCAGACCTTGAACAAAATCGGCAAAAGTATGCTGTTCCATTTTTTTTTTTTTTTTTTTTAATTAGACTTATTATAAACTTATGAACAAGAGCAGAACACACACAAGATCGAATCAAAAGTCACCTACCTTTCGTTGATGTCGTCCGGTTGCTTTCTATTTTCGTCTTCTATCTGGTAGTTTTAATTCCGTTGAATTTCAATTATCGCCGTGGTAACCAAGCTCGTATCTATCTGTTTTGTTGTTGTTGTTGTCTTAAAACAGCAAGTCACTGGGCACCAATTTGCGTATGTTATATATCGCCGTACGACGACAAAACAACAAACACGCATATATAAAAATATAAGGTTATATTTTTATTAGTGACGACGAACCGTGTGGAATAGAGAACGGAAGGGTGAGAGCGCACACAGAATGGGTTGACGGGAGTGTAGTCTTGCCTGTGGTGTTTCTCTGCTTCCACTGGCCGTTCTCTGCTGGCGAATCCATGTGTCGAGGTCTTTATATAGTCTTCTAGAACCGGGACTTTCCTTCCGGTCCTGCCTCGCCCACGCAACGCCCACGTAATTCCCAGAGACACCTGTTCTGTTTGCCTCCGTAGTCATTTCCGCCGCTGTCGGAAATAAGGTCAAACGACATCCGCTCCGGCCTCGACAGGATGTGTTTCACAAACACCCGCCCTGCCGCTCGCCGACCCCTCCACCGACGGGAAACACCATCGCTTGCATCACTTCCTCGGGTGGGGCCAGATTGTTATATTACAGTAGTTCAGTCCTTGTAACCATCAAATAATGAAAAGTTTTTTTTTGTTTATTTTTGTAAAAATAGCTCCTGAAATGTTTCATCATTTTACATAATTTGTTTTTACCTGGGTTGATGAAATTTTATTGGCAGCTTTGCAAAATCCTTTTGTAGTCTTGACAAAGACCTCCAGCACCTGGTTATGTCTCTGTATGTAGCTTTTGAGAGAATTTCCACAACTAGTGAGAATTAAGCTAGCAGTTTTCTCATATGCATTTCATCAGTCAGATCTTATAAACTTCAACAATCTGAAAATGGTTGGCATTGTTAGGCTGTCATATACTGTCTTTACTTTAAAAAAATATCCTTTTTGTGTCCCTCAGTTTGAAGTCACTCAGTGTAAGTTGTCTTCCTGTCATGTTGTCTCACTTAGTATATGTGCTCCGTTTTTAAATTCAATCTTTTTTAACTATCATATTTCTTTTATTTCTTGTGATTTTCTTCAGCCACCAACACTGTACAAGTACAAAAACCAATAACTTTCTTCATCCTAAGATAGGATTCTCCATCTTCTACTGTATTCTTTACATTCAATTTTCATCCAGTTGCAGCAGACAATTGAACACCTTTCACTAAATGAGTTTTGAAAGTCTATCAGTGTTTTTCTTTCTTTTTTTTTTGTTTTTTAATAATACTTCACCTAGTCTTCTGAAAATAATAACAAGATAAGGGTAAATATGGGGTATTACAGGGTGTCCCTAAAGCTTAAGACTGGACACATAGGCAAAATTGTATTTTTGTAAGAAATTATATTTTAAACAATGATTTATTAAATTGGAATACTAACAAATAAAATCTTCAATATGATTTTCATCATTTGATAAGCTTTGCAAGATTCCCATGAAATCAATGCAATAATTTCACATTATCATCAATTTTAACACATTAACTCTTTATGCATTCACTCAAGTGTGTTGCATATGTTATTTTTATTGAGCACACCATCTCTTTTAACATATTCAAGAAAAAGAAGTTTAATATGTGAAGGTAAAAAATATAGTTAATGAGATTTCATATGTGTCCAGACTTTAGGGAAACCCTGTATTTCTACTCATTGTAAAAGATTTTTAAAATAAGTATAAATTCTTTTTTTCTTTTTTGTGATTACACTACAAACAGGAACTATTTTAGTATCAAATATAAAGTAACTAGCAGTATAGCCCGGTGTTGCTCAGGGGTAATGAAAGCTTTAAAACTAATCCATGGTCCTGGAGCTCAGACTCAGCCTAAAAAATATTTGTGTGAAGTTTGGTGAGAATCAGATAAAAATTGTGGATTTGTATAAAGGACATACAGACAGACACACACACAAACATCTTGCCTTTTATGTATATATATTATTGATTTTCTGCACTATTGTAAGAACTGCAACCTTGAAACTTCTGAATATCATTTCTTATGTCTTTGTCTATGAGTGTATCAAATTTGATTAAAATTGGACCACTCCTTCTATAACCCGATTTTTTCGATTGTCGATTTTCGATATTTATCGGGGGTACCTCAACACAAAACCTAGCTAAGAACACTCGCAGACGCTTATAGTACAACTGTGTAAATTTTCAAGAAAATTGGTTCAGTCGTTTCAGAGACTATAGGTAACGGACACACACACACACACACAGACAAAGTTCCATTTATAAATAAGTTTAGATAATAACTGTTGTATAAAATTAGTTAAAGAAAAGGGGAGGAGGAAAGAAGATGACAATGACTTACCATTCTAAAGAAAGCAAATAACCTTTCAAGAAACCAGAAGAAATTTACCCATAGTGCAAAACATTTGCATGGAAGAATTTCCTTGGCTGATAGTAGAATGGTCTAAACACTTAAAAAAATGCAGAAATAAGCATGTCCAAAGAATTCATACCATGCAACAACCAAAATGAGATCTTCTGTTTAATGAACAGTTTAATGAACAATTTAATGAATACAACCACCAAAATGACAGCTTGTGTTTGATCAACACAAGTAGGATTACCTGATGGGAAAAGTCTGATGTTGAAAAACCAAAAAAATTTTAATAATGCTAAGAAATCATCCTTGATGATCTTGGAGCAATCGATGTATGTTACAAATTTGCCTAATTAATACTATAAAGACAACAAAAACAAAATCTAGACAATGAAACAAAATCTGGTTCTGGCTAATTGCACAGTTCAACAGGCATGAAAGCAGTCCCAGCAAGCCCCTATGAAGTGCAACTAGGGCATAGTGTCCCCAGTGAGACACTGCTGGCCATCCACTGCATCTCTGGCTGTCCTGATTTTTTCTTGCCACCTGGTCCAGATGGGATAAGAAAGCGAGGCTGATGACCATGCGTAACACTCCCTCACTTAAAAAATATTAACATGCAAGTCATTACTTCACCCCTCACCATGAGCACCCATAAGTTTCTTAGAAATAATGCATGAAGAAAAATGATTGTCTTTGCTCACAAAGGACAAACATCAATCAATCATCACTCCTTAACAAGCAATATTGGTGTTATTTAAACGTAAAATAATGATGAATTTATTGATGATGATGATGATGATGAATTATTGGTGTTATTTAAAGCTTTGATGTTGAATTGTATAATGCCACATTTCTTAAAAAGATTGGGACGGCTACCAAAAATATTATTTTACTAACAAAGATGAAACTTTAAGCAGTAGAGATGTGATTCTACCAAAGAATGCTGAAAATGCAATACAAAGAATGCATATTGATATGTCTCGGAAAGGGATATATATCAATACAAGGTAATTGAGTGGTTTAGGCAAATGTAACTGGGTAGGTCAATCTAGTATGTAGACGTAATCATCATATGCAGTGTCCTGAGATGTAGGCATAGTCAATAAATGTAGTAGATCTCTAGTGGAAGATCTCTAGATCTCTCTCACTCACTCCGGATGTCCTTGCCTTCATCTGTATTTATGGCTGATACCAGCCAATCACATTCCAGTGTGGGGGAACCAAGATATATATATATTCATTACCTATTCATTACATCACATACAAATAATATAAAGATACACACAAAGAATGCTGAGAATACAATGGATGAAATATATAAGCAACAACAAAGTTTTAAGGAAAGTGAGAATGAAATGGAAACTTTTGCTTAAGATCAGAAAGTGACAACTTAAATTTCTGGGACACAAAAAAAATTGAAAAAATTTGACACTCATAGGACATATTAAAGGCAAGAGAAGTACAGGAAAACGGTAAGTAACATATTATAGAAAATTCAGTCATCTAGGTGTTTTTTATATTACGAATCCAAACGTCTGAATTCCAGACAATAATAAAATAAAAGTAAACAATACATGGGGTGCCTGTTAAATATATCATTGGTATTTACAAACATTTATATTAATTCAAAAGAGTTGAAGAGGAGTAAAAATAAGCTTTTTGTTAAGTTAAAGTCTTTGATTGTTGGTCACTTAGTACCATACGTGATACATGCTTGGGCGATCATGTCTCGAAAGAGACATGACTGACTGGGTTGATGATTATCCCGCAGTAGGTTGCCATTGCTATCTGCAGTAGACTGGTTGCCAGCCAAGACTATAGAACCCAATCTGTTCTATTATTTAACCCATAACTGGAGGAAAGAGACAGATTAATACCTTTCCTAAGGGTATTTGAGCATAAGTGAATGCAAGGAATTCAACTGGAATTCGAACTCGGCTCCCTGATTTACTGTTCCAAGTTGATATCTACTGCACCACAACGCACATTCGTTGGTAGACAGAACAAATTGTGGTTGAAAAAAGAGTTTTATCGTTAGTGAAGATTCAATGATTGTCTTTGTTGTTCCTGTTAGAGATGATTTATTTAAAGCCGCCAACATGATTCTGTCAGCAAACACTGGAGAAATGGGAAGAAAATGTTATGTAGCCACGTCTTCTCTATAATTCACAGAACAGTCAAATTTTTACTCTTTAAAAGTTGAAATCTGAGGGATTTTATGAGAATTTTTCCTGAAAAAGGCTTGAGAAAAATAGGATTTTAGTTTTATTTTGTCAAATATGGTAATAAGGGGGGCAATCTTTCAGAGCTATAAAGGATAGGTGGTGGGGAGGCATATTCACTTCCCTGAAGAAGCGATATTTTTTTTTTAATCATTTCACACCAAGCAAGTCATTTCACTGCCACTGTTGCACAGGGGGTTACATAGGGGAAAGTGATGAGAAAGAGTGGTTAGATATAGGAAATGTCAGAAGGAGGGTGATAGATGGGTAAGGATACCAAGGATGAGGGTTGCGTAGATGGGAAGAGTGTTTGAGAGAATAGGTGTGAGTGAGTGTGTTAGGAGGTGTTTATTGACCTTACATTTAGACTCTTGGAGATTGTAGCTGTCGGGGAAGCAAGTATACAGAAGGAAATCCCACAGGTGGGAAGTGCAAGAAAAGAAGCTGTTGGAGAAGAAATTGCAGTTACATCTTATCTGTTTCACTGTAAAAGGGTGGGACCTAGTTGCTAATCTAGTATCTCATGCAAATTCATATCTAGGGGGCACCAGTGATCTAAATTCATCGGAGCAGAAGCCATGAAAGTATTTATAGTAGAGGCACAGGGAAGCTTAGTCATACCGGTGAGAGAGTGACTGCAGCCTGTCTGCCAAGTCAGTATCAATCACATTACAGATTCTTTGTTGTATTTTGTCAAGAACCCTGAGGAGAATAGCAGGGGCACCTGACCAGATGTGGCAGCAGTATTCAATACACAGGCAGATGGTAGATTTATAAATGTGCAGGATAGATTCAGACGGGAAAAACTTCCAGGCCCTGCACAGAGAGCCGACTTTCATAGCAGCGGATTTAGCAATGGATTCGATATAGTCATTCCCCTTGAGGTCCGCTGAAAGTGTGAGACCAAGGAGGTGTAGTGTTTTACTCTCTGAGAGGCCTATGCTAGTGGGAGGTAGGAGCGATTGTCTATGTAGCAGTTTCGTTTTGGAAGCATTAAAATTTATGAGCCATTTCCTACCCCAGTCCACTACGGATTAAAAGTCACCATTTTTTAAAATACTTACTGATTAAATATTCTGTAATTATCTGGTAAATAATATCTTATATACCAACAGTGGCCATGATAATTAGGGGATTAAATAAGAGCACAATTAATTTATATGAAGTAATGAAGTTAAATTTACCAACAGAGCATATAGTATTTTTCAACTGTTTTCAAACAATAAAAGGTAAGAAGTAACAATGACCACAGTTTTGAACATAACTTAAAAGATTATAGGCATTTTATTTCCATCAATGGAAAACTTGATTTACTTAAAAGATAATAATAGCTTAATGATACAAGTCTTAAAAATTAATCCACATCTGGAGAGAGAAGAGGTGGAATCATATCTTTCCCAAGGGTATTTGTGCATAAGTGAATATAATGACCTCAGCAGGAATTGGAACTTGGCTTTCCAATTAACAATTCTAAGCCAGTGCCCATTATATCAACCATACATCCAAACTTATGGCAACTAGTATTCCCAAGTAGTTAACCATCTAGATATTGACCAGGCTCAATGTTGCTTAACTTTGATGATCATACAGAAACTGGTATTTCAATGGGAAGTGGCTGTAAGCCCCTTTTATTAAGAATAGTCTATGACATTTAGTACACTTAATTCTTGCCCAACAAAAAAATCATTATCAATAGATCATGAGATGTTTCATAGGTGATCTCAACACTGCCTTAAGTTGTCAATAGGATCTTCAGTGGAAGTGAGAGGCAAATTGTAACCAATGATGATTATGGGGCAAGCAAAATTAATTATTGTTAACCACACCAAATGTATATCTTGATAAAAAAGTTATGCTATGTATATTATATAATGAAAAAAGAGCCTTTTACTATAAGCCAGAAAATTAAATGATTGATTTGAACAAGTACTGTTCCTTAGCAATTGAAGACATCAATTGACAAATGACCCTCATGTCACATGTTTCTTTGATGACCATGCAAAAATTATTATAACTTGGCTGGGAGGTTTTGATTCAGCCACAGTATTTAATAGATATTGCATCTTCAGATTACCCTTTAATTCAATCTTTACAGAATTCTAAATGAAAAAAAATTTAATTCTCTGGTAAACAGCAAAAGGTACAACAGGCAGTTGTCTGTTATGAAAAATGAAAATTTCTGGAAAGATGAAAATCATGAAAAATATTTCAGAAATTTCTAGAAAGTTCTAAAAATTAAATTTCAGAAACTACAGTATATTTACTTCTATTTTCACAAAAAATAAGCATCTATGTACATAAAAGGCAAGATGTTTGTGTGTGTGTGTTTGTGTGTGTGTGTGTGTGTGTGTGTCCTTTATACAAATCCACAATTTTTATCCGATTCTCACCAAACTTCACACAAATATTGTTTAGGCTTCCAGTCAGGTCATGAGTGACTTATTTTTTCTGATTTCCCCTCAATATCGGAAATCAATACCCCAATATCCTATCAGGTCTGATCAAGATCAGGATTTCAGCCCTTTCATTGTGGTTCTTGCTGCAGAATTTGCTCTAAATTGGTAAAATTATAGTTTTTAGTCTCAAATATTAGTAGATTTTTTACAGACGACTCATTTTCCCCGATTTCAATTTATTTTGGTTTTTGCTTTGGGTTTTGCTCTAAGTCGGTATAATTGTAGTTCTTAGTCTCAGCCATGATACAATTTACTCAGAGGACTTATTTAGCCTTCAAAATTAAGTTTGTGACGAAAAACTTATTTGACATCGATGCCAGAAATCAACATTTGACTTACATCCATTCATTTTAGTAAGTTCTACAGCTTTGAGATCAACTTTTCAACAGCCTATGTTTTTTGGGCCAACGTCCAATTTAATGGAAGAAAAGTTAGAAGATTGAAACAGCCAAGTCATAATTTCCAAAATTTTCTCCTTTTTTTTTTGGCTCAACTTAATTTTGGCATCATTTAGAAGAGTGTTTTGGATCGTTGTTTTTTTGAAAGGTGAATTTTTTTTTCAAATTATGCATAAACCAAATGGCATAGCATGTTTTTTTTCAAAATTGAATGATATTGTTGTTTTTTCATGATTTCCTTGACCTGAATCAAATGTCTCTGCAGAAACACCCACACCATAACAGACCCACTACAATGCTTAACTGTTGGAGCCACATATTTATCTCATCTTTCTTCTCACATACACTCTCCTCTTATTATCAAAAAGTTCAAATTTGAACTCATTTGTTCACAGTACATATTGCTAAGCTTTCAATGACCAGTTCTTATGTTTTTTTGCCCATAACAGTTTTTCTGGTCATTCAACTCCCTTAATGGTGGTTTCTTGATGGCTATGCACTCTGATCCCTGCTGATCTAAATCAATTTTTCACAGTTGAGAGTGACACTGGTTGCTGTTGATTGGAATTAAGTTCAATTGTCAAAACTGGAGCAGTTTTTCTTCTATTTCTTTGGATTTCAATAATTAAGTGTTTGTCTTCACAAGCTGTTGTCAGTTTTGGGGCTTCGGTTCTTTTTCTTGCAAAATTTGCACCAGTTTCTAACTGCCATTGCAACAAATATTATACACCATATCTAGAATTTTTTTCATCTTTGTAATTTATCTTTGAGAGAAGTCTTCAATTTGTACCCACACCTCAATGCTTAGCTGTTTTGGTTTTGCAATTTTATGCAAATTACTTTTAAATTAAAAAATAAATAAAAAAAAGATAATGGCAAAATCTGCTTTTCTTCAAAGACAGTTATATCTGTTTTATTTACAACATTAATTAGTGCTGAGTTAAAATTTACAATGGGTATTAACATTTAATTTTATTGAAAATTTTGGTCATCTCAAAATGTCTACTGACTGGTTCACGATGAAAACAAATTATAATGTTTTTCATACAAAATATTTGCCTAATTTAGAAATTCTAAATGAAGTTAAATTTTAACCTTTTGTTAGTAACAGGAGCCTGAAAAAAATTTAAAAAAGAAGTAAATACACTGTAGTTATTTAAATTTTATGAGGAAAAGTCAAAAATCATTCTCACATAAAGATATGTTGTGGCAAAAGTGCGAGTAATTTTTACTTACCCTTGTATTTTTACTTTAAAAAATATAAAAGTATCTAATTTTAAGGTATTTTTAAAGAAATGCAGAGTAGACCTAAGCTTTTCACATGTAGTATATATATATATATTATAAATTATACTTTAGAACATGTACAAACTACAATCTACTACAAAATTGTATATTTAGTTTTGACATTGAAAAGACAATGTCTCCGAAACTAAATGTACAATTTTGTAGTAGATTGCAGTTTGTACATGTTCTAAAGTATAATTTATAATAAATATTCATTGCTCTATTTCTATATTGAGCATTGTTTTAAATTAATTTTTTTCTTTGTTTTTTATTCATTTGGATTTTGTATATATATATATATATATATATATATACACACACACAGTGGAAATGGAGTTTTAGAAGTTTATTTTAAATAGACAGACCCTCACATGATGCCCAACCACACATATCATGTGATAGCTTTAAATAATGCCCCTTTTTCAAAAACACAAAAATTATGTAACAGTCAAAACACAAGGATAAAATAACAATATCAGAAAAATAACATCCCTTAAAATGCCCAGTGAAGTGGCTGAAAGCGCTTGGAAAGTAAAAAATTATAGAATATTTTTACACTACTTATCTTCAGCAAAAAGAAAACATGTAAGAATACTGAAAAAATTAAATAAAAAATTAATAAAATCTTCCTTGTCAGTCGTTTTTAACGAAACATGTTTAAAAGAAAGATTGCTGCCCAAATATACATTAATATATATATATATATATATATATATATATATATATATATATATATATCTTCACTGTTTACAACTTTCACAATCTAATGTGAAATCTAATTATGACTAATAGGGAAAAAGGATTGACATCATACTGAAAGGAAAAGACAAAGCCAAATTTTGCAATCCAGTTTTAATTATTTTCTAACCAATGAAAGGAAGTGATTTACAAAACTGAGAGAAGTTAACAAGCCTATGTGAAAAAAGTGCTTTGATATATATATAGAGAGAGAGGAAAAGAAAGGTGAGATGGGAACATAGATCAGATAAAACACTGCCACAATGTAAGGGAGGAATTTCAAGCCACTGAACCAGACGTCTCAACAACATACATTCCATCTCCTTCTCCTTCTTATGTGATATTTTCCTTATCTTTTCTTCTTCATCCTCACTATTCTTGCAGTCATCAAAAAAGAAGAAGAAGACAACAACAACATTAAGACACTTCAACCGACTCTTAAAAATTAATGTCGATAAGTACAATTTTTCTATATTTAAGTTAAGCAAACTTTCCTTTTCACTTTCTTACAAAACGAAAGAAAGGAACACAGATTTTATTACTACCCTGTTAAATTTTTTCTGGATAGACACATTTCACTACAACTATGAACTTTAGATTCATTTAACTCTGTACTACACTTTCTCTTTGAACATTTACACAGTTAATAATTTGACTTCCTACAAATTGATGTTATTCTGTTCTGTAATTTTCTATTTATGCATACAAACGAAACACTTATATTCTTCTAATCTGGAATAAATTGGGGAGTTCAGTTATATTTGATGCAAGGCCAGTTTAATAAACATGTTTGATCTCTCTACTCTATATATATATATATTTATATATATATATATATATATATATTTCCAGGTGAAAAGGACTCAAGGTTTTTTTTTATTTTGAGTGCTCTGGCATTTATTTTATTATGAACAGTCCTCAATATAATGAGCATTATAGAACTTAATATAATTATATAGTTATGAATTGTACATTGCGACACGAAATGTTTCTATGTTTCGAGATAGATTCTCATCATCAGACAATGTTGCTGTTGATTGTGCAGATGATTTACATTTAAATGACAAAAACCTTTGGTTTACTGTGTATGTATGTGGGAAGATATAAAAATTTACATGTGTGTTTCTTTTGGCTAATCAGAATGGAGATTCATTTTGGGATTTGGCCCCAAAGAATATATACTAACCAACTTTTCTCTTTTTTTCTTTTTTTCTCCCTCATCCTTCGCTTTTCCCTTGTTTCTTTTCCCTCCTTAACAGTCAAGATGTTAACCTGCCTTTCACCTGATCTTATCATTTTCCCTTCTTTCCTTTCAGTTTTATTACTTTTGATGTGATATTCTCATTGAGTACCAATTCTATTTTTTTGTTTACTTATCATTTTTAGTCTATTTATTTGTCGTAAAGTTTTTTTTTAAAAGGAAAGATTTTTTTATAAATATAATTTTTTAGTCTATCTATTTATTTGTTGTAAATTTTTTTTTTATATAAAAAGAAAGATTTATTTTAAAAAATAATTTTATGTTCCAATTTATTTTTATGTAGTTCGTCAGTAATTATTTTTCTTAAGCACTTGTTGGTTATATGCATGTTATTTCATTTAGATTTTATCCATTTTCTAATGTGAATAATTTGCAATGTCTACATATGACATTTATTTTGTTGCATTTATTTAATAGATTTTTATTCTTAAAGGATTTAATAATAAATAGTTTTTCATATAAACATAATGAACATGTTCATTTAAGGACTTATATGCTTTAGCTTCTTTTAGAATTTTCCACTTTATTGTGGGTGTTTTTTTTTTTGTTTCCTTTAGGTACCAATGATATTTCGATAGGGATGTTCTATTTTTGTATTTGTTATTATTAAATGAAGAGGTGTGCTGGTAAATTCGCTGCTTTTTAGTGTTTTTAGTACTCCCTATATAAATTTTTATATTATTTGGGTTTTCCTTTGAGGATATTTTGCATTGATATATTATTGATTCTGTTAAGCACCTGTTTTCTAACGGACAGTCTATGGGGTTTTTACAATTACTTTTTTTCTTGTCTAAATTGTTATTTTCTGTTATCTGGTTGTTTTTATTGATTTTGTTGAAGTTTTTTAAAATATTATTATTGTGGTTTTTTATAATTCTTTCTAGATTATTCATACAACTGTAACTGTAACTTAATTTTTTCTAGATTATTCATACAACTGTAACTTAATTTAATAGTGTTTTTATTAAAGATCTTACTTAGTGGATTTTTTTCTGGAAAGTGTTTCTCAATCTCCTTTCAACCAGATGAGTAGTAGTAAATTGGGGAAAAAGTTCCTCATAATAATTAATGTAAATCATCTGCACAACCAATAGCAACATTGCCTGATCATGAGAATCTATCTCAAAACATAGAAATTTCTGTGTCGCAATGTACAATTAATTCATAACTATATATATATATATATATATATATATATATATATATATATATATAAAATATTTTAAATGGGGTATCTGGAAGCCTCACAGTATCAATGCTGTGATAATGCTCTGCATTACTAGCAGAGGATTAGGCACAATTTGAAAGTAGAAAAAAAGTAATGAGTAATGCCACTGATGTGCAGGGGGCTACATAGGAGTGAAAAGATTGGAAAAGAGAAAACCAGAAACCGCAGTTATTTAATATGTATATTTGACTATTAGCAGATATTTATTCAGGTATAAATAAAAAAGAAAAGTGACCATAATAAAAGTTAGCTTGTACTTTGATATTTCTGGTTGGTGGAATTTTCTCTCTTCCTCTCAGGTTCATTGCTGTGTGGCAACTGATGTATGATAAATGGTGTTTTAAACAGAAACTAAGAATGAGTGTTAGAGGAGGGGGGTAGAATATCATCCCAGCTGTTACATATTGGTGTAACTAGACCATGAACAAATTAAAACAGAGAAGTATATGCCCTTTGCAAAGAGTAAAATTACTTCAGCAAATTTATGAAATAAGTATTGTATGAAGTTCAATGTACTAAGCTGTTCTCCATTCTATTTTTCTTTAGGCTTTGATGCTCTCAGTCATGTGAATTTTAGAAATACAGTTCATATAGGCAGCAATACATATAAATTAGAAGGATTCAATGACAGTGCTTCAGGGAAATAATTTAAAACATAATGGCTGGCTACACTAGTTTTTCAAGAATGCTCATATGTGAGGGCTGCTAGCCGACCTCTGTCGCAGACACCTGCTCAGACACATTTGTGTTTGTTCAATTCCCTCAGAGTCCACCTATGGTTTATGCAGAAACTATTATAAAAATTATTTTTAATAAAAAAATTGTATGAAGAAGAAACATTAAAATGTAATTGTGTAAAAATTAATATAGAAATTATTTTAATAAAATAGTTAATATTAAAATTGTATGAAATTCTAAGAAAATGTTGAAATGTGTAAAAATTATTTTCAGTAAAAAAGATAATAAATTGCATGAAAAACTAAGAAAATTAGAATGTTCTAACATGGTTACTTTTTCAAAGAAGTTACCAAAATGAAGACAGATGGTTTATGACAAAAAAGAACATGAATAACAATTGATTTGTAAAGATTTAAAAAAAAAAAAAGCTTTAAATGTATGTTATAAAACTAGATGATTCATAAAAATCTGTCAAAAGGAACAAAACAGTTTAAACATTCTGTCATATTCTCATAAACTATGCCTCTTATTTATTGTTCTGTAACCATTTACTTTGAGTGGCTTTTAGGCCTTGTACAATGTGAACATTATTGTACAAAAAAATGATTTACAAAATAGAGCTCAGCTTTGATGTTGTCAAACTAACCAAATTTAAATTGCGAACAGGTACAGGTTGATTGGATAACAAAAAAAAGTATTTGGGTTTTGATTTAATTAGAGTCACTTGTTTACTATATGAGAAGAAAAATTTTCACTGCAAATTCAGAAAGGTATATACCACACAAGGGTGAGAAGGCTTTGATGTAGGACCAGTATGGATTCAAGCACCCAGGTGAGAAAAGCTGTGACCTAGGATGATAAAAAATGCTGCTGCTACTGTTGGAACTGAGGAAGAGAAAAGAAAGAAAAGAAGAATTCTCTTTATGGTAAATGTCATTTCTAAAACTCTGACAGAATATTTGAGAATATTCCAAAACTCTGAATATTTAGTCTAAAGGACCCAGATAACCAACTTCTCTTGAATTAAATTACCTCTTCCTCATCCTCATCAATTTTCAACCTATAAACCTTCAATATTTTGAATTGTGAATGTTTCAAAATAAGTAAAGTTCTTTTGTTGCTAAGAAATTGATTTCTATGAATTGTTGCCCTAAAAGAAAGTTTTTAAAATTCATTTGATGCTAAAAAAACTTGTTTTCATGAACTGTTGTTGTCTAAGAGAAAGCAAATTTGAAATTTGAAAGAACTATTAACCTGCCTTGGTCGTTTGAGGTGAACAAGGGACATTTTGTGCAAGCTTTATATTGTAATTTGTACAATTGTATGTTATCAAACTATTTTTGTCATTTTAATAAATATTTGTTTCTTAACAAATTTCACCTTGAGTTAGAGTCTTGCTTTTCATTCTTTTTCTTCTCTTCTATGTGCCTTGTCCTTTCAGGACATAGGCAATCATGTCTCCCTATCCCTGGTGGTTCTTAGCATGCTTTCTCCTGTAATGTCTCGCAGACCCTGTTCTGTCATCCACCTGCTCAGGCCCTTCAAATATGTTATCCACTGCTTTCCTCTGTCTCTTTTTCCCTCTATCTGGCCTGTTAGTATCAGGTTCTCCAAGCCCTCCTTCCTCATTACATGTTCCAGGAACTTCAGTTGTCTCTTCCTGATGCTCAATATTAATTTCCTTTTCATTTCCATTCTTTTCAACACCTCATCATTGCTCACACGCTCAGTCCACAATATCCACAGCATCTTTCTGTAGAACCACATTTCAGATGCTTCAAGTTTTTCCTTCATCTTCGAAGATATTGTCTAACATTCACTGCCATATTGAAGAACTGACATCATATAGCAATCCAGTACTCTATTCTTTGTTTCTAGTGAAAGTTTCCTGTGTCTTAATACTTTGCTCAGCTTCTGGAATGCATCCTTTGCCATGCTAATTCGCCTTTGGATCTCTGTATCACACTTCCTGTCTTCAGTTAGAACACTCCTCAGATATTTAAACTTTTGTACCTGCTTGATTTTAACATCCCCCACCTGTATTTGGCACTTTGGGCTTCTCTTTTTTGCTGCATTAGCACCTTTAAAATTACTTGTAAAAGGAAAGATAGAGAGATTTGAAATCCTCCTCTACTATCTTTTCCCATCCCATTTTTTTATTTTTATTATGCTGAATGGGTCTTAGTTACAGTTTATGAGTGAGAGAGTACAAGCTCATGATTGGCAGTTTGAACAATGCTAGTACACTCAAAAACTCAATCATGAGGAATTGGGATTAAAGCATACAAAGTACAGAACTAGAATTAGCTACAACTTTCCATATTATTTTTAGAGTGTTGATTGCTAAAAAGGAGATAGAAATCATTATACATTTCTAATTCATGAAGAAATAATTCTCAACTAATTAATAATTTATAATCAATAAGAATTTACTGAACCTCTGTATTAAATTTTTTAAAAGCTGTGACCTAAGATGATAAAAAAACTGCTGCTACTTCTACTGATACTGCTGTTAAAGAAGAATGTGAAAGAAAAGGAAGACCTTTTAAAAAAATATAAGAATTCTTTTTATGATGAATGTCTTTTCTAAATCTGGGAGAGTTTGTCATATTTTTCAGAACGCCTGTTTCAAAATCCTGAATATTAATATAAAGGACCCAGAGTACCAGCTTCAACCTAGTTAGGTCAATTCTTTATCATCCCTTTCAATTTTCAACCTTTGAACCTTCAATATTTTGAATCGCGAACTTTTCAAAGTAAGTAAATTTCTTTTGTTGCTAAGAAATTGATTTATATGAAATGTTGCTCTAAAGGGAATTTGTTAAAACTTCTTTGTTGTTAAAGAGAAAAAATGTTTTCATGAACTGTCCTTGTCTAAGAGAAGACAAAACTTGATTTGGTTTTAAGCTTGACACATTTACTGCTTTAATGATATTTTTGGTGAGATTGTAACAGATAAGAAATTAATTAAAATCAACCTTCTTCACTTTTACAAAAATTCACAATGTGTGAAATCCTGGTTTTTCCAAATAGAAAAAGGATTGACCATGTGCTTAAAGAAAAAGTAGAACCCAGAATTCGCAAGTAGGTGTTAAAATGATTTTTGATGAATGGGAAGACTTGCAAGACCAAAAAGCACTTCATGAGTTAAGTGTGAAAAATCTAGATTACAATAAAAGGACTTCATCAGTCAGTCAGTCAGACAGAGAGTCAGATGGGTGCTGCAAGATGAAACATCTAAAATGTAACTTCAACTTCAAGCTACTCTGGATATTGTCCTCTTTCTCTTTCTCCTTATCTCTTTCAACAATTACTAATACAAACATTTTGTACAAACTCTACTCTTAACTTCTTAATAATGTTTCTAATTGCACATTAACTTCTACAACTCATGTTATTCTTTCCTTTTAATAAATTTTTATTTTAAAATTCAAAATGTATATTTTATTATTCCACTCTTCTACACTAACCCACACATTCCAACTGACAACCAACCTTCTGGTGATAAAAACCTTCTGATAATAATTATGATGATAATTATGGATAACACTTGTAAATTGTGGGGAGTTCGGCTAAGTAAGACACAAGGCCAAATCAAAAAAACATTAACCAGCTCCCCAATAGCTTCAAGATATAATTGTATATTTTTTACCATAAAAAAGCTTGTTGTACAACTTTAATGATATTTTGGTTGCGCTATTATAGCTATTATATTTTTCAATATGGAAAAGTTTGACTTAATTTAAGTTTGACAACTTTTCTGATTTAAAAATATTTTTGTTGAATTATTGAAGATATTTTATTGATGACATGGAAATGCCAATTTGATTTTCAGCATTACGCTTTTTCTGCTTTAATGTTATTTAAAGTCAGCTATTGTAATTACATTTTTCAACATGGAAATGCTGATTTTGTTTTAAATTTGTCTTTAAATTTTTACATTAAAAAAATCTTAAAGCTTTATTTTGATATTTTAAAACAAAATTGGTTCATTATAAATTGTATTTCATTTCATTAATTTTTACAAAATATTTCAGTAAATATGGAAGAAAAAATTCAACATTTTTATGTTTTTTTACTTGTATTTATTCAATTTTAAATATAAAGAAACTGAAGGTACAAAGAATGAAAATTCCACATTTGTGGCCATTGTTGTTAATGAATAAAGATGTGACACGATAACTAGGCGTATATTAAGGTGGATTTGTAAAATATGTATTTTATTATAATAGATTAAGAATAGAAAATGGTTAAGAAAAATAGTTTAAAAACATGTGTTTCATTTAACAAAAGTACTAAGTGAAAAAGAAAAGGAAAAAAAATAAATAAATAAACGCTTTTTCTTTTATAAGTAAATTTGCAGAAGAGAAAAGGGCATCAGATTACTGTTAAATCCTACCAGTCTTCCAATAAAATATTTGACTAAGTGATTTGATGTGATAGGTGACCAGGTCAAAAACTGTCTTTACTGTATCTTGACCACACATTAAGAAAATAAAGAAAAGATAATAGAATTTTCCCTTTCTCCAGGCAATCAAAAAATGCTAGGTTATAGGTTAAGTGTCAGGGCTATAAAAACATCCGATGACCTTCACATGAAGCTTTATTAAGATAAAAAGATAAAAAAATCCTGGAAAATATGTTGTTGGAGCTGAGTGCAGACGGGATGTCTGCAAGATGTTTACACATCAAAGAAAGCAAAATTTAAGTACCTTGAAATTTTGGACTTACAGTCGCCAATGCTTATCTTTTGTTTTAACCCAGTGGTCTAGTGGACTTCCGATTATTTCAATATAAATACAAGTGATTTTTCCAAGTCAATCAGTTCAGTTCAGACAGGTGTGTGCTTGAAGAAGCTACGTGTGTCAGGCACAACAAAGAAGGAAAATTCCGTTCATCTGAGTCAGTCGGTTCGGCATTTGATCTCCATTAATTAGAGTTAAAGCTGAGTGTCACATCACCTGCCCCAACTGTAAGACTAACTCTGAATGAAATAAAGCATCGATTTAACTCATCCAAGTTGTGGAAGTTCATTCCTTATAGTTTATCTTGAGACTTGGACTTTTTAAACCAACCTCCGGCAACATCACAACGTAGAGAACGGCCGCCAAAGAAATTGCTCAGACCTTCATCTGGGGTGTTACAAAGAATAAAAATTTAGTTTTAAAAATTTTGTGAGTGGAGATTTCAGTTCAGAAAGCCAGATGAGATATAGAAAACATCAATAATGAAATTTAAAAATTGTTTTTCATGACAATGTTCAAATTTCATTACTAATGGAAAACCTCAGTTAGAGAACTTATAGAAACTTTGATTTATTAATTGAAAATATTTTAAATAATTTCAGAACAAATAGTAACAAAAAAATCATAAATAGATTTAGTGTAGATTGAATTAGAAACAAAAATTGGAGTTCTGGATGCCTGCATTAATCACATTTAATAGTATAAACAATTATTCATTTTTGCATCATATCAACACTTGTTATAATAACTAGAGAACATCTGTATGGCAGATGTGAAGGAGAAGTCAAAACATTAACCCCAGACTGCTTTATCAACTCTGAAAGTTTATGGTGAGCATTTAATAGAACAATAAGTGTATGGTATATAATAGCTTCCTTCAAAGTAACATTGACTGAAAACTATCAATGATAAAATTCAGAATTTATTGTCGAAAATGATCCAAATTAGAAGACTTTTAGAGATTTTCAATATATTGATGCAAAACGTTTAAAATCATTTCAGAACAATTAGTAAGAAAAAATTAATAAATAAGTTAATTTATTGATACCTCCATTAATCATATTTAATAGTAAGAAATTGATTTGTGTTTGCATCATATCATCACTTGTGTTGAAAAATAGGTCATGGGTTACAACTGGAGAACACCAGCACAGTATCTGAATGTGAAGGAGAAGCCAAAACATCAACCCAGACTGTTTCATCATCTCTGGATGTTTATGGTATTTAATGAAACAATAATAGTTTGCTACATTAGAGCCTTCCTCAGAGTGACTCATGTAGAACGGGAGATCCTGGCCAAAACCCTCAATGATTTGTTATGGGAAAATGGTTAAAAAATCTTCTGGAAATCTTCAATGTGTTATTGCTTAATATTTAAAATCATTTCAGAACAAGTAGTAATGCATTCAACACTCAGACATATGGTAGTGTGTCACTTGTATAATGATACCATCTGCCATCATGTTGCAAAAATTATGTTAAAATTATGTTAAAGTTAAATAAGTTATGTTAAATTATGTTAATAAGTTATGTTATGTTATGTTAAATTATGTTAATAAGTTATGTTATGTTATGCTATATTAAATTATGTTAATAAGTTATCTTATGTTATGTTATCTTAAATTATGTTAATAAGTTATGTTATGTTAAATTATGTTAATAAGTTATGTTATGTTATGTTAAATTATGTTAATAAGTTATGTTATGTTATGTTAAATTATGTTAATAAGTTATGTTATGTTAAATTATGTTAATAAGTTATGTTATGTTATGTTATGTTAAATTATGTTAATAAGTTATGTTATGTTAATAAGTTATGTTATGTTATGTTAAATTATGTTAATAAGTTATGTTATGTTAAATTATGTTAAAGTTAAATAAGTTGATAATAAAGTCTTTATTACACTCTTCTTATTTATCAATTTCTTGCCTCAAGATTACCAAAAGTTCAAACATTTGAACCACTCTTTTATCAATAAGAAGTACTTCAATCAGAATTAAATTTAAGAATCCTGTTACTTTCTTCATTCTCCGAATGAAAACTTTTTAGGAAGTGGAAGAACAAATGGCTACTTGTGTAGAATTAATGTCATGAACAGTATTTACATTATTCAGACTATTGTCATCATCTTTGTTGCCATTTTTATGACGTTTCGGCCACTGTATGCTCTGGCCTTCTTTAGGTGCTAGGAATTTTGAACCGAACCCTTTATTACAATCACTGGGGTATATCATTCTCATTCCTTGCATAAAGCCTCGATTGAAAGTCATGAGTTATCTCCCTCTAACCCTGCAAGTTACTTGTTCACCACTGCTGTAGCCTGGTATTCAACTCACAACTCTAAGAATCAAGTCAGGAACTAACCAACATTTATATCCACTGGGCCATGTGTCCTTAAGCACACGAAGAAGGCTGGAACATACAACGGCCAAAACATCATACAAATGGCAACAAAGATGAGGACAATAGTCTGAAGAATCTAAATACTGTAAATACTACCGCATCATAGAAATATAGACAAATGTAATGAAGCTTAAGTAGAATATTTTTATTGGATAATGTAGAAAAGAAATGAACCAACAAGACAAGAGTCTTGGAACTGCATATGTTTGGTACAGTGAGAATAACTTGTTTTCCCATAGTTCACTTCTATGTTCATTTCTCTGTCATCAGATGGATTGTCCTTTTGATGAATTGAGTTGGCCATTAGGGGAAACTATGAGTGATGGGTGCAGGTGGAATACTGATACATTTGAATAGCTATGATTATACTAACTAATTTGCATATTTATGATATGTACTGTACAACAAATACAGGCAGTGTTGTTATTGTTATTTCAGTCTTGCTGACAGTATGTTGTGTAGAGAGTAGGAAACTTTGTAAGTAGGGAAAACCTTTGTTTGCATAAAAAAAATCCTTTATCAATGTGTGAATTTTTGTCAGTTTGAAGAACCCTTTCATTGCCAACAATTACAACAACAATAGATCATTTAAATAGTCATTTTCAACTTATTTCCATTTAATTTGTGCTTGTCTGATAAATTAAAACCACAAATCACTTTATTAAAGTCCAGCATGAACTATGTGACTTCTGTCAGGAGATAAGTTTATGGTCTTCATGCTTCTTCATGTCTCTTCTGTAAAACAATGCCATATTTTGATGTCTTGATAGCTTCCACAAAATAAAATCTGTTTTTGTTTCCCTTAAACATTTTACAATGTGTTTTAGACATTAGAAAAATTCAGTGAAGAAGTTGTCATAAATTATCTTATGACAATACATTTTAATAGAGTGTGGTAATACCAGCAAAAGTGATGGACCGGATGTTTGCGCTTTCATGACCAAAAAGCAAATGACCAAAAGTCGTCGTATTCCGGTTGAAAACTAAAAATTAATTAAATATTAAAAATTAATTAAATATTAAATTTCCAGTTCACGAGCCTACGCGAATTTTATTTATCAGCTAATGGGAAGCCCAAAACCAAATACAAGTGTGAAATCCCAAATGAGCTGCTGTGATCCAAAAAGAAGATATAAAAAGCAGATACAGAAAGCATTGCCAGGCAGACTGACTCGAGGAGAAGAGAGTAATTAGTATCTCCCTTGACCAAAGTCAAGCAGCTTACTACGCTCGCCTCCCTTACCTCTTTCCTTCTTCCCTGCCTCAAAAACTACTTACTGACCTAAGGAGCGAATACATCAAAGACATTCCTTCCTTTCATGCTCCCAAATTCCTAAGCATTCTCTTTCAGCATTTTATTGCTATGAACATTTTAACCTTCGTGGGATCTGTACTTCATGTATTACTTCAATTGTAAAAATATTAATTGATATAAGTATATATAGAATGTTATTTTTCTACTCAACTTGCCTTTCTTGATTTGTAATCATTTTATGACATATAGTGGGCTATCTACAACAAGGCCAAATTCCGTTAACCTGCAACGGTATACAACTACCCTTCACTAGAACTGGCTCTCTACACTACTAACAGAAAAGAATAGATAAGCAACCCACTATAAGAGAAGCTATTTTTTCAATTCTCTGCATAGCACATGCTTCTACCTGTTTGGACTGAATAAAGTTAAGAAATAAAAGGTCTGTCATGGAAGCATCTGTTTATTTTATATTATTGTAAAATAAAAAATAGCTTACCTAGGGCAAAAACGCCTTAGTTCTTTTCTAAGTACTCTTCTTGATCCCCCCCTTATGTAGCATTCGTCACGACAATGGAACTGCCATTCTTCACATTTTGTGCAGAGTTTTTCCAATGTCCCACGAGAATTATATACTCGTTATTACCAAAAGGAGAAGAACAACTAATATTTCTAACAAGCTAAGCTGTATACACTATAAAATATGCTTTCACCAAGTGTACAGTGCTTGCTCCCTCTAGGAAAACATACTTCAATAGAAGCAACCATAACAGAACTTTTTAAAGAGCAAAGATCGATGATATAATTTCTCAAAAGAGTGGGTTTATACCAGAAACTATAAATGCAACAGTTAAGAAAACTGATCTCTAAACCAACCAAAATAGTTTATACCATAAGATTGTGAAAAAAAAAGCTGAAACCATAAAATTTTATGAAAAAAATATCAGTAAATAAATAGTTGACACCATATGATTGAGAAAAAAATTTATGAAATATAAGAATGTCTCAGCTTAAATGACCCATGAGTGTTTGATAAGCCATAAACAAAACAACCAAAGTATCATTAAATTCTGTCAAACCTTTTCTGCTGTTCAAATTTTGGCTTCAAGGGCTAAAATTATTGTTAAAAATAAAGCCATTTCAGACCATAAACAAGATTATGGAAAATATAACAAGACAGCTGATGCTGATGCCAAAATAGAATTTTGCTGACTGTGAAAGGGATGCTGGGATAAATATTTAAGGAGAATATTTTGAAGTGGACAAAGGTATCATTATCCTAAGTAGGCTACTTGTTTTTCTAATATCAAATAGCTGGATCATTTCCAGACAGACCTCATACATTTAAAAAGAAAAAGAATTCTTTTGTGGCTATAAATAAACAAATCTTGTTTGAATCATGAAGAGCTGCATTTATTTTTAAAGTGTTAAAATATTATTTTCTTATTTAGCTTAGTCTGACACAAGGCTACACTAGTCAGCACTCAGTGATAACTGAACACATTACACAATTTCAGATGAAAAGCACTACAGCAGTAATTGTCTGCAAAAATAACTTGGAATGTAATGTGTTAACCATCACACCATAGTAAAATATCCACGTATATTAGGATATTGATTCTAACACACACTTGGGTGTCTCTGATAAACCATCATATATGTTCTAAAATAAACCAGTATCATTAAATATGATGTAACTGAGGATATCATTTGGGTATTTTTAGTATAACAAAACTGAATCCTAATTATATGGATAGCAGATGTTTGAAGGAAGTAGGTATATAAGTCTAAATTAATAAATGTTTATCAATGACGAGTCTTCATATAAATAAATAAAAAATTTTAGATTAAATTTCATGACATCTTTTGCTAGCCAAGGTTATGATATTGTGTTCAAATATATAGTTTTCCTTAAAAAAATAAAATTGTGTTCAAATATGTAATCTTCCTTAAAAATATAAAATTATGTTCAAATGAATAATTTTCCTTAAAAAATAAAATTGTGTTCAAATAAATAATCTTTCTTAATCAAAAAAACAGTTCAGGTTCAATTAGATATTTCAGTTAGTTTCCTAATTTTTATTTTTACTTTCTTTTAGTTACCAATGATTACTTCATTCATTTTTTTTTTTTTTTGCTATTACATCATCAAGGACTGTCTGGTTACTATGGTGACAAAATTACAAATTTACACATGTAAGTTCAACCAAAAACAAAAACAAACCCATTTAAGAGATTCAGTAATCCAGGTTGTTTTATATTAAAAATCCAAATGTTTGAATTCCCAACAATAATAAAATAAAATAAAGAAAACATGCTTATGTTTGTTAAATAAATCATTTGTATTTATAAACATATGTATATGAATTCAAAAGTAAAACATTAAAAACAGTCTTTGTTGAATTGAAGTCTTTGGATTCATTGATACACCAAAAAGCTGCAGTTTAGACAAGACTTTTAAATAGTTCGTCTGTTGGATTTTGTAAGATTTGATTGTTCATAAAATCGGAGCTTACACACACCTACACCTTAACATGAGTCAGTAAAAAGGCATATACATTTATGCATTCACCAATAGAAAAACTCTTTTCATAAAGACAGTTGGCTCACTAAATTTCACCATGTGCTAATGTCAGCAAAAACAGAATAAATACAACCTTTCATTTATTGGCCAATCAGGAGCAAGAAAAAAATCTTAAAAGTTGATCTCTAGGTCCCATCCTTTTACAGTGAAACCAATAAAATGTAACTGCAACTTTTACTCTAGCAGCTTCTTTTCTCGCACTTCTCACCTGTGGAATTCCCTTCCGTATACTTGCTTTCCCAACAGCTACAATTTCCAAGAATTCAAATGTAAGGTCAATAGTCATCTCCTATCTCACTAACTCGCATTCTTTCTCTCATGATCTTTTCTCCATCCACTCCACTCTCGTCACATTGGTATTCTCACCCTTCTCATACCCTCTTTCTGACACCCCTATAACTTGTTCCTCTTTGTCATCACTTTTGTCATATGTAACACCCTGCACACAAGTGGCAGTAAAACTGCTTTGCTTGGGGTGAAATACTTAAAAAAATATTCCATTCTCAAATGTCTAAAAACATGATTTTTGCTTTCTTAGCAGAGAGCCACGAATCAACTAACCAGATGTCTTGTCCGGGTGACCTGTATTTTCTTACTCTCTCACTTTCTTCTTCCTCATGTACTGACCACAAAGAAAGAAAGAACCACACAGAGAGATACTGGTTGTCAATCGGATGTATCATATATGCCTTTTTCCCACTCTCTCACTCTCTCTTTCACACTGATTCTCCCCTTTCCTCATTGACTTGTGGGCAACAAAAGAAACAGACCCAACAACATCAGATTGTCTTTTCTTCACAAAAGAAAGACAAACAAAGACTTCTTACACATCAGTGACATCATTTTGCCTTTTCTTCACAAATCCATTTCATTTGATCTTGAGTGAACATGAACTCTTAAAACCCACATTCAAAAGAAAAACTTTATGCAGGACTTTCCAACATATGTGTCACTTTAAAACAACAAACATTGATGTCATTCTTCTTGTTAAATAAATTTACACTTATTTATACAAACAAGATCCTTTTGTTTTTTGTGCAACCTTTCTGATACTTTCAAATGTGGTAAGCTCTGTTATGTTTGACACAAGATCATTTTGCAAACATAACTGACACTCCCTACAGGTCCACAGAGAAGAGCTGTGGTTGAAAATCAACTTTTATTGTTAGGGAAAATTCACTTGTTGTATCATCTAAAATAACTATAAAATAAAAATATGCAACATATTTCACACAATAAAACTTACTAATTTTAAATATGAGAAGAATTTTCAGCTAACTATATCGAAACACAAAATATTTATAAATCAATAGCACTCAATATAGTGCTGACATCTTAAAACACACCAATTAAACTGTACAATGCAAAACCATAGAATATAAATCAGAAAGATTTCTTTAATAGTCATCATAGATACTTACAAAATATTATGTGAATGCAGCAGACATATCACCTGGCTAATCAAGGGCTAAAATTATTGTTAAAAATAAAACCATTTCAGACCATAAACAAGATTATGGAAAATATAACAAGACAGCTGATGCTGATGCCAAAATAGAATAAAATGTGAATGTAGCAGACATATCACGTGGCTTTTTATGGCCAATTAGAAATAAATAAAATAATATAATGCCAGAGCTGATTTCTTAGAAAAAGCAGTATAAATATCATGAAGTTCAGCTCCAACAAAGCTAAAGTTACCCCATCAATATCAGATGTAGACTTTCTAGCTAGATTCAATATATTGGACAACATGACCATTCATTCCCTTGTTGAAAATCAAACAAAACCTTCTCTGAGAAGAATTTACTTCCAATACCAACTAACTGGAATTAATATTGTCCTACCACAAGATAATGGTATTAAGGTATTAATACAAAGATGCACGGAAATTACTCAACCTTTTAAAAACATGGACACTATTAAACATAATGCCAAACACTACATAAAAACTACAGGACAAAAAGTACATTCTACACCAAGACAATTAAAACCTGAAAAACATAAAATAGCCAAAGAAGAGTTCCAGGAAATGCGACAATTGGGAATCATATGCCCATCCAAGAGTGCATGGCCATCACCATTGTAGATGGTTAAAAAAAGCAACACAACAACATGGCATCCAGGTGATTTCTGTAGATTGAATGCTAAAATCACCCCTGGCAGATACCCAATCCCACATATACAAGATTTTGCAATGAATCTCCAAGGCACTTGCATTCTCTAGATGTGAGACCTCATGAAGGTGTATTGCAAAGTACCAGTTGCCAAAGAGGACATCCACAAAACTTCACTGACACTGCTGTTCGAATTATATAAATGTCTTTTGGGTTATGAAATGTCACGCAGACCTTCTAGAGACTAACCGAGGAAGAATTTAGAGGTTTACCTTTCATATATGCCTACATAGATAATTTTTTATTTGCTAGTAGAAACCAGGAAGGACACAAACTACATTTGGGACAAGCTTTTCAAAGACCTTTACATTTTGAACTCAAACCAATGTTCACAGATGTATTTTGAAGAACCAAAACTATATTTCCCCATATATTTAACCTTTACCAGATAAAATAGAGACAATCACCAACTTTCCACAACTGATGTCACTAAGACAATAGCAAAGATTTATGGTTTTTATCAACATCGCACCCCCCCATAGAATGCACCTTGCGGCTCCTCTACCCGCAGAATGTAACTTGCGTCCCCACCCCAAACATACTGAACCCACAATAAATGGTACTTTAAACAAAATAACATATTCTCAGAATGCAGATATTCTGTGATCATGAAAAAAAAACAAAAGAAATCATGGAATTGGTATTTTGAAGCAATACATTACAAACGTTTTCCCAACTTTTAGCTACTTTTTATGTATTTTGAAACACATATCTATAATCTATTTTTTCATTAAAATAGATCTGCAGAGCCAAGCAGCCTTGCAGCTTCTCGGGGCCTTGCGGGGTCTACGGAGGGGGGGTGCCTAGGCACAGCCCTGACTACAGGAGATTTATACCCAATTGTTCAGCAGTACTATCACTTTTGACGAATTTTCTCAAGAACAAAGAAAGATACTCAAAAAGCATTCAGCAACACCAAAACATCTTTAGCTAACTTCACTAAGTTGAATTAATCAAGGATAGCAATGAAATTGAATTCACTTTCACAACAAATGCTTCATCAAGAGCTGTAGGTGTGGTTATATCCCAAATCTTGGACAAATAAATCACACTTATATTTTTTTTTACCCCTAAACTAAATAAGGTAGAGAACCTTTTCTTGGGAGCTAATAGCAATATACCTTTCCATCAAACATTTTCAACACCTTCTGGAGGGTAGAAATTTCCCTATATATACAGACCATAAACCATTAATATATGCATTATATGCGCATGCTGACAAATAATCCATAGGAAATCAAACACCTGGATTACATTTCCAAATTCTCTTCAGACATCAGATATGTAATAGGTCAAGAAAATATAGTTGCAGATGCGTGATCACAAACTCAAACCCAGCCTTACATACCACCAAATTTGAGACAGCAAATATTCCAACACTTCTATAAATTGAAAAACTTGTAACTGTGATGTTAATTACTGAACATTTTGTCTGGCCAAACATGTCAACCAACATAAGAAATTGGACAAAAATTTGTTTATCATGCCAGAAAAAAAAAGATAAGTACACCAAATCACCTGCAGACACAACAAAGAGACTCACAAATGCCACCAAGATCCTCATTGCCTTAACTCCTGATAATCAAGAACCTATTCCTGATCAAACTACAAAGAGACTGTTGCAGACTATGGTGCCACTGTTTACAGTAAAAACTAAATTCTACCTATCTCCTTTATCCATGTTAATACTATGCACACATACACATACTGACTCTTTCACACAAACACACATGTAACTACATTTCACTATTCTCACATACATACACAATCCAGTTTATATTCTATCCAAGAACTTTACTAACAATCAAAAAAAGGACATTACTCATTCAATACATTTAATAAAATTCTTGTCTTCTTGTTGTATATAAAATTGTTATTTGTTAATACTATCTTGTCTTTTCTGACTGAATTTTATTCTTTCAATGGAAGTTATTAGATTATTCTAAATAGCCAAATTACAAGCAGTCCCACAACAATATTGTATGTTATTGTAACAAAACCTGACACTCTGAATTTTGACATTTAACAAAAACATGACTAGAAGGATTCCTACAAACTGACTGTCTTTATTGTTGTTGTTGATGATTCATTTGAAGTTGCCAACACATGTTTCTTGCAGCATGTGATGTAGGGAAAGAAAAAAGCATATCTTTTCTTGCGTCCATCTTGCATCCATCTTGCATCCAGCCACATCTCTTTTATTCTTTAAAAATCAAAATCTGATGGGTTTTATATGAATTCTTTCTTGAAAGTAGGTTAGAGAAAAATAGGTTTTTAGTTCTCTCTGACTGCTTGAATATTTCTCATGGTGATGCTATCGTAGCCCCAGGCTACTCACCTCAAACTCTCTGGGTTTTTACATCACATGACCATGACTCAGCAAAATAAAAACAAGGCTCACAACAACTGTGACATACACAGTGGTGTATAAAATGAGTAGTCTAAAGGCAAACAAGTCAGTAGCTGGCCTGCATGTGCAAAGGAAGGACACTGTGTCATTTCAGGGACCTGATGCTGCCTGTCACCTTCAACCACTGTTACCACCCTGCTGATTCCTCCAACTGACCTACTACTATGCTGTCTAAAGCCTCCAACTGCTACCAGCCTACCTGAATTCCTGGGTTCCTGCCTGATACCTTCAACCACTACCACTGCTACCATGCTGCCTAACGCCTTTGACCTGCTACCATGCCTGTTGATGTCTCCTACTAGTTTTATTGCAACTGTGCTTTTCAGTACAAAAGCCACTGTCCTCTTCAGGACAACCAACAGGTCTTTTCTCTAGTTACTACAACTGCCCTTTTCAGGGTAGGAATGTCTATCTTACCAAGATATGCACCACCTTGATGTAGAAATATCCAGCAACTAGTTTAGTGTGACCTGGCAGTGACCTAGTCCAGTCTGACTTGACAGCAACGTCCAGCGTAGCAACCTTACTGGATCAACTGCCGACTGCTAACATAGTCTACACACCAGTCAAACAGACCAAACTGCACTTCAATAGCGCAGTCTATGCCACTCAACTACAGCAAACATACAACAGACCAGTGCAAACAACAACTGGCAATTCAGGCCCCATTTCCTAACCTACTGCACACACTGATGACTCAAGCCTACAAGTAGTGGACACAGCTTAATCAACAACAGTCCTACAGCAACCCAAGAGATTGTTTTGAACTGAAAAAGAACACAATACGATAATTGACCCTGCAAACTTTTAAGAAATTGTGAAGTGACACCAAAAAGGCAAGGATGACAAAAACAAGATGTAAGGTGAGAAATTTGCCTTAGTCTGACAACTTTTATTTGTGCTGCTTTACAGCGCTCTAAAATTTGAACTAAAACCCAGTTTTTAATTTGGGAACCAAAAGAGAGTACTGAGCTTGTTTTCAAAACCTCATTTTCCAATATTATTCTTTTATGTGCCATGTTCCTTCAGGACGTAGGCGATCATGACCCTCCACATCTTCCTGTCAGTTGTTGCTCTTAATATATTTTGTCCTGTTATTTCTTCTAAACTCTGCTCTGCCATCAATTTGTTTAAGCCCATAAAATATGTCACTCACTGTTTTACCCTGTCTTTCCATCCATCTACCATGTGAGCATTAGATTCTCCAAGCTCTCCTTCCTCAGCTGTCTCTTCCTGATATTAAGCATAAGTTTCCTTTTTGTTTCCATTCTCTCCAAAACCTTGTTGTTGCTCATATGTTCAATCCATGCTATCCTCAGCATTCTTCTGTAGAAGCACATTTCTGTTGCTTTGAAACTTTCCTTCATTGTTGAAGAATATTCACTGCCATATAGGAGGACAGATATTACATAACAGTCAAGAACTTTTCTTTGTTTCCAACACAATTTTCCTATCTCTTAATACTCTGCTTAGCTTTTGAAATATGTCCTTGACCCTTTCTTTAATAAATAGCATATATCTGTCTTGTTTCATTAGTTGTTGTAACAAGTGTTACTGAGGTTTATGCAAGATTTTTCCCATACCATCTCCATTACCTATTCCCACGTAACTTATTCAGTGCGTGCATATGCACACACACACAGAGTTTGACTATGCAAATATTAACTCTTTAAAGTAACTATTCATTCAACTGGTTACACAGCTTTGAAACATTCATCAAGTAACCAAGAACTGTTCAAACTTCAATAGTAATTTGCTAAATATAAGTTCTAGCATTAAACTCAAGTATCTTTAATCAGATATCTTAACTCTAATTTCTACAATTATAAGTACAAGTGTATAGTACCTATCAATAGTACCTATCAATGTACAAGTAGAATAAACTTTGAAAATAATATTAACTTTTTGCTAAAGTTTAACTGCAAAAAAAATCCTTCTTTGTAGTCATCCTGATTAGTTCTTTAGTAGTTAGAGGTGTGAACCAGCCTGTTCCACATTTTGGTAAAGTTTGTATGTAATCCTTCTGTGATGTGATATTGGCCTTGTATTGGTTGAACAGAAAAAAATGATATCAAATACAGTTAATGTTTCATTATTTAACACAACAGAAAAGTTAGCAGTTAATGGTAGTGTTATGCAACAAAGGCATATTTCCAAGCTGCATTTCCCCCTTTATAGATATATAGTAACATCATTAATATACAGATGGAACAGAATAGCTGAAAAGGAATGACAAACATGCTTTGTTCTCAAAGAGATTTTTATACTGTAAAATTATATGCAAAGTTATATACAAATATTTACATTTGTTCCATGCAGAGAAACAATAACACATGTATAGAACAACAAGCAGTGTGAAAAGATGATGATAAAAAGGACTTTTATTTGTAATATTTTTGTTGGGGCCTTGTTAGGGGCCAAAAATAAAAACACAAAGAAGGAATAGAGTTAACCAAACATTAACAAAGTACATTAGTACAAACGTATACAACATGTGAAGATCACTAGCATGATTGTATTTGGTCCATCTGTCAGAGCTATCTGCTGAAATAGCCTTCTGCACAAAGCAGAAACTGCTGGTTATTTATAGTTTTGAAGAGTTCATATGTACATAGGTAAATTACCATAACAATTTCCCAAAGAGAAAACTACTTCAGTTTGGCATAATCTTTTAAGTGTAATTGGGTAGTAACAAAAACCATTACAACTAAACAATTTATAAATGTTTATGAAACAATACAGCTGTGGTGATTAGTAGTAAAACATATTGAAATATACCCCTTCCTCTTTAAGAATAGAATGACAGTGAAACACTATCTCTCTCTCTCTCTCTCTCTCTCTCTCTCTCTCTCTCTCTCTCTCTCTCTCTCTCACTCTCTCTCTACACATATATCTTTTCCTTCTTTTTTATAACCTGGACATAGCTTACTTGGTCAACTGATGTCATGCAAAAGCTAAACAATCACTAATGCTCCCGCCAAAATCAAAGCAGAAACATGTAGACATTAAGAAAATATAAAAGAAACACAAACATGTACATAGTTCTCTTTTGCACTTCTCTCTTCTCTTCCCTTTTTACCCTGCACACAGCCTGCATATACGTGCATGTGTCTGGATCCTTGCAACCTTGTCATCGAAGATTTAACAGATACCAACTAGCCAACGAAAGACAGGTTGAAATAATATCTACACAAGAAAAGATATACAGAAAACCAAGAATTAATTCAAAAGACAATTCACACACTCAAATCCCAGAAAAAATTATAACATAACACACGTCAACAACAATATGTTACTACATTACACTGGACACACATACAAAACTAAATATGATATATTCACATGAAACTCTTTATAACCTCAACACCAAAATACACATGAAAGGATGAACAATTCAATACAACAAAAATATGTAAACTAATGGAGTCAACAACAAAAATAAAAATGATAAATATAAAACCTGGCCTTTATTCATTCATTATCACAGCTATATCTAAACCATACTGATAACTCCAACATACAACTATATTATACTGGGGAACCCCGACATTTTAAAGAACACTCTTCAAAATAAGCTACATGGATAAAAGTTTTCAACAAATAATGAATTCTGACGTGCGAACATAAACCTTCAACAAATGATGAATCCTGATGTATGGAAGAACAATTTTAGCAAAACGAAATACAATAAATCCTGACGCGCAAAAAAGAATACTGATACACTAACAACCAGTCTACTAATCCATGAGCAAATAATTCTATGTTCCAAGTAGAAACTTTAAACCATGCTCCTGGGCATCACTAGATTGTGTTACAAGGATGCATTTATATATAAAAATAATATTAATAATAACTAAAAAGTTGTAGTAAAGGATTCTATTGAGTCCTACTAAAAAGTTTTAATTCATGAAGTTGTCGTAAAAATAAGGAAATTAGAAATAGAACAGTTGAAAGATGCTAGAATGTCCGAAAAAATTTGTGTAGTATCTAGAGAATTCTAAAGGATTCTAGAATATGCAAATTAGGTGTGAGCCCCTATAAAAATAGGTTTTGGGAAGAGAGTAGTCAGTTGTTAACAGAATTTGCAGATATTATCAACTCTGGCCTGATTCGTAACAATTGTAAAAAAAACAAGAAATAAAACAGCATGACTGACCGCGTGATAAATGCATAAATCTGGGTAAGTTACTGTTTTCTCCTCTATCTTGTATATTTCATTACTGCTGAACAAAAAAAAATTATAGAATGAAAGCACAAGTTAGTGTCAAACCTCCACATTTTATGGAGATTAGTGTTACCAGTTTGTTCACAATAACTGAATTTGAATTTCATTTGAGACAAGTAACCACAAAGATGCAAAATTTTTTACCCCATAATCAGTGCCTTACTTCCTGATGTTCTTACAAATATTCCAACATCTGTTTTACAATCACAAAATTACACAAAACTTAAAGAATCAGTTGTGACTGCTTACAAAAAAGACCAAATCAGGACACTAACATAAATTAGCTGATGGTGGATGTTTTTATGTTAACGTCCTTGTAACCTCTCTGAAGATGGCACATGTGAGCTGAAAGCTTAGAACCAACTTAATAAAAAATTATCCAAATGTTGGAGAATTTTTGTCTTTATTTTCACCTGATATTAAAGCCACAATACGATGTTTATAATGGCTCATGATTAAACATAATGGGCATTCATTGTCTCTTATATTTAATAGTATATGTTTAGAAAATGAACTGTTGCATCGATACACTATATATATATATATACATATCTCACACCCTGATTGAGCACTCTGGAAGAATGGTAGACTTTGAAAAGCAGTAGCTACTCTGGCATCTACGCATCATTCATTCAGCAATGAATTAGAACACTCTCAGCTATTGGGTGTGTATAATGATAATATACATGCTAAAAAGTCTGACTTCTTCTTCCGAGCGCCCATAGCTCAGAGGTAGAATCACCGACTGATGCCAATTCAGTCAGGTTTCAATCCTGGGTAAAAAGCTATCAGTTTAACAGTACTCATGAGCTGTGATACAGCGACACAGTGGATGACAATATATATATATATATATATATATAAGCTTAATTTGACTTTATATATAAATATATATATAGAGATTTATGAGCTTAATTTGACTTTATATATATATATATAGATATAGATATATAAGCTTAATTTGACTTATATATATATATATAAGTTTAATTTGACTTTATATATAAATATATATATATAGATATATAAGCTTAATTTGACTTTATATATATATATATATATAAGCTTAATTTGACTTTATACACACACACACACACACACATATATATATATATATAAATATAGATATATAAGCTTAATTTGACATTATATATATATATAAGCTTAATTTGAGATTATATATATATATATGTATATATATATAATCTTAATTTTACTTTATATACATATATAACTCGATATATAAGCTTAATTTGACTTTATATATATATATATATATATATATATATATAGATAGATATAGATATATAAGCTTAATTTGACTTTATATATATATAGAGAGAGATATAATTTAATTTGATTTTATATATATATAAGCTTAATTTGACGTTATATATATATATATATATATATAGAGAGAGAGAGAGAGAGAAAGATAAGCTTAATTTGACTTTATATATATATATATATATATATATATATATATATATATATATATATATAGATATATAAATCTTAATTTGATTATATATATATATATATATATAGATATATAAGCTTAATTTGATTTTATATATATATAGATATATAAGCTTAATTAAACTTTATTTATATATATATATATATATAAATAAAGTCAAATTAAGCTATATATATGTATCAGTCAGTCTGTTAATTGCCATATGTGATACATACTTGGGTAGTCTTGTCTCTTTCAAAATATGACTGAATGGGCAGATTTTTCCATGGTAGATTTCCATTACTTTCTGTTGTAGACTGGTTTCCAACCAAGGCTATAGAACCCAATTTGTCCAGCTATTCAACCCATAGCTGGAGAAAGAAGAGACATATTAATAACTTTCCCAATGGTCTTTGTGTATAAGTGAATGGAATAAATTGGACTGGAATTTGAACTGGGATATCCGATTTCTTATTCCAAGCCAATATTCATTACACTACAATGCACATGCACAATGTTAAATTGTAATGATGCTTAATGCCAAGATTGGTGTTTTTTAAGTGGTTAACTGGTTTGTACCAGGCATTTTGGCAATTAAGTTTTTTTGTCATAAAGTACTCAATATGAAGATAGAGACAATGTGTTAATAGAATTAATGTGGAGAAGTTTGTCACCTAACTGAGCAGAGTTATGTCAACTTCAATATTTCATGAAGGCATTATTGTAATGTCTTCACTCTTCAGGGTTTTGTTTAAGTGACAAGCTTCTTCACATTAATTCTCTCTCTCTCTCTCTCTCATCCATATTTAATTCATTAAAAATGTCATCTCTAACATAAAGTTTTTAAAGTTGTATATAAGTATTGTAGTACTGTATATATTGTATATACATATATATATCCTACATACATGGGTCAAATTCATTTATCTTGAAAGTTTTCAAATGCATCTATCACAAGTGATAACTCATTGTGATAATAACTGATGCAATTTTTTTTTTTGTTGGGATGGGGTTTTGTGGTTACATTTATATACATAAAATGACAGAAAAGGAGAAAAAATGTATTTTTGTGATTAGCTGGTGTGTGTGTGTGTGCATGCATATGTGTGTATGTGCGTGTGTGTGTGTGTGTGTGTGTGATGTCATTTGAAATTAAGTTTAGATTTTTCTTTTCAAATTTTTAAATGTTTGTAATTATTAATTATTTATATTTATTTATATTTTTTACAAAACATCGATTGATTAAACTCGTTTAAAATAAAGAAAATTAAATTTAATATTTTTTGTTGAATTTATGTTACATTTTAACAAGAGAACATGGGCATAATTTTTTTTTCATATTAAATTAAATTATTCCTGGTCAAATCAAAAGGTTTATTGATAATAAATAAATAAATTGATAATAAATATTTAAAGAACCACTTTCAATATTTTGAAAAAATTATGTTTTGATTTTCTTTTATTTTTATTTCATTTAAAAAAGAAAGAACTCATCTTATATATACATTTTCACAGGTAAAAACAAGAAGAGCAATATAAGAAAGAGGGACCCTGTTATCAAAGAAGGATAACAATTTGAAAAAAAAGAATAATCAAAGGGGAATAACTCGTTCAGTAAGTTCCTTTTCATACAGTATCTGTATTTGAGGATTCTGAAAAGAGACAAAGATTACATTATGGCAATTCATTTTTTAAATTTCTCATTGAGTTGACTTACAATGCAAATGTCAGATTGTGAAAACTGCCAAGTTATTTTGACAAAATACACTGAAAAAATTCACAGAAAAACAAATTCAATCAAAATCTCCTCTCGTTAACATTGCAGATATTTATTCAGTCATCAGTTCACTTTCTAAAAAATTAATTCAAAGAACTGATAAATCTGTTGAATTTTGCTTCAGTTTAACCCTGACTGAAAAGAATTTCTAATCTAAAACAAAGTAGTTTATATATTTGAAACTTTGAATCTGAAATAGGCAAAATCTTTTCTACAAATACTTTCACTGCTTCTGCTCTGATGAACTTAGCTCACTGGTGCCTCCTATATATAAATTTACTCAAGCCACAAGATTAGCAACTAGGTCCCACCCGTTTTCTGTGAAACCAATAAATTGTAAACTCAAATTCTATTCCAGCAGCTTCTTTTCTCGCACTTCCCGCCTGTAGAATTCCCTTCCATTTACTTGCTTTCCTGACAGCTACAATCTCCAAGAATTTAAATGTAGTCATCTCCTATCTCACTAACCTGTATCCTCTTTTTCATGCTCCCTTCTCCATCCACTCCACTCTCATCAGTATTCTCATCCTTCTCTTACCCACTTCTTGACACCCCTTATAACCTGTAACTCTTTCTCATAACTTTCCTCCCATGTAACTCCCTGCAAAACAGTGGCAGTAAAATGCCTTGCTTGGGGTAATATGATTATAAAAAAATTTCTATACTATTATAATGTGGATATAAATTGGGGGATCAATTCTACATTACAATCAATATATAAACTGATCCCTCATTTTATGGCCATATTCATCCTTCTCTTAACCACTTCCTGACACTGCCTATAACCTGCCACTCTTTCTCATAACTTTCCTCCTATGTAACCCCCTGCAAAACAGTGGCAGTAAAATGCCTTGCTTGGGGCGATATGATTATAAAAAATAAAAGTGTAATAACAAAATCTTTGTCTTCAACTAATTCAACTTTAGTAACATCTTTTTATTTGTAGCCTGACAGCAGATATTTATTATACAGTAAATGATATCCTTTCAAAGGTACTATTTGTTTTAACTATAAATATCTATTTCAAGCTGGTCTACATATATACGAAGGGCTGCTGAAAAGTTCTCAGAGTTCACCCACTTCAAATCTTAACAAACAAAGAAATTTAGGAGAAAAAGGCATCTTGGGTTTGTTGGCAAACATTTCAGCACTTACTCATATATATTTAAATTGACTGGTCACTTTAAAAAAAGTGGCCATATACGAGCCATTATTATTCTATTAAATAACCTTCTAGAGATTACTTATCCTGGGTATGACGATAAACTACATCTAGCAGCAAGGTCTCTGACGAGGAGATTAGAAATTTTGAGGAACTTCTTAATTACTGTTATTACCAGGTTCACCTTGGAGTGGTAGCATCTGTTAGGGTACCAATTATGGGCAAATAGTAAATCCCAAGCAAAAATCAAGAGTGTAGATGTTTGTGAAATGGCCTTGTGTCAAACATAATCAAACTCCCCCACAACTCACCACATTTAATAAATCAGAAGATATCAGGAAGATGAACAAAATGAAGAAAAGATAAAACTGTAAATAAATAAGTGCATAAATAAGTGTAAATTTATTTATTGAGAAGTGTGATATCAATTTGTGTTGTTTTAAAGTAACACATATGTTGAAAAAGTCCTGTATAATGTTTTTCCAGTTAATATGTCTTTTTAAGATTTCAGTCTTTTTTAATTTTCAGATGAAATTCTTCTTTTGTGATGAAAAGGTAAAAATGGTGTTGCTGATGTGTCGTCTTGAGTGTGAAATGAAAGCGGATATGAATTGCCTTCCTCATTTTTTTTGTTTGTTGTCAGTGTGTGAGAAAGGAAATAAAGAATGCAGCATGAAAGAGAAGGTGAGAGAGTAAGGAAATACAGGTCACCTAGACAAGACATCCAGTCAGATGATTTGTGGCCCTCTGAAGAGAAAAAGCAAAATCAAATGTATTTAAATAATTTTGGCTGTCGTATAGAAATTATTACGGAGTCGCCAACTGGGTGCCCCATGATTGGATGAAAGACAACCAATCATGGGTTACCTTTTTAGATTTTCAACAAACTCCCTACGTGAGTGGGTTTTACAAACTCCCTTCCTCTTTTGTTGGGACCTTACAGACAAGACGTCCCTGTCTGCTCTCTGTCATCTAGACCCAGGATACGTGAGGGGATTTGACAGCAACTGAAGCACAGAAGTCATGGCTCTATTTCTTCAACCCAGCCATAACAACACAGGAAATATAATCTGTTAAAAGGACACATCTTTCAGATAAGTTCCGCAAACCCGACTGTTTGCATGAGACTATCCTTTCTTCTTTTCTTTCTTTTCCTGTAAATACAAGTTTATAACATTTTCATCTGTGTTTGTGTTCCTTTCTTCTCGCCAGCATCACAATATTGTTACCAATTAAAGTTGGGAAATTCCCAATAGTCGAGCATTTTGACAACCACGAATAGGATCAACTTTGAACATATTTTTCTGTTTTCTAGTTGGTCATTAAATAAGATGTTGTATTAATTTGGTACTTGACAAGGTTCGCATATGGCAAAGATATGTAACCAATTATCTAATGTAAAGGGATTTTCTATTGGTTAATTCATAAATATAAGTGTTCTTTATATTGGTTGCTGAAAAGGTATAACTGTGTGTAAAGTCAGATTTATCAAGAAATCAAACATCGAGAAATCTGACAACAGCATATTTTAATAATAAAATGATCAACAATACATTTTAATAATAAAATGATCAACAATACATTTCAATAATAAAATGATCAACAATACATTTCAATAATAAAATAACAAACCATACATTTTTATAGAAATATAACAATCAATACAACATTAAAAAATATAAAAATACATTTTTATAGTAAAATTACTAAAAATATATTTTATGATCTACAAAATATATACTGAAGAACCATACCTTTAGTCTGAAAGTATAAAATTATGTACAAAATATCTGTAGTTAAAAGCATAAAATTAGGTGCTAAATATTTAGATTTCAGCATTAAATAACCTATCGAGGTTGAGATTACTGCCAAACAAAATCAACCAACCAAATAACCAACATGAAAAAACTTTCATGATATTAGTTCATATACCATCCTACAATTTCTTAAATCAAAATGTATTTCAAAATATAACTTCAACAAAACTACAGCATAAAATACACATATTACAGCCTCTAGTATCTGCACAAACATGAATATGCACAAAAGCTTAGTATCATCTACCATGTATTCAATTGTGAAAGCAGAATAACGTATATCATATTTTTGTTACTTCAAAGCTTCCAAGAAAATAAAATTTTGACATTGAATGATCCATAAGAAGTTGATATGGAAGGACTTACGAGTCCTCTGATTAAAGAGTTTGTATAATTTTCCCCTACAAATGTTGAAATTTATCATTGATAGTTTTTAAACAATATCACCTGTTTTACAGATGTGCCACTTTGAAGAAAGATATTATGTATCAAACCATTCTGGTTCTATTAAATACTCACCATAAACTTCTAGAGATGACAAAGCAGTCTGGGTTGATGTTTTGATTTCTTTACCAAATCCTGATACTGTACAGATTTCTCCAGTGATTATATAACCCGGATATAAGAGAACCCCAAATATAAGAGAGATTTTATCTGGTCCCAAATTAGAGCCTGTGGTAATGTATATAAAATAGACCAAACCCGGATATAAGAGAATTTTATCTGGTCCTCTCTTATATCAGAGTTACACTGTACAAGTGATAATGTGATGCAAAATGTATCAATCTCATATTATTAAGCATAATTAATGCAGGTATCAATAAATAAGACATTTTTGTTCTTAATTCAATCTCAACTTATTTATAATTTTTTTCTTGTGTGGCCCTGTTACTACACGCAGAGCCGTAGCTGATGCTAAAAAACACCGGGCACAGAGAAAATTGCCCGGATTTATTAGTTGACAATGTGATAACATCATCAGTGTCATCCGTTTCCAGAAACTCTGATTTTTGCGGATTTTTTTGGCTATTCCAATGGAAATTAGGCACAGAACGTGAACGAAAGCAGGAAATCGGGTTTAGACTTTCTGAGTATAACTAGTCTTTCCTCCCAAAATTAATAAATAAACAAACAGATTTTTACTGCGTTTATTTGGACGTTTTCTTCGTTTTTCTTTCTTTCTTTCTTCGTGAATTGTTTAGTTTAGTTTAATTTCTGACGAAGACATTTTTCCTTGCTTGGATTTTCACTATGATTGCACGGATCGGCCTGGACCTGTGCCCGGTGTGCCCAGTGTGCCCGATAGTCAGATACGACCATGACTGCACGCATTGCTAAACACCACTCTTACTTTGGTCTGTGTCCATTGGTGTATCTCCAGTGAACCCACTCTGCACCAATCCTGGATCCCCACATTCTGTTTCAGTATCCGCAGTAATATCAGTGAAGAACTGTCGAAGATCAGGCTTGATGCCTCACTGTCCTGGCTATACTTGTGAAAGACTATACTTGATTAACTTCATCAACACTCATTAACAAGAGTAAAAATAACTTTTATTTATGGTACTATGGTTGATTAAGATCAAGAAAACATAAACAAAATGGATTTGAAGAAAGATAGAATATAGTAAGAGAGAAAAAAATAAAAGGGTAGCCAATACATTTGCCAAACATGCATTGAGGGAAAGCTAGACATTCTCTGAAGAGCAAAAGGCAAAATCATGTGATTATAAGCATTTTGTGGAGACAAAAGTGAATCACTTTCAAATATATTTTTCTGATCTCCGGTTAATATGTACATATTTCTTTTAAATTGTTTTTCAGCCAGAAGGTCTATGTGGAGCCATGTGAAAATACTGTGCAAAGCCATGTGTCATTCTGTTTTAAGTTCTTGAGGAGATAACTTTCTCTTCACTACAAAGTTATGGCTAAGCAGCCCAGAGTCGTTCAACTATTTAAATGACGGTAGCTTGTCAAGAGGGTTCAAAAGGTGGTATAGAAAACACCATGATTGAAGGACCATAATCATCCAGCAGGGAGAGTGTTGATCTACTAGTGGTGAGACCAGTTTGGTCTTTTCTTTTGCTCCTTGTGTCGTGAGATTTGGATAGGGGGATGAGCCATTCTCTCACTGTTGGACCAATCAAAATTGTGGCTTTGTATCACTCATATTCACCTTCAGAGGAACATTTTTCATGTTCTGAAATTCCACCCTCATTTGCCCTGATTATCACTGATGTCATCGTCACCTCCATCTGACAATGTGTCATATCCCTGATCAAAATGAACCTGGCCTGTAAAGATTTACTTTGTCTCACACATTTCAATGAATAATTTCTTTATCAAATAAAAACAACACTTAAGTTCAATAGACCTAAGATTGTACTGAATGACTAATCTCACCCAAACTCACAATTTCACCTTTCACATTATACTGACACAAACCAAAAAAATTCATGTTATTGCATTGCTTTAACATTAAAAATATTTTTCTTTCTTCAGAAATAAAAATTAGATCACTAATCAATATTCAATGAAAAAGGGACAAAGTTTAACATTTGTACCTGCAAATAAATAGTGCATCAAAAAGGACATTATTTTTCAATATATACATTGGGATTTCAGTGGGACAGTGGAAGCAAAAATATTACTCCCATAGACACTCTTTTATCAACCCAAAATTAAAATTTCATACAGCTCTTTCCAAAAAGTATTGGGATCTAATGGAAGAAAGCCTGGATTCACAAATAGATTGGAAATTAATAGGCTTAGCACGTACCCCTAGAAGTCATGAGAGATGTAATCTGTGCTTAGTAGAAAAAATTAGGGTAGTAAAATATCCTAATCAAAATTTACTTTTAAATCAGAGAAATGAATTGATTAGCAAGTATCAACATAGAAGTAAATTTAAGTCAAGCTAAGAATTTGTAACTTTTACTGAGCAGGTTCATGCTGCTTTTGGATTTTTGTGGGGACACCATTATGTTGTTTTCACTCATCAGGGCTGTGTTTTTTTTTTTGCTGTTGAGTCCCAGTCCTCTTTCCTATTTATAAGAAGTTCCAGTACCCTTTCCTATTTATAAGAAGTCCCAGTATCCTTTCCTATTTATAGTCTGGTGTAATTTCTTATTTTCTGGGAGTCGTTCCACTTGCAATTGGTTGATTTTCTTTTGTCTTTTTCTTTCTTTTCATTTTTATTGTGCAGATGTTTGATTTCTTTTTAATGCTTTGTTTATTGGCTTTAATGTACACATGAATGGATCTCTGCTTAATTGCTTTATATTGAATAGGTGTCTGCTTAATTGTTCTTTTTCATTTGGCTTGTTTTTGTTGCTTAGGTTAATCTCTTTTATTGCTTTGTCCTTTTTTCTTAAGTGTTGGTGTGTTTGACTGCTTAAGGGTTTCTTTTTTTAAGTCATGATTGGCTGTTTGTGTTCTGCATATTTGTATTTGTGAACTTTATGTGTGTTTTTTTCATTTGGTGGTTGTTATATTTTTTTCTGTTTTTGTTGTGATTAAATGTTTGTATATTTATGATTTTATTTGCTTTGTTTTTGTTGTTATTTATTGTTATTTGTACAACAAAGCAAATATTTGTTCTCATGTTTTCATTTTCTCTTTATTTTGTTTCTTTTATTTAATATTTTAGTTTAGTTTTTAAAGCTGATTAATGCTAGTTTCTCTTCTAGGCATAATTTACAGTTTTTGTTATTGCTACTGTGCAGTGGTGCCCTCTTTACTATTTTCCATTTAATTTTGGTAGTAATGTTATTTTCTTTCTGGTTCTATATATATTTTGATAGCAATGTGTTGTTTTTTATTTTTCTGTGTTGAGTGATGTTTTGTGATTATTGAATCTTTCTTTAAAATATATTTCTATTGCCCCTATGTAAATCTTTTCATTTATGTTGGTTTAAGTTTGTATATTATGTTGTTGGTTAGGCATTTATCAGTAAGTGGACAGTTGTCTTTCTTTTGACTGTTACATTTGTTTGCATTGTGTTGTTGGTTTGTGTTATGGTTATTAGTTTTATTAAGTATTTTCTTTTGTGTTTGTTTATTATTTTCTCCATGTTTTCCATGCAGCTGTAACTGATTTTGACTGTGTTTTGTTGATGATTTTGATAGTTTGCCATGTTTGAGGGAGTTTTTTTTCTATTATGTTGAAAAGTATTTTTCCTATTTTTGTTGTAGGGTGAGTTGAACCAGATTATGTTTCTTTTTTTATTGTTTTTGTTTGATTTATCTTCATTTGTGTATTCAAGTAAAGACATCATAATGGTGTCCTCAACATGAGTCACAAATTCTTTGCACTAAAACTATTAATGCTCAATCTTCATCTGAATATCGAGCACTTTATGATAAAAAAACTTGCTTGCCTAAGTTTCTTTTATCAGTAAAACTACTAAAAAACAACAATCTTAACACTAACTCAGCACAATATATATATATATATATATATATATATTATAAAAAATTGTGAACATTAGCAAATTGATTTTAACAACTGACATTTTTTTTTTTTGAATCGTATCACCCCGAGCAAGGTGGTAACGCCACTGATGTGCAGGGGGGCTATGTAATAGTGAAAAGATTGGAAAAGAGAAAGCTGGAAACCACATCCTAAACAGGGAACAAGGGATGAGCCTCTTAACCTGTTCAATAGATGTGGGTGGAGTGTGAACCGGGCGATAGATCTATCTACTCCAATTGAAAAAAAAAACAAGGTGAGAAGATTGGTAAAGAGAAAGCCGGAAACCACATATTTAATTTATTTGTTTGAACATTATTTTTAATTGATACATGTATTATATAAATATACTGTTTGATTAAAAACAGAATATCTACTCAAATACAAGTATCAATTAAAAAATAATATTCAAACAAATAAATTAAATATGTTGGTTGTTAAAACCATTTCATTTATTATTGGTATTTTCCATGACATTTTATGTTTACATTTGTTGACATTACGATGCATTTCAGAGTAGAGATGGTTATTTACGTAGAATCAAAAATTATGTTATATAAAGTTTGATTTGACTTTTATTAGACTGTGGAATCATTTGTGATTGAGTGGTCTAAGATGCACCAGATCAATTAGTGGCTTCCTCTATGTTGATAGAGGTCGCAGGTTCAAATGACACACATTTTCATAACAAAATTTATCGTAAATAATCAGGCTGGTAGAAAAATATACAAATATACTGTTTGATTAAAAACAGAATATCTACTCAAATATGAGTATCAATTAAAAATAATGTTCAAGCAAATAAATTATATATATATATATATATATACTAACCAATCAAACAGCACAAAGACACTAGGTCCAAACCATGATTCCAAATTTCACACAGTATTACTCAAACAACAGGAATGAGGTCAACCTAATGTATTTGTGCTGTTTTGTTGGTTAGTGTTACTGCTCTGTCTTGGTCTATTTGCTAAATATATTGAGGACTCTGGGCTACTGCCTTGATAGGAGTCTGTTTTTTCTATTTTGTCCTTTTCTTTTTATGTTTCCTTTCTCTTCTTTTCTTGGTTCTTTCTTTTGTCTTTTTTCTTGGTTTTATTCTTTTTTTTTTGTTTTTTCAAGTTGTTTTATCTTGACAGACTTTGTGCTGAGAGGGTTGTATAAGCTTTACTAATAGTTTGGATTATATATATATATATATATATATATAAAATCATTATTTGTATTGGATACATGTGTTTCAGTTGCTCTTTTTTCAGTATTTAATAAAATTAAAGAAAAATAGGAATAGCAACTCAAACATGTGTACTCAATAAAAATTACATTTATAGTAACCAGAAATAATATCGGATAAAAAATCCTTTCAATATATATATATATATATATATATATATATATATGGTAATTATTTCTATAATAATAATGGCATACCCCAACTTAATAGCTGTAAAGTTTTGGTGTTAAAATACAATCATCAGTCAATAAAATGTGGTTAATTTATTTTGTAATATATAGAGAAGGAAATTTAAAATATATATATATATATATATATATATAATAAAAAAATAAAAATGAAGAAATAAACAAAAACAAGATCAGCTAACAAAATTAATTAAGTGGGGTGGGAAGTTATATCACCCCCAAAGAACAGTGTGTGTACAACTCAATAGACACTAGTGTAATAATATTTTGCCCTAGAAAACCAGACACATCAAAAATTTTAAAGAAGAAGAAAAAGATAGAGAAAACAAATAAAAAGAAAAAAGAGAAGAGAGAAAAAAGAAAAGGGAAAAACAAATTCAAACATTGGAAAAGATAAAATAAACAAAATAAAATAAAATAAATATAAGAAAAATTAAAACCAACAGAAATATAAGAATAATGATAAAAATAAAATCCGATATTAAAATATATTCTTAAGGGAATTTGTTCATAAGTACAAATATAATAATAATAGTAATTAAAAAATTGCCAGTTCAATAAGCTAGTCTTTTTGAGTTATAAAAAGAGTAAATAGTGAAAGTATTTAAATAAATTTTTAGATTATTTCAGATATATTTGGAAGATTTTATGGTTGCAGAAATTAATGATTTCATTATGTTGGTTCAATAAATCAGTTTTGGGGAATTTTATTATATGGATTTTTCTTGTAAGCAAAAGAAACATATTTCATGTAAAGATTTACATGTTCCAGCTTTAGTTAATATTTTCCATTTAACTATAGGAGTTTTATTTGCATCTTTCAATTGACAGTAGTATTTAGAGAGAAAAGTAGAATTACTATTTGCTTTATTATTTAAAGATAAGTTATGCTAGTAAAATCAAGATTTAAATTATTTTAGCTGTTTTAAATTTAGTTTAATAGATAATTCATTTAAGTTATTTGTTTATGTCCATGGGAATTGCATATTTTTTAATGATGTTTCAGAACGAAGATTCATTCTATTTATAATTACAATGGTTTTTGTAAAAGATATTAATGTTATTATTTTTATCAATGTGTTTACTGCTATTCTTACTCAGGTTTGAAAAAAAAGTTTAATATGGTAGCCAACCAAATAATTTGGAAATCCATTGTTGATGAGTGTTTGTTTGGCATTATTTTGAAGAATAGTGTTCAAGAGGATGAAGACAGGCTTTTTTAAAAATTACCAAACCCATACTATACGTTCGCTATGTAGATGATATTTTCATTCTTGCTCAGAACAAAAAGGAAATCGATAATCTTAAATCTGCATTAAAAAAAAATTCCATCCTCAACCTCACATATGAAATTAGTCAAAAAATAAACTCCCATTCTTACATGTCCTCATGGAGTCTTGTAATGATACTTTCATTACATTTCTATATGAAAAAAACCACCAGTAAAAATTCCTGTCTCATTAATTTCATTAGTTAATGTCCTCTTACATATAAAATTGGCATCATTAAAAATTTCCTCATGAGAGCCTACAAGAATTCATCCATGACAATTTATTTATTTATTGTTAATGGTTGGATTTATTGCATTTGTGTTTGTAAGCTTACATGTGTTTGTTTTTATTTTTGCTTTTATTTTTATTTTTATTTATTTATTTACTTATTTATTTATTTATTCTATTTTTATTTTTTGTTTAGTGGTTGTTGTATTATATTTTTGACATGACTGGGTGTTTGTAGGTACTTTTATTTTTTGTATTTATATTATTTGTATGTTTTGTTTACAATTATATTTTTTAATTTCTAATTTTTATTCTTTTTATTCTTTTATTTATATTGTTTATATGTTGTTATTTATTGTTGTTTGTGTAACAAAGTAGGTATTTATTTGCATGTCTGAATTTTCCCATTATCCTGTTTTTCTTGTTTAAAATGTTACTTTAGGTTTTAAAACTAATTATTGCTCATTTTTCTTCTTGGCATAATTTACAACTTTTGTTATTTTTGTTGTATGGTGGTGCTTTTTTACTATTTCCCATTTGATTTTGGTGGTAATGTTGTTTTCTTTCTGGTTCCATATGTATTTTGATAACATTCTTTTGTTGGTTTGTGTCATTATTACTTTTATCAAGTATTTTTCTTGTTAGGTTTGGTTATTATCTTTTCCATATTTTCCATGCAGCTGTAGCTGATTTTGACTGTGTTTTTCTAATAAATTAGAAATTTTTTTTTTATTTTTGTTTTTATATTATTGTTGTTGTAGGATGGATTAAACCAGATTATGCTTCTTTTTCTATTCTTTATGTTTGGCTTCTTTTCGTTTGTGTATTCAGGTTTGTTTGAGCATCCCCTATTTTTTAGTGCTAACTCATATGTTACTTTGTTTTCATTGAATATTTTTATGTCACTTGAGTTCATAGTCTTTTGTTTATAGATATGGGTATGTGTCTGAATATGTTTGGAGGGTGATTGAAATTTTTTGATATATAGTGGATTGTTGTTTTGTTTTCTGTATGGTTTGTATGTGCTGTTGAGTGTTATATCTAGGAAATTTACTAGATTTGTTTTTATGTCCATTGCAAATTCTACAGTGTTGAAGATTTTTATAATTTGTTTTTTTATGTTTTCTGTAGTTTTACCATTACAGTTTCTTAGAATTATTAGTCCATCATCTCTGTATAAAACTATATCTTTTTTGTTGATGATTTTCACTTGTTTGTAGATTATATAAATGCTTATAATTTCACATATCTCTATGCCATCGTAACTTAACAGACTTTGTAATACAGAACAGTTTATTTACAAAGCAGAGGTGCATGACATAAATTATCAAAATAAAACATATGTGGGATCTACCAAATCAGATGGAATAATCATAAATTTACATTTAAACTGGAATACTTCAAATATTGTACCAAACTGGCTAGCATGCATAAAAATTAAAATTGAAATATGGAAAAGACCCTGATATAACTTGGAGTACAGTGAAAATACTCAAACCATACAATAGGTGCAATATATGCAGTGTGTCTCAGTAGGAAAAATTAGCTATTATATTGTTCCCATAAAGAAAAAAATTACTCAATGAAAGATCAGAAATTATGTCCAGATGTAATCATACCCATAAATACTTACTAAGATAATACAAACATGGATGAAAGTGTTTTAAGATCCTTAAACAACTCCTCACTAATTTAAAAATTTTTTGATTGTTTGAAAATTCCAGTCTCACATTTGTAAAAAATCCCTGTTCAAGTGTTTGAAAAACAGTAAAATCAGTTATTGTAAATTGCCTGAAGATACCGAAAGGTTGAAACCTAGGTTGTGGAAATAACATATTTCCAAATGAAAATATATATATATATATATATATATATATACAGGAGGTAGACAAAATAATGGAAACACCTTGAAATTTCAATATGGGGTTACCTTTGGAAGTAATTCCAGCTTGAATTAGTTCAACTCATACAAAGTTTAAATTGTTTCCAGAGGAATTTTTATCCATTCTTCAACTAAAACAGTCTCCAATTCTTTCAATGATGGTGGTGGAGATATCGACTCCTCACTTGTTTATCTGAAATGAACCATAAATGTTCAATGATGTTGAGATCTGACGGCTGTAGTAACCAGATAGGATGTTCTACTTCACTAGAATGTTTCTCATGCCATTCAGCTACAAATTTAGCCATACAAATAGGTGCATTATCATCTTGAATGATGGCATTTCCCTCCAGAAGCATTTCTTGAACCATAGGATATTGGCTCAGAACAAGAAAGTAAAGTTCTGAGTTGAATTTGTTGCATTCATTTATGTGCAAATACCTTTGAGGACAGTATTAATTTGTTGCTTCTCCCTCCAGTTATGAATTAAATAGCAGGACAGATTGGATTCTATAGACTTGGTTGGCAACCAGTCTACTACAGAAAGTAATGGCAGCCTACTGTAGGAAAATCGTCAGTCATGTTTCTTTTGAGACATGATCGCCCAAGCATGTATCACACATGGCACTTAATGGACTAATATTAAATCAGCAAACATAGACAAGTTTGACAGTTTACTCAAATGTTTCCAAATATGCTATTATGGTACTAGGTGTTTCTATTATTTTGTCTACGTATGTATTTATATTAAATGATACGTATATGTAAATACAGTATGTGCCAGAAATGCCTCCCAAATTTAAAGATTGACAAAAAGACTGAGGCAACTGCTATTATAATAATTTATTTCACTGTTGTTTAAAAAAAGGGCTACAGTTTTTATTCATTTTAGTTTTAAAAAATAACATCCTCTAAATGATGGCCTCTATTTGCTGTACACTCTTGTAGACAGTTTCTAAAGTTTTCAATCCAGAGTCCTTTTTGGTGATATTTCTTTCACATTTTGGTAAATAACATACTTTAATTTTTTAATGATTGCTGGATGATGTTTGTGGACCAAAACTTTCAAATAACTCCAGTGAAAATAATCATAACAGTAAAGATTGGGTAGTGTACAGGTCATCTGATATCACCAAGTAAGGAAATAAAATGTTCCGGAAACATCTCTTTAAAACAAGTGTTCTCAAACTGGGGTACATGTACCCCCAGTGTTAATCTGTACTTCTCATTCAGTACATTGACTCCAAAAGAATAACCACTACTGTAAAATGTATGATGTAATCTCAATCTATTCAGCATTTAAAGTTTTGTTAGAAATCAAATCAAAATTGTTGTGGAGTAGTTTTCGCACCGAAGGTTATAATCATGCTATGTCGGTTGCTAATTGACTTAATGTACCCAAAATGTTAGGAACTTGGTAATCTTCCACTGAAAACTGACTCCTCAGTATTTGGTTAGCTGCTGACTAATATCAACTGCCTAGTAGTTCTACTGAACTCCAATAAAAGTCTAAAGAACTTTTATGAACTTCCTGCTAACTCTTATTAATATAGGAGGGAGAGTCCATTATCTGAGGAATAGGTGTGTTTCCTCATAACAAAAATATAGATCAAAAGTCAAAACTCATGAGCACGATCTTTGTTGTGCCATTACTAAAGTTTCCTCTCAAATAAATGAGCTTGTTGCAAAAAAAAAAACCATCCATCTCATCAGTATTGCTTAGTTTTGGTTATTGGTACATATTTTCAAATTGTTTTGTGTATTTTTACTTAGTGATGATCATTTGGAAGAATCCAAACTCCTTTATAAATTACCTGCGTTTAATTCACTGACTCTACTTAAAAAGACTTCATAATAAAATATCAAAATTTCAATTTCTTTGTTTTCCTTTTCTAAGGTCAGTAGGTCAGCAATATGGTTTGGGGAATGTCTTTGAAGAGGTCAGTTAGTACTTTTGAGAATGTCTTTGAAAAGGTCAATAAGTACTTTTGAGACAGGGAAGGAAAGAGGTCAGCATAGTAGTCGCTCGACTTAAGTCAAGGGAGAAACTGATAACTCTAGCCTAAGATTCCTTCTATCTGATGAAGCTTTTGTGTCTCAACTTTTTATATCTGCTTTTTGGATCAAAAGCTAGTTTCGAATTTCATCCTTGTATTTGGTTCTGGGCTTCCCATTGGCTGGTAAATAAAATTTGTGAAAAGAAAACCACAAAACGAAATGAAAAAATTCTTTTTTTAAAAAAAAGTGACAACAGATACCAAAATATCACTCCATTTTCTGGGGCGAAAGTTACGTGGTGATACCGACCGAACAAAAGCGAGAAACCGGATGTTTGGCTTTGTGGGAAGATAGCCCACTATAATTCATAAAATGATTATAAAATCAAGAGAGGCAATTTGAGTATAAAATAACATATATATATATATATATATATATATATATATATATATTTCAAATAATGTTTTTACAATTAGAATAATACTTGAATATAAGTCCAACGGAGGTAAGAGAGTTCATAGAAAATAATGATGAGCTGAAAGAGATAAAGGCTTAGAAATGTTGAAGTGTCTTGTAGTTAAAGTATGTTCATTTAGGAGTTGCCACTTTTCAGGTCAGTAGGTCAGCAAGATGGTTTGTGGAATGTCTTTGAAGCGGTCAGTTAGTACTTTTGAGGAATGTCTTTGAAAAGGTCAATAAGTACTTTTGAGACAGGGAAGGAAAGAGGTCAGCATAGTAGTTGCTCGACTTAAGTCAAGGGAGAAACTGATAACTCTAGCCTAAGATTCCTTCTGTCTGATGAAGCTTTTGTGTCTCCACTTTTTATATCTGGTTCCGGGCTTCTCATTGGCTGGTAAATAAAATTCGCGAAGGCTTGCGAAATGGTAATTTGATATTTGATTCATTTTTATTTTTCAGCCGGAACATCTGCACAAACCCAGATGTGCACAACGAGTTTTATTCATTTGCCTTTTTGTTGTGAGAGAGCCAACATCTGGTTTCTCGCTTTTGTTCGGTCAGTATCACCACAAAGTCACAGCTCAACAACAGGCATAAAACCTTTTTGTTTCTAGGAGGTGTAGTGACATACACCCTTGTGCAAATTAATTGAAACAAAACAATGTCTTTCAAGGATCTTTCACACTTTCCTTGATCACGTATATGCCATCTCTTGTCAGTATTTTTCTCTTCCGACCAAATTTTCCTTTACATTTTGGACTGATGGACCCAGTTTGTTTCTTTACCTTGATTACAGGACTGACAGTTGAAAAACTGGCACCAACAATATCCCTGATCTCTCTGTAAGGCTTGCCAGTGTGTTCATGCAGTGTTACAATTTTTGTATGCTTCCTTGGAGTAAGGTCTATTGAAGACAATTGCCATAGGACAACTAATCAGCAGTCAAGACAATAATGTCTGGGTGTGATAAAAATTTGATGCAATCACAGATGATACACTATTTTTCAAGGCCAAGCAAATTTCATCATATACCCCAAAAACAGATTCATATTATAGCACACCACTGCAAATGACCTAATCTGAGGCAAAAAATAAACTCTATCACTCCAGTGGGTCTAAAACTGACTGTATGGTGAAAGAAAGGAAACTAAAGCAGTTGTTTCAATTAATTTGCACAAGGATGTAGGTATGATAAACTTACCTTATTTTTCAGAGAGTCAAGCAACTACTAATAAGTCAGTTATCACTTGGTATGGATGTAGAACTTCTACATCACAGATTAGAAGATATCACAACAGGCTTCATTTCACAACTGTGCCCCCTACAGTCACTCATTCACTGTGTAGAGGTTTTTCATGAAGCTGTCTAGGGTTATTTTTTGCTAAGAAGCAAAAATTCTGCTTATTATTGCAGATAAAAATGAGTTTCATTGCTCATTCTTCAAGGAGAGCATTTACCAGGATATTTTGAAGGATATCATCACAGCAAGCCATTCAGTTCTTGCAGTTCCTGAACAACCATTAATTTGTATGAATAGAACTTCAGATCGGTGTGTAAAATTCTTCTGACTGCTCAATCAGACAATCCCAAAGCAAAAACATGTTTATAGACTGAACATGTAGGAGATTGCACAACAGATTGTCTCATAGCCTAAACATTTTCTGGAGCGAGTGCTTCCAGGTTTTCCAAGTGGCTTTCTTATAAGTGCTGAAGTAGTGACCCTGAAATTTTCAACCCATAACAATATTGATTTTCTATCTGAAACAGCATTAACCTTCAACACGGCGTAACCAAGCCTACTACCACGGTCTCTGGTTGTGTGTGTTTCCAAGTATCAAGAAGTGACTCCCACGTTGATTTTGGACACCTTGACATTAGCAAGATTGTCTCGCTAGAACCTATTACGACTGAAAAGTGAGTTCGATCCTCACTGGGTTACCCCATATATTCGGCCTTGTTTCACATCTAAGTGGTGATTAGAAAATCATCTCCCATATTGTCTTGTCTGCTCTATTCTTCAAACTTAAAAAATGAAACGGTCTTACATCATCTGTTCCTGAAGAGCTACAACTACTCCCTTTCCGGTGCAGCGATGCACAGTATGTCAACCTTTTAGGGACAATCCCAAATTGTTAATGTCAGACAATTGATAAGAAAATCTACAGTACTATTTACTGTAGCTCATTTTAATACGCATAAAACCAAACATATGCCTTATTGCATCTCCAATTAAGAGGAGAATGTTTAACAACATTTTGAGAGTATGCCAGTTATCTTGAAGCAATGTTTAAAAAGATGCATAGAAGTATATATACAGTGGAACCTGTCGTATGCGACCACCTCTACTGCCATCAATTGGAGTAGATAGACTAAACTATCGCCCGGTTCACACTCCACCCTCGTCTATTGAACAGATGAAGAGGCTCATCCCTTGTTTCCTGTTTAGGATGTGGTTTCCAGTTTTTCTCTTTTCCAATCTTTTCACTATTACGTAGCCCCCTGCACATCAGTGGCATTTTCGCCTTGCTTGGGGTGATATGATTAAAAAAAAAATAATGAGCACTAAAAGCTCTCTGTGTTACAATTACTGATTCACCAATCTTAAAACACGTTTCAACAGCAAATGCATGATATGCATCAGTACAAGCCATGATATTATCTGGAAAGAAATGGTAAAATATTAGCTAGATGAAAACACCATTATCATTTGTCTAAATTCACTAGCATCGCACAGGTAACAGTTTAAAATGTGGGAGAGATTTCTGCTGCACCTTGTATATTATTTAGTTTCTCTTCTAAAAAATAATTTAATTAATTTTTTCCTGTTGTCACTAGTATAGCTATATTCTTTCTTGCTAGTTCTTATGTATGGGAGCTGAAATAAAAACTAAAAAATACAACAGAAATAAAATGAAAGAAATACAAGTCAAAAATGAATTATAATTTCTTCCTGAATTACATTCAAGATAAAATTCTATGATCTTGTGATAGGACATTTTCTTTTCAAGTCTACTCATTAAAATAACAATACTTCGGTCATGCATTAACATTGTTTGCTATCAGCTAAGTTTTATGTGAACTTTGTTATGATTACAAGCTTCTGAACAATGTATTGTCCAAATTAGAACAAAATATATTCCTAAATTAATTACATTCCATAGAAATATAAAGTAATTCTGTTTTTCAGGTATGGTGCCACAATATGAAAAGTTAGAGGAAAGGTGGACTATATCAAATGTTTAAAGTAGTGGTGCTAAGTTATATGTTAGATTCTTGATTTTTTTCTTTAACTAATTTTCTTGTAAAATGAATATTTGCTTTTTAGATTGATTATTTTACTGTATGATGTTCAGGTAGTATAACAGTTATCAGCATCATAAGTGTAATTGGTAACCAAAGTTCAAATTCTAGGTTAGTCTGGTAGCATACACCTTTGTACTAATCACTAATGCCCTTGGAAAAGGTGTGGTGAACCCAAATGCAAAAAAATAAAATAAAATAAAAAAATTAAATTAAAATAAAGCATTTGTTTTACTTTAAAACTTTTATCTCTTTCACTCTCTCTCTTTTTAGCCTTTTTTCTCTACTATACTTCTCTCTCAATTAATGAGAAGGCAACCCACAAAGAAAAAGAAGAAAAACTAAACACGGTTGCAAAATGGCAGAAGGTTGCTAACCCAGAGTCTAGTTACTGTGACTAGAAATCTACCAAAATAAGAGCAGCTCAACATATAACTTCCATTATAAAAAATGCAAAAGGAAGGAACATTGAAAAATAAAATTCCAGCAGCTTATTTTTTCGCACTTCCCGCCTGTAGAATTCCCTTCCATTTACTTGCTTTCTCGACAGCTACAATCTCCAAGAATTTAAATGTAAAGTCATCTCCTATCTTTCTAATCTGCGTCCTCTCTCATGCTCCCTTCTCCATCCACTCCACTCTCATCAGTATTCTCATCCTTCTCTTAACCACTTCCTGACACCCCCTATAACCTGTCACTCTTTATCATAACTTTCCTCCTATGTAACCCCCTGCAAAACAGTGGCAGTAAAATGCCTTGCTTGGGGTGATATGATTATAAAAAAAAAAAAGTGGTAATAACAAAATCTTTGTCTTCAACTAATTCAACTTTAGTAACATCTTTTTATTTGTAGCCTGACAGCAGATATTTATTATACAGTAAATGATATCCTTTCTGTGGAGAGTCATGATCACCGACAGCCTAAAGGGACATGGCATTTAAAAAAATCTTACTGTAAACTTATTTTTACTTTTTGTTTGTACTTATTTACTGGAATTAAATCTATAAGCGTTTTCTGCATAAAAGACTTGTATAAAATTTTGGAAGCTTATGTTTCAAAATAAAGATGAAGTTTTCAGATTTATTTTGAAAATTAAAAACCGTAATGATTTTAGGCAAATCTGACTGTTCAGCTGAACAGCATTGTTATAGATTGATAGCAAGAAAACAAATTTTCAGATTTGTTTTGAAAATTAATAACCGTAATAATTTTAGGCAAATCATACAGTTCAGCTCAACAACATTGTTATAGATTGATAGCAAGAAGGCAAATTTTCAGATTAATTTTGAAAATTAACTGCATTAATGATTTTAACCAAATTATACTGCAGAATTCAACATATTGTTATAGACTGAAATCAAAAAGATATATTTTCTGATTTATTTTGAAAATTAATGACAAATGTTTTTTAGACAAATCATACAGTTCAGCTTAATAGCATTGTTGTAAATATTTTATTTTAATCATTTCATCTCATGCAACACAATAATGTCACTAATATGCAGGCAATTATGGGAAATAAAAATGAAAGAAATGACTAATAATAGGGAGGATTGAGGAAAGAACAGGGTCCAAGAAGATAGAAAAGGGTGATTGACATTGCATTTAAATGTTTGAAGATGTTAGTTATTAGGGAAGCAATGAAACAGAAACAAGTTTGTAGGGGCTTGTATAATTCCCGCGAACAATAAATAAAAAGGAAAATACACTACAAATAAGGTGAAATAAACTTTTGTTTATTTTCGTTAAAAAAAAATAAAAGAGTTATTTTTTTAATACAAAAATGTAGTCGTCCGTATGAAAATGAAGAAAGGAAGAAAGAAAGGAATTGAGAATGTGAGAGGGAAAGGAAGGACTATGTGTTGTGAGCGAGATGAGAGAAAGAGAGGGTGAAACAATGTTCATTGATACGGGATATTGTCTATTGTGTGAACTGCTGAATTCTCTCTCTATGTGTGCTCCGACCTGTTTGTTCCTCTCTGTGTGTTTCGAGCTGGCTGTTCCTCTCTGTGTGTGTTGAAAGTTTCTACTTTCCTTTTATTTTGATGGTGAGGCTCTGGGAGATCAAGAAATGTGTTTCTTATATCAAGCCCTGATTGGTCAAAAATTCATATTTTTGACCATGTGGTGTGTCTTCAACTACGTCCAAGCTTTTGGGTGCGCCGTTCTTGTTTTTGACCCCAAAGGGTTTGGTAAGGGGTGAATGCCCGTGCAATTGTATTTTTAGAGATACACGTGGTGTGAATTAATTTTATTGTGTGTGTGTTGAGCTTGAAAAATAAAACAAGAAACAGAAACAAGTTCCACAAGTGGGAAATATGAGAAAAGAAACTGTCAGAGTAGAAGTGGAGGTTGCATTTAGTTGTTTTAACAGTAAAACTGAAGGATCTAGATGGCAATCTAGTAGCATGATTAAATTCATATATTTAGTGCAGCAGGGATGTGGCCTGTCCTAGTTTCTTTGGTCTTCAAACTGCCCAATTGCTGGGGCTGGATTGATAGATCAATCACCTTGGACCACATCCAATATTATCCCACGTTGTGTTTTGATTTGATCCTAAGGCAGGTGAAGCTGAATAACCTTCAGAAACCACTGTAAATGAATTCATTTGGTCTAGGGAAGTCACAAGAACAAAGAAAATATCTTCATAAAAAACACTTTATATCTTCAATTCTTGGTACAGGTTTATTTGTTCCAGCAGTTGAATTCTATCTATTTCATGCAGACAGCTATCTTCCCAACCCATGTCTAAAGTTGAAATGTAACACTTTAGCTGGTTCTGTTCAGTTTGGCACAGGGTTTGAGCTGGAGTTCTTCTTAGGCAGGCTGTCACATGATGTCAGGTCTCTCATCTCAACCGCAAATCTCTTTGGCCAAAACTTCTCTGCAACTCCTTTTCACCACTTTTATGGATTTCCACTCAAAATTGGTGTGGGTCATGACTGGTCTGGGAAATTCTGGTTAATTACTTAATTCCAATAAAGGTCTCTTTATTCTCTGGCTTTCAAAGATTAATTATCCTTTTCAATTCAGGATTTTTCCTTTTTTGTAAAAAATCAATCCACCCAAATCAACTCCTTCCTGTCTTCATTGATATCTCACACTAATACCCTTCAAAGGCATGTATGAATTCTTCCCCTTCCTTAGTTTGCCACCTTTGTTTACTATCAACCAGTTCTCCTTCACCTGATTTGATTCATCGGTCGCAGTCTGCATTTACTTGCGGTCATTCATTAAATTCTTATTATTTCAAAATTTCTCCCACACAAGGAAAACTCTGGTTCTTGGTTAGAAACTTGCCAGATGTCTCTCTTGATTTTTTATTAGGGCCATTAATTACTCAACCAACCAAAAAATCCTTATTTCTGATCCTGTTTATAGTGCAGTCTCATTCGCTGTCAGCTTTGGTTGGTCACTAAGAAGTTTTTTGGCATCTTTGAAACAGCTTTGTATTTCCACCAACCTAGAACTTGGCATCTTTCTGAGTGTTGAACTGGTCTAAAAGGTTTTTACAGGCTTCCAGAGAATTGAAGTTCTCTCCATTAAGAGAATTTTTTAAGGATCAAAATAAGTGGTAATCCAAAGGAACAAGATTAGACGAGTACAGTGCGTGTTCTAGGGCATTCTAGCTAAGCTGCACTAATTTTTGCTGGATCTGTAGAGAGACATGAGGTTTGGTGCTGTTCTAGTAGTTGCTTACACCCTTCTGATTGGTAAATTTAGGAAATTTTTCATTTGTTACTGCCTTTAATCAATACAATTTGAAATGGTACTTATCTAAATTTAACACCTGATTTTTCAAGAGCTCATAATGCACAAATCTCACTAGATACACATTATCACCTTCTACAAATGCAAACTGGCTTTTGGAGTTGTTGACTGTGGCTCATTTCATTTTCTCCAGGATATTTTCAGCTCTACATTCCTATAAAAAAATCCATTTTTCATTGCCTGTGATTGTTCTTTTCAAAAATGGGTTAGTTGGTTTTATTTGTGCAGAGAATCCCAGTTATGAATGTATTCCCTTATATTTTTTCCATTAAGTCAAGAAGCATCTAAGCAACATTGTTTTTCTGTATCAAAGTGTTTTCAAGTGCCTCACAACATTTATATAAGATATGTAGTGTATCTCTGTTATGCTCAGTGTCATGTGACATTATTTTTAATCAGCAGTTCAGTTTCATCATTAGCAGTGGCTGCAAGTTGACTAGAATGTTCTCACTTTTCTAAATTGAAATTTCTACTTTGAAACCTAGAAAATCAATTATGAACAGCACTCTCGGTTATGGCACCAACTCTGTAAATGACACATGTAGTTTTTGCTCTTTTTTACAATATTTTTTCTTTCCAGAAAATATTGAAAAAAATTTTAAAACATTTAAAATTCACTATCCATACACAAATAGTATAGAAAAACATGTTGAAATGTTTCCTTAAATAAATTTCAGTCATGCGCAAAACGAAGTCACATGTTCAAATTTCAACTGCTGAAAATTCCTTCAAACATTTGTCCCAATGATTTTATGGCTATTTTTATTTTCTGACTCAATGCTTATTTTCTATATCAGCATCTGAAATTTCAAATAAATTTTTAATCAATTTTTCCAAATATTTATCTTCATAGAAAGGTAAATATTTTTAATATCCAAGTGATAAAGAGCTTGGTTGGTCTTGAAAAATTATTTTAATCAATTTTTCTTTAAAAATGTCCTTTACATCAATACATTCATTCATAAATGAATAAATGCTAAAAGTATTTTCTGAAATTCAATAGTTATTTGAGTGAGGAATATTAACAGTCAACTTCAAATCTAGTTAAATGATTCCTGTCAACTGTTGTTACTACTAAAAGGAATGCAAAATATACTGATAGATTATCATGCAATTTCAGCTTTTTATTTTCCTCAACTAGAACACCCAGAATCTATGCTAGAGACAAACTCCTATAAAATGGCTGTAGAAAAAAAAAGCCATGTAGAAAAATTAAAATAGTCAAGTTTTTATTATTTGATACAGCTTTAATCTAGAATACCTGAGAAAGACAAACAAGTAGTACACCTTAACTAAGAATGGTTTGAACTAATGCAAGATGAAATGTTCAACTTCATTATTTAACTAGTATACATTAACTTTTCCAAAATACCCTCGGGGAAAAATATGAATCCATCTCTTTTCCTTCTATCTATGAGTTAAGTAGTAGGGTAGATTAAGCTAGCCTTGGTTAGCAACCAGTCTAGGAGGACAACTCTGAATTGAAAATTGTATATAGTGTTAGTGGAGCACATACTTTACAACCACTGAAAGGATTATGGAGTTCACAATTAACTGTTGGGTTGTTCCAGACTACTATCTCAACAGCAGCTGATGAGGTGTGCTTACCTGGTCACTTTTTTGATGCCTTTAACAAGTCTCTGGAATGGTCAAAGAAAAATATTTTGACTTAGTGTTGTCATATTTACTAAACAGAAATACAAGACATCCTTTTTTAGTTTAAATTCAAATGATTTCTAATTTGCATACATATTAATGATAAAATGAGTGTTATTTAATATCCAAACAAAGTATGTAAGATTTTCTATCTGAGATATATATATATATACTAAAGATTCTATTGAGAAATCCTGTTAGAAAAATATACACATTGCAACAGGATTCAAACCTGCATCCACCTAGAGATAAACCATCATTAGATCTGACCCACCTTGACCTTTTGGCCATGAAGAAACTAAATATACCTATTGGCTCAATTTTATAAGGATACAAAAATGAGCTATGTATATTTCAAAAATGGGGAAATGTCTGTGCTCAAAAGCACTATTCAGACTTTGTTTGCCCAGCAAGTTCTTCATGGCCAAGAGGTCAAGGCATGTTAGATCTAATGACCGTTTCCCCAAGGAGACAGTTTGAATCTTGTCAGAGGGCACATTTTTCTTGAATAATCAGGTAGGCAGTTGGAAATAAATAAATATACTGTTTAATAAATAGATAAAAACAGAGCATCTACTCAAATATGGTTATCCATTAAAAATAATGTTCAAGCAGTAAATTAAAATATGTTGAATTCGTAATTGAAAATTCCATTCTTAACAATATATATATATATATATATATATATATATATATATATATATATATATATATACGCAAAATTGGGTCAGGTTTCAATCCTGGGTTAAAAAGCACTCGGAGTCTAACTGTACTGATGAGCTGTGATACAGCGAAACAGATCTATCTGCGGATGACTATATATATATATATATATATATATATATATACAGTACTACCAAAATATCAATTTGCACCCCAGGTTTTTCCTAATCTCACCTTTTCTTACAGAGATGATACTCAAACAGACTAACATACATAATAAAAAGTCCAAGAAAAATGGTTGAATTCCCTTTATTTTAACATCTCATTACATTGCACTACACATGAAAGAGTTTTAAAACTAGAATTTTCTGTTAATCTTTTTGAGTGATTTGTGAGCCTTTTTTTAATAGTTGCCAACACTGTTTATACATACGTAATTTGGAATAAAGCTCATTTCGTCTTTTTGCTTTGATAAAGTCCATCACAGGATGAAACACGTAGGTGAGTTAAATAGTTTTCCTCTTGTTTTCTTTTTATTTAACCATCCTGTCTTTAATTTCAGATCATAACTGAGTATATATATATATATATATAGGATGCAATGGATGAGTTGTTATCGAGATTAAATTACACAAATATTGAAAATAATGATATCTTATTTTAACAGATATATTTACCAAAATTTTACAAAAATATCTTGAAATACTAAAGAGTACATTTATTCAATAAAATCACTTCAGAATAATTTTGAAATTTCCTGCAACTCTTCTGGACATTCTCAGGATTTCACAGGTCATTGTGAATTTTTGTCAAAGTGAAGAAGAGAGTTGATTTTAATTCTTAATTTCTACACTATAACAGATTACACAACATTAAACAAACACTTGTTAACAATGAATTTCCTAACTCTGTCATTGATCAACAAATTAAAATGTATCTCAATAAACTTAATAATACTTCTAACAATATTGATAATATTAATAATAATAGTGTATGCCAAAATAAACATAACATTATTAACTTATACTATTGCAACCAAATGCATAATAATTACAAACATGATGAAACAACACTCAAGAAAATAATAGGTAGAAATGTTAAATCAATTAATTATAATAAATAAATTAAGCTCATCATATATTATAAAAAATCTAAAACAATTGATCTCATCGTCTCTAATAACCCTACAATCACACAACTAAATCCGCTACTAAAAACCAATGTAGTGTATCAATTTACATGCCTATTCAGTGATTGTGTCTCTGATACTAATAATAAACCCACAATATACATTGGTTTTACTGCAACCACACTCTCCCATAGACTTACCTGCCATCTTTCTGATCCAAGTTCAATTAAACATTTCTTAGAAAAACATAGACATATATGTAATATTAGAGAGATTTTAGTCAATAACACAATAATACTCACACATGCACACAGTAAAAATAACTTTCAGATATACATTAAATCAAAGCAAGCCACACTCAATAAAATCACATTTCAATCTAGGTACAACACATTACATAGCATTTAGATATATGGTTTTGTTGTTAAGATCTCAGTCTCTCAGATGGTGTGACATCATAGAACCGCATTACAAATTTACGAACTGCGTCTGCTATTCAATGACTGATATCATTGCATAGCAATGTTTTATGTCAACACAAGATAATATCATCTTTGATAGTGGATGTCTTTGTTAACATCCATGTAAGCACCCTGAAGATGACTCATGTGAGCTGAAAGCTTAGAACCAGCATAATAAAAAAATATCCAAATGTTGGGCAATTTTTGTCTTTATTTTCACCTGAAATTAAAGCCAAAATACAATGTTTAGAATGGCTCATGATTAAACATAATATACATTGATTGGCTGTTATATTTAACAAAATATGTTTAGAAAATTATCTGCTGCCTTGATACACTATAGATAGATAGATAGATAGATAGATAGAGTATTAAATTATAATGGTACTTAGTGCCAAAATTGCTCATTTTCAAGTAGTTTATTGATAGGGAGGCATTTTTGGCAAGCAGGCTTTTTTATCATAAAGTGCTTTATAACAACATAAAGCATTAACAGAAATAATGTGAAGGTGTTTTTCATTTATCTGAACAGTGTTGTTTCAGTTATAGTGGTTTCAAAATTTTGTGAAGACATAATAATTATGCTTTTATGAAACTTCGAAGTCATTATGACTGAAACAACTTTGCTCAGTCCACTTTATATACATATATATATATAAAAGAGTGAACATTGAAGTCAACACTCAAGTGCGACAGACTGTTTTATGCTAAGCGCAATCATGAGGCCTGATGATTGCGCTTAACATGAAACTGTCACCCTTAAGTGTTGACTTCAATGGTCACTCTTTTATATTTACATACACTCTATCTCTGGTATTGAGCACGCTATCCTATAAATATAGCACAACTTAAAACTATATATACATATATATATAAATTGGCATGAAATAATATTACTGGTGAGGACAAATACAAAATGAAAAATTGATTAAATTTAATCAGTGTCCTGGATTACATTTTGGTAAATTTGACAACTGTATTTTTGAATCATCCTCTGGATTCTTATGAACAGAGTGTGTAGCAGAATTGTGCCAGAGATAGGACAAGAACAGTGAATGTTTGTCAAAGACAATGGAACAAAGAATAGGATATTTATGTTCAGAATGGTATCAAAAAGAGCAATAAAAATGCAGAAGGACGTGTACCTGTGTTTTATAAACTACACAAAAAAGAAAGACATTAGAATAATAAAAAATCTATACTGGCAACAAACTGCCTGCATATGGACAGGAAACGAATTCAGTAGATATACAAAAATAAAAAGGGGTGTAAGACAAGGATGTAACTTCTCATTGGATCTTCTCAACCTGTGCAGTGAAACAATCCTGAGATAGTTAGAAGCCCTGCCAGGATTCATCACTGATGGCCGCAATCTCAACAACATAAATATGCAGATGACACAGTGCTGATAGCAGACATAGAAAGGAAAATACAGGACCTTCTACAGAAGGTAGCAAGGGAAAGCAAAAAAAAAAAAAGGGCTAAACATAAACTTCAAGAAAACTGAATGCATGGTCATTGGTCATCAGCAAAAAGAGGACCCCAAAATGCCAACTACAGGTTAAGAATATTAAAATCAAAAAGGTGCAGAAATTTAAATAACTGGGAAGTGTTCTGACAGAAAATGGGGAGTGCAACACTGAGATCTGAAGGAGCAATGGCATGGCCAAGGACACATTTCAAAAGTTAAGCAGACTATTAAGAGACAGGAAGATTTTGTTGAAAACAAAGAAAAGAGTACTGGACTGTTATGTCTTGTCTGTCCTCCTATATGGTAGTGAATGTTAGACAATCTCCTCAAAGATGGAGGAGAGATTCAAAGCAATGAAAATGTGGTTCTAGAGAAGGATGCTGAGAACACCACGAACCGAACATGTGAGCAAGAACAAGGTTTAGGAGAGGATGCAAATGAAAAAGAAACTTATATTTAGAATCAGGAAAAGACACCTGAGGTTTCTGGAACACATAATGAGGAAAGAGAGCTAGGAGAATCTAATACTCACAGGATGGATAGAGGAAAAGAAAAACAGGAAAAGGCAGTGTAAGATATACTTGATGGGCTTGAGCAAGTGGATGGTGAAGCAGGATTTGGGAGAGATACAATAAGGAAAAATATTAAGAGTGTCAAGGGATAGGGGCAAGTGGAACTCCATGATTGCCTAGGTCTTGAAGGGACACAGCACATAAAGAAGAAAATGAAGAATATTAAAGAATAAAGTAAACATTTTTATGTATTCACAACAAGATAACAAGAGGAAAAGTGTTAAGAGCGACATGTGATAGGAGAAAGTTTGAGTTTGAGTTTTGTTCAATGGCATATCAACATCTCTGTGGGTTATTTAATGCCAAAAAGATAGGGTTTTAAGGTATTTTTTTTAATGTTCGGTTATAATGAGAAGGTTGATTTAGTTAGATTTTAATGAAAATTTTTTGTTTTTATTCTTTTTTATTTTAGAAAACTGAAAATGTCTTCTAGTTTTGTATTCAAAAACGTTTTGCTGAGAGTTTTTTTCCTTCAAAAATGTGTTGTGGTAATAATTTTTTCTTAAAAAATGTATTGTTGGTAACATTTTTCCTTCAAAAATGCATATTTTCCTATAAAAGTTTATTTTTATGTATATATTTCTATAAAAGTGTATTTTTATACTTTCATAGAGTTTTGACCCCAGTTTGGGGGTTAACTATTTGCTCATAGCTGGGACCCTAACAGGTGCTACCACTCCAGATCAGGATGAACCCGAGAACAACAGCAATTAAGAGGTGGTTCCATGCTCCTCACAACCTCCCAATCAGAGGCCTTGCTGCTGGATGCTGTTTACCATCATGCCCAGGACCATAGGAGCAAGTGGAAGTCCACGATCGCCTATGCCTTGAAAGGACATGGCACATAAAGAATAATAATAAGCATGTCTCCATCCAAATAAAAAAAAATAACTTAATCAAATTAACTTTGTATGTTAGTACTCTAACCAGAACAAATGTATTTTTAATTTATAAAAATAAATTTTTCAAAGAATGATTATATTCAATTTGAAAAATATTTTAAATAAAAAGTATGAGCTTTTCCATAAGTTGTTTAGCTGTCTGATTTGCCATCTTGTTCATTATATTGTTGGAGCTCAAATCAAGGTCACAAATTGTTGAAAGTCATTAATATATAGTCATCTGGAAGAAACCTGCATATTTGAATACTTTTATCATGTCATGAATACTTGAATCATGAATCATCAAGTATTGGTTTTGTTGGTAATTATGTTATAGTGTGTCCCTTCTCAGTGTTTCCCTTTATATTTACAAATGCTCTATCACTTATATTCACCACTTTTACCAATATATATAGTTAATTACTTAGTTCCTGGTCATAATAAAATTAGACTAGTACACATTTGTATTAAAAAGTGTTCAATACAATTATATTGTAGAACTTTTGAGTATTCTTCATTTGTAAACAAGTTATCATGTGACCTAGGTTTCTACCATGTGGTATCTTCAGGCAATTTGCAATAACTGATTTTACCGTTTACCGTTTTTTTTTAAGAACGTTCACATAATCACATAATGGTGATTTTTTTAAATGCTAATATAGCAGGGAATTTTTGAATGTGCAATTTTTAAAATTACAAGAAATTAAAACGCTTTCATTCTTGTAATTTTAAAAATTGCACATTCAAAAATGAGCATTCAAAAAAAATCACCGTTACATGAGCAGTCTTAAAAAAAAAAACAGTAAACAGTAAAATCAGTTATTGCAAATCACCTGAAGACACCATATGGTAGAAACCTAGGTCACGTAATAACTCATTTACAAATGAAGAATATATATATATATATATATATATATATATATATATAGTAAAACTGTTTTTTACAGACAATATTTATATTGCCCAGGAAATGTTTATATATTAAAAAAGTGTGCTCAATACACAGTTCAAAAAATTGAAAATGTAGAGCTTGTTCATATTTAAAATATTACAAGAATAAACCTTTTCCATCACTGAATGTTTCCTCGTGCAATGAAAAGGTCAGTTGTTTTTCTATCACTTTATTCATACATTTATGTTATCAATGGAAAATTTAATGGGAAGTAGTGGATAAAGCAAGAGCAGAGAAAATATGTGAGAGGTGGAAAGGAAAGAAAAAATTTTGGTACTCTCATCTGAGTTCATATGGCTCTAGTAGATAGCTTTTGCATGTTTGCAAGTTGTCATTATTTCAGATCTCTCCCTAAACAAGTGGCTTTTCTCTGGATATATAACATAATCGCTAACTTTTCTTCAAACCACCTAAAAACTGTGACCAAAAGTCATTGAAGGCAGGCTATGTAAAAATTCTTCAAATAAAGATATTTTTGAAGGAAAAAAAAAAAACAGAGTATGAGAGAGCATTAATAGAGGAGGGTCACAAAATCAGACTTGGATTTAAACCCCTAACAATTCAATTGTTTGTAATATTTTAAATATATATATATATATATATATATGCTCTTGCTAAAAGAGCACTATAGGGAGAAATAGATTTCATAAAAATTGTAACTACTTTTGGCTTAATGCTACATTCTTTGACAAATGAATTGAATGTAGTTTGGTTCGGCTATCAAATTGAATGCTTTCAGTTACTGAGGTTTGTTTATGTTCTATGAATAACCTGCTATGAAAGCTGCCATTCTCTGTTGTATGCTGATACCACAGTGGAAAGATATCCGTCTAATGACGAATCAGTCAGATTTTGATCTCGGCTTGAAGCAAACGGTTAATCTAGCTGCACTGAAGATACAGCAAAACAGGCTTATCTGAAGATGATAATAAATATATATATATATATATATATATATATATATATATATATATATATAAACTAATTAACTGTTACACAAAATTTAAAACTGCTAACCTCATCCTCGGATGTGCGTTGTGGTGCAGTGGATATCGGCTCGAAACGAGAAATCGGGGAGCCGAGTTCGAACTCCAGTTGAATTCATTGCATTCACTTACGCGCAAATACCCTTGGGAAAGGTATTAATCCGTCTATTCCTTCCAGTTATGGGTTAAATAACAGGACAGATTGGGTTCTATAGCCTTGGTCGGCAACCAGTCTACCGTAGAAAGCAATGGCAAACTACTGCGGGATAATCTTCTGCCCAGTCAGTCATGTCTCTTTCGAGACATGATCGCTCAAGCGTGTTTCACGTCAGGCACTTAATTAAAAAAAAACCTCATCCTCAAAAATAACAATTTCACCTGCAAAATGTAAACTACAGCAAATCAATATCATTTACAAATTATAATAGCTTCCTTTTCTTACATCTATTTTCCTACTAGTTCTATTGTTTTAATTTTTAACTTAAGTTATGTTTAACCAGTTTATTTTGGTATTAACATTATTTGTGGCCCTTTAACAGTGGCCTTGAAAAGCTTTAGTTTTGTCTGGAACTATTTCTTCCTTATTTTTATTTTTAATTTATTGCATCTCTTTTTGTTACTGTCACCCATGTGGCAGATCTAACAGGTTCCAATAGCAATGATCTGCCCCTTTTCTTTTTTCTTTTTCTCTACCCTTACTTGTTTTTTTTACATACACACTAACAAATAAATTTATTTTCCCATAATATTTTGATTTCGATGATGAGATGGGTGTTGAATTCACTAATTTATGAAAATTTAAATTCTTTTATATGTAATAAATAATGGATCTGTAAATAAATAAATTTAATTACATTGAGCCCTCTGGCTGGATCAGTGTTAATATTTAATATTAATAAGATTCTTTAGGATTTAACTCCAAGCTGTTTTTTTTTATTTATGACCAATATATATATTATTTATCCAAGCACTTTTGGCCATACTTTTAGCCATACCAAGGATGAATTTTATTTTACTTTGAACTGAATATTTAACTGAAGATTGTTTTGCATATGTATGTAGAGTTATAGGAATGTTTTATTTTTCAAACATGGTCAGCACATTGTGGCTGTGTTCATAGTTGATATTGCTTTTTCTTTTTTATTAATATGCTTCCATTATTTTTAGCTTTTTTTTTTTTTTTACATGTGGATGATGCTATTAAAATTTGTATTATCAACAAGTATGTTGCAGATAGAGTTTGGTAAGTATCCATGTGCATTTAAATGAAACCTAATAGAGCTATGGTCAGAGAGATGTAACATGAGTCCTCTTGTTAAACATGTAGTATATCCAATGTAATTATTTATGCATTTGGATTGATCAAGAACACAGTTTTTTAAAGGACATGTAAATTTGTAAATAATATTGGTTCTTTGTAATTTAGATCTTACAGGTGAATTATTATTTTTGACAGTGAATTTAGTGGTTTAAAATTTTGTGTAATAGATAATATAATAAAATATGAGAGGATGCTGAAAAGTTTTAGGTCTACCTATAAAAATCTGAAAAGATGGCCAAATATTAGAATTTGTTTTGAAATATTTTCTTAGTCTAACTGAGAATTTTTCAGCCTCCCCTTTGTACACTCACATTTATATAGCCTAACCAAATATTATCAATATAATAGCAATGATTCAAGTTTAAGAATTGATATGTATGTTATTAACCTTTCAACTCATTTCTTTCATTTTAATTTCAGTTGTTTTTCTGTTTTTTTTTTTTTTTTTTTTGTTTTTTGTTTTTTTTTAGCACAGTTCTCAGATTGTCATTCTTTGGTTGTTAATAAGGAATTTGGCTCAGAAATTAAGAATAGCCTTTTTTTTACTTCAAGAAGCTTGTCTTAACATATCAGCTGCCTTACTGATTAGATTATAGAGACTAATTGTGGCAATTGTACAAATCTACTCATATAGCTCTCACTTATTTTCACCATTTGTTTGTTGTACAGCCATCATTTTTTTTATTTGCATGCATAAAACTATTTGCAATAAAAAGTTTTAAAATATTACTACTCATATTACTAGTATATATATATAAATAAAATAGTTACATATCAAGTAGTCAGAGAAAATAAGGATTATCTATATGATTAAATATTTCACCAGACAATTTGAAAAAGTCAGTTATAAAGTTATAAATAATGTCATATTTAGAAAACTTTAATTGTGAATATCAAAAAGAAAACAAAAACAAAAAAGCTTAAATATACATAAAAAAATTAAAAAATAACCATAAATGGCTTCATTTTTTTTTTAAAGTTTAAATTCAGCTTAGATAAGATAAAGAAATATTTCAAGCTGTAGTTAACACATGCACACAAGGCTGGATTATTCTTTAGGTCAGTATAGGCTGGATTATCCTTTAGGCTAGTATAGCCTGAGTAAAATTGTGAGTTTTGGGTCAAATGTTGATCAAATATGGCTTGGAAACTGATAGAAGGATAAGATAAAGAATAAGCAAAGTGGATATCATCCGTCTTGTATGTTTATTTTTTTATAGATATGTGTGAGGAGTATCCATATAATTTAGTTGGAAAAATACAAGAAATGTCTGGGGTTTTCTTATTTCAAATTTTTGTTGAGTGTTAAAAGATAAATGTTATTATTATGACCAGAAAAGGAGATTAAATTTTGTTGACGAACATGTTAATGACCTGTCTGTATAAACTGCTTGTCCAATAGTGAGAATATTACATGTTTGTGTGTGAAAAGGAGAAAAGTCAGGTCAGTTCTCATTGATTTAGAATGAATTAATTAATTATAATAGCTATAATTATTTTATTGGATAATTATTTTTGACAATACAATTAATTTTTCTTTTTTTTATGGCCATGAGACCATGACAGTAGAATTATTTTTTTTATTTCTTTATGGAAACAACAATAGCTTGAAGTAAACTTATTGCAAATTCTTTAAATAAACTAGAATAGCTATCTTTTTATTTGTCGATAAAAATATTCTTTAAAAATGTCACTATTTTAATATTTATTGCAAACCAAATTAACACAGGTTTTAGTACAATCATTGTAAAAAACCATATTTTTTATAACAAGCATTATAACAATAAAAACAAAATAGTCTGTCATACTGATATCAGTTCAGTTATAACATGAAAAAAATGAAAATCATATCAATTTACATTGATTCTTATTAAAATGGATGTGCGTTGTGGTGCATTGGATATCGGCTTGGAACGAGAAATCGGGGAGCCGAGTTTGAATTCCAGCTGAATTCATTGCATTCACTTACGCGCAAATACCCTTGGGAAAGGTATTAATCCGTCTCTTCCTTCCAGTTATGGGTTAAATAACAGGACAGATTGGGTTCTGTAGCCTTGGCAGGCAACCAGTCTACCTAAGAAAGCAATGGTAACCTACTGCGGGATAATCTTCTCCCCAGTCAGTCATGTCTCTTTCGAGACATGATCGCCCAAGCGTGTATCACGTATGGCACTTAACTGACTGACTTATTAAAATGTCTGAACCAGAATCTGACTAGAGACATTTTTGGAAGGGTCATATCTAGTTGAAGGTACTTTTCAACATATCTGTCTGGGTTCCAAACAATAAGCTTTTTGTTAGAAGATAACATCCATCAAATGTCTATATAAGTCAGGGCCTGCAGTTGCTTAGTTAATTTGTGCCTTGCAACTGTTTCTTACCACCAGAGACAATGTTGTCTATTCTTCTCTACTCAAGCTACAGAATCTCCAGCACACAACAGAGTTGTTATAATCTTCCTAAAAACAGATCTTCTGATTCATGTTGCACAAATTTTCACTACTGGCCAGTTTGAACACTTCAAACCCCAAGACAGAATTAAAAACTTTGTCAACTATGCATAGGCTCCTCACAAAGCTTTCATTTACACACTCAAAAAAAAATACAATCCAGAATTTTCACCAATAGCACCCACTCCTGCCTAAAGAAACAAAATCAAAATTGAAGCCAACCTTAGCCTAAGAAAAGGATATAAAAACCCATCAAAGGGACTTATACAATAATTGGTTGGTATAACACCCAGGATTCACAGTACTAGTGGGGATGCAACCTCCCATCTCCAAAAGGCACCTGCTAAAGGCTGTTGCTGCAGTAAGTCACAACTCACTCTCCCACCTCCATGGATGACTTTTATAACTCTACTTATCTCTTTCTTTTAATGAGAGATATTTACACTGATTTATCGCTTGTATTTTTTCACTAATACAATTATGTATTTCTTAAACCTCCATCGTTTCCTCTTTGTTCTGCCACCATATGCTTAATATAACAGAGACAAAAGTCTAAACCTGCTGTTAATTCCTCAATACTTTAAGATCTTAGAAATCAACCAAGAGTGATTTTAATTTTTTAACAACCAATAATAATAAACTGAAAAGTCTCCAGATCAACAAAACCACGGCCTGCTAAAATGACCAGAAAGATTCTTCAATAATCACATCCTAATGGGTCAATCAGTTAAGTGCCATACGTGATACACACTTGGACGATCATGTCTTAAAAGAGACATGACTGATTGGGTAGAAGATTACCCCGCAGTAGGTTGCCATTGCTTTCTGCGGTAGACTGGTTGCCGACCAAGGCTATAGAACCCAATCTGTCCTATTATTTAACCCATAACTGGGGGAAGAGACAGATTAATACCTTTCCCAAGGGTATATGCATGTAAATGTATGCAAGAAATTCAACTGGAATTTGAACTTGGCTCTCCGATTTCTCGCTCCGAGCCGACATCCACTGTGCCACAACACACTAACAGGTACACAATGATAAATCACTAGACAAATGCATTCAGAGACCAGTGATGGGTGAAAATACTGAACAGGTATTTCACCAACAAAAAGAGTTTTTTTCTCGGTGTTGACTTCACTTTTACCTCTCTGCCTCTCTCTCTATATATATATAGCTAGATAGACAGATTTTGAAATTCTCTTTCAAACTGCTTTTCCAATGGAGTGTCTTGTCAATTAAACCTTTAAAAAAAAATATAAGTAATAATGAAAAATAAAATATGGACACAATCTTGGTGTAAATATAATTTTGAAAATCAAAGTGATTTATTGTAACTTTTATTTTTGCTTTTTTATGAACTGTTTTTTTTTTTAAACAGCTTCTAACAAGTAAAATACTACAAAATTATGCCAATTATAGAATAGGAGGCATAATTGAGTAATGGATAGGGGCTAGAATTGAGGAACTAGGGAGCTGAGTTTGAATTCCACTCAAGTTTGTTATATTCAACAGATGCGCAAATACCTTCATCTTTTCTCTTTTCCTCCCAGCTGTGGGTAAATAGCAGGACAGGCTGGGTGACAACTGGTCTAGGAGAAGGACAACTGAATTCAAAACATCCAATTATAGGTTAAATATCCTTACAATTGGCCTAGTGTAGTGAGTAGTGCTACACCTCTGAAATCCTGATCAACAGGAGTGGGATGTCTCTGGACTTTTGAAGAGTACTGGATGTGCGTTGTGGTGCAGAGGATATCGACTCGGAACGAGAAATCACAGTGCCGAGTTTGAATTCCCATTGAATTTCTTGCATCCACTTACGCACAAATACCCTTGAGAAAGGTATTAATCTATCTCTTCACTCCAGTTATGGGTTAAATAATAAGAGAGATTTGGTTTTATAGCCTTGGATGGCAATCAGTCTACTGCAGAAATCAAAGACAACCTACTGTGGGATAATCTTCTGCCCAGTCAGTCATGTCTCTTTTGAGACATGATTGCCCAAAGCGTGTATCACGTATGGCACTCAATTGACTGACACTTCTGAAGACCATGGAATGGACTTTGTTTATATAAAAAGGGATATATTCATTGTAATTTGAGAAGAGTTATTATCACTCCAAGATTTGTTTAAAAAACTGAACTCATATTTTGTGTTGTTAATGTCTTTACTGCTGTTTGGCTGATTCAGTCTACATCCTTTTTCAGTTGTGTGACTTGTGAGGAAAAAAGGTTTTTTTATTTAGTGGAGATGAATAAGATTGTTTTATGGAGCTTAATGTTATACTAGTTAAAAAGAGAATTTAAATCATCAATTTCTTTTTGTAAAATAGGACCCCCAGCTACTGAAAATCTACTCTTAATTGTAAAATAAAAACTGTCAAGGTTGTATCTTTTTGAAACAAAGTTTTAGATCAAAGAAAAAGGCAGACAGGTACCATTATTAAAAAAAAAAAAAAGGAATTCAGGTATTTGGGCAAAAAAAAAAGGAATTCAGGTATTTGGGAAAAAAAAAAGGAATTCAGGTATTTGGGCAAAAAAAAAAAGGAATTCAGGTATTCGGGCGAAAAAAAAAAAGAAATTCAGGTATTTGGGAAAAAAAAAAAGGAATTCAGGTATTTGGGCAAAAAAAAAAAAGAAGGAATTCAGGTATTTGGGAAAAAAAAAAAGGAATTCAGGTATTTGGGAAAAAACAAAAAAAGGAATTCAGGTATTTGGGCAAATAAAAAAAAAGGAATTCAGGTATTTGGGCAAAAAAAAAAAAAGACACCAGAATGACATTCAAATTCACAAAATTTTTTTACCCTTTAATAGTCATTTGTGTTTAGTTTAATTTGTAATACATGTAGGTAGAAAATAGCAAATGTTGATAAGATAGCGAGATTCACAAATCACTGCCTGGGATCCAATCAGGAGGTTCAGAAGTAGTACACACCGGCCTTGCATATACACTCCAGGGTACTCTTCATATGCACACAGACACTTATCTTTGAATTCATGAACTCCAAACTTTATTCTTTTGTATACTGTGTTATATAAACAATTATTTTGCCTATATTCTCTATTGATTTTCTTTCAACCTTCACACAAGACCATATAGATATAGAGTGAGATACATATCACCTAACCTCTACAAAGTAATTCAGAATTTTAAAAGCTTTAAAACTTTAGTAATTATTAGAATTAAGATTAAAAAAAAATGAAAACAATTCTTGTAAAAATACATTATTCATAAAAAAATTGTTTTTTAAGATAATAATGTCCACAATATATCTTATTCATTGAAACCTGACCGAATTGGTGTCAGTCGGCAATTCTACCTCTGCGCTATGGGTGCTCGGTAGAAGGAGGCAGACTTTTTAGCGTGTATATTATCATTATACACGCCCAACAGCTGAGAGTGTTCTAATTCATTGCTGAATGTAGTAATTTACTTTTTGAAGAGCTCACAATAATTATAATGATATCAACATTGTGGACATGGGATTGTACAGGGATGATGGTCTTATGGTTGTAAATAATTCCACTAATATTAAAGCTAATAGAATTGAAAAAACTAATAAATAGGGAATTGAAAACTCTAAATCTTAAGGTTACTATAAAAATCAATCTCAAAAATGTAGACTTCTTAGATGATCTAGTCAATAACACTTACCCTTTTTCTTCTTCTTCTATGTGCCATGTCCCTTCAGGACATACACGATCATGGCCCTCCACATCTCCCTATCCCTGGTTGCTCTTAGCACACTTTCTCCTGTTACCCCATCCAAACCCTGCTCTACCATCCACTTGCTCAGGCCTGTCAGTTATGTTACTTACTGCTTTCCTCTGTCTCTCTTTCCCTCTATCTGACCTGTGAGTATTAGATTCTCCAAGCCCTCCTTCCTCGTTACATGTCTCAGGAATTTTAGCTGTCTTTTCCTGATGCTCAATATTAATTTATTTTTCATTTCCATCCTTTCCAAAATTTCATCATGCTCGATCCATGATATCCAAAGCATCCTTCTGTAGAACAACATTTTAGTTGCTTCAAGTGTTTCCTTCATGTTTGATGAAATTGTCCAGCATTCACTGCCATACTGAAGAACAGACATAACATAGCAATCCAGTACTCTCTTTGTTACTATTGAAATTTTCCTACCTCTCAATATTCTATTCAACTTCTGGAATGTGTCCTTCATGCCAATTTGCTTTTGGATTTCTGTGTTACACTTTCTGTCTTCTGCTAGAACACTTTCCAGGTATTTAAACTTTTGTACCTGCTTGATTTTAGTATCCCCTACTTGTAATTGGCATTTTGGACTCTTCTGTTTGCTGATAACTATGCATTCAGTTTCCTTGTAGTTTATTTGTAGTCCTTTCTTTTGACTTTCTTCAGCTACCTTATTTAAAAGGTCTTGCAGTTTCCTTTCAATGTCTGCTATCAGCATTGTATCATCTGCATATCTTATGTTGTTCAGATTATGGCCACCGATGATGAATCCTGGCATAACTTCTAGGGTCCTCATAATAGTCTCGCTGCACAAGTTGAATAGATCCAGAGAAAAGACACATCCTTGTCTTACACCCTTTGTATCTTTTTATATCTGCTGAATTCGTTTCCTGTTCATATACAGGCAGTTTGCTGCTAGTAGAGGTTTTTGATTACTCTAATGTCTTTCCCAAATATGTTGAAGTTGCTGAGCATTTCTATCAATTCTTTGTGGCATGCTTTGTCGAATGCCTTTGTATAGTCTATAAAACATAGGTACATGTCCTTTTTCATTTGTATTGGCCTTTGTAATAGTATCCTAAGTGTAAATATCACATTCCTTGTTACTGTGTCCTTGATGACACTGCACTGTTCTTGTCCTATCTCTGACCTGATTCTGCTTTGCGCTCTATTCTTCAGGATTCAGATAATGAGTTTTGTCATGTGGCTCATTAAATTGACTCACCCTACTTAAAAGCTAACACTAATACTATATACATCTACCCTAAATTTAATCACTACCTATCAATCATCAAACACATAACCCTTCTCTATTGAAAACAGAATTAGTAACAACTCCTCTAGCGAAGATATCTTTTATAAACATAGCAAATTTTATGATACTGCCTTCAAAAACAGCAACTACAAAAATATAACTATAATAATAAAAATAGAAAAATAATTTGGTATACACCACAATTTAACTGAAAGATTAGTACCAAGTTAGTTAGGGCATAAATTCCTCAAATTAGTTGAGAAACACTTCTCTAAAAACAATCCCCTTAGCAAAATTTTTAACAGAAGTACCCTTAAATTAAGTTATAGCTGTGTGGATAACCTTGAAAAGATCATAGAAAAACATAATAATGTGACAGAGAGAGAGAGAGAGCGAGAGAGAGCAAGAGAGCCAAACACATACACATGTTTAAAAGGTTCAAAATTCTTAGTACCTGAAGAAGGCTGAAACAGCTGAAACGTCATTTGTAATATTTCTTTTTAATTTTTATTAAGAGTTTTTTTTAAAACAGATTTTCGACTTCCAAAAAAACATCGTGATATTAATTATTTTTCTTTTGGTCAAAAATTTGGGTTGAATTGAAAATTGCAATAAACCAGCATAATTGTTTACCAGTAGAGAAATTTGATCTAAACAGTAGTTAGGTTGTTATATTTGGGTCATCAGAAAACAATGGAGGTAAATGAAATAATAATTTTCGATAAAGAGGCTTTTGGAGGAGATTGAACTTTGAGATGTATTTGTTTACTAATGGTGAAATATGAATCTAGCGTAAGTTGAGTGCCGTTTAATTTGGGTCATCTTCAGTCGACCATGAACGAACAACACTTCTGCTTTCTGGATCTAATAATCCCAGTGTGGACAGGAAGCAGATTTAAACCAGTAAATAATAAGTTTAATAAAAGTTTCAAGTAAGATTTTTCATTTTGAAAAATTCATTTTAAACCTTAGGTATGATATTTCTGTTGGAGGTACCTACTTTGCTCTATGCCTGTATTTGCAAAAATCAGCACATTTAGATAGACACACAAAAAAATTCAAAATTCTTTTAAAAATATTGGGTAGGGGTGTCGATAAATTGCGGTAATCTTTGCCATTTATGATTTGTAAATAGTTTTTTTACTGAACAATATCACCTAATCAGAAAATATTAATACAGAATTTTAAAAATTTATAAATTATTCTAATTAAAATTTGGAAAAAATTTAAACAATTTGTGTAAAAATTCATTATTCATTGAAAACAGTTTTGCTTAAGACAGTAGTGTCTATAACATATCTTATTCATGTAAGCAATTAAAAGCTTTTCTAATTAAACAAGGTCTTAGTTTTACTTGATTACCTAAACAGATTTGCTAAAAAATGTGTATAACACAATGAAAAATGCCCCAAATTAAATAAAAACATAATTTTTTGTATCTGTATAAACAGGCTGATTATTGTACATAATTAGATTACAATTATGGCAATCCTTATAACATATGACTTGGGTTCATGACTGGGAGTGGACTTGTGGAGATATAAATTACTACTAAATAACAATTACTGAGAACATTTTTTAGCAACAAACTTGCTAGTAATGTCAAGTAATTAGTTAATTAGCAACTATATATAATATTAGGAAGCATCTTACAATTATGACTTATTTCCATAAATGCAAATGTACAAAGAGCAAAAAATACCATAAAGTAACTAAATACACAAAAATCACTTTATTGACTATAAATTACATACTTTTTTGTTTTGGATAAAACTGCAAAAATAATGAACTAATTGGTTTATGCAAATTGATTACAGAAAATAAAATTGTAAAATGTAATCAAAAGGCAATTTTAGCATTTTACAAAATCGTGTATCAAGTCTGAAAATACTTTACAAATAATGTGAATTTCAGAGAAACAATAATTTTGATAATCGTAACAAAATTTATGGGGATTTTTGTTACGTGTACAATTTGTTTCACAGAAGATGAAGAAAATATTTGTTTTGCTATGATACAATAATAGATATCACTAGTACACAGTTTTTTTAAAAATTAAAATCAATTTATATTAACAAGAACACAAAATTAATTAACAGGATAATTTGGGGAGTTAACCAATTAAATATTTGTAAAAAGAGGGTAATTGAAAATAAAATATATCAAGTATCCCTGTGGTATCCAGCGGAATTTTAAAATTACCACAATTTTTTTCTTTTAAAAATATTCATATTCTTGAAAACGAAAACTAATATTATTAAATATTTCCTCTTCTGTGGAACAATCTTCTCTGGTATATACAAAAGTGATATTTTAATATTTTTAAAGATCTTAGTTTCAAGATCTGATAAGTTATCAAATATCTGGTAGATTATTTCATCCAGCAAATGTTCACATTTTGAGCAATTATAGTTTAAGTTGTATTCTTTGACTTCAGCATTTAATTTAAGTAGTTTTAGTTTTTCAGTATTGAAATTTTTCAATGATATTTTGAACTGTTATAAAATATACACCTCCAGAACATTGTCTTCATTTTCCAAATTCATTTTTTAAAGAATCTGTGGTAAATTCACCTAACATAACAAAACTAACTTCATAAACATCAATTAAACCATTGCATATATATATGTTCAATGGTTAAACTAGTATCTCTTGTTAATGATTTTGCACTTTTTCCTTGATTTTCTCCCTTTCTTTGTCATTTTTACAGAATTAAAAAGAAAAAAAAAACAGATGTTCATCATCAAATCTGATATCACTTTTTTCAGTGGATCATTTTTCTTAGTATCATCATATATTTCTTTGACACAGACAATTTTCCAAAACTTTATCAATGAAATTAACCGTTTCTGCAGTATCCTCCCCATTTAATAATGGGTGTGTGCTTTAATGGTAGCTACAGTTTGATCATACAAAACTTTTAAAATTTGGAAACATTTTGTCACTAAACAGGCTTAGGGTAAACTACTATATCAGTTTCGACAGCTTGAGATTTTTATACAATTTTTTTTTACAATTTTTAATTCTGCTGTCATTTTTTGGCCTTCAGAATAAAAGTGTAATTCAGAAGTGGATTCAGTAATTAAATTATTGCAAATATTTTAAAAAAAGTGAACATAATCAAAAAGTAATTACAATCCAATTTTAGTTATCCAATTAAAACAATGCCAAATTTTTTAAAAAAGATTGATGGGTCCTGTTATTGTTACATACAATTGCAGTTACTCGACTGTTTGATTGCATCAAAAATATATTTAAAAAACCCATATAAAAAGTTGCGTCTAATTTTGCAACTGGGATAATTTTGAATTAATTTTTTGGTCCTCCATTTAAACATTTTACCATGATGCCCAATATTGTTTTTGCTAATCTCTCAAAATTTTCAGCCAAACCAAATAAATTTCCTCCATGATATTGAAGAGCAATTTTGGTTGCTCTACAATATCATCAACTAAAAGAACACACTTTTTTCTGATTTTCATAGATTCTACTAAAATCTCACCAAGAAAATTAAAATCATCTAATTTTGAAACTTCTGATGTCAAAGCTGGTAATGTTCTACAACTGGGTAAATCATTCTGAAGTCTGTTATATAATGGCTGGTATTCAAATACTCTGATAAGAATATCAGAATCATAATGTTTTGTCTCAATCCTTTTTGGTGACATAAAATTAATATACTCTTTTAAATTTTTTTATCAATTTTTAAGTTATTAAGATAATGAATTGGTTCATTGATTAGTGACCTTTGCTGAAACATTGATATTCAACATTTTAAAAGAGCAAAGAATTGTTGTATATGTACCAGCATTGTAGCATTCAAATCTCAAGTTTTCAAAAATTTTAATTAAACATTAGAATACTTCCAGTAAAAAAAATTGGTAGATCAGATGAACAGCTGATTGTTTGATTTATAGCATCTAACCGCTGAGACAAAATCCTGTTGAGCAATATTCTGATACAATTTATCAAAAAATGAGGATTTTGTCTTTTTCTAGAAACTGTGCCAACTCATTTTGCATATTTCACACAGAAGTGCAAGTTTTGTTTGTTGGTTTTTGTTGAGGACAAGGTGGTACAAGGTAACCAAAAAAGTTCTGTCCGTTTTTTGATTAGTTATTGAATGAAGTTGAAATATATATGAAATTCATGTAGCAATTGTTTTCAAAATCGGACAGCCGGAGTAGGAACATCAGACATTATAAGAAACATGTGCACCATGCCCAGCCATCAGTTATAAACCAAACAGCTGGGAGAAGGATGGAAGTGTCTAGAGATCTTGTTCGAGGCTGTTTGCTTTACGACTTCAAAGTGGGCTTATCAGCAGCTGCATCAAGTTGCCACATATGTCAAGCATTTTGGGATAGTGCTGTGCATGAATGTACTGTAAGGCGTTGGTTTTGAAAATTCAATTTGGGAGATTTGTCTCTCCATGATGAGCCTCGCAGGGGACAACCACAGGTCTGGAATGACGGAGTCCTGAAGGCGGCCATTGAAGAGGAGAGTAATCTAACGTGTGGTGAACTTGCAAGACAGTTCAACGTTTCCAATGAAACAGTTAGACTTCTCCTGCACCACCTAGGTAAGACATACAAACTGAGCAAGTGGGTTCTGCAAATGCTGTTGGAGGTTCACAAGGGACAACGAGTGGCAGCCTGTGTATCGCTGCTTTCTCACCACCGTACCGCATGCTTATTCAATTGAGTGCTTACCAGTGATGAAAAGTGGGTTCTGTACGAAACTCCCAAGTGTTCCAGACATTGGTTGTCTCCTCAGGATACTGTCCCTCACACCGCAAGACCGCCTATGCACCCACGCAAGATTATGCTTTGTGTCTCGTTACAGATATAGATAGCCACACACACACCTACACACATATATTGAGATTGGTCTGTACATGGTAACAAGGAGATGATCATGTGGGAGCCTAGAGTCAGTTTTGGGATAGCAGGTCAAGGCTGGTTGACCTAGATAGACGGGAAATAGAAGCTAGACATGAAGTCGTGAAACAGCAGGAGCTAGAATTCATGCCAAAAACAAATCATGTGGAAAGCAAAGTTTGGAAATCAGTTGCAGATCAAATCTTGGATGAGCAAGTCATGATTGCTGGCTGCTGATGAATTATGAATGAAAAGGAAAACGCATTTGAGATAATAACATAATTTGACCAATTCATCTTAAGCAACTCCAAATAAGAAAAAACAAACTTATAAATTTTTATTCATTAAAAAAAGAAGACGAGGCTGAGTTGTTTTTTTCAAAGAAGAAAGATAGCGATGAAGAGAAGATAAGATAAGAGAAGAAACTGTAATGTTATCTGTATGTTGATCCCTGTTTGTTAAAAGAAAAGAAAGAAAGCGAAGTCGAGTTGTTTATTGAGAAAAGAAAGAAAGATAGCGACGCAGAGAAGTTAACATATGAAGGAAGAGATATTGAAGAGAAGAAACCGTAGAATTGTTCAAGTGCAGAAAATACGATGCTTGTTTGAATAAAGGTATAAAGAAGAGTGCAAATATTTCAGAATATGCATGCTGAAAGTACAACAGTCAACTGAAAGAAAATAGAGACAATTTTAGCTACATACATTTTAAGTGAGTCTGAAGTGTATAAAGTAAATGGAAGAGAGAGAAAAAAGAAAAGACAGTAAAATAAGAGAGAAGGAACTGGTATAAAGATAAGTTATTATATTCTTAGACTCATGTTAGAACACGCATACACTTCCATGAATATTATGTTACCATATACATCATACCACGTGCTTATAAATTATATGGTTCTTCCCATTTTCATTTTGTGTTAATCTCTTGCATTTGTATTTGCCTGTATTCGTTCTTATTTTTTTAAATGTGTTGTAAATTGTTATTTTGACTATATTGGGTATCCAAGTATAAGTTTTGAGGTTCAGGTCATTGGACATCTTTATTCATACTTAGATATTTTTTTATTTTAATATTTTGTTACTTATTAAAATCTTATATAAAAAATCATCTCGTCTTGTCATTCATCCTTGAATTGTTGGTCAGTGCATGTGTTGATATTGAAGCAGACCTGGGAAGATTGCAGTTCAATTATATCAATCGAACAGTAATCTCATTTTCTTATTTTTGTTTATTATTGTCCATTTGTCATGATCTTGGAGAGATAACCCATATCTGTCCATAGATGTGGAAATGTAAATATTCCCATATCGATGTGTAATCATCTTGATGGTTATCGTCGAGGCAGGCATATGACAGTCTGATGGACAGGTTGTCAAGTGGTTCATTATGAACTGCTACCAATGAGCCAAACGGTCACTGGAGACCTATACTCGCAGCAATTGAAACATGTGCAACAGGCATTGCACCAGAAGGAGCCATCACTGGTGAATCGCAAAGGTGTGCTTTTCCTCCATGACAACACCAGGCCGCAGGTCACGCGAGTGGTCAGGGATACTATACAGCAACTTGGGTGGGAGACTTTGTGTCATCCACCTTATTCACCTGACCTTGCGCCATCCAATAACTATCTCTTCCATTCCCTGGATAATCATCTTTGTGGGGAATCCTTTACCAATGAAGCAGACTTGCGCAAAGCCCTCACGGACTTCTTTGCGTCAAAATCCCCCGAGTTCTACCGAATTGAACAGCTGGAGACCCGTTGGCAGAAGGTGGTGGATGGCCGATGGCAATTACTTCAAAGACTAAATATAAATTACATATACTGTGAAGCATTTTCATTTTTCCTTTAAAAATGGACAGAACTTTTTTGGTTACCTTGTATTTTTTAATTTCATTATCCCTAAATGTTTTTCAAAATAAAAAAAAAGTACTGTGTAACAGGTTGACATGGTAACTATGATTAACAAAATAAGGTTTCTGTATTTTGTCTTTCCCTAGATTAGAATGAGCAAGAACAATGGTTAAAGGCTGAAGACAACACCTCTGACAAACCGAACAGTTGTTTGTGAAAGTCATTTTCTATCTATTATAAAACATTCGTTATTACAAGAAAAGTGCAACCTAGAAATCCCCTCAATATTTGATCATTGAAATTTGGGATTCAGACATGAAAATTTGAAAAATTAAATTTTGAATAATCATATTTTAGCGGGTGAGGTGGGATCAATCACCTCCTATAGAGAAAATTAAATTTAAATTAAATTTTGGGGATAAAATTCTTGTGATGACACTTGTGAATTTTGCATTGAAAAAGTATGTTTAAAGATAAAATATGCAAAGTTCAAATAAAATAAATAAACAGACTTATTTCAATAACTTAAATATTAAACTTAAGTTAATCCAAAGATAAAATGTCAAAATTTCTTTAATAAAAAAAAAAATTATTAACCTAATTCCAGCAACAAAGTTTTGTGTGTTAATTGTTCACCCCCGTCCCCACCGCTGGCCTAAAACTCAGTGTAAATGCCTGAATTAAGGATCATCTTGGTTACAAGAAAATTTCTATTTTATATGAATACTACATTATGAAAATTGTGATGTAGTAGAGTTGAAAGGCTCATATCATAGATTATATATAAGCATGTATATATAGTAGTTGCCTGTGTTGAATGAAGTATGTATATGTGTGAGACTGTGTGAGTTTTTGTATTTGTGTATTTTATGATGATAACAACATTGCAGAATTGATTAATTCACGAATTCTGATTTGGTTCATTTATTATATATATATATATATATATATATATATATATATATATATATATATATAATGACAAAAAAATCATATCTATTGAAAAATCACCAATTAATTATCCTTTGATTAGTCTGCAAGCCATGATGCTATACTCTAGTAGGAAACAGATCCTGTTTCTAATTAGCTTTCCAGACTATGATGTTTGTAATTTTTTGGGATCGTTTCTGATTAGTTCGTCTGTCATATACAAGTTAATATTGTTTCTGATTAGTTTGCCCAACTATGCTGTCATGTTATTGTTGGGATGGATTCTGATTAGTTCACCAGACTGTGCGGTCATATCCTTGTTGATATTGTTACTGATTAGTTCAGAAGACTATTCTGTCATATCCTTGCTAGAATCATTTCTGATTAGTTTGCTCAACTATGCTGTCATATCCTTGTTTGGATCAGTTCTCATTAGTTTGCCAGTCAATTCTTTTGTATTTTTGTTGGGATCAGTTCTGATTAGTTTGCCCAACTATGCTGTCATATCCTTGTTCGGATCAGTTCTTATTAGTTTGCCAGTCAATTCTTTTGTATATTTGTTGGGATCAGTTTTTAGTTAACAAAACTATGCTGCTACATCCTTGTCGGAATTGATTCTAATTAGTTCACTGAACTATGCTGGCATGATTCTGATTAGTTTTTGCCAAACTATGCTGGCATATCCTTGTTGTGATCGGTTCTTATAAGTTTGCCAGACTATGCTGTGATAACATTGTTGAGACAGTTTCTGATTAGTTCACCAGTTTATGCTCTTGTATCCTTGCTGGCATTGTTTCTGATTAGCATACCCGACTATGCTGTCGTATCCCTGTTGGGAGTTTTGATTAGTTCGCTAGACTATGCTGTCATATACAAGTTGGGATCAGTTCTTATCAATTCACAAGACTATGTTGTCATATTCCTGTTGTGATCAGTTATCATTAAGTTGCCAAACTATGCTTCATATCCTTGTTGGAATTGTTTCTGATTAGGTGCTATTATAATTATTGTAAAGATTTTTTATGACTACTTTGTACAAATATGACTATGTCCTAGTTATTCTGAATTTCCTTGTTATTTTTGCCATTACTACAATTAATTCATAGCTGGCATTCTTTGTACTGTTGATAACATCAAAGTTGTCGGAACAATTCTTTTAAGTAACATATTTCTTTGATATCAAAATTTTACATCATAACTGAAAAATCTAATTGTGTATAAGTATGCATATATGCTTGGATATAATTAGAGATGGTCACGAACTTAATATAAATCAAATAGTGTAAAACATAATGCAAACATTGTTCAACTCTATAGATACCTAAAAAAGAAGGGGAAAATTGTATTACATAAATAAAAAAAAGAAAGGTTAACTTTTGCAACAGATTTATGTTTAGTGCTTAAAAAATAATAAAACAATTTAACATTCAGTTGTTAAGATTTTTCTTATTAATAAAAGATACATTCATACTGTAAATCTGAAGGCGAATTGGCATGGCAAAGAACATGTTCCAGAAGCTGAGTAAAGTATTAAGACACAGGAAACTTTCACTAGAAACAAAGAATAGAGTACTGGATTGCTATGTGATGTCAGTTCTTCAATATGGCAGTGAATGTTAGACAATATCTTCGAAGATGAAGGAAAAACTTGAAGCATCTGAAATGTGGTTCTACAGAAAGATGCTGTGGATATTGTGGACTGAGCGTGTGAGCAATGATGAGGTGTTGGAAAGAATGGAAACGAAAGGGAAATTAATATTGAGCATCAGGAAGAGACAACTAAAGTTCCTGGGACATGTAATGAAGAAGGAGGGCTTGGAGAACCTGATACTAACAGGCCAGATAGAGGGAAAAAGAGACAGGGGAAAGCAGCGGATAATATATTTGAAGGGCCTGAGCAGGTGGATGACAGAACAAGTGTTGTGTGGTGTTACAGGAGAAAGCGTGCTAAGAGCCACCAGAGATAGGGAGAAGTGGAAAGCCATGATCACCTACGTCCTGAAGGGACAGGGCACATAGAAGAAGAAAATACAGTTATAGTTGGACAGCAGTTGATATTATAGTCATTGTGCGTTGTGGTACAGTGGATATCGGCTTGGAAAGAGAAACCGGGTAGCCGAGTTCGAATTCCAGTTGAATCCATTGTATTCACTTATGCGTAAATACCCTTGGAAAAGGTATTAATCCATCTCTTCCTTCCAGTTATGGGTTAAATAGCAGGAGAGATTGGGTTCTATAGCCTTGTTCGGCAACCAGTCTACCACAGAAAGCAATGGCAACCTACTGCGGGATAATCTTCTGTCCAGTCAGTCATGTCTCGTTCGAGACATGATCGCCCAAGCGTGTATCACGTATGGCACTTCAACTGACTGAATTTCATGATCTTGTTGGTTGTTTCATAGTATGTGCTATGCCAGTATCACATACTGGTTTTGAATTCAGTGTTGTCCTTCTTATACGTGGGTTGCTACCAGTGGCATAGCATGGGTGGGGAAATTACTCTGTACACTAAATTTTAAGAGATAAAAAAATTTTGAAAATACATACAAATTTATAACAGCTCATTGCTAAGAAGGTGCAATAGTTTAAAGTGCCTCAGGTGCTCAAAACCCACCCTAAACCACTGGTTGCCACTCAAGACTGCAGAGCGTAATTGGTAGCAAGTGAGGGTGGATAAAGAGACAGATTTATACCTTTTCTCAAGGGTATTTGCATGAAAGTGAATATGTAACTTGGGTAAAATTTGAACTTGGCTTGCCAATTTCTCACTCTGAGCCACCTGCACATTTTTTCATTATATAAAAAAGAACTTCTTTTAAAATTCTTAAATATATTGTCTTTCATTATTATTGCTTTAAATTAAAATATCAGTAGTTGAGTTGAGTAAACAATGGCTATACAACTGCTTGAGCATGTGGTTGTTGAATTCAAATACTTCTGTGAGCCACTGAATTCTTAACAAGTGCATATAGACTGTAAAATTAACACAGAATAGATTACTACTACTGTAAGTACTGACTGACTCTACTGTATTGCAAAATGCATTACTTATCAATGATAACCTGACGGAAAATATTTTGTGGGTTAAGCAAAGTGAAATGTTCAAAGTCAACATTAAACTACTTCAGTTAGATATCTAATGAAGTTAAGCATAAAATTCTAAGCACGAAGTAGATTGGTCCAAAAATTTGACGTATTAACATCATGTATTTAATAGTTTATTTTATTATTTAACAGAGGAAACATTTAGTTTTATTTATATACAAATGAATTAAAGTTTAGAGAGGGTCAGTTAACTCACTAATTTTTATATATGATTTGACAAAGAATAAACTTTACTGAGTCAATATAACTTTTGCTACCACAATTTATGTAGATAATCATAGACATCAGTTAAATAATTATCTTATCATCACCTGATGAAGCTGATGGTAAGTTTCAATTGTTTAGTTGAGGGTGTGTTCACAAACTGAGAATAATAGAATGACCAATTTCTCATAATGTTTAGAAATTCTTCATCCCATAATTTCTGTACTTTCATTTGTAAAATCAAATTTCATTGGTCATATATTTTTTGTGAGGTTAATTGCATTTACTGTAAAATTTCATTTGCAAAAAGAAATTAATAAGACATGGCTGGTGATGACTGTGGACCTATTGAAATATGATCCTGTTTCAAAAATTGAGAGGTGTAGTTCTTTTTGAATATGTTGTTTGTGCATATATATAAATATTGTGTTTATACTTACAGACATGCTGGTTATATTTTTAAATTATTTTCTCACTAGTTATATTTTTTGTTATTTATTAGAATAGTTAGTATATTGCCACACCAAAATTCTTGTAATTAATGGGGGGGGGGAAAGAAAAAAAAGGTGAATAAATTTTTGCCTTTCCAGCAAAAATAACCAGAAAATGTTAGCAGCTCCAAAAAAACAAAAAAAAAAACAAAACACTATGGTTCTAATCTGCAGTACATATGAAAACAATATAAAAGAAAATTATTTCAATTGTTATTTTTTTTGTTTAATTAAAAAGATCTTTTTGAAAATCATATAAAAAATAATGTTTTAAAAAGTCTTGTTTTCTTTTTCTTTCCTTATGTATCAACCAACTTAGTTTGACGTTAAAAAAAGAAAAAAGTTCAATACAACTCCTTAATGGGAAATACACATTGAGTTAACTTTGGTTAGTATTTTTTTCCAGTAAACTGATTCGTACAATAAGAGATTAATTACATTTTTTTTTATTTCATAGTTTACTGTCAATGTGAACAAGAACAATTTTTAACATATTGAAAAAAAAAAGTGATTATACTTCAGGAAAATTATTATATTTGTTTATCTATTTTAAATATTATGAGTCAGCTATAAATCATTTCATAAAATGAACCAGAAAAATAAATACTGGTGGAAAATTAATTGGTAAAAACCACACCTTAAATAGCACATTTTTTTAGCCCTTTAACTGTCAAAAGCAAAACTCAGTGTGTGCGCGTAGTTTTTTAAGGGGAGGGTCTAAAGACTAAAAAAAATCATTTTACTTGCGGGCCACTAAGCCAAAGCATGAAAACAGCAAGTCGAAAACAACAAAATTAATTATTTGTTATAGAATAGATTCTGTCATCGTTAAGAGTTCAGCATTTATTTATCTAACTAAACGAAAGTCCCGTAACTCAATTTGTCCACTTTTCCGGGGCCGAAAACTGTCATTTCAATTTTTTTAAAGTTCTTAAGGATAAATAAAATGAAATTTGTTAAATAAATGTCAAGACTTAAGAGAGCATCCACTCCACTTCATTTATGACTACAAAATTGCATTTGAAATGCAGGACTTTTTTTTTTTTTTTGGCGGTGAAATAAAAAGAAACAAACAACTTTGTTTAAAATGACTTGCGTTTGGTTTGTGACTTTTGTGCCATTTACAAAGTCAAACTTCCTTTACGAGTGTTAGTCCCTTTTCCGGACACCTGCCAGAGATTAATTTTTATTTCTCAACACATGATTTTATTGGAGAAAACTATTCTTGTTTTCCCTAAGACTAAAAAGTAAACTTAATGTTATCATACAGATCGAATCTTTGTAAAAAAATTTTTTCGATAGCATACGAAACAACACGCCCATTTTTAGTCTTTAAAAACTACGATGTAGCCAATGCAAAAAAAAAAAAAAACAAATAAATTAAAAAGAGAATCGAAACTAAACAAAAAAAATAAGAAATACAACAAACGTAAAAAATATTTATAATTTATTTTATCTAGCATTGTGTTTTTCCGTTATATTATTATTGCCTCCCTTTAAATAAATTCATGGTGCAATAATTGGAAGGAAATAATTCTTTCCCTGTTGAAACAAGTTGCGCGCCAGAAAAGTATGAATAAAAGCCTAAGCTTCTCCAACAAGTCCATGTGGTTAAAAGTCACTTAAACTATAAGACACAAAATACCATTCAGTTGTTATCAGAAATTAATTTTTATACTTCTGTAATTCTATATAAATAAATTTGATGCCAATTCTCACTTTTTTTAAAATATAGTGAAACTTAAATGAATTACTTGGGTTAACTTTAAAAGAATAAAAATTAAACAAATAAAATTCATTAAACTTTTTGAACAAAACTTTTAAGAACAAGTTGAATAATTATGACATAACAGTAACATATTATTAAAGACCGGCTTCATAATTGAATTATTTTAATTTTAAAGTTAAAATATTTTTTCAAATAAATGCCAATAAACATTAAATTAAATTTCAAAATTCAAAGTTAAAGTCTTAATTTGAAATTGTGCTAATATATTGGATTTATTTTTAAGTGCTTCTACAAAAACAGACTTTAAGTAAGTTTAAGAGGCAAATTATCACGAATACTGTTAACAAGTTTGCATTGTCTTGAAAAAAAAATGCGGTACTTCCATAACTTTTTTTCATTCATTAATGAATTGAAAGTTCACTAAAAAAAAAAATACATGCATGCAATCGACTGATAAAAATATTGTAAGCTAAAATTTTAAATTTATCATATGAAAAAGATAAATACAGTACTTGTAATATCTTATGATTACAATTGCAACAAAAAGTGATGTGAGTTGTCCCAGAAAGAGTGAAAAACAAATTTGAGGACATTTTTCCCATCAGCCCGTTTAAAATGACGTCACGATGCTTGTCTCTCGGCCATAGTGCGCCATTTTGAAATGCTGTCGATGGTAGGGATAATAATTATTCTTTTGCCATCGTAGATCTGTGATTTACTGTTGCGATTCTGATACGCCAGTACGATAAACTCTCTTCATCATACGGTTGGATAATACAATCATTTTCCGTTTATAATGGCGGGTAAGAAAGTTCTTCCACTATATTTTACCACCGGTATAACATCACCACTAGCTTGGTCATACTTGTGCATAAGTTTTCGTTTTCTATCGTATTGTTACTTATCAGTGTATTAAAAAAATCTTCCCTTATATCCCGTCATAACAAATGAAAATATTTTTCTTGTTTGCAGGCAATGGCGGGGAGATCCAGTGGTGTTTTTCTCAAGTGAAAGGTACCATAGAGGAAGAAATTACCGAAGGTATGTTGGCGATGTCTCAAGACCTTTTTTTTCTCCGTGATATATTATTTCTATCAGTTGTCAATTTTTGCTGATCATGTTGCACTCGTATTTTCTGATTATGCCGCTTCTGTCAATAATGCCTTGGGTTATTTCTTTCGTCATACGAATAAAATATTTATGAATTCAGAAATGTCATTAAGTGAAAAAAATCCGGAAGAATAATCGGTTTCAACGTCGTGAGAAATGAATTAAAAACATTTAATTCAAATAAGTTTTTTTTTACAATTTAAATCTTATAAATCTATAACCTTTCTTTTTCTTAAAATTGTTTTCCTTGAGGTATTTTAAAAATCAATTTAAAAAACACAAAACTAGCATTTTTGTTTGTCTCTTTATGCTTTGATGTCTTTTTTTTTTTAAACTAAAAGACTGACATTTATATTTCAATTTCATTTTTTTCTTTGCAAATCACGTACACCAGAAATTCCTTTTTTTTTCTTTGAAATTTTCAATCCATATTGTTTTTCCTCAAAAATCTGATTTCATCCTTTTTTTTTTTTTTTTTTTTTCACAAAACGATTTTAGAAGTATATAATGTTTAGTTTAAATCTTAAACATTGTATTTCTTTGTACAGTTACTTTTCTTCTTCTTTAAAGTTTAAAATTATTTCTATTAACAGTACATTTGAAGTCTTGAAATTAGTTTCCAAGAAAAGAATAAATCTTTTGTACTGAAACGTTAGAGAATGTCCACACTGTTTCAAATATCTAACAGTCTTTAACAGTTTGACACCCCCCCCCCACAAAAAATATTCATAGTTCGATTTAATCTCAAATTTGAAGTCTATTTGGAATTAGTTATGAATAAAAATCTCTGGAAGATAGAGTATGTCTAAAAATGTGATGGACTTGGTGGTAAAAATAATCTAGAATTTAATTTAAAATTGATTTTAAAAGAAAATGGAAACATCAGGATTGAAATATTAATTTTAAATTAATGGTAAAAAGAAAAAATGACCTTTGTATGCAAATGATCATGTCATTTCGTATGGACAATCTTTACGAGCAATAATTTTATATAATCTGTCAACTTTTTATCGAAAATGTGGTACCGCTACTGGCCTTAAAAATTACAAATACAAATTCTTCTGTAGTCTTAAGTAAATAGCTACTACTATATCGCATGGGTACCATTGGGGTAGGTAGAAGTGACTGTTGTGTTGCCTGCAAATAAAGACTCTGGAGGGAAATAATACACTTTTTTTTTTCTTTTAGAAAACAATAAGCTGAATTTATCTTTTATAAACCTAGAGCTTTTTTCCCCTAGAATTTCAATTGTAAGGAAGTTGTCAATTCCATTTTTAGGATTAACATTTGTGCTTCTTTTAAATAAAACTTAAATATTGTGTATGAGCATGATCATAAAGTCAACTGTACATGTTTTGAAGAAAGTTATTCCCGAATCCGTTTTCATCTGGGGTGATGATGATGACATTTAAAAGTAACAGTTTAGTTTGAGAATCGCTGTTGCCTTTCGAAAACAGGTCATTTCTTGTGATGAAAGCGAAGGTTAAAATTAATTGCTCGTTTTGAAATCTGTCACTCACTGATATATAACGATTTTCATAATTTCTCTTTAAAAATGTCTTTATTTTTTTTTTTTCTCCGCTATTTAGCAAATAGATTTTATCTAATTTCTGAAAAATCTTTTAAGATATGCTTGATTCCCCCACAACACTTTTTTCTTAGGGGTGCGCATTTCGTTTGATTCATGTTCTCAATTTGAATGAACTTTGTCCGAATATAACCACATTAATTGGGAAAGAAAGGTGAATGAAAACAAAACAAATAATAATGAAAGAATGAATGGTTAACGCAGGTTGTTGAAAACTGCCACCCACCTATTCACTTAGCTTTATTTTATTTTTAGGAAAAAGTATTATTTTTGCTGGGCACAAAACAAGATTTCGATGATAAATTGAAATGAAGACCTTGCTAAAAATGTCTAAATTTAAAATCAGCTAAAGAGTGTAACTAATTTTTTTTTTTTAACTGATAAGTTTTCGAAAAAAGATCCAACTAGTAATATATATATGGTCTTCAAACAAGATCAATAGGTTTCTTCCTCACGGGGTTCAGATCATATGAACACACGTCCGGGAAAGTGAAACTACTGCTACTAAGAGTGGTAGTAATAGTACTACTGCAACTGCTGCTGTTAGTATGTTTGTAATGACCTCCCTGCCTACTTTTACTTCATATTTCCATATTGCGTTTAAATTGAATCTTTCTCCTTGTGTCATTTACAATTTCCTAACTGTTAATGTTTTGATGCTAAATCAGACATTTCCTGATTCATTATGTAACGAAGTAACTATTTTCCGAATATATTGTCATTTCATTTTACGAGCCTTTCTTATTTTTCTACTAATTTAATTTAATCATGTGGCTTTAAACAGAAAATAATCGATCTTTTTTCATAGTAGCCATCTATTCTTAGCGATAAAAATACTCTAAAAACACCAGATGCGTTTATGCATGTAAATGATTATCACTCGGATCGTTTTTCTTGGCTCTCCGCATTGTCCAGATACCAACACGTTAATTCAATTTGTTTTTTTAATCTTCTTGCTTGTGTGTATATGACCCTAGCTCAGTTGATTTTATTTTTTTTTAAGTGACAGATGTTCAAAGCAAGAGAAAGTGAGTGGATTTCTACGTTGAATTTTCTTTTTATTTATTTGAGCGAAGACATCGTTTTAAGTTTTGACATCTTTGTTCATTTTCCGTAGTAACACCGATCATTCCATGGATTGCATTGTCACAGAAGAAGATGATCCTAACCAACAGAACCACCTGACGTTGATGCTTCTTGTTGTTACCATGCTGTAGTGTAGAGTCTTAGGGTTATGCTTCTATTTATTTTCTTGAACATTTCGTTTTTACAGTGGCATTAGTACTTGTAAGAAAATATAAGGAAAAAAAAAAAAGAAGCTATCTTCGTTTTTCCATCATGTTCACTGCATGAAACTGACCTTTTTAATAAGCACATGCTCCCACGCACTGTTTGCTGCTTAGTGACACTAGCCACGAATGGATGACAAATTTCATGCTGCTGATGATGATTCTATCAGTTAATGGGCAGCTATTAATAGCCAGTCATCTTGGTTTGCTGGACTTAATCGAGTAGCAGCTTTTCTCGTCATTGGCTAACATTATTTATCGAAACAAATTTCTCTTTAATCGAATTATCTTTTTCAACGTTTGTCTGCTAGACACACTCTTTTAGTTTTTTTTGGTAACAGCATTCTGCTCTATTTTTTCTTTTATTTGTTGCCTATTTGATTATCATTAGAATTGATAAAAATTGATTTATTTTATTTTTATTTTGCGTTCTCCTAGCAAGTTAAAATGTCACTGTCGTAATTATATTTTTTGTTTTTTGTGAAATCATTGACATTAGTCATGGTTGAAAATGACTTTTAAAAATGTTTCTTAGACTTTTTGCGCTCTGATAATGTCAATGTGGGATTTCAATTTTGGAGGGAAAATAGATAGATTCATCGTGTCATCTCATCCGGAGAAACAACTCAGACTTAAAAATTTTTTTTTTTTTCCCCAACTAAAATGGCTACGTAGGAGGAGGGAACCAAAAATTCGACCTATATTTTTTTTCTTCTGTTCTTTAATCTAGTTGACATTTTTTTTACTCCATTTGTCATCATTCTTTCTTTACCCATTCGAATAACAAAATAGCATTCTTACTAAGCCGTTTATGACCTATCGTCTCTCTCCCGCTCTTTGACTAAGTTTCTTTTTTGGTACGTTTCTTTTCTTTTATATATATATATATATATATATATATATAAAAGTTCCCAAAGACAACGTGGTTTCAAGCATTTTTTTTTTGTTCATAACAAACTTATGCTGTGATCAAAACCACTAAAATAAAAATTATATTGGTAACCGTTAATTTTTTTTTCTATGTAATTTCTAAATAATTATTTAAAGACCTTTTAAAGACCTAACTTTACACAGTATACAAGTGAAGTCATTTTGTTTTAAATTTCTCAGGCAAGAAGTTTTCATTCGAAGTACTTTCCTTGTCTATTTTCATTAAAAAAAAACAAAACAAGAACGATCGTTCTAATAAAATTAAAAAATGGTTCTTTTTAAATGAATCATCATTGTCTAATAAATTTTTGTGGGGATCGAATGTTATGCAAGTTACTATGCACTTTTTCAATCTATAAAATCCAAGTGAGCAGTTGCAATTAAGTGTTCTATTCATTAGACCTCTCGGTATAGACACCTTAACTTTCTTTCTTAAAACAAATCTTGAAATTTTTATTTTTTTCAAAAAATGCTAATATTTTCTTTGTTTTAATGTTGATATGAACAGTGACATGAGCATTTTTCTTTCTTTATTGTAAGATACGTTTGTGGTGTTCCGCAACAGGTCGTCATTAAAACCATTATTTTTTTTATTTATTTATTTTTTTTCAAACAATTTTTGAGACTAGCTTTGTCTTAAAAGCAATTTCTATCGTTTCCAAAGTGATTAATTTAACAATTTTCTCTTAGAATTTAAGCAAAATAATGAAAAAAGTTCTTCACTTACAAATTACTTTGCACTTGGTGTATGATGTGAACTCGTTTTAAAAAAACAAAACAAATTTTTATGTAAATTTTAAAGTTTGCAATTTTCTGACCTTAACAAAATCAACGTATGTTCTTGTTTTTGCACAAATACCTTTGGTGAAAGGTATGGAACGTCTCTTCTCTCCCAGTTATAGGTTGAATTCAGGGCTGACTGGGCTCTTTTTTTTTTTTTTTTTTTTTTTTTTTTTTTTTTTAAAGTGACAATCTATGAAAATGAAACCAACTTGAAGATAGGGTCCGTTCCATTGAGCCCTCTTGACCTAAACACACATGTGCTCTAATCACTCATCAATTACAGGACTTGTGATGAGATAATTAATTACTGAATGAAGTGTTCTTTTTTGTAAACTGAGATAAAAGTTTCCTTGCTATTTTAAATATTCGAATCAACTGAATAGTGGATAATTTTTTTTTTTTTTTTTTTTACTTGATCTTTGTAAGAGTAAAATCAAATGACAAGATTGGGAAGAAAAATAATTTATTGGCCATTCAATTTGGAATCTGAGGACATGTTGAAAAAGTTCTCAATTTGAATTCTCCAAATTGGTATAACTATACAACTGTTTCACATATGCATTTTTATTTTGACTAAAATTATAATCCTGGTTGTTGGACTCTGACTTTCAGAGCTTCTGAACTTAATAAGTTTAAACTGAACCCTTTATTCAATTTATAAGGTAGCTTGTTCTCATTTCACTTCAGATACTTGAAGAAGGTCAGTAGGTACATTGTGAATATAACATCTAGGATGGGTATACAAGTCTGAATAGAAAGTCAATTCCTCATTTAAAAAAAAAAAAAAGTCATGTATAAATTTTAACATATATACTTGTGTATAGGTCACACCCTTGGTTTGGGGTTGTCAAAGTGGATATTTGTGGTTGGCTTGCAGATAGATCCACTATAATCTGTGGAGATGTTATGTTTTTTTTTTTTTTTTTTTTTTTTTTTTTTTTTTTTTTAGCATAAATATAACTAGTATTTGTTAAATATTTTAAAATATTTACCTTTTATTTCAAAACTTTGCTTACGTACAGGGTATGATGGATAAATTGTCTAAAGTACACAGATGAAAAAACTGACATCTCATTTTAACAGATATTTACCAAAATTACACAAATATCTTTAAATACTAGAATAAATCGCCATTGACTTCAAGCGCAGACTTCAGGTAACTTGATAATCTCCTGCAACTCTTCTGAATGGTTTTCTTGTTTAAGTTGGTGAATGTTGCCTTTTATCCTTGCCTTCATTTCATCTTTGGTGTTACAAAGAGTTTTGTTAGTATCTTGCTCAACTGTGTCCTACACATAATCAAGGGGGTTGCAAGTCTGGGGAGTTAGGTGGCCAGATGTAAAGGGTGATGTGGTCCCAGAAATTGTCTGACAGCCATGACCTGGTTCTCTTGCTTGTGTGACATTGTGCAGAGTTCTGTTACCAGTCATAAGGTCATCCAGCAGCCACCCTCTTAACCCAGGGCAACACTACTTAATATAGGCCTCTGTATTGAGTCTAGTGATAGGTAGAAAAATGAATGGAGGCATAAATAATGTTGCCATCACTAGTGATCATTCCAAACACCTTCGTAATCAACATTACTCATTCAACTCTTTCTGAATTTTCTACCCAGTGGTAGATCTTTCCTGACATTTTTCTGCATTTGTTACATCTTGACTTTTGAATTTTTTTATGTCTACTAACACTAATCCAATAAATATAAGTATATAATTGTTCAAAATTAGCATGAGAGCAGTGTTGATTCTACTGTCCTCAAAACATACTCATATATTGGAGTAGATAGACTAAACTATCGCCCGGTTCATACTCCACCCACGTGTATTGAACAGGTGAAGAGGCTCATCCCTTGTTCCCTGTTTAGGATGTGGTTTCCGGCTTTCTCTTTTCCAATCTTTTCACTCTTACGTAGGCCCCTGCACATCAGTGGCGTTACCGCCTTGGTCGGGGTGATATGATTTTAAAAAAATATACTTATCACCGATTTCTTGAATGTCATTTTTTCCCCTTTTAACAATCATACATGAAACAAGCCTTGTTTGATATTTTTACTTGAAATTTAAAGTTGTCCACTTGTTGTCCAAATTAGGCACCTCATCACCCTCTAAAAGTTTTAAAACTTACTACAATAATTTAAATATCACTGATAGTTTCATTTTGACTCTAATTACAAGATAAACTTAATTGTAAAGTACTTTTACTGTTTTAAAGAGTTTTGTTATATCATTGAAAATTAGATTACGGCATTATTAACATTACCTTCATACTCTAAGAAAAAAAAAAATTCCTTTTAAAAAAAAAAAAAAATCTGGTTCTTTAGATTTCGTTAATTTCTTTTTCTTTTTATCCCAAAAATTCTTCCTTAGATATTTCATGAAATTAAATAAAGAGGATTTGATTAACTGTTAGATATTTTTAAAAAATGTTTCCTTAATATTTTCATAAATGAATGTATGGAAAATTAATATGGAGATACAATTCAGTGTTTTGTTAGATTAAAATTTTTTTTTTTTTGTCAAACTTTTCTTATGCAATTGTCACACTTTAAATAACTTTTCAAGCACAAATATTTTTGCTTCTACATGGTGGATAAATAATTTTTTGTCATTTTCTACACTCTCTTATGGCACATTAATCTGTTTTCTTTTTAATATCACTTAATAATGTCAGAAGTACATGAACATGGGAGAATTCACTAGTATTTTATGCTTGCACAAGTTGTCTTGTTTAAAATCTTTAAGATAATCTTAAAAGATCTTTATACTGGATACGAAAAACGTAAGTCAGTTCTTTGCAAGACGTGATACATGCTTGGGCGACCATGTCTCAAAAAAGATCTGACTTACTAGGCAGAATATTTTCCCACGGTAGGTTGCCATTATTTTCCGCAGTAGACTGTTTGCCAACCAAGGTTATAGACCCCAATCTTTCCTGCCATTTTAACCCATAACTTAGGGAGAAGAGATGGATTAATACCGTTCCCAAGGGTATTTGCGTAAGTGAATGCAATGAATTCAACTGGAATTTGAACTCGGCTATCTGATTTCTCGTTCCGAGCTGATATCCACTGCACCTCAGCGCACATAAAAAAACACATTCTAAAAAGAGCAAAAACTGAATACTATGCAATTTGTTTTAATTGCACTCTATTTATTACTATAAGGCCAGTAATTGTTTGCTTGTCTGTGTCTTTCAGCTGGCCAAATTTGGCTGAAAATTAGTCTGTAAGATTAACTTGATTGAAAATGAAATGTGATAGGTGGCACTGACCTCTGGAGTCATTCGAGATTGCCACAGGGGCAGTTTAGGGTCAAAACTGCTATTTCTGATCCAAAGACAAAAGGGACATGTTTTTTTTTTTTTAATGCAACACTACATAAACAGGAAGCACTCTAAAAAGAAAATGGAAGCAAATATGCCAGTGGCTAAATGATTGGGAGTATGGAAAATGGAATTGGTAAGCCAAATTCAAATGCTGAGATAATGTATATATTTAGTACTAATATGATTGGGGAAAGTTGAATAGAAATGATACAATTGTGATTAAAATTAATTCATATACAGTGTGTAAATTTATATGGTATGTGTGATTGGGGTAGTAGTAAATAACAGGAACATGAGAAAAGAATTTACTTCTAGGTTTTACATTTGATTTTTATAAAATAGAATTTTTTCTTTATCAACTGTAGCCTGTCAGTATCATTTTAAATTGGTTGATACAAAGTGAACTCATGTGGTTAGATTAAGGAGGGTAAGGTTTTTCATTCTGTGATTACAAAATAGTGACTGAAAATAGTATAGTAAGGACAGCATTTTCTATAAAGTCTTTTTTTTTGCATTTGAGTATTTTTTTAGATTACTTCTATTTAATGTTAATAACTGGATTCATTAATATTTATTTTTAAATGTGGTGATGGAAACACAACATATTTCTCTGAGTTACTATCGAAATAAATTTTCTGAGAATGTCATCACAATTTTATTATTAAAATTATGAAAATTTTTAAATAGTCACTTTTTTTTTTTCCTTGAATTGTTTGCTGTTGTATATTAGTGATCTATTTTAAAAGATTAAAATGATTAATTGTTTTGCTCGGTTTAAACCCAGTTTTTTAACCAGTTTTATATATTTTCTTGAATTGGGGAAATTGGTATTTCACTTCTGATCAATAGTTTTGTAGTTAAGAAATTTTAAAAAAGCCTTCCAAGTAAAATTAATTTTCAAATTGTCATCTGAATTATTTAGACTAGTATGTTTTAACCATTTCGATTAGTATATACTGTAACCTTCAAGTGTTTGCTAATTTCTAAAGATCTACTTTTAGTTTTAAACATTGAATCCAGATGGTGATTCTGATTTTAAAAAAAAATTATGTAATCTCCACCCAAGAAAAACTGAAGAATACGCTAACTGAAATGTGATCAATGCAAAAAAAATTTAAACACAAAAATACTAGTTTGAATAATTAAGATATCTTAGAAGTGGTTGTTTTAACTATAAAGTACATAAATTGATAATTTTTGTCAAATTTATATCTGCTTGAAATTGAATTTTTTGTTAACCAGATTAATTAAAAAAATATTTTCCTTTTTGGGGGAATTTATTCCTTGAAAGCTTTCTGATAGCATTCATGATGTGTTAAAATGTCAATCCCAGATATGATATTGTAAAATAGTATTCCTTAATGAGAAATCTGAAACTTTTGACACTTTTTATAGAATTTAGAAAATTTGTTTTAGTTTGCTTTGTAAAAAAAAAAAAAAAAAAATAATAATCTTAGAGAAACTTTTTTTTTTTTCTTTATTTTTTTCTTTTCATCAACATGGCTAATGCTGACCTCCAGGCAAGAGACTGATTGTGCCTTCTTGGTTCCAGGAAAGATTATATTAAATCAATTAATAAGTGGGCTACTAGGAGGTCAGTTCATCATTATGCGAGATAATTTTTCTTGCCAGAATCTATCAGACATTAATAAGTCTACTATTCATTTGTATCTAGTCTGGTGCTTCTACTTTGTGCCTAGAGACTCTTGATGATATACAAAAAAACAAGCATTGTTATCACTTCTGACCTGGCATCTTGGCTTCAATCGTTTTCTCCCTGCTGTAGTGTAGCTTCTCTTTGCCTTATCAATAACAATTTTCGTGGTAATTGTTCTGATGGGCTTTCTTTGGTACTCTGACTTCACAAATTAAAGTGCAGTACTAGATTGGCAGCTAGGTCTCATAATTTCAATATTGCAATTGCTATTTGTAACCATAAGTTCTATGCTGATAGTTTTTCACTCCCTTCCAGCTTCTTGCTTTCCTGTTAACTATGATCTTCAAAATTTAAATGCAATGTTATTCATCATGTTCTGTCTCCGTTAATCCCATTCTTTTGATGTTTGATTCTTTCACTCTCAGTAACTTTCCTTGCTTGAAGTGAAATGATTTATTAAAAAAAAATGGAATGTGAGATGAGCAAAATTAAGATTAAATGATTTTTTTTTTTTTTTATTAACTGGGCATTTTACAAAACAAACTGTCAGCTATAAACTTTTTCTTTGCTGAGGTCAAAAGAAAGTTTTGTAAAGGGGTTCTAGTAAAACAACCTTGAGCTGAAAGCATAAGTTCATGCATTTACATTACTACCAAGTTGTTAACCTGTTTATGAAAAAATTAACAGCAATTTTGTACTTTTTTAGTGATATATTAAATGCCAATTTATAAAAAAATCAGGTCTATGAAAACTTAATTTTATTTTTTAATAGACTTTTGAGTAATTAATACATACAATGTCATTTTTAATTAGATATACTCCTTATGTAACATTTTGCAGAACCTAATTTAGGTCATTAATACTTCTAATAGTTATGGAAAGTATCAACTGTTCTGTTTACATTCTTCAACATGTAGAATATTTGACATTCTCTCATTATAATAGGTTGAATAGCTTTGACTTAACTTGATTGGGAATATGAAAGTGTAAAATTATCCATTAAAGTATTTTTCTCAATCTTATGAAGTCTATCATACCTTCATTTGACTTTCGTAATAATTCCTTTGAGTAAGATTTCAGCAATATCTACAAAGTTGATACTTGCAATTCATGTTGGACTAAAAATGTACTAAAAATTTCTAGTATATAATAGTTAAAAATTTAGAAAAAAAAAAATTATGCTATAATTAGTTTTTTTTTTTTTTTTTTTTTTAAATATAATTATTTGCATTTGGTTTAAAGTTTTTTGACAGATCAAATAATTAAATTTCATTTATAAAATTGCCTTAAATTTTAAAATGTTTAAAGAAAATAATTACTCTTCAATTTCCTGAGTTACTATTACATAACATTAAAATAAAATTTAACTTCTTTGAAGTATCTTGTACACTTGGCAACTATTATAATTTGTGAGTCAAGATTTTAATAATCACAAATTTAAAGCTGCTTAGAAATGGAAAAACAGATCCATTTTGTCAGAACACTATAGTTTTGACAGTTGTTTTGTATTTAAAAAAAAAAAAACTGTTTCATTTAAAGATGTTTACATTAGCCATATATAGCATATAAACCATAAAATAGTTTATTCAAGGTTAATCTTTCATACAATGTTTTTAACTGGACAGCAGATTGAATTTAATATCCTCCTGATAAACTCCTGTCAAATTTCATTTCACCGTTTATTGGGTAAACTTCATTTGAAAGAATGACTTGGTTACCAACATTGTAACCAACTGTTCTTTTACTTGATAATTGTATAAAGCATTTATTTTGTTAATGATATGCACTCACAACAAATTGACTTCTATATATCAGAGCATATCTGTTTATACAGGTTTTTCATTTGGTTGGCTGTTAAAACATACATTCAATAGAAATACTATAAGATTTGCTAGAATTTGTTAATCTGAAAATATCACTTCCCAGAATGCTTTGAAATGTTGCTGCTATTTAATAGCATTGTCACCCCCCTCCCCTCCCCAGTGAGCAGAGGCGTTGGAATATCAATCATTGTCCTGAAGAAACGTGCCCCCTGAAGTCTCATCTGCCCTCTCCAAACTCTACAACTACTACCTCTCTGCTTCTTGCTTTCCTGCCTGCTGGAAATCCTCTGGGCTTCCTGTATTTAAAAACTATAGAGAACCCTCAGATTCCTCTAATTATCACCTTATCAGCCTCCTACTCATTTTTGACAATGTGTTCAAGACTATTATGAATACTGAAGTGGTACAACATCTCACAATCCACATCCTCTTCTCTGATAAACATATGATATGCTAATGACCATGACAGTGTGTGTGTGTGTGTGTGTGTGTATGTATGTATGTGTGTATATATATATATATATACATACCAGGTTCTTGATAAAAACAGCAAAGCTCGAGCTGTTGCCCTAGATATCTCCAAATCATTTGACAGTCTGGCATACTGACTTTTTATGCAAACTACAGGGCTATGATATAACTAGGTGCTACACTTTTTCTGATCTTCATCAACAATCTCCCTGATGTAATCAGATCCCAAGTAGGCATCTGCGCTGATGACGCCACCATTTACTCCTGCCTTGGTAAGAAATCTTCCCAGGCTGACAAAGCTAACCTTGCTGCTGATCTTAAAACAGGGGTAAGAAATGACTTGTAAATTTTAATCCTTCCGAAACAAAGCTGCTATCCCATAACCACCATAGAGAATTGCTCCTACCCACCATCAGCATGGATCAGGCTAGTCTCCCTGCAAGCAAAACACTGCGCCTCCTTGGCCTAACTCTATATCAGCCAACCTCAAGTGGATGACTACATTGAATCCATAGCTAAGTCTGCTGTTAGGAAGGTCGGTTCACTGTGTAGGGCTAGGAAGTTTTTCTCGTGTGAATCCATCTTGCACATGCATAAATCTACCATCCACCCATGCACTGAATACTGCTGTCACATCTGGTCAGGTGCCCCTGCTATTCATCTCGGAGTTTCTTGACAAAATTCAATGAAGAATCTGCAATGTAATTGACCTCGACCTAGTAGCTCAAATCCAATCACTTTTGCACTAATGTAATGTAGCTTCCCTGTCTCTTCTATAAATACTTTCACGGCTTCTGCTCCAATGAGCTTAGCTCCCTGGTGTCCCTCTGCATGAATTTACTCGAGCTACTAGACTAGTGACTAGGTCCTACCCATTTATAGTAAAATCAATCAAATGTAACTTCTACTCTACCAGCTTCTTTTCCTGCCTGTGGAACTCCCTTCTGTATACTTGCTACCCTAACAGATACAATCTTCAAGAATTTAAATGCAAGGTCAATCGCCATCTCCTATCTCTTTGACTCGCATCCTTTCCCTGGCAACTCTTATATAATGTTCTTCTCCCTTTCCACTCCACTCTCATACAGCCCTCTTCACATCAGTGTTCTCATCCTTCTCTTATCCATTATCTGACACCCCCTGTAACTTGTTTCTCTTTCTCACCACTCACCTCTTATGTAAACCCCCTGTGCACCAGTGGCAGTACTACCTTGCTTGGGGTGAAATGATTTTAAAAAAAATAGCTTTATTAAAAACAAATCAAGATACAAAAGTTTAAAAATTTACATTACCACTCAAATGAGCCTGATTTAACCATGTATATTATGAAATATTTAATCAGTTTTGCTTATATGCTACTTTAACTACGTTATATATTTGGCTTGTCTTTTTGTAAATGTTTTACCTCATTCTTTTATATTGATTCATTAATACCTGAGGCTTGATACTTGTTACTATCATGACTGAAAATTATTGCTACTACTTGTAACTTTTTCATTCATTACTTGATTGTCATACCTTAGTAAACAAATTAAGATGGTCAGTATTGATGTTTATTAATCTTAGCTTAGTATAGCACAAGGCTAAATGGGTGTAGGAAATTGTAGGAAGTGTAGGAAATTAAGAAAGATTGTATTGCACCAATTAAGAGGTCAGTTTACCTATTTTGAAAACTATCATTTCAAATCCTGACCTTTATCTGGACTTTAAACACTGACTACTTGTACCAGTAAAGAATAGGTAACAATTTAACTCAGTGGACCAGGTATTAGATTAATTAGGTATAAAACAGCAAAACTCAAACTGTGCAAGTAAGGGTCTCTGAGACAAGTTTACTACTACTACTACTAATAATAATTCTATAGTTGAGCTCCATGGTTAGTATCTAAATATATCTAAATATTGGTGCCTTTATAAAAAAAAATTATATATATATATATATATATATATATACAGAAAGTTTATGCCGGTTTTTTAGTTGTTCATGTTCCAACATAGTGGAACACACCAAAATTCTCAACAAATATAATATGCTTATATTTACGATTAAATCACACTTCAAACTATCTCTCAAGAGAAAAAGTTTAAAATGGCTTAATTCATGTCCATTTTGTATCCTTATAAAAATGGAAGATTATAAGATCCATTTTAGACACTTGATGCTTTTTTTTTTTTTTTTTTTTTTTTTAATTATCATAAAGACAAAAATGCTGAAGGTGCTTCATCTGACAGAATTATGCTGAAATGGTTTGCTAACTTTTAAGGTTGGTGATTGTAACCTTATTAATAAAGAATGCTTGGGCAGACCCCCCCCCCCCCGCCCCCCATTACAAATGACAACTAAATCAAGACATTGATTGAGAATAATCCATATTATTCAATATTCACCATCCATAAGCTCTTAGTAAAGCTTCCTATGATGTTTGGGTACTACATGATCTGAGTGAAAATCTTTTGGATTGCATTTCTACCCAGGATTTACTGTATAAATGCAATGAGAATGCTTTTTTTTTTTTTTTTTTTTTTTTTTTTTTTTTTTTTTTAAGCAAATTGTAACAGGTGATTAAAAATAGATTGTTGGAGGGGAGAGATCCTGGGATAAGTGGCATGAGCTAATTTTTAAGTCATGCTGCGTATCTGGTTGGGTTGGAAAAAGATACTTTATGAGATTCTGCCAAGTAGCCAGTCAATTGATTCTGAAAAGTACTGCTCACATCTGGATGAATTAAAAGCAATTCAAAATTAGCAAACATGAAAGTGTTTTTTTTTTTTTTTTTTCTTCATCAGGATAATGTCAGACCTCTTATTTCTTTGGTGACCTGGCAACAATTGTTGCAGATTGACTGGGATGTGTTACCACACCTGCCATATTCACCAGACATTATTCCTCTTGATTTTCATTTATTCATATCCTTACAAAGTAATCTCAATGGTAAAAACTTTCTTTGGATGACATAAAAACACTACTGAAATGAGTTTTTGCCAAGAAACCATCTTAAATTCTGGGAAGACAGAATCTTTAAGTTGAAAGAAAAATGTTTCATATTTAGTTGAATAAATATTTAATGGTATAATTTTGTTTTGTGTTTTAATTTCTCTTAAAAATTGGCATAAACTTTCTAGACAATATTGTATGTTCTAGTTAATTTTTTGTTTTTGATAATGTAGACCATTTCAAAATTTACATGCCTTTACAAAGTGGTGGAACTACTATAAACCTTTCAGTTTTATTAGAAATCCTCTCTCTCTCTTTCTTTTTTTTTTTTAAACAATTGTTCACCTTGTAGCATATTTTACATTCTTCTATGTATCATGACCTTTCTGGCTTGGGCAATCGTAGCTCTTCACAACTTCCTGTTCTTTGTAATCCTTAGTGAAGTTTTTTCTTTTTGCTTTATCTTCTAATCCCTGTTCTGCCACATACACAAGCTTGTATGTGCTGCTTTCCTCTGTCCCTCTTGCCTTCAATATGTCCTATGCATGGAAAATTTTCAAAGCTCTTATGTACCCTAGAAAATTTCAACTCTTTCTGATACTGTAAGTGTCCTTTTTCCCATTTTCTCTAAGACTTCATTGTTACTCATGTTCACTCCATGGTATTCTCAGCATCCTTTTGTAGAACCATACTTCTGTTGCCTCGTGTCTCTTTCAAGCCTATAATATAGTGGTCCAGCATTCACTGCCATATAGAGAGATGAGTATTACATAACAGTTCAGTACTCTTTTGTTTATGAAATTTTCCAGTTTTTTTAAAACTTTGCTTACCTTTGGAAGATATCTTTCACTATCTCAATGCACTTTCAGATTTCAGTGTGGTATTTTTGAGCCCCTGTTAAAATATTTTCTGTATATTAAATTTTTGTATTTGTTTGGCTTTTGTGTCTCTAATTCATAGTTTAAATCTTGGGTTGTTCCTTTTACTGACAACCATACATTGTTTTCTTACAATTCATATTTAGTCCTTTCTTCTTGCTTTCCTTTATTAGCTTCTGTGGAGTTCTTGTAGTTTCCTTTTTATGTCTTCTATCAGCACTGTCATCTGCATGTTTAAAGATTGTGGCTGCTAATAATGATTCCTGATGAAGTTAAATAAGACCAATGAGAAGACATCCTTGTTTTATGCACTTCTATTTTTGTGCATTTACTGAATTCGTTTTTTTTTATCCATATGCATAGTTTGGCTCCTGTAGAAATTCTGTATTCTAATATAATATCCTTCTCAAATTAAACAGTCCTTTGTGACATACTTTGTCAAATGACTTTGCATAATGTAACTGCCCTTGACTTTTAGAACACTGGTTAACATTATGAAAAATGAATTTGTTACATGTGCAACTATAGCAGATTTTTTTTTTTTTTGCCTTACATTGAAATTTTTTTCTGTATTTAATGTTAGAATTTTTTTTGTTTTGTTTTTATCTGGTAACATTTTTCTGTTTAAAAGAATCCCTGAAAAGATTAATTGATAAACTCTAATGTCTTGACCTCAAAGATTGACTACATATTTTCACTGATCAATGAGAATAAAATGATATTCAGTATGAAGCTGTTACTTTTTAACAACTTAAGCAAGTAAACATCAATCTACTCTTAATGGAATAACTAGACAACTAAAAATATGTATCACTTGTCATTCTTAACTTGGCTAAACAAAATGAGAATATTATATGCAACTAGTTAAATAGCATATTGTGTTAGTACCTTTTTAAAAGCTGTATATATTAGTGAAGCTTGATTTCAATATTTTCACCACAAACTGGTTTGGTTTCTTTAATTTTTTTTTTTTTAAAAAAAAGTTCACATCTTTTTTACAATCTAGATCTAAGAACCTTCATATAGTTATGAGTAAATCTTTTTTAGAGTTCACTCTTTCTGCTGCTTAAGGAAATTTCAATTCAACTTTACATGATTTTACTCATGAGGTGTTAAAAAATTCTCCCTCTAGCCCACTTGACATAATGACAAAATATTTTTTTAATCTCTCTTTGTTCAGGCTGAGAACTTAATGATTTTTTTTTTCTGTATAAATATTTCCAGCCATAATAATAATGCTCAAGTTGTTTAAATTATAGCTAAACTTTTAATTGTATAATAAAAGACTAGGCTACCAGCTCTTGTCATGAGTAACTGCAAAATTCATGTTAAAATATTAATTATAGTTTGTATACAGCATCTCCAAGTATAAGATACATTTAGTTACATGGCTAAAGTTTGAAGCATATAAAGGATTTTTCATATTTCTAGTTTATCTAGTATATTTTATTATTATATATTGTTTTACATGTTCTTTCAATTGTATGTACACAGTAACCTTGTGAAAATTTTAAATGACTCCTTTATTTACATCATAAGATTGTGTGATTCCACTGGCCATTCTAGAAAGATATCTTGTATTGGTTGAATTTAGTTAATTTCTTCTTGCGATATTGCTTGATTCTTCTATTGAATCAGAATTACTTCCCTTCATATTTAATCAACAACTGAAGATTCAAATCACAATTGCCAGGTTACCTTTTTTCTTTTCCTCTCCCAACTAAACTGTGTATTCTGGAAGACAGTTCAGTGGTTGGAACTTAATCTTGTCTTCCTCTTCAACTGAGATGACTTTTCACTTCTTGTAGTGTAATTAGGTGTTGGATTTTTTTTATTATTGGGCCTTGTTCTTTTTCTTAATTAGAAAAGGTGAAGTGGGATCATTTCCTGTGATATTTAAAAGGATTTCTTTAGAATTTCTGGGATGTCCAATTTCTCACTGTACAAATTTATAGTGAGCAATTGGAATGTTTTTATGATGCAGCAGATAATTTTTTTTTTTTTTTTTTTTTTTTAGAACCAGTTCATTAGGGATTCTATGCTATGCAATAATGCCTGTCCTTGTTTTTGAAATATGATGCAATAAACTATCATGGAACTGAGATAGGAAATTCTTGTTCATATATTTGCCAAATCTGTTGCCTTTTTCATTAACTTGTATTGTTTCAACAACACTCTTTGTTTAGTTAGTTTTGTTTTAAGTTTAAAACGGTTTCTGCAAAGAAGTCATTGAATTTAAATTACTTTATAAGACCCAGTTTAACTAAAAGAAGCAAGGGAAATGCTTTGACTTAATATTTTTTATGGAGTAAAGGTTTTTGTCAGAAAAGGTGGAAACTTACATCAGTCTAATACCTAATTATTTCTTATGTCTAAACAAAAAAAATTAGTCAAGTTTTTTGCAACCTGCTCCATTAAATCATTGCTTGTTCATGGTAATTTATTGAATGATCGCATGACTGCTATTATGTAGTAGGATTTATGGTTGAGTAAATACCATCTTTAAAACATGAGAAGAGTATTAGGTATGAGTAGTTACAAATCAATTATTTTTGTTTTGCTTTGAATTAAATAAAAGTATAAACAGAAATTCTGATTATATTCCACTAGAATGAATTGTTACGTGAAATTTTCAGTTTCATGACAAATTACTTTAATGACTTGTTGAGTGTGTAATGGAACTTCTGATTTTGATCCCCCTCTATAGCATAGAAATGAACGTTCAAATGTTAATCTATTAATGAGGACAGGATACCTCCTTAATAAGAGGAAATGATTCTTAATATAATCATCTTTGCTGGCTACCCCCTAAAAAAGACTGTTCATTTTGAATGCAGTCATTAAATATTCATGAAATGTTAATAACTTTAGATTGCTTTTAAAAAACAAAAGTAAAACAACCTGGTATCTCTGTTTCTCAATTACCCTTAGAATTTTCTGTCTCCCTTAAATTATCATGGATGTTCATTAAGGATTTCTGCTGACCTTTTTTCCAGTAAATGGAGAGACCTAAATTAATTCTTCTCCACATAGCTTTTCCACCTAATTACACACTTGGCTCATCATTTAATGCATTTGTGGAGACCTTTCTTTTAGAACCTCACAAAAAAAAAAAAACAGGAAACCTGATTAGGGTACTGTTATTCTATTAGTATTATGATCACACCTTACTGCCCCTTCATACCTAAAAGGCAGAATCACTAATTAGTACAGTCCTGCAAAATGAAGTGTATGTTTCTCTATATGTAATCTCATGTTCTTACATTTATTTGAAGTGAGTTATGACAAATTTTCAATTTTGGTTGTTGGAACATTTTTCCAACAACCTGCGCTGATTATTTGGAATTCAATTGTCTACTACAAAGCATAGGTATGATTAATTAAACATGTTTTGCTCATGAATTACTTTTGATTAAATTGAAAATATATCTAGATATTTTATGCTTACTCCATTTGAAGAGTTTGATAATGGATATAGTTCTTTTGATAACTTCTAATTATGTGAAAAATAATTTTGCTTGCAGTTTTTTTTAATAAAAGAATTAATTACATGAAATGTTGTTATGTAATATTTTTACTGTTATTACTTTTTAAAGTGACCTGCAACACAGCTGCAAATGATCATTTAAATCAGTAGTTCTTGACTGGGGTCCATACAAAAGAATAGCAAACTAGTAAGTAATATTTACTGATGTATAGAGCAATTTCACTTCAGAAGAGTTGTTACAACTGAGAATTGGCATTTCTACAGTAATCTATGCCATATTAAAATACTTAAAATAGAAAAACAAACCTAAAACTGGCAGAAAACATGATCAAGCAGTGTAAGTTAGCATCCCTTCCACTATGTTTCGATTGTAAAAGCTGAATAAAAACTGAGAAGGATATATAAAGGAAAATTTATAAAGATCATAAACTTATCTATTAATAAAAAGTAAAATAAACGATAACCACAAAAAATAAATGGTCTGTGTAAATTAAAAAAAAAAAACAACAACAAAGTAGTGGAGGAGTTGAACTACTTTAAGTGATATTTCAATCCCAAATTACTTTTGAAGACTTGGAATAAGTAAATAAATAAAAAGTCTTTATTTTTAATATCTTCAGAAATGTTCAAAACCTTTGCTCTTGTGCACTGTACTGGTCTGGTCTCCTGTTATAGGAACCAGTAGTTGTCACCCATAATGTTTGGATGAAACTGGCCTTGATTGTCTTCAATATGTTCTAGTGGAACCTCTCTCCATATTTGTCATTTGTTGTCAACCACTCCAGTCCATTGGGAATGAAAACCCAGATGGGATCAAGATGAGCCTTCAAACTGTTCACATGTTCATTATTAAATCAATCTTAAGATATAAGAAAGGTCTGCATAACTAATATGAATAAATTCTCATGTGAAGTGGATACTAATATAGTATTAATATAATATTTACTTTGACCATAAATGTTGTGCGCAGACAATTCTAAGTATAGATTTTAATTTAGTCCAGAACAGCAATGGGCCTGCCTCTCTCTCTTTCTCTCTCACACATACACACTCAAACAATTCTAAGAATACATTCTAATTTAGTCCAGAACAGCAATGGACTTTTTATATATATATATATATATATATATCTCATCTTTTTAAATCATTTACGTAGATATAATGCAAAATCCTGACATGCAAAATACAATTCTGAATACAGAATCAACAAACTATTTTCATAAAAAATGTCTTTATTCCAGTAGCAAAATCTGTTTAGTATTATCCTGTTGCATTCTCACCTTTCAGTGTATCTCACTTAGTAATTAGTGACCAGTCACACCAAAGTAAAAGATTCAAAGATATAAAAATAAAAAACAACTTTTTTTTGCTCCATGTATTTATTTATTTATCAATATAGTTAATAAGTAAACCAGTTTTAAGAATGCTAATAGAATTGTTATAAATGAAAATTTATAAATAGCTAATTTCATTATAGTCAATAGATTATGACCCAGTTTGTAATTCTCCAGTGCATTCAAATGTGAGATTTCAAGTCCTGGAATAATCAGCAATAAAAATAATGCAGTTGCCATTTCGTTTTCCCCACAAGTTTTATTGCAAAATATCTTAATGTTTTGTATTTGAATGTATGAATGACCAATCTGACTTCTATATGATTCTTTCAACAATTTTCTCTTGGAATAATTCCGATACAGTTGAAAGAGAGAAGTTTGCTTCCAGGGCTATTTGGTTTCTAAAACCCTTGAATAATTCATTTTTATTATTCCACATATATTTTTTCTTTTTCTTCAGAAGTGTTTTTAACAGATATTTTTTATTTTAGAAAATGAGCTGAAATATATTTAATATATATTTGGCAATACATTTTAAGTTTCATTTGTGAATAATAAAAGGTGGTTTTATTCATGACTGATATCTGTGTAGAAATAGAAATTGGCAGGTAAATTCCAATTTACTGTTAGGTTAATTTCTTGCAGTGATGTCTAAGACTGTGCTCTCTAACCTTGGCTAGCAGGCAGTCTAAAAGAAGGAAAAATGAAGACAGTGGAAAAACCATCTTAAGAATGCAGGGTAATTCAGATAATGAATAAAAGCATTTTTTTTTCTCACTCTTGTATAAATTTTCATAATTTCTGGTATTTTGTAAATTTACTAATAATTATCTACCTTTAAATTCTGACTTGATTATTTTAGCTTTTAATAAATGTGATGCCATGCAAATATGTACTTAATACATAGACTGGACTGATATCTAACCAAGAAATTGTGCTTCTTGGATCTTTCATTCATTTTTAAAGGCTTTCACACAGAAGATTCCTGATGTCTGTCAGAATTGCATAATATTTCAATTGTAGTCTTGTTTCATATGGCATGGTAATCCTCCATTAAACTTAAGACTGCATTGACATAGCATCTTTGTATTATTACTTGTTGACAACTTCAATGACAGCTAGCCAGATTTCATAAGCAAGCTAAAAGGTACTCTAAACTAAGCCAACCATATCTGGAATCAAAAATTAATTCAACTGGATATATGCTTAGGCTACAGGCATATATATATAATGTAGAGGTTGTAATTGTCTGTATCATTGGTTTGGTTATCTGCCAAAATATGATTGAAAAGTAGATTCTGTTCGTAATGTCTACTTGGACAAATAACACATCACTCGATAAATCTTGGACCTAACCAATAAAACAACAACTTTTAGGCAAAATTCAACTTTATTCATCAACATAGTCCCCTTTTATAATGATACACTGATTCTAATGCTTCTCTAACAATTTGATGCCTTTTTTGTAGGACAATTTATCTTTGGCCTCAAAACATGCCTCAGTTTCTAATATCACTTCTTCATTGGAGCTAGACCTCTTTCCCTGGAGTATTCTTTTGAGGTCTGCCAACAGCCAGTAGTTGCTGGTGACCAGATCTAGAGAATAGGGTGGATGCAGAGACAATTCAAAGTGCAATTCATATAGATTTGCCATCACTGTGATAGACTTGTAACACGGTGCGTTGTCTTGGAGATAAATTACTTTTTTCTTCATTTGTGGCCGTTTTTTTTTTTTTTTTTTTTTTTTTTGTTGCAATTTCTTGCTTCAAACATACCAATAATGCAATATAATATTCACTATTGATGATGCTTCTTTTCTCAAGGTAATTGATGAACAAAAAACTTCGTGCATCTCAAAATATGGAGCCCAAAACCTCACCTGCTGATAGACATTTATGTCTTTGATTGCTTTGGACAGCTTTCACCTGCTGGTGTCTACTCAGCTGACTGCTAATTTGACTCCGGAGTGAAGTGGTGGATCCATGTTTCATCCATTGTTACATATTTACGCAAAATCTCGTTGCATTGAAACAGTTGCATACAATGCTCTGAATTGTTGATGCGTTGTTGTTTTTGATCAACTGTGAGCAAACATGAAACTTTGAACATGGCTTTCTCATTGACAAATGTTCATGCACAATGGTGAGTACACTGCCTTCTGATATGTTCAACTATGCTGATTTTGGGCGACCTGAGCATTCAGCATCATTTGTGTCTATGATTGGGTTTAAAGTCAGCATACCAACTCTTAACTGTTGTTTTCGATGGAGCAGAGTCTGAATAACACTTATCAAGCCATTACTTTGCTTGAATAGTATTTTTTCCCATTAGAAAGCAATGCTTTATCAACACATGGAATTCAGATTTTTCCATTGTTTTGAAAATTTGCAACAGTGGCTTCACTTAACTGTAATATTTGTAAACTAATAATCTGATTAAGCCCAAATTTTGTCATGTGTCATTTGAAGGTTAGTACTTCATAAAAATCATATGGGCTTTTATTAGTGGTGCCATCTATATGTCACACCTGGGGATTTATTGAGTGATGTTATATCACAATATGGAAGGATATATGTGTGTGTGTGCACGCAAGCACACACCAGAATGTTAATTTATTTTCTTCTCAATGATTAAGTTTTTTTAGTGTTGCAGAAATAATCAAGAAAATCCTCTTGTTAGGGTCCTATCAGAGTTCTTTAAAATGTTAAATTGTGACCCCTTTCAAGGGTTAAGCTATAGAAAATCATATCTTGTAGAGTAAAATTGGAAAGTAATTGATATTTCTGTCTGAGATTTTGTGGTCGACATTAGGCTAACTTGTTCAGTTTATGATTATTTGTCTTAACTACTGAAGTAATATTAGCACTTGATCAATATTAATGATATATTTTCTGTAATTGATTATTTGTAGAATTTGTGTTTACTTATGAAAATATCTACAAACTAATCAGAATGAGTCTTTAAATGATTTTTTTAAAACATTTTTTCCTTTCTGAATGAAATTTTATCTAGAACTGTATTACTTTTTCTGATAAAGTATGGCTATCTACCTTTTAAAATGTTTTATATGATTACTTTCAAATATCACTTACAATTTATAACTCATATTTTGATTTTTTAAATATTAAATTAAAACATGTCTTTCTCTAGTTTGTTAAATGTATATAGGTACCTCCACTACATTGCTGAAAAAAAAAAAACAGCATACTATGAAGAAAAAAGGTCCCAAATTTAAAAACGAACATTTTCCATCAAAATGTTTATTATTAAGAAAGACCAAAGTAATTTTTATTTTTTAAAATGTTTTAATCCTTCCTAACACATTTGAAATTTTGGTGAAAAATCTTGTTTTTATTTTCATTAGTGAGTAGCCAAATCATTATGAATTTTTACAATGGAAAATGTAATATGTAATGCAAGCCAGTGTTTGTTTTTTTTTTGTTTTTTTTTTCTTTTTCTGGTGACAAACACATTAATTTGGAAATTCTTGCTTGCAAAAATCAAATAATTGTCGAATTTTAATGAAACTTTCAAGGCTTATTCACAAATGAATGAAATTATTTTTGAAATTTTTTTTTTTAACATATGCACAAAGATTTTTGCAAGACTTTTAAAAACAAGAATTAACTTTTGTTTATAAATGTGTCAATTGGTCAAAAAGTAAAAAAATCTCAATTTAAGATTCCAATCAATATAATTTCTGTTTGAAATACACCAGAGTATTTTGCTTACTAGAAATAGTAAATTTAATCCTTTTATCTTTTAATTAAAACTAAAAGAAAAGTTTCAAAAAAACTTATTTTTAAAAATTCAATTAAAAAGTTAGTTATCAAAAATAAGTGAAGGTATCTAACATATAATGTCTGGTCTTGCCTTTGATTTTCCTTCTGGTCTTAAATGCTATAGTTGCAGCTATTTAAGTAGCAAGAATATATTACTGGCTTGGTTGGTTGCATTTAATGAATAGTGTGAGGCATGTAATTTTATGTTATAACTGCCAAGCTAGCTTCCATATTCTGTTTTCTATTGTTCATTTACGAGTGTTTAAGTTTTGAACACACTGTCCACTAACCTTTTTCTACTTCCTGTTGTCTTGTTATAAAACTTTGTTAGCTGCCATGGAAGAGATTATTTATTTTTAACTTGTTATAATTTAGATTTTGGGTTGAAATCTTTTAACAGTAATTTTCAATTTTTTTTAGTTCATAAAAATAACAATATTTCCGTATTTAATCGTTTTAAATTTATTTGAATCCTGTAAGGTAAAAGCTTGTGTTATGTTGAATGCTAAGATTCCTTTCTCTCTCTTTTCTCATAGATATCAAAGCTTACATATCCATGACAATCTTTATTTTAATCTAATTAAATCTAAACTTTATAGAAATAAATTTCTGTTTCAGCTAAAAAATGACTGTATTCCTATTCTGTAAATTGTAGCTACTCATGTACCTATTTTTTTTAAAATTTTAAGTTAATTTTGTATTAATTTGTTTAAATTATACTTTGTTAAACATTTGAACTACTATACTTTGTAGTCATATGTACATTGTTCAATTTGTATAATTGTTAATAAACGCTTAACCTGATTTATTGGTTCTATCAACTAGAATTTTTGATTGCTTTCTAAATGTTTGCCACTTAGCAAAACAAATGCTAGAATTATAAAGAATGAGGTGGTTTTTATATTTGAAACATTTAAAAACTTAAAACTTGGAAGAAAAAAAAACTTGGTGAGAACAGCATATTGTTCTGAGTTATTGTTGTTGCAAAATAAAACAGGTTACTTCTGAACATTTTAACCAATCTCAACAGTTGTCACCCATTAGATAGCAATCAGTAGTAGTAGACAGCCAAAACAATGGGTAAGTTGGAAACTGAGCTGATAGTAGTTGACCGGCATTTATTCACCTTGTCCTAATTTCTATAACTGAAGTAGGTCAAATTGTGGACCATTGAGGTTGGGGTGATTTTGATCCTCACTTCAAGCTCAAACTTTGTTCTGTTTCTCTACTGATCTGGATTTAATTACTATAAATAGTAATGCTACAGTTCTTTAATAATAATTTGACTTTGTGCTGTAGTAATTTGATAGGTTTTAAAATTAATTTTTATGTACACATGTGCAGATATTTAGTATCAGACAAAAGATATGTGAACAAAGGTTACCTTTTTAATTGTTTTAATTCGAATTACCTTGCTAATAATTCATACAAGTTTTCTTGGGGTAATCTCCAGTATGCATTATAAGTGACCAAGATATTAGCTCAAAGCAATTATTACCTGTCTCAAGTATAAAAACTTAATACTGATTCTAATTCACTTGTAATTCAGCATAAATTATTAGTCTTGCAAACTATTCTATGAATGGGCTGGGCATGATTTTGAATAAATCAATAAAATTCATTTAAGTTATTCTTCTCTTATAATACTAAAATTTCCTGTTAAAAATGTGGATCAGTATTAACAGGCCTTTATTTTTAAGTGAAGTCAATGTTCTTTGTATTGTTGACGTTTTTCTTATTTTTATAGAAAAGATAATTGAATTTTATTACTTATTCTATATTCTCACAATGCTGAAATAAATTAATTCTTTAATTTTAGTAAATATTTATTTTTTCCAATATTTGCAGTGGAAATAAGACTTCGATATTGATTAAATGCAGGTGTTTTTCATGAATATCGAAATGTTTGGTTTAGAAATAGACTTTTGAGATGTTTAAATTTATGGGCAGCAATAAAATGTAGAAAACATTTCATTATTTGCATATTTCCCATTAACATACTTTAAATATTTTCTTAAAAAGATGACATCTTGTTTTTGATTTGTCAGAAATTCAATCTTTTATATATATATATATATATATATATATATATATATATATATATATATAATTAGCACATGTAACTACAAACTGCTACAAAATTGTACATTTTGTATCAACATTGAAAGAACAATGTCTTATTGGGTAGTTAACAATAATTACCTGATGATGAGACAAATCCTACTCTCATCATATACATTTGAATTTAAGAATATATTTAGTTCTTTTAAAAGTTAGGAAACAAATTAAAAATATTTTTAATTACATTGACATTTTTTGCAAATTTAAAATTAAGATTTTTTTTTTAATCACTGACTTTTTACTTCAGCTTGGGCTAAAATCATTTTTGATGAAGGGAAATGTATTATATTTCATTAAATGAACTTTTTTTTTTTTATAAACAACAAAAAAAAAATTGTGCAGACTTTTCAGTTTTCAAGTATCATGCAAAAATGTTTCATATTAAATAATAGCAGAGGGTGGAAAGGTTTATTCTCTTTAGTTAGTCTCTTAGTAATGTCAGTCATTCTCTTTTACTGCAGGAATTGTAATTTAGTTCTTATTGACTAACAAAATGGGTCTCTTTGTTGATTGTTAATCTAGTTATATAAAAAGAAATTTTTTTCAAATCCTTAGTATTGTTGATTCTTAAAATGTTCATGTAGGATGTTTGTCTTAAAATTTTTTATTTTTTTTTTTATTTTTATTTTTTAGTACAAATCCATTTGTAAATCAGATATAACTTTTTTTTCATAATATTTAGTATTTATAAAAGAATTTACTGATAAATATAACAAGAGAGTGAAGAATTTATCCTGCTGTAAGTTTTTGAATTGAAAACAAAATTTCAGTGTTAAAGTAAACGCTTTAAAAACTACCAGTTAAATGAATAAAGTAAATTTAAAAAAATACTTCTGGTCATATCTTTAATTATTTTAAGCTTGAAAATGAATTCGCAAAAAAAAAAAAAATTAGAATTTTAAAAAGACAATTATTAAATCTCTTTAACTTTACAGAAAAGCTTAAGTACCATGAAATTTACATTTTTATCAATCTAAAAAAAAAAAAAAGACTTAGAAAAACACTTTTGTTAATTAGTCAATTTACTTTAAAAATTAAAAGATTAAAAAGAAACTTTAAATTTTTAACACAACTCTTATATATATAATTTTTTTTTTTTTTTTTTTTGGACTTCATTTCTATATCAGTTAATTTAACATTTTCACATTTGTAACTGAATTTTGTGGTTTTTGATTACAGGTTATTTATTTTATCAGTTTTATTAAAAAAAATTACTTTTGGTTTATGTACTTCCCCATTCTAAGACCCAAGTGTTTCATATCTTTTTGATTATTAAAACTTTGTACATGTAATAAAAAACAAGAACAAAATCTGTGTACCAAAACTAAGTTCATTTGTAGTAACAAAAAACAGGGTCAAAAATCCAATCTTCCCTTTACAACATTGAAAATTGCAGTTTTGCTTACCAAACTCAAAAATTGTTCTTTTCTCTCAAAGCCCCCAAAAAATCACTTTCTGCTTCTGCCTCTCAGATCTTGTGAAGTTTGCTTCTGTCTGGGCTTTCTGGCTTGTCTATTTATTGACACCAGAGTCCATGCAGCTTTGTGTTTACCCGGGCATGTGAACTAAACAAAACATCCTGGCACCTGCATTAAACTAAGTGTTCGCATTATACTTAAGCTATGTTTCACCCATTCAGAAAGATGTAGGTTCAATCTTAAACCAAAGTCCTACATACCAGACAAAGTTTAACTCACTTTCTTCAATTTGACTCATATTCTGTCACAGTACATTTGTTGTAATTCACTTTTTGAGTTTTAGAAGAATCTGTTGAATATAATTTTAGAATTTTATTTGTTTGATGGCTTGGCTTACATTTAATCTTCATTTGATGCTACATTAAAACTACTATTGAAGTAATTTCTTCACCATATTTAAAAAAAATCTTGCTTATGGTTAAATTTTACAAGAATAAATGAATTTTAAACTTGAATTGCACAATTTATTTATTTGCATGCATGTACACAGTTTCACAACTGGCTTCCTCTAAATATAAAAACTACTTGAATATACTAAATTCTTAGAGCAACATTAAATTAGGTATGTTCTACTATTATAACAGCTTAAATTCACTTTTATTAATTAAAATAGAAATAATTGAAAAACTAGCATTGTTCCTTTTGTGATTAAGATTGAACTTAAATATTCGTGACTTTTTCGAAGTTTCATTTTTATTCTCTTCAAAAGAAAGTTATACATGATTTGTCTTAATTATAAATCTCTATTGCAACAGGAAATAACTACATTTTATTTCAGTGTTTTTATTTTCACATTAGTTCTATTTTTACTTAATTCTTGAACATTTAACATGACTATTTTTAGATAAAATAGCTTCAAACTGCCTTTCTATGAATGAATTTTAATGTCTTTTTTATGGAATATTGTTGCAAATTTTCTAATGCTAAATGGCAAACAATTTCAGATTATTATGTCAACTAACTTTTAATATTAGTCCTTCTTGTCTAAGGGAGTACTGAAAAGTTCTCACTGAAGTTAACCAGCACTTCCTAAAATCTGACCAATTATCAGATTAGTTATTTGTAATCTTATCTTGGTCATGTGAGAACTTTTAAGCACTCTCTATACTTTGTATAAAATTAAAGAATTTAAAGTACTTGAATTTTAATTGTAGCAAGGATTCACAAATTTATTTAATATATTTTATTTTTTTTAAACTGATATTATTTTTGAATTGTTATCAATTCAAAATTTTTGTATATTAATAAATTCATTATGAGCTAGCATTGAATTCAGATATTTATATTTACTTTTCACTAATCAAAGAAAATAATGTTGAATGTTGTTCTAATTATGATTAAAGATGCCAGAAATGTACTTTCCACTAATTACGTTTTAATAGTTTAAGATGTTATCAAAATTAAAGCCATGTTCTTATTTACTTTAAAAAAAATGTTGGTTCTTTTAAAATATATACTGAAATTTTCAGTTTATTATTCTATTACATATATTTATGCTGCTTTTTCGTGTAGACAATATACGAGTGCTCTTTGACTCTTTACTACTCTATGAAAAATTATTTAGACAATTATAATTATTTGCCAAAATTAATTATCATGATGCTTTATTATTACTGTTTCCTAATTAACATTTAACAAATGGTGATTTATCTTCCTTAGACTATCATTTCTTAAAAATTACTCTGAAACTTATAGGATAGATACTGCAAATGGATGGCAGTGTGGAGTTTGGGTGGGGTAACAGGAGAAGGTGTGCTAAGAGCCACTAGGGATAGGGAGATGTGGAAGGCTATGATTGCCTGTATCCTGAAGACACATTTTCACAGTATTCTGCTAAGGAAAGTTTTGTGTTAAATGTGTTATTTCTTCTGTGTTACAATAATGTGTAGAAATTAGATCATTATTGTATGGGGATGGGGACTGAAAACTCTACCTTAGCCACTTCACAAAATATGATCAAATGACCAAATATATTTAAAAAAAAAAAAAAATAATTAATCCCTTCTTGGTTAGGCTGATAACTTTCACCCCTCCCTCATGGGCAAAGTATTGCAGATCCACTTATTGAATAGAAAGGGTGGTGATACTACTGATGACTTCCTGTATTCAATCAGTTATTTTACATGCTGACTGGATCACTAATAATTGATTTTTATCTCTTATAAGTATTTTTAGTAGTAATTAATGTTTGAATTTTTTATTTCTAATTATTTCCAAATTATTTTAACTTCCTCTTTAGACTAATTACAATGCAGCATTGAGTGTGTGTGCATTTTTTTTATACCAGTCTACTTAAATTTTAATTAATTTTATGATAGAAAAATCAACAATTTTCTCTGAATATTTGTCTTGTGGATGATTGATTAAATAGCTAGTTTCTGTATGGATTTATTTCTAAGTTTGGTAGAAGACATTATTTGATTTAAATGAAAGTATTTTCTTTGAACACAGATTTTGTAATGAAAAGAAAAAATATATTTGATAGATTCACATTGCTAAACTGTCAATTATCTCTGGTTATTAACTATTGGTCATCTGTAATAAAATAGATAATCAGCAGGTACTAATTTTGAGGATAACTGAATATGTTTTGTGAACAAAGTTTGAAATGAAGCTAATTCACCTTTTGAAATGCTTATTTTTTTCCTTGAATAAAAGGAAAACTAAATCATTTTTTTAGTATGTTAGTATTATATTACTACAAATATGAAAAACTTTGCTGCTACACTGAATCTGAGACATTGACTAAAACTTTACACAAAGATTTATAAGGCCTTAAAAATTAAGTTAATTTCTGGCTTGTTTAAATCTGATCTGTTTTCTTGCTACCAGTATAAATATAGTAGTTGAAAGTATAAAAATTCTCTAATCCTATTAAAATAGCTTTGTGATGTGTACATCTTGCTGATAAACTGCTAAAATCTTTTGGCTTAATCTATCTTGTTTGTTAATTAAAAATGCCTATTGACTTTTCTGCATCTGTTTGCTTATTGATGTAGCCATTAAGCCTAACTCTGGTAATTCAGCTCAATGTGTATTGGTTGCATTGTAATTTTTTTTTTTTTTTTTTTTTTTTAAGCGTTTCACCCCGAGCAAGGCATTTCACTGCCACTACTGTGCAGGGGGCTACATAGAGTGGAGAAAGGATGGTTAAATATAGGAAATGTCAGAGGGTGGGTGATAGGCGAGTAAGGATACCGAGAATGAGGGTTGGGTAGATGAGTGTTGGGAGAATAATTGGAAGTTAGTGTGATAGGTGTTTATTGACCCTACATTTAAACACTTGGAGATTGTAGCTGTTGGGAAAGCAGACATGTTGAAGGGAATTCCACAGGCGGGAAGCGTGAGAAAAGAAGCTGTTGGAGTAGAAATTACGGTTACATCTTATCTGTTTAACTGTAAAAGGGTGGGACCTAGTTGCTAATCTAATGTCTAGTGTAAATTCGTGCTTAGGTGGCACCAATGATCTAAGTTCATCGGAGCAGAAGCCATGAAAATACTTGTAGAAGAGGCACAGGGAAGCCACATCACACCAGTGAGAGACTGGTTGCAGCCGGTCTGCCAAGTCAGTATCAACCACGTTACAGATTCTCCTTTGTATTTTGTCAAGAAGCCCAAGGAGAGTAGCAGGGGCACCCGACCAGATGTGGCAGCAGTATTCAATACATGGGTGGATGGTAGATTTGTATATGTGCAGGATAGATTCAGGCGGGAAAAACTTCTGGCTCCCTGCACAGGGAGCCGACTTTCATAGCGGCAGATTTGGCAATGGATTCGATATAGTCATTCCATTTGAGGTCCGCTGAAAGTGTAAGGCCAAGGAGGCATAGTGTTTTACTCTCTGGGAGGCCAGCCTGTTCCATGCTAATGGGAGGTAGATGCGATTGTCTATGGTGGTTAGTTGATAACAGCTTTGTTTTAGAAGCATTGAAATTTACTAGCCATTTCCTACCCCAGGCCACTACGGATTGGAGGTCCTTAAGCTCGGCTGCGAGGTTCGCTTTGTCGCCCACACCGGGTTTTTATTGAGGCGAGAGTAGATTGTGGTGTCATCGGAGTACATGTCTACTTGGGATCTAATGGTGTCGAAATGGTGAATTATAATGCAAACACTCGGAGACTGTAGGTGTTGAAAGAATTTACTTCTATCAGCATTGTTTGAGATAACTGGAAGATATGAAAAATACATTGTTCATACATTTGAAAGAATTTTTTTTTTTTTTTTTGTTAATTAAGTTTCCTGATTTTCCATATGATAGCTGTTTGCTTCTAATACTGTCCATTAAGTTATGCCTTCAAATTTGTGGTGGTAAAGATACAATTTCTCTCCCCAAAGTAGGTACCCCCCCCCCCCCCACACACACACACACACACTTTTTCTCCCAGGAAAGATCAGATTTGTATATATTATGTACCTGTCAGTATAGAGGAATGAATAAGCTGCATATTATAAATACTTGATCAAAAAATCATATTAAAAAAAAAATCAACACCCTGGGATAAGCTGGAGATAAAAGCATAGTCCAATGGAAAAATTTCTCAATATTGGATAAAGGTCAACCTGAATACCATCTTTATCTTGAAAAAAAAATTCAATTATAATACATATTTTATTTACATTTTTTTCTTCCACAAATTTGTCTACGTGTACAAATGTACAGTTTGTATCTTAACTACAATGCCTGTTTTTAACAATGAACTTTAAAATTTTATAACTTGGCTCAAAGGCATCTTTTTATACAGAACAAACACAATTGGTAACACGGCATTATCAATGATCTGGGTTTATAAGAAGTTGAACTACTGAAAGGTATTTTGCAACAGGTGTACACAAATATGTACCTTTGGACATGTATCTAAGACTCAAGTGTTTATTGATAGTGTGTGTATCTAATAAATAGGGAGAATGGATGCTTAACTGTATCAGTTTTTGTCAAGTATGGTTTGTAAAGTATGAAATTTTGAATTATCCTACAGCAGGAAAGACCTCTTACTATTTAACCACTGCTGGTCAAAATATTTAACTTTTGTTGCATCAGTTTCAAATCATGATAGTCGATCCTGTCACAGTAGCCTAATGACGTTGCAAGTGGCTGTAATAGTTATTCTTTACAACAGGCTAGGAGGAGGTTTTTGTGGGTAAAGGCAATTTTTGGTTGGGTTGTGTGATTTGTTGACTCAAAGAAAGCTGCCTTTCAATTGTCATATAAAAAACATTTTTAATTGACAGTAATCGCAAAATCAAATTAGAGCAAGTGTCAAAATTGAAGGCTGTTGGTTGATCACCCATTAAATCATGATGTATCCACTTTTGCTTTTACCAATTTGTGCCAGATATCTTCTAATTATTTTATTTCCAGTTTTGCTCTCAATAGCCAAGGGTGTTTTTTTGTTTTTTTTGTGTATGATTTTTAACAGCTGTACTCAATTCATTGTCAAGTGACAATTTGCAGTCATACCCAGATTCACCTAGCAAATTTAGATCACCAGAAGTAAATTTATTGGAACCAATGACTGATGATCAGTTTTGAAACTGACTCCAGCTTCTAGCATTGTTGATATAGCAAGTGGCTTTGGTAGTGCAATATCTGACTTTGAACTCCTTGAGCATAATGACATGAAAATAGTGTTCAGTTTTGCTTTGATATCATACTTAAAAAAAATTGTGATAAAACTGAAAAGAGAAGACAAAGAGGTTTAAAATGATATACAGATGTTATATATAATCAGGAGAGAATAGAAAGCAAAAAAGAAAAACATTAGCAATAATAAAATGCAAACAAAAACACATTTTTATGGAGGAGGAGGAGAGTATTCTACATTAAATCCTTTTTCAATCTATTCAAATGTTTTGTCCTTTCTATATGCTTATCAAAAGGTAGTTTCAACTTTAATATACATCTATAGTTTAACAGCTTACAAATAAGTGAGACTATAACTTTTAACACTGTTTAGGCCTGTTTGTGTTATCAGTATGTGTGTGGTTTATTTGTGTGTGACACCAACCTAAATTTAGTAGATATGAGGTGAGGTATTCTCCCTCCTTCTCTCTCATATATATATATATATATATATATTCACAGTACACACTTCCAAAAAAGTTAAATTTTATAGCACCCCTAGATGTGCTCTGGTTAGTTTTAATTTGTTTGGTTTACTATTAATATTGTTATAGCAACTGTTTAGGGGTTTGTATTTATATTTAGGCTAAAATATTTTAAAGAATTGTAATTAAGGTCTGAGAAGTAGTGCAAAGATAAAAATAAATTAAACTGCAATTAGAAAGGTTTTAAAGATTTTCTTTAGCTTTTACCAAAATTTCATGCCATTATTTATCTATAAGATATAATTAATACTGTTCATAAACCTGCCTATTTTGATATAGTAACTGTTGATTGATACAAATTCTCTAAGTGTTTTTTTTTTATTTTTATTTCTTATTTTGTGATTCTCTATGCATTTCGTCTCTTGACTCCAAACCTTTTCCTGTTTACTTTGTATCCGATTCATTTTAATCAATATAACTGACATTTTAATAATTCCAAGCTGTTAACTTGACATAATTTTTTTCCTTTTTAATGAAGTTGTAAATGTGTGTTTGGGGGTGGGGAATATAACTTGCTAGTCATGTGGATTATATTTCCTATTTTGTTAATATTTTTATTTTCGCCTAGCCTATAATGAAATAGATTAATTTTTTTTTTCTTCAGTACTTTAGTATTTTTAAGCAATGAATAGAAACCAGGTTCAAAAGGGCCGAGTAATTTTCCAATGTTAGAGATAAATTAGCATTTCAGCCAATTGTGAATTGAAGTTGTGTGAGATAACAGAGGAATTGAACATATCAGAAAGTGGTGTATTCACTATTTTTCTATGAACATTTGTCAATGACAAAGCTGTGTTCAAAGTGGGTGCTGCGTTTGCTTACAGTCAGTCAAAAACAACAACGCATCAAGAATTCAGTGTTGTTTGCAACTATTTCAATGCAACAAAAAGTTTTTGCATAAATGTGACAATGAATGAAACATTGATCCACCACTTCACTCCAGAGTCAAATCGGCAGTCAGCTGAGTGGACAGTAGGTGAAAGCTGACCAGATGCAAACATCAGCAAGTAAAATTTTGGCCTCAGTATTTTGGGATGTGCAAGGTATTTTGTTCATCGATTACCTTGAGAAAGGAAGAAGCATCAATAGCAAATATTATATAGCATTATTGGTGCATTTGAAAAAGTTAATTGCCAAAAAAACAGCCACAAATGAGGAAAAAGTGATCTTTCGCCAAGACAACTCACTGTCACAAGTCTTTTGCAACAATGGCAAAATTATATGAATTGCACTATGAATTTCTTCCGCATCCACCCTGTTCTCCAGATCTGGCCCCTACAGACTACTGGCTGTTTGCAGACCTGAAAAGAATGTTCCAGGGAAAGTGATTGGGCTCCAATGAAGAAGTGGTATTGGAAACTGAGGTGTATTTTGAGGCCAAAGACAAAATGTTCTACAAAAAAGGCATCGAATTGTTAGAAAAGTGTTAAAATCAGTGTATCACCCTAGAAGGAGACTGTTGATCAATAGTTGAATTGTGCCTCAAAGTTGTTTTATTAGTTAAGCTTGGGATTTGAGTGATGTTAGCTTCATTTTAGGTTTGTTTAAAAAAATCACTCAGAACATGAAATAGTGCCATTAGCATTTGACAATCATCCCATTACTCAGAATTAAATAATCTTTTGTTGATGTGCATTTTTATCCTCATTGATTTACTTAAAAAAAGGCTCATATTTAGCCTTAGTTTGATACTGAACAGTTGATACATTTTTATTACTGCCATTTAAAGCTGTTGAAATAATTTTTGCAACTAAACTTTCTGTAACAACTGCATAAACAGTATTTATGAATTGTTTCCTTCATAAATTTTAAACAGCCACTTTCCCATGAGTATTTTATTTTCCTCCAAATAGTCTTTCCATTTGCATATCTCCCAAGTTGTGTTTTCTAATGATTCACAGAATCTCATGGAAAAATCGTCTTGATTACTATATCTCACATTGATTAACAAAAGAACCTGTCTCTTATGGTAGATTTACTTTTTGCATTATAAATTTAGCTTTACAGTATACTGGCCCCCCCCCCCCCCCCCCACCAACTCTCACCAAAAACGAAGGGATTTTAAAGTTAGAACCTTTATAGATTCTGGCAAATAGTTATAGCAATCAGAAATGTTTTAATACACACTATTGTCAACCCTGAGTTAAACAGGATTGCCACCAGTATATGTTTGAAATATATCCTTCTTACTGCTTTCCCTGGAAAAGTGGCAATTAAAGATGTCTTTCCCACAAGCAGCTATAGGTTGAAGATCAAAAGAAAGTACAAGATAGACAGTTGGTTTCATAATGTAAAAATGGCAAGATATAAATTTTGTATCCATTTAACAAGAGTGCTCACATAATGGTTATGATTAGTGCACAGTTTGCAGGATAAAACTGCACAACAAATATGCTGTTCTGGGTATGACAGTAAACTGCATCTGGCAGCAAGGCCTCTGATAGGAAGGTTGTGAGAAGCATGAAACCACATCATAATTGCTGTTGTTCCCAAGTCCACCCTGACCTGGAGTGGTAGTACCTGTTAGGGTCCCATCTATGTGCAAATAGTTAACCCTCAAACTGGGGTCAAAACACTATGAAAGCATAAAAATAGGCTTTTATAGAAAAATACACATTTTTGAAGGAAAAATATTAGCACCAATACATTTTTGAATGCAAAACTAGAAGACATCTTGAGTTTTCTAAAATTTAAAAAAAAAACAAAAAAACTTTAAAATGTCATCAAAATCTGACTAAATCAACTTCTCATTATAACCGAACATTAAAAAAACTACCTTAAAATCCCACCTATTTGGCATTAAATGATCCATAGAGGTTGATATGCCATTAAACAAAACTCAAACAACATATATAGAGTACTCATGTTGATTAACTGTGTTATGTAGAATGATTAATTCACTAATATAAATGTACAAAGTCTTGGTTGGTAATAATATAATTGACAGATGACTAAATAAATGCACTGTAGGTTATTTATGAATAATTTGTTTAAATAATGCAGTATTGTTTGAACTAAAAATAAGTAACCAAATAATAGTTATAAGTTCTGGATATTGGTGCAATAAAGGTAATGTGAATTCAGTAAACAATATCTGGATATATCTGAGTATTTTTATTTTTCTATAGAATTAAGTCATAACACGCTTTGATTCTCAGGCACAATGTTTTTCTCAGTGAAATTTAAAATTCTCTGTACACACACACACACACACACAATTAGTTTAAATGTTGTCCCCCCCCCCCCCCCGGGGGCCCCCCCCCCCCCCCGGGGGGGGGGGTTGCACATATTTTCTTCCCCTCTAACAGTAATATTGTGGTTTCTAAAGCTTACTGGGCTTATGTCCATGTAGCATTAAAACATTGCTTAAATTTGATCATATAGAAATCAATGTTGAACCTGGTCAGTAGCTAGATGAATGACTGTTTGAAATACCAGGTGTTGTAAGTTTAAATTTGCTGGTGGTGTAAGGGATAATGTCCTGGAATTGTTAAGTGAAGAGCCAGGTTGCAATTTTAGTTGGGTTCATTATATTTACTCACATGCAAATACCCTTGGGAAAAATATGAATCCACTTCTTCGTCAGCTATGGGTTAAGTTAAGACTTGTAACACTATATCATCATTTAAAAAATCTTGCTATCTGAAAATATTTTCTAGCTTTAAATAACTAGCAAATGTTTGATAAGAGGTAGAAAATGAATCGATCAAACATTAAAGCTTTTTAGCTATATCTATAAAATTCAATTTCATTTAAATGAATATACTGGTATGATTTCTTTTACTCCTTGTATCTTTACTTAAATTTACTTTCATCTCTTTGAAAAAAAAGAAAAAGTACTGAATATTTGCACTAAAAGTTATGAGCAAAAAACTGAACAGTAGTCCTTGAAATAGAACTAGTTAAATCTTTCAAAATATAATATTGTAGATACAATTATTGGTCACCATTAAATTTAAGTCTTCCTTAGCACTCTTCATTTCTAGTGTGAGGCCTTGCTATGAATGCCAATCAATAAAGCATTAAGGCTTTTAGTACTTAAACTGGACAGCCTACAATTGGTAGTACATAATCAATGGGGTTCTTGTTTATCTGACAAGTGCTGGTTTCATGTATCATGGTGGGATCATTTAGAAATAAAGAAGCCAATGTAAAATCCATATAAGGCTACTGTTCATTTCTTAGCTAACTTTCCTTGATAAAAATGAGTTACTTTCAAAGGCAGATCAAATCAACTTAAATATAGTACAAGCAAAATATTTGGCAAATGTAACTAGTTAGCTACTTGTTTATTTGACACTTAAGAGGATGTGGAAGCTTCCAGCCATTTTGTTATGGTAGTTGATTTTTACAATTGTCCTTTTTTGTATTTGTAAATTTGTGGCATCTAATTTCTTTCATCAATAATATTTTTTTAAATCTCCCTACATAATTTGAAATTATTTTTTCCTAATTTTATAAAACTAGATAAAGTTTTCAAGAGTGACCTCTCTGTTAAACAGGGGTATAAGCATGCATATAATAAACATATATAACACAGGATTGAAAAGTAATACCCTATGTATCAGTGGCCCGATCAGGTATCATGACTTTGGTGGGGTTAAAGGAGCAAGTCTACTATACCAAACCAAGACTTTGGAAGCAATTGAAGGGCAAATACAAGAAGTTATGTCTTCTATACCACGAGTTTCCTGGTCAGCTAGAGAAGGTGATAGTAAAATTAGATTTATAGAATTTTAAATACAATCTCAGGCTAAACATGTTCCTCTCACCTCCATTTCTTGTAAAAAGTTATAGTTAATAATTACATTTGAAGTATTTTAAAATAGGGACTTAATTTTCAATCACGCTGCATGTATGAATGTGTGTGTGTGTATGCTCTCAGTGAACAGTTACCAACTGCAACCATAAGTTTAATGATTTGTATAATCATCAGGTGGTCATTAACAGTTATTTGTGTAAATAGGCATTTTATAGTTCTTTTAATAAGTTGTTACAAGAGTAGTTGATGTGTACATACCATGAACACACCAACTAAACTCACTGGGTATGGGAGGTGGGATGCAAGTCTAACCAAAATAAAAATGCTCTCATTTACTATATTAAACTGATTTAGAAAGCGGTGGTTGTAGGGTCAATCAAACTGGAAACAAAGGAATCTGATATGGTAGTTTCAGCTTTTGAGGAAAGCCCATACTTGAGTAGATGTACCTGGATACAACAGGTGCTTGGAACCTTCCTCATGTTTGAGTATACCAGTCATGTAGCCCTTGATGAATGAGATGAATGGAACCCTCCCCCTCTATCATCTTTCTCATATGGAGCTCCGAAGTGGATGTGTAGCGTAGCTGACGAAGGATAATAAAGTATGAACACAAAAAAAACCAGGAGACTACACATGGCTATAGATATGGAAAATCAAAAGAGAAAAAAAATTGAAATTAATAGTAACTTAACCAGTAGAATACAAACCAATAATAAAGTTGTCACCTTTCATGATAAAAAAAAAATCTTAGCATCTCAGAAAACTCCAAAATCAGATTAAAAAAAAAAAGCAAAAACCTTGAAATAATGTTACTGATAGAGGTCAAAGGAAAACATTATGCTGAAACTCTAAAGATGGCCAAATTTCATGATATAAGGTTAAGGGTCTACCCACACCAATTTAAAATTCCTCCAAAGGTGTCATGAGAAACACTGTGAACTCTCACTGTGTTTACTAGAGGAAATTAAAGACAATACTTCTATCAAAACATTAGACCCCCCCCCCCAAATCATTTAACCTTGAGCAAGACAGTACTGCCACTGGTGTGCAGGGGGTTACATAAGAAATGAGTGATGAGGAAAAGGAACAAGTTACAGGGGGTGTCAAAATGGGTAAGAGAAGGATGAGAACATTGATGTGAGGAGAGCTGCATGTGAATAAAGTAGAAAGGGAGACGAACATAATACAAGGGTTGTCAGGGAATTTAAAAAAAAAAAAAAAGATGCAATTATAGATACCAACACTTATATGCACCAGAATCACCACAGTAAATAAAGAGTGTGTGTACAGTTTCCAAAGTAGAAACACATATTCCAAACCTGTTAAGATTCTTTAAATGCCAAAGAAATGGACATGGTAAGAATAAATATATAAGGAAGTTGGCATGTTGAAAATGTAGAGAGAATGATCCTAACTACATGCAGATTACCTGTCCAAATGAAAGCAAATGTCTTAATTGTAAAAAAAAAAAAAAAAAAAATTAAATAAATTCATAAGGCAACCTTCAGGGACTGTGAAACTTGGAAAAAAGAAACAGATATAAAGATATATTAATAATTAAACACACCCAAAAAACAATTCCCTATTATTAAGAAGCAAGAAAAAGCATTGAAATAAACTAATACATCATCATATGCAAAAATTACTCAAGCAACATCAAGTTAGACCTATGAAAATCTAATATCAAACAAATAAAGCACAAGAACTAACATTTTTAATTCAAGGATTAAAAATCATATTGAAAACCTTAAAAACCAATTGTAAACAACCCATACCACTGAACCAAAACTATCTTCAATATAAATCCAATACAAAATTCACTGACAATTACCTTTTTTGGCTGTTGTTTGCCAATAAAATTAAGCAGCGTATAGCGCCTCACAAGTTTGGCTTCTAAAACTACTGGTAGTTCTGTGAAAGTGTGCTAAACAGCAAACCCTTGATCTCTTTATTTAATCATTTTACGGTCCTCACAGCCACAGTGGACAAGGTTGAGTGCTTTTCTTGCAAATTCTTTTCTAACTCCACACTTGTCTGGAGTACCCACACTGACTTCCCACCTAGAACTGAGGCTCAACTGAATGATATCTACATAAACCCCATTCCTGTCTCTAACATAATTACTAAGCTTGACTCCATAAGGCTAGCCAAAGTGATAGTATTCTAGTCATTGTCCTAAAGAAATGTACCCCCCCCCCTGAACTTTCTTCTGTCCTCTCCAAACTCTATAAAAATTGCCTTACTTCTTCCTGTTTTCCTGCTTGTTGAAAGTCCTCTCTAGTTCCTGTTTTTCTTCTTTTTTTTTAAGTCCCGGGCAGCCCTTTGACTACTATAATTATTACCTCCCTCCCACTTTCCAAAAGTGTTTAAGGCTGTTATTAATGCTGAAATGGTTCATCTCACATTTCACAGCCTACTCTCTGACAAGCAGTATTGTTTCTGCTTTGCCAGCTTTACCACTGATGTACTAACAGCCATCACTAATATATATATATATATATATATATATATATTGTGTATTTTGGCAGCATTTTTTCATTAATGCAGGTTTCATTGAATAATATAGACAAGTTTTGTCTATTAATTTTGTGTAGGATCCGTTCATACCGTCTGATATACTTGATGGTAATGTCGTTGAAAGACAACAAAAAATCACAGTAATTGTTGATTTTTTTTTATCGGGTCTGTGAGCCGAAAGCTTAGACCTGATAAAAAAAAATTAATAATTACTGTGATTTTTTGTTGTCTTTCAACATCACCATCAAGTATATCAGACGGTATGAACAGATCCTACACAAAATTAATAAACAAAACTTGTCTATATTATTCAATGAAACCTGCATTAATATATATATATATACACACAACACACACACACACACACACACACACACACACACACACACACTAATAGTTGTTAAATGGTTTATAAATTCATAGTATCACTACACAAAAATTTTTGTGTTTTGAAGCTAGCCCTATATGTGGACTGCTTCATCTTCAGGTGATTTTTTTTTTTTTTAAATGAGAATTATCTAGTTGAAAAGACCGTTTATTTGTGTTGGATTTGTTATATGCACATACACCAAGCTCTTGATAAGTGGTGAAGTTTGAACTGTTGTCCTGGATATCTTAAAAAGGTTTAATAGGGTTTAGCATGCTGGGCTTCTGCACAAGTTACAAGGCTACTGTGTTTCTGGGTGATGGTTTGGTTTAATCCAATCATTCTTATCAAATCATGAAATGAAGGTTGTCTTGAACAGGCATACTTCTGGATCCTTTTATATGAATGCAGACATACCTCAAGGCTCTATCTTAGGTCCTATGTGTTTTTTGATCTTCATCAATGATCTATAATGTAATCAGTTCATAGGTAGGCATCTATGCCTTTGACTCCCATTTACTCTGTCAGTAAAAAATCTGCCAAGGCTGACAAACCTCACTTCTGCTCTTGGAAAGGGCCTTCAATCTGTGATTGATTGGGGTGAGAAGTGGGTTGTAAATTTTAATGCTTTTAAAACTAAACTGTTCTCCCTTAACCACCATAGAGAAACTTTCCTACCTTCCATCAGTATGGGTGATGCTAGTCATCCAGAAAGCAGCACACTGTGCCTCCTTGACCTCACTCTCTCAATCAACCTCAAGTGGAAAACTATATTGAATCAATAGCTACATCTACTGCAAAGAAAGTTGGGTTACTGTGTTAGACCTGACCCACCACCTCACTTCCATCCATCTTACATATTTATAAATCTATTATTTGCCTGTGCATTGAATACTGTTTACATATCTAGGCAGGTGCTTCTGCTATTCATCACGAGATTCTTGAGAGAATCCAAATGAGGGTCTGCTATGTAATCAATCTTGATATAGCAGCTGGCAGTTACTTTCTCACCAACAAGATGTGGGTTCCCTCTATCTTTTCGACAAATATTTTCACTGTATTTGCTCTGACAAGCTTCTTTCCTTAGTGCTCCAACCACATGAATTTACTTGTACTACTAGATTGGCAACTAGGTCCCACCATTTTACCATCAAAAAATCAAATGTAACCCCTACTTCTATTCTATCAGTTTCTTTTCTCACACTTTCTGCCTATGAATCTGCCTTCCATATAATATACTTGGTTCTTTTATAACTGCAATCTCCAAAAGTTTAAGTGCAGTGTCAATTACTATATTCTATCTTGATTCCCATGTTTTTCTTGTCCTTTGTTTGACATCCCTATTAATGTGTTCAATCTTTCTTTTTATTTCCTTTTGTCTCCTTGTAACTCCCTGTGCACCAGTGGTGGCATTGCCTTGCTTGGGGTGAACCGATTATGTAAAAGAAAAAGAAAAAAAAAGACATTTCCTTTTAAAGGTCATGAAACTTATTCCAAAATAAATCTATTAACAATAAAGAATGAGCCAAGTGTGTGTGTGGGGGAGAAGTACTTCAATATTGGTTTTAAAAAAAAAAAAAAAGCCAATACCTCATGAAAAACTACGATTAAACACACATCTATAGACCATGGCAGTAAAAGCTTCAGTTCATTGAACAATAACCATATGTTCAATTTATATTCCTCCAAAACGCAGACTGTAGAAGCCCTGATCAAACTAGTAAAATTCTGATATATGTATCCTTAATAACCAAATGCATATCTGTCTACACTCAGGTACCAGATCAACGTCAGCTGTCAACCTAACCATATGCTTCCCATCCATTTTTATGGACTTTCAATGGAAAGTTTGATAACCAATGTGGTAGTGACCATTCACCTATTTTCTTAAATATAAGCAAGCCTAGGCCAGAAGAAAGGAATCTAAAATGGCAACTACACAAAGCTAACTGGTTAAAATTCAGTGATCTTAACTCATCCCAAATCAATATAGAAATTCACAATGAACCAGGAACAATAATCTCCTTTACAAATATACTAACATAAATAGCAAGATAAGCAATACTCAAATCTTCTTTTTAAACCACATACCAAATCAAAACCTTGGTTTACAGCAGAATACAGAGAAGCAGTTAAAACGAGGAAAAAAAAAAAAATGCTAAACATATTCTTACATAACCCAATCACAATAAACCTACAAAACTACAAGCAAGCTTGAGGAAAAGTACTCTGTATAATTAAAAAATCCAGAAGAGAATATTGAGAAAACTGTTTTCAGGTTAAGCAACAAATCCCCAATAAATAAAATATGGGAAATAATAAGCATACATAATGGGAAAACATCACAAGTTGCACCAGTTCACTTAACCAAAACAAATGGAGATAAATGCACTGGAAAAAAATATCAACAAAATCTCAGTCAAAATATCCCTTCAATTCAAAAATCACTACACTCCCAAATTAAAAAAAAATATATATATATATATATATAAAGGCATTATGGAACAAGAAAAACTTACATTCACTTCAAACAATAAAGTATATAATATTCTCTTTACTATGAGAGAACTAAAAGACACCATTAACAAAAGTAAAAACTCTGAAACTGGTACAGGTTAAATTCATTACCAATTTTTAAAACATCTACCAGAAAAGTCTCTCAATACTTCTCCAGATCTTCAATGATATATGGTGTTAAAGTTTCCCAAAATTGTGGCTAGAGTCTGTTCCAATTCCTAAACCCAGCAAAGACCATTCCATTCCAACCTAACAAATTACCAGCCTATTGCACAAACCAAATTTGAAAGATGGAGAGAATGGGAAACGCTTGACTAATGTACCTTATCTAGCTACTAAAATTGATTCGAGGAAAAAGTAAGGAACCAATGATCAACTAGTATGGCTAGAATCCTTTGTAATGGCTTTGTTTGAGATCATTGTATGATGTTAATATTCTTGGATCTTGAGAAACCTGAAACACCACATGGAAGCATGATATCCAAAAAGACACGCACAAGATAGGAATGAGAGGAAGACTCACAATATTTATCCAAAACTTCCTATCAAACCAAACATTCAAAGTATGAAATCGAAACACATCAGACATATACAAGCAGGAGTATCTCAAAGTAGCATTTTATCAGTTACGTTATTTATTCTCAAAATGAATATTATTAAAACCTTTAATACAGGCAATTTTAAAATCTCTATTTGTAGATCTCTCAATATCATATTCATCACCAAACATGCTTTCCCTTGAAAGATATGGACAAATGAAAATGGATTCCGTTTCTCCAAAACAAAAAAACTTTCTGCATTTCTATGAAAAACAAACCTCTGTCGATCCAGAATTTAACATTAAATGGACACTTAATTCCCATAGTTCAACAAATAAAATATCTAGGAATCATCCTAGATAGCAAACTTTACTTAAAGATGCATACTGATTACCTTAAACAGAAATGCTAAACAGCTTTGAAGCTTCTATAAGTACTATCAAAACCGAATTAGGGTGCCATCCAGAATATATATGTCGCACATTAGAACAAAATTATTGCTATGGATGCATCATTTATAGTGTCACACACAAATACTATCTTAAAAAAAAACAAAAAAAACTATAAACCATACAAAATCAATGACTGAGATTAAGTCTGGGGTCTTCCTGAGTCTCACTCATGCAAAGTCTCTGTATATCTCTGAGATTAAAAAAATTATCACTCCAATATGCACAAAAACTACAATCCAACTACAGTAACTTAGCATACCAAAAAAAAAAAAAAAAAAAAACACATGAACCTCAATATATCCATTTCTATAAAAATAAACCAACTGTCATCTCTTCACTTAAACTTTGAATTAACAAAGCATGAGAACAAATAAACAAAGATCCTAATAACTTAACACCAGTCACAATAAATAAGATGTCTCTATAGATAATTTCCAAACCGTATACAAACCTGACATTGACACACACACACACACACACACACACACAAAAACTATCAACAAAAGTATGCATGGAGAATTAAGAGACAAATATTGTGACTATAAACCATTCTGTGTAGATGAATAAAAATCCGAGATAGAATAGTTATAACAGCTATTAACAAATTCATAGACTAATCACTTTACTAAATAATAAATCCATCTATACAGCTGTGAACTAAGTCATTAAAATAACTTAAAAGGACAGAAAATTCAAATGATAGAAAGTTTATAATATTCTCAGACTCCCTATCTAGTTTAACAGCAATTAAAGAACACAAATCATCCCGATATTTAAGAAATTTGTCATCCTCTCTATTAAAGACCATTGTGTGTATGTGATAATCCTCTCAATTATCTTACCATCATCCAATACAATTCTTGAAATTAAATCCTTTCCATGGTTGTATATGCATTGACTGCACAAAGTATGGAGGAAGAAATAAACAAAACTAGGCAATGTAAATTGCAGGAAATTACAATCATCATGAGAAACCTGAATGCCAAGGTAGGGAAAGAGAGATAGTGAAATAGTTAATAACTTCAGAATAGAAGCCTATAATGAATGCAGAGAAAAATGGGTCCAATGGTGCACAGCAAATGATCAGTTAGTACCTAACAACTAGTTTTGTAGAACAACCAAGACTGATGTAGACATGGTGAAAACTGGGTGGAGAAAAGAAAAACCAAATTGATCACATAATGAACGAGAGATTTGGTAATGCAGTTTTACACTGCAACCACCTTCCAGTAATATGTAAACTTAAATTACAGAAATTGAAGAAGGTCAAGGTAGCACCCACTCCTGAAGGACCCAAATGTGAAGGAAAAATATATGGACAGCATTAAAAGCAGATACAATGAACAAAATGAGAATGGAAATTCCAAGTAGGCAACATTGAGAAAAGTTTTAGTAACATCATCAAATTAGATCATCCCAAAGAAAACCAGACTAAGAAAAAAAAAATGGAATGGATGACATAAAATTCTCATTGCAATTAGGAGACAAAAACACTGTCAAAATATAGTATAGAATATAAGACATTGCACAAAGAAATTTGGAACAAACGTGAGCAAGCAGAAGGAATGCCTCAACAGAAAATGTGCTGAAATAGAAAGAATGATTATTACTGATAAAGCAGATTTGCATAAAACAAATAATGGAACAGGTCATCCTTATGAACAGGATGCATAAAATCAGAAGTGAAATCGGTACTATCAAAATTGAACAGAATCAAAGTAGCAGAACCAGATATAATTGTAATATACTGGCAGCTTTAGATGATTTCTGCATTCACAGATTAGACAAAATAAATGAAATATGTGGTGATGTACTGGAAACTATAAGTTGATCCATTTTCATAACAATGCCTAAAAAGCCAGATGCAAATGAATGTGAACTTCATACAATCAGCTTAATGCACCACATGACAAAACTTAACCAAATTCTAATGAATAATATTTGCAACAGAATTAGACAATAAATGGGTAAGAACAGTGTAATTTGTTAAAGACACTGGAACAAGGAATGCAATATTTATGTGCGGAATGATATGAAAAAGAGCAATGCAGAAGGATATATAATTGTGTTATATATTATGCTATAGCATTTGATAAAGTGTATCACATAAACTGTTTAAACTGCTAGGTAAATGTGATATATTTGGGGAAAGATATAATTCAGAACTTATACTGAGAGCAAATATGAGTACATATGGATAGAAAACGAACCCAGAAAATACAGGTTGCGATGGTAAATTGTCTCCATTTAATATTTTTAATTTTGTGCATGTACATTGTTTTTGATTTTGTCAACTGCACAATATAGTAGGGTCACCTGTGTGCTTTGACACAATTCACTCTGCCAGAAATTTGGAAATGACATGCTATACTGCTTAGCATTTGTGCTGGAAGCTTCAATACAAACATTTGACTGTGTGTCAATATGAGGATAGTGCAGAGGATTTGAAAAGAGTTGGATGAGCTTAATAGTGATTATAGAGGTGTTTGAAGTGATCACTAGTGATGGTGATATTATGCCTCTATTCCTCTTCCAACAGTACCTCAGACTCAACACAGCCTACATCAAATGCCTTGAAAAAGTAGTGCTGCCCTGGGTCAAGAGAGTGGCTGCTGGAAGACACTGACTAGCAACAAGACTGCAATATGCCACACATGTAGGAGAACCCAGTCGTGGCTGTCAGACAATTTCTGCGACATCACTACTTAGATCTGGCCGCCTAACTTTCAAAACTACTAACTCTTGATTGTGTGGGAGTGCAGTTGAGTGTGAGACCAATAAAACTCCTTGTAATACTGAAGATGAACTGAAGGCAAGAATTATGGTAGGTTTTCGGTTTTCTCTTTTCCAATCTTCTCACTTTTTTTTTTTTTTTTTTTTTTTTTTTTTTAAATCAGAGTAGATAGACTGAATTATCGCCCAGTTCACACTCCACCCACATCTGTTGAACAGGTGAAGAGGCTCATCCCTTGTTTCCTGTTTAGGATGCGGTTTCCGGTTTTCTCTTTTCCAATCTTTTCACTCCTATGTAGGCACCTGCACATCAGTGGCGTTACCGCCTTGCTCGGGGTGATATGATTAAAAAAAAAAAAAGTATTTACTAACTTAAACAAGGAGTATATCCAGAAGGAAATTCTGAGGTCTTTTGGGGACTGTGATTGCAGTCAATGGCATAGGTTCCCCCCCCCCCCCCCCAACAAATTAACTCATCAGCATTTAAAGATATTTCTGTGCAATTTTAGTAAACGTACTTGTTAAAATGAGATGTCAATGTTATTTTCATTTTCATGTAATTTAGACGACAATTCATCCATTGAATGTTATGTCTTCATTTCATTGATTAAAGATAACACAATCATGAAGTATGTCATTTGGAATTGATGTAGGCTTTCTGAATTCTGTAATAAGGATATAAGGCTCGCTCACAACTGTATAGTAAATAATAGTTTTAGGAATAGGTACTTTAAAGATTGTCATAAAGTGTGTTAATTGGTGAATTGTACTGGTTGCTTATTCTGCATATATCTAGACCTCAATTGATTTATATGTATTCTATGTTGAAATTCTTCACCTTCTACAATGTACGTCCTACTACAAGAAGCTGAATAATTTTTTTCATCCTGTCAATTTTAATTTCCAGTTTTAAATCCTTTAAAGAGTACTTTGTTGCTGATCTCAAATAATTTGGTAGTTTCAATGTTTTGAATTTTCTTTTCATTCCTTGGCAGATTTGTCAAAAATAATTCTTAACTTTCCTATTGAACAAACCACTCCCCTTGACCATTTGACTTTAGATGGTAAATTAGCATTATCAAATGTTCAGCCATGTAGTTTTTGTAGAAATTAAAAAAACTCACTAGAAGTAACTTGAGTTTGAATTCCATTATTGACTACAACACTGTCAGGTACTTCAGACCTTGCAAAAGGGTTGTGTAAAAACATCATTGTAGTAGTAGGTCACTTACACTTTAATATCTCTGGCCATTTTGTGAAAAATTCGAACTCATTTGAATATTATGCACCATTTAGTGGTCCAGCAAAGTCCATATATAGTCTTGTCCATGGTTTATCAGTGCTCAGCCATGCCTGATAATTAAAATGTGGAGATTTTGCTACTGAATTACAACCATTACATTTTCTAACTGTATTTTGAATATCCTTGTCATACTTTGGCCAATAAATGTAGCTTCTCATCAAGGACTTTTTTTCTCACTATTTTTGGACGTCTTATCTGTAATTATTTCAAAATCCTTTTTTGTAGTGATAATGGAATTGCTTTATTTTTTACAATCACAGAATCTTCAAAATCTTTTTTACATTTTGATATCCATCTGAACAAACAATCTGTATGTCCCAAATTATATTTTGATGATAGAAATTCCATCTTGAAATCATAGTTCAATAAAACGCTTGTCTGCATGGGAATACTTTTCTTAGAACCAAATATACTTAATAATGGATAATGTTCAATTTGCATCATGAATTTTCCACCTAATACCTTCCTGTGAAATTTCTTTACAGCAAAAATTATAGCAAACGCTTCCTTTTCAGTTTAACTGTAGACCTTTTTTATTTTTTATTTTGTTTTTCTCATTTTTTTTTCCATATTCATCAAACTTCTTGAAGTGTACATGACTGTTTTCACTGTACTGTCTTTGAATTTATGGCCTATTACCACTCCTATGCTTCCACTTGTGTTGCTACAAGTTGTAATGTGTCAGCAATAACTTAACAAGTCAGTAGGTTTTTAATTCCTTCAAAAGCTGTTTGTCATTTTGCTAACCAATTCCATTTCATACTTTTTAAGTAAATTATTCAGAGCTGCTTGTAATTTATACACATCTCGCACGTAATTATAATAATAATTTACTGATTGTAGAGTCACCAAATTTGTGGGAAATGTTACTTGCTCTAGCAGGATCTGGTTTTCTTTCTGTTTTTCATCGATTCAGTCAGTTAAGTGCCATACGTGATACACACTTTGGGCAATCATGTCTCGAAAGAGACATGACTGACTGGGCAGAAGATCATCCTGCAGTAGGTTGCCATTGCTTTCTGTGGTAGACTGGTTGCCATCCAAGGCTATAGAACCCAATCTGTCCTATTATATAACCCATAACTGGAGAGAAGAGACGGATTAATACCTTTGTGCATAAATGAATGCAAGAAATTCAACTGGAATTCAAACTCAGTTCCCCGATTTGTTGATTATCAATTTAGATATTTAGGTTAGATAATCGATTTCTTTGATTATCTAACCTAAATATTTAAAATTATCCATAAATGATTGACACTTCTTTCTGTTCACTGAGTTTGAAACCATAATCATGTAGTTTCTCTAAAGTATTTGCTGAATCTGTTTCATAGCACTCTTAATAAGTATATCATCTATGTAAGTGGTGATATCTTCTGGTCCAACCAACATCGTATGTGTCTACTTTTACACTTTTAGACGCGTAGAGGCTTTGTGTATTTATGGTCAAATACTTCTGGCATTCTTCATCTATTTTGATTTAAAGATATACATCAGGCAAGTCGATACATGTGGGAGGAGGCAATCCTTTAACCCAGTTAAAAAATCTGCACATAAATGAATTTTTTTTTTTTTTTTATGAACTTCTTGGTGTGGCCCATTTTGGATAATTTTTATTCTAATTATTATTATTATTATAAAGAACTCTGCACTTCTTTTGTTTAAATGGACAGTCCTTTCTGAAATTAAGCATAACATGGGTTAAATTAGGCAGTATTTTTATTTTGAATTTTTTCTTTTGTTACTATTGTCTTTTTTTTTTTTTTTTTTTTTTTTTAACTACTTCTGAAGTACCATTTTTGTTCGATTTTCAACATAGCATGCATTAAATTCAATGCCGATGTGTGTGTGTGTGTATAGTACATTTTTTTATTTTATTTTTTTCCACTAAATTTTTTGATATTTTGTTAAATGACACTTTTTCTGAAGTATTTGACAATATGAAATTCAGATATTTCTTCATATTCAGTGAGGTACAATTTTTGTGACAGGCTTAATTTCTTTTCGTCCATCTATTCAATGGCTTTGCACCTTCTGAAGTATGATACAAAGGTAATGTTTTTTCTGTGATGTCATTAAATTTACTAATTGGATTAGTGACTGACGAAAATGATGACTTGCCTGTTACTTAGTTTTCAGGATTGCCTTTAATTGTTTTTGATATTCTATCTCTTCTTATTGCATTTGTTAATAATGTCTTCTGGAATTCTTGCTGTTACTGAATAATTACCTTCAATTCTTCCATGCTGTATTATGTTTTTACAAGTGGTTATTAACTAGGAAGAAAATGTTTTTTTCTTTTCTTTTTTCTCCATGTGAATTTGAAGCCTTTTTGCTGCTGTTGTCATCATTATATTGAATGAAGATAACACAATCATGAAATATGTCACTTGGAGTCTATGTAGATTTACTGAATTTTGTAGTAAGGATATAAGACTCACTCCCGACTAGCTCTGCTGACAATTCTCTGTGTCAGTATATAAGCTATTTGGATGAGTCCAAGTCATATTCTGGAGAGGTGTGTTCATCTTCATGGCATATACAAAAATAGAAAGACACTTAAGACAGGGATTTGTCTTCTCATTAGACTTAATTGATCTTTACAATGAAATAATTCTGAAAGAATTAAAAGTCCTGCTTGAATTCACTATTGGCAACCACAATATTAACATTAGGTATGTATATGAGTGTTAAACACAAAAAGGGAACTACAGGAACTCCTACAGAATATAGTAAAGAAAAGCAACAGGAAAGAACTAAACATCAATTGTAAGAATAGAAAATGTATGGTTGCCAGCAAAAAATAGCTTAACATGCAAATTAAAAATTGGAGATACCAAAGTCAAATACATTTTCATATTTCTGTAGTGTTTTAACAGAGGACAGAAAATGTGACATTGAAATTTGAAGGTACATTGAGATAGTGCATGATGCCATCCAAAGGGTAAGCAAAGTATTAAAAAACAGGAAAATTTAATTAGAAACAAAAAAGAGTACTGAACTGGCAATATTAGCACTCGTATATAGTAGTGAATGCTGGTCAATCACCTCCAGATGAAGAAGACTTGAGGCAACATGTGGTTCTACAGAAGAATGTCCTTTTGTTGTTTCAAAATCCTTTTTTGTAATGATAATGGAATTAGTATTCTTTCAGCATATAAATGTAAATCACAAATAGAAAAGGCTATATTACTGTTATCAGATTAATTTGAGTTCTACTCTACTGAATATGTGAGTAAATATGAAGTATTAGAGAAAATGGAAACAAAAAAAAAACACTTGTCAGTTGAAATTTTTGAGGCACATAATGATAAAAAAGTGCTTAAAAAATTTAACATTCATGAGGATATTGAAAGCAAGTGAGACTGAGGAAAGCAGTGCATAATTTACCTAAAAATCTGCTGTAAATAAATGGCAGATTTAAGGATTATAAGAGCATAAAATCAAAATTTATTAAGCTACAATGGACAAAAAATGGCAGTCATGATTGCTGATGTCATTAAAGGACCTAGCACATAGAAAGAAGTAGATAATGACTCATTTTGTAAGACTCCCTCTCCACGCTTAAACTATTCTTGATTATCACATGTAATTTATTTAGTACCCAAGTAATAAGAAACTTAGTTTTAATAACTGTTTTTATATATAAAAAAAAAAATTTTGGCTGGAGTTATTTGAAATAACCATAGTTGTGTATTTATATAAAAGTTAAACAAATTTTAATTGTTTACTTCATTTTTGTCTAGTTTAAAGCAGTAAACAGTATTCAAGGTCATAGTGTGCATTTATCCAACTCTGAAAAATCTGTAAATAGATTTGAGTGCTGCAAGTAAGAAGAAAATGATCCTATAGAAATTTCATTTGAGGCCAGTTAAATTGTACACAAGTTCTAATGTAAGCATTCAAACTGGTAAATTCTTGTGATAATTCTTATTACTTATTTACTCAAAATTAGTTCTGTTTAATATAATTATGGGAAAAAGGCATAATTGCTTTAAGCTTAAAATATTGCTTTTAAAATGAAACATTGCTGCTGTATGAAAAAATTGTGAAATCAGCTTTTGAATCTTACCCACTTTTAACATTTTCTATATGAACTTCAATTGAAAAATTCTCTTATTGTGACATTTAACAAGTGAATATTATTGAAGGAATTAAAACCAAACTCTATAACATCCGTCAGTCAAGTACCGTGTGTGATACACACTTAGGCGATCATGTCACTTTTGATCCATGGACTAGGCAGAAGGGTTTCCTGCAGTATGTCTCCTGCTTTTCAGCTCATATCTGGATAAAGAAGAGACAGCTTAATACCCATTTCCATGAGTTCTTGCATAAGTGAATGCAACAAATTATAACTCCTCTGATTTCTCGTTCAAAGCCTATATCCATAACATATTTGTCAAAAATACAAATATAATAGCATCATCCTCATGCAAAAAAAAAAAATAATGGAAGCATTATTAAGGAAAAAAAGCAAATACTTAATATCAACTATGAAAATGGACATGATGTGCTGACTGTGTTTACAAAATAAAACATTCCTATAACTCTAGATACATACATAAAACAATCCATATAAGTAAAATAAAATTAATCCTTGATAATGGCTAAAAGTATAGCCCAAAAGGGCTTATAAAAAAAAAAATCAATTTTTATATAATTTCTGTATTGAAAAGAAAAAAAGGTCATATGTTAAATTATATATATATATATATATATTTATTTAGTATATCGAGGCAGCAAGTAATTTTCTAAACATATGCTGTTAAATATAAGAGACAATGAATGTCAATTATGTTTAATCATGAGCCGTTCTAAACGTCGTATTTTTGCTTTAATTTCAGTTGAAAATAAAGACAAAAATTCTCCAACATTTGGATAATTTATTGGTTTTCTTCTAAGCTTTCGGCTCACATGAGCCATCTTCAGAGAAGTTGTTTAAACTGAAATATTATAAAATCCACCATCACCGACGATTTTATTTTGTATTGACATAAAACTTCGCTTGGCAACGGCAATATTTACTAAAAATAATAAACACAGTTCTTAAGTTTGCGATGCGGTTTTATGACGTCACACCGTGGGATAGCGCGAAATGACAACAAAACCATGTAGTCAAATGCCATGTAATATGTTATTTCCTGTTTTAAAGTTGATTTTATTGAGTGTTGGTTGTTTCAATTTGATGTACATGACCTCCTATAAGTTAATAGTGTTATGTTTAATGTAAATTTGAGGACTTTCAAATTTGTTTTTAAGATATTTAATTTGATCGATATTCTTAGCTAAAACAAAGATGTCATCTATGTATCTTACATATATAGAGGGTTTATTGTTGTCATTAATTATTACATTAGAACTTAATATTAATAACAAACTCCCATTCCTTGATGCATTCATTGATTCTAGCACACATAAATTTACTACTTCTCTATATAGGAAACCAACTAGCATAAATTCGTGTCTTAATTATAATAGTGAATGCCCCCAACGATATAAGTTAGCTGTTATAAAAAACTTACTTCAATGCACACAAATGTTATCTTCTTCCAAATCTATATTTTATAAAGAATTACACAACATTAAGCAAACACTAGTTAATAATGGATTTCCTAACTCCATTATTGATCAACAAATTAAAATGTATCGCAACAAAATTAACAATAGCTCTAACAATAATATTAATAATAATGGTTTACATCAAAATAAACATAACGCTATTAACTTATACTATTGCAACCAAATACATAATAATTATAAACAAGATGAAAAAACTCTCAAAAACATAATACGTAGAAATGTTAAACTAGTGGAAAGTAATAATCAAATTAAACTCATTATATATTATAAAAAGTTTAAAACAATTGACCTCATAGTCTATAATAACCCAACATGCACTAAACTAAATTCTCTACAAAAAACCAATGTAGTGTACCAATTTACATGCCCATTCAGAGATTGCATTTCTGATACTAATAAAGAACCTAGTACATATATTGGTTTTACTGCAATCACGCTCTCCCCTAGACTTACATGTCATCTTTCTGATCAGAGTACTATTAAACAACATTTCTCTGAAAAACATAAACATGTAGGTAATATCAGACAGATTTTGGTCAACAATATGGTGATCCTTACTCATACACACAGTAAGAGGAACCTGCAGATATTGGAGGCCATGTACATCAAATTGAAACAACCAACACTCAATAAAATCAACTTTAAAACAGGAAATAACATATTACATGGCATTTGACTACATGGTTTTGTTGTCATTTCGTGCTATCCCACGGTGTGACGTCATAAAACCGCATCGCAAACTTAAGAACTGTGTTTATTATTTTTGGTAACTATTGCCGTTGCCAAGCGGAGTTTTATGTCAACACAAAATAAAATCGTCGGTGATGGTGGATTTTATAATATTTCAGTTTAAACAACTTCTCTGAAGATGGCTCATGTGAGCCGAAAGCTTAGAAGAAAACCAATAAATAATTATCCAAATGTTGGAGAATTTTTGTCTTTATTTTCAACTGAAATTAAAGCAAAAATACGACGTTTAGAACGGCTCATGATTAAACATAATTGACATTCATTGTCTCTTATATTTAACAGCATATGTTTAGAAAATATATAACTTCACCACAGTACCTTGTCTGTCAGTTTTAATGAAATTTGTGTAGGAGGAATTGCTTCCTTATACACAATTTACCTACTTCTGTCTCTGTGTGTGTGTGTGTGTATATATATATATATATATATATATATATATATAGTGCAATGGATAAATTGTCTAAATAACACTGACATCTCATTTTAACAGATCTTTGCCAAGATTACACAAAAATATCTTGAAATGCTAAAGAGTAAATTTATTCAATAAAATCACCATTGGTTTTGACTATATTGATTTCAGAATCTTGTGCAACTCTTCTATATGATCTCCTTAAGTTGGTGAATGCTGCCATAATCCTTGCCTTCAGTTTATCTTTGGTGTTAACAAGGACTTTTGTTGGTCTCTTGCTCAGTTGCACCCCCACACATAATTAAGGGGGTTGCAATCTGGGGAGTTAGGTGACCGGATGTCAAGAGTGATGTGGTTGCAGAAATTGTCTGACAGCCATGACTGGGTTCTCCTGCTTGTGTGTCATAATACAGAGTTCTTTTACCAAACATTGTCTTCCAGTAGCCACCCTCTAGACCCAGGGCAGCACTACCTCCTCAAGGCACTTGATATAGACCTTTTTTGTTGAGTCTGATGCCCTATTTGACTAGATGTATAATGCTGTCATCACTGATCACTTTGAACACTGTAATGTTGACTGAATATATCCTCCAACTCTTTCCAAATCCTCTGCACTGTCTTCAGATTGTACTTCGAAATGTTTGTATTGGAGCTTCTGGTGTGACTGTCAAGCAGTACAGTATGTCATTTCCAAATTTCTGGTGGTGTGAATTGCATCATGGGCCTTTGTTTCTCACAGGCTGTGCCTAAATGACCCAACTAGACTGCAGTTGACAATCAAAAACAAACCTGTATGTGTGAAATTATAAAATGTTGCCAATTTGTGTGTTTATGTGGCCATATGCATTTTGCTAGGTTTGTATTGTTGGCATGTTTTTTCTCTCAAAAGATGTTTTGTGATGATAAATCCTTTTTAGAGTTTTTTTCTTTTCCAGTAGCACCTTGTAAAAATTTTTTGTCTGTATTATTAGTTATAGTAGCTTTGTATATTATTGGTTAAACATTTATTAGTGAGCCATTTTCTTTGCTTCTACAATTACATTTGATAGTATTATTTTGCTGCTATTGATTTTGAGGTTTTTTTATTTTTTTTGTGCTTAGTTATTTTTTCCATGTTCTTCATGCAGCTGTAACTGATTTTGATTGTATTTTTAAGTTTTTGATAACTTGTTGTTTTTAGTGAAATGTTTTCAGTTAATTTGAAAAAATATTTTGCCTATAATATTGATCTTGTAAATGACTTAAATCTTTTTTTCTCATTAAATCAAATTTCATCTTCATTCTTCTGTATACATTTATTATCTCTAGATTATTTATAATATTCAATACAAAATAAATGCAAAATAGTTATGCTGTAGACTTGAACTGGTAGCAAATGATGGCAATAAATCTATGCACAAGCTAGATGGGGAACAATTGTATGAAAACTAATTTTGTTATCAAAACCTTTGTCTTGAGTAAGAAAAAAAAATTGGAGAAAATTCGGATATAAGTTATATGAACACTCTGAATAACCAGATATTTGAAGTGATAGAAGAGTTTTCTACATGTTAACAACCAAGATAGTATATATGTCTGAATAGAAAGGCATAGAATATAAACAAAACTGTTAATACAATAAAAAAATTTATAGATGGGGGAGGTCAGTTTTGCAAATGTATTAAAAATGAAGCAATTATTGGATTTTAGTAAAATATTTGCTACTTTTATAATAGCCAGAGTGGAAAGAAATAATTAAAATTGTAGATAAGTGGTAAACAAGGTGCTAAGTGAACAATGTGTTATTTAAATATGCATGCCCTGTAAAGAGATTAGGCTCTTATGAGGTTATATATAGCTACTCCTCAGTATTCTTATACATTACTTTATTCATATACATTTGGCATAGTGCTCTGCATGTCAAATTAAACTTGCTTTAGAAAACTCTCTCTCTCATATTTCTGTGGATGGTGGATTCTCAGGGTTCAAAACCCGCAGATAGATATTGCCAATTGTATTTATATATTCAATATTTATGTTGCTAAAAGCTATAATTCTATATCAATTATTCTTATTATAAACAGCTATAAGTTTATGAAACCTACACAGGAATTTTTCTTTTCTGTTTTCTCCAGCTGATATCATCTCTTGTGTTGAATTCAACATTGATGGAGAACTCCTGGCCACAGGTGACAAAGGAGGCCGTGTTGTCATTTTCCAGCGCGACAAATCTGTAAGTAAAAATAATTTGACCCTGCACTCTGTTTTGCTTTCTCTATTAATATAATATTAAATTGACTCCTATTAATTTTGCAGGGTCTCAAATGGCTACGTCCCTTTCTTAGTCCCCCATCTTGTACACTCCCGACCACTTTTTCTTCATAGAGTATTCAGTGTCAAATTTATTTTGTCCTTTAGCCATAAAAATGTTAAATAATTTTGGCACTGATTACAAAGTCCCCACCCCCACCCCCTTTCTCACACGCACACACACATATATACATTTTAAAAAGGTGTTTTTTTTTTTTTTTTTTTTTTTTTTTAAATCTCTGGCTGATCTTTAGTGTAGTTTTAGTATTTATTCCCTTTCATGTGTAAATCTTAAATCATTTCTTTTAGTAATCTCTGCTACTTTACACAGCACTTAGTCAGTAACTGACAGCTATGCTGTATACCAGATATCTATATTAGCATTTTATTAGTAAATGCATCTTATTTTCAATTTTAGTGAAATTTGATCTTCACTACATGTTGCTTATGTTCCCTTTTTCCACTGATTTCCTTTCACTCTCCTTTTTGCTATTTTTAAAGAATATGTTTTACTGTTTTTTTATTTTCTGTTTTTATGATTTTTGCATTTGATTTTTTTTTTTTTTTCCATGTTTTTCTTTGCAATCTGTTTTGAATTAAGAATTTTTCTGTAAAACCTTGTCAATACTATTATTGATTGTATAAAAATAAGCTTTCATTAACCTGTTCAATCAAATTGCTTACAATTTTTTTGTTTTGTAAAAGAAAAACAAAATCTTAAAAGCATGTAACATTAATATTTTCTGCAATTTAAAAAAAAAATATTAAATAAAAATACTTGTAAATATTCCACAATCATATATATGAATGCTTTTCATTATTTAAAGAGTAAGAGGGTACAAATGAAAAGATTTGAAATCGATTATACCATTTCATTGACACACATTAAGCACTTCTGTCTTCCTAATCTTCCATTTTCTCACTAAGTAGCATCTCTGATACGTCTTTTCCAGCTTTCCACATTATCAAAACAATAGTCCATTATGTATGTGGTACTGGCAAGGCATAATGGTCATGCTAACTAAGGCAGGCACAAGCAGAATTATGTGATATAGCAATATTTTCTTTCTTTATTTTTTTTTTTTAAATTACTGTTTTGCTTTCATTTAAAATTTTCTGATAGTTGTAAAATGTAACTTAATTTTAAAGTTAAGCCTGTGTATATTGTGATACAGGGTGTGATGGATAAATTGTCACCATTTTAGCACTGTCTGTGAGAAAAAGAACACTGATAAAATTCACTCTGCTTGGAATTTATGCCAGAAGTTCTGATACAAGTTCTGATATTGAGTGTCAATCTAAGGACAGTGTAGAGGATTCGGAAAGAATTGGATAAGTCTAAAGGTGATTATGAAGGTACAGTAGTGTGTCTATAATAGTATAGGACATAGGACTGCAAGGTACCAGAGGCTTTTAGAAATACAATACACCAACATTATACAATTCATATTTTTAGGCACAACAATTTCAATTTCAACCAGCAACATTTTTTTTTTTTTTCCTCATGTTAAAATCACAGCAATGGGAATGAAAATAGCTCCCAGCTATGCAAACATACGCACGGATACCCTGGAAAATTTTTATATACTAAATTTGATACATATAAATTTTATATACTGGGAAAAAAAAGTTACTGCAATCAATAAGAAAAGGATAAGAGAATAAAATTATCAGCAAAATGTTCTTAAAATCTTTAAATTATAGAAATTGATCATACTGAATCAAGAGATAAACAAAACAAACATTACCCGAAATGCATGTTTTACAATTTTGAAAATGATGTCCTCTTACATAAAAGATGTTACTTAAATATAAATTATTCAGGCCAATACATAAAGTAGTATTCATATAAAATACAAATTTTTACTGTAACCTGATTATAAAATAATGGATCATATGCAATATAGCTGAACAGTTTAACAAGAAAAATTGAAAATAAATACAATGTATCTGAATACAAATTAGACATGTCATAATAGATCATTTCATCTTAAATCTGTTTTGTTGTGACAATTTTTAACGTTAACTTGAGATTTTCTTAAATAATTTAATGTCCAACATTATAGTTAAAAAATTGACCCCCACCCCAAAAAAAACTTGAAATTCACACACACACACACACACACACACACACATATATATATATAAAAACACGAAATTTATGCCAGAATCCACCAATTTTCATTTAATAATTGGTTGTACTTAGTTTAATTTGTAACGGATAAATGTAGGCAGACAAAAGTTAATGTTAAGATAGCATCATGAAGCATTGCCCTCAGGTTGGTAGTATCTCTCACACACACACACACACACACACACACACACACACAATTTGTGAAATGTAAATTGACATGTGCGTTGTGGTACAGTGGATATCGGCTCGGAATGAGAAACCGGGGAGCCAAGTTCGAATTCCAGTTGAATCCATTGTATTCACTTATGTGCAAATACCCTTAGGAAAGGTATTAATCCGTCTCTTCCTTCCAGTTATGGGTTAAATAGCAGGACAGATTGGGTTCTATGGCCTTGGCCGGCAACCAGTCTACCGCAGAAAGCAATGGCAACCTACTGCGGGATAATCTTCTGCCCAGTCAGTCATGTCTCTTTCGAGACATGATCGCCCAAGCGTGTATCACGTATGGCACTTAACTGACTGAAATTGACTGTTCATCTTTGGACAGCTCAGGGTTGGTTTGATTTTGGGATCAGTTATAAATTTACTTTTTTTAAAAGAAAATCTCTCCATTGAGTAATTTTATTTTAAAGAAAGTTTCTTTTTCAATTAGAATAAATGTTATCTTGGGTGAGGAGTTCATTTTGTTTGTAACTACTCTTTAAAGATTTGTTTTCAAGTAAACAACTTGAATTGTATGAATTATGATCAAGCATCAAATTAGAATTTCTCTGGGAAACACTTTTTGTTGGGTTCTGAAATTCTTTAAATGCTTTTACAATTTTATATTTTTTTGCTTTTTTCTGTCGGATATATTTTGTCTACCACTTAATTTTCCTGGAAGTTATTTTAAATTTTGTAATAAAAGTTAAATTGTAAACTCATCTGCAAAGTGTGACACTATTTTTATCTTACCATTGTTACAAGGATTTTTTTCCTTTATTTTACACACACATACACACACATATGCACACACTCGTTCTGTGAATGAGTGTTAGCAGTCGCATCATTTATGTTCAATTTATGAATTGAGCTTCATACAGAATTGTTAAGTGCTTTACCTAAGCAATTTAAGTTTAGCAGTTGTCAGTAAATTTTGGCAAAGCTTTCTGGTTTATTTTGGATTAATTAATTTGTTCTCTCTGTGCAAATATGGTGGCTTCATTATTATCCAATGTTGCATGTTGTTATCAACATATTCCTGCATTTTGCTATTGTTGTCCTTTCAATCACCACTTCCTGCATTTGCTGAAGATCAGTTCTTGGGTTTACGCTCAACAGTTTGTCTGGTGAATGCATTCATGACAGTCTGCAAGTATCGTGTAGTTAAGTGCTTTGCTTGCTCACTACACAAAGACTGCATAGTGTGGAGTGACTGGCAGCTGGCTGGACATTGCTTTACTATAAATAACTTTCCTTTCGACGTCCTCCTCCTCCCTCTCTATAATGCCTTTCAGCTCTTAACTTGCACTATTAGAATTGTAAAAATAACTAAAATGCTCGGACTGCTCAGGATTTGTACATTCATTGTTTGTCATTCACAAAATGTTATTTGTTTACAAGACAAAATTAAACAAAAGGGTTGGTGGGGGGAATCCATGTGAAGGTGAACCATAATTTTCTTTCTTGCTATCATTATATTAAATTTTCTAAATTTTAAATTTTTTGATGAAAATATTAATAATTATAGATTAATGGGTTTGCTTTTTCCTTTAGTTCATCAATAAAAGGATAACAAAGTGGATTCCAGTTACAAAAAATAGTTGCTAGTAAAAACATTTGTGTAAGAAAAGAATCAAAAGGCTTTTATTTTCTTCTCTTCCTACAAATTCATTTAAAAAGGATTGCTTAGAGGGATCCAAATTTGTGGTCCTGATTTGTCCCATTTAAGCCGACTACACCATTTTTCAACATCCAGATATTGATTTACAATTTAGGATAATTCATCCGTAAACTTGATTATGGCAAGTGTTAGACGTGACAGCAGCTGTTATTAGTATAAACGAATATAAATAAGTATTTGTCATTGTGTATCTCTCTAGCCTTGGGTGGAAACCAGTCTAGCAGAAGTATAACTTGAAATTCAGCTAGCCCCTAATCTTTATTAAAGGAGAGATGGTTAAAGTTGGAGCCCAACTTAACAAAAGACTATTTGTAAGTGAAACCACAGCAGCATCAATCATATGTCATTCTTGCTTTACAAAGAATCTATAAGGAATGAAAAGAATTATAATGGGAGAAATAAATGTTTTTTTCTTTTTTCAGTCTAGAGTTGTAGAATTTGACTTTGCCTTTCACTGCAATTATTTAAAAAAAAAAAAGAAAAGAATTATTTTTATCTATTCAACTGTGAATGCTTATTTTCTTTTATTACATTCTTATGCTGCATAGTAGTTGTCAAGTGCAATATTTTGTATTAAATATTTTATACAATATCAGTGTTTAGTCTCATGAGATTAATCCTTGATCAATCAAATATTTTAACATGAGTTTTAAGTTGTGCATATTTAATGGCATTATTTTTCTTCTATTAGAACTTGTGTGCTTAATTTCACAGATTAAAAAAATGTTCTTTACAGCCTGTATCTTGATTTGTCTTAATTAAAACTACATATTACTTTACTGATTCTGATTAATGTTATCTGAATTGGCATATGAACCATAGCTACTATTGGCATGGTAACTCGTCTTCTATTAGTTATAGCAACTCCAGTTTTGTCCATAATAATATTGACAATCATGGCAGCTGCAGTAATTGTAAGTAGTCGCAGTGGAAGGGTTGTTATTTGTCAAGACCAGCTTAAACTCTGCTGAATTAGACTGCTATTTCCACTGCAATGCCTGATCAATAAAGTCAGTATGCTACTATTACTGTTCCCATTACAATTATTATTACTGTTACTACTACTACTACTACTACATGTGATGATAAGTATAGATTATATTCTGGCATCCTGCCAATTACTGCCAGATGCTGCAGTAGCTTTTCTCTTTGCATTAAATATGCACTCATCATAACTGTAAGCAGCAATTGGTAAACCCTGGTCACTGATTTATATATTTTATAAAATGATACAGATTTCTAATCAACTTTCAGGTTGAATTATCCTTTTTTATTGGAATTATTGCAGATGTTTCCAATGATTGTTGCTATTTAAGTAAATTGTTTTCTCTTTCCAAATTTACCATTTAGCCACTATATATATATATATATATATATATATATATATATATATATAATATAGAGTCATCCGCAGACAGGTCTGTTTCGCTGTATCACAGCTCATCAGTACAGCTAGACTCTGATTGCTTTTAACCCAGGATTGAAACCTGACCGAATTGGCGTCAGTCGGAGATTCTACCTCTGGGCTATAGGCGCTCGATAGAAGAAGGCAGACTTTTTTGCGTGTATATTATCATTATACACGCCTAATAGCCAGAGTGCTCTAATTCATTATTGAATGAGCAATGCATACATGCCAGAGTAGATACTGTTTTTCAAAGTCTACCATTCTTCCAGAGTGCTCAATCAGTGTGTGAGAGCGTATATATATATATATATATATATATATATATCTCTAGAGAGAGAAAAAGAGAGTACTCAATATTTTGGTCTCCACCACACAATGTAAGCATATGAAATAAGTTTGCGATGAGTTTTCCTTCCCCTTGTCAAAAATGGTGTACTGTTCAGAAGGGAACGAAAATAAAGGTATAATTTTTATATTTTTAAAGATAACTTGCAGTCAATGCTAAAAAAAAAATTGACAGTTAATGATAGCTTTATTTCTTTAAAAATATCATACAATTCGGAAATTTTAACATGTACATAATTTCCACCATAAAAATTAGTCACCAATTCCATTTCAGTTCTAATGTTATTAGTTCAACCATATCTGAATTTTTTTTTCACAAAAATACTAACCAAAAATTAAATTTTCTTAGACATTTTAGTATATAATTTAAACTTTAGCAATTGTCAAGGAACAAAACTTGTTAAAACTAAATTAACTGCTTATTTTTATTAGTATTTATTAAACTTAGTACAAACTTTTTTTTTGTTTGTTTGTTACATATCTAATATATAACACTGGTTATTAGTAATTGAAATTATCTGTAAGACTCAAGCTAGTCACTAAGTTGTCAACATTAAAGAAACTTTATAAAATAAAAATGTTAAAAGAAAAAAAAAAACATAGTAAACATTGGGAAAATCTTCCTGCTTCCATATTCATGTGAATTCATATCTAATTAAATGCTTTTCAATTATGTGTATCAGAAAAATGTTATTTATAAATTCAGAAACTGGTTTGGTGTGTTAAAGACAACATAATGTTTTTGTTTATATGTGGAAAAAAAGGAATGTTGATTAAATCTTACCATTTTTATTAATTTCTACTGAGAATATCTTGGAAATGATTTTGTGAATAAGTTTTACAAGCACATTTCAGTATTTCATCCAGATCCATTGAAATCTATTTTAATATTTCAATCTTACAAATACTTTTCATTATTCATAAATCTGATGTAATGATTTCCTCCTAGAATTTTCGATAATAAAGCAATTGTTACATGCAAATAAGTTTTTGTTTTTAATGTGTATGAAAAAAAAAAAACGTTTACATGACTGTTTTTGTTCTTTATGCCTTGTAAAAACTGATTTCACTTTCAACATAAAATGGGTTGCTGACCAGGCCATTCAGAGATTGGTTGGAATAAAATCAACTTTTTCAATCATAAGAATTTTTGTTTTCTTGGATAATTTGAAGAGCAAAGCCTTTTATAAATGCTTAAAGTAACATTGTAATTGACATACTATTAGATCAGGACAAAAATTTGTAGCGTTTAAAGTGAATTTCAAAAACATTACTTACATGTTTGTACATATTTATTCAACCATATTAATTCCTTTTTATTCTCTTATATTTTGCTATCTTTTGAGGCAATGTCATAAGTTCATCCTCCCAGAATTTTGTACCTTTTGTAAGTGTTTTACAGGCTTCTGGAATATTGATCTCCCCCATTAAAAGAATTTCATACAGATCAAAATAAGTGGTAATCTGAAGGCTCAAGGTCAGGTGCCTACAGCAGGTGTGGTAAGACATTCCAACCGAGCTGTTCTGTTAGGTCTGCAAAGAGATATGAAGTCTGACATTAAGATACCTTTCTGATTGTCCAATTCTAGATGCGTTTCATCAATTGTTACCTTTTAACTGGGAACAGTATTTGTTTAAATTCAACATTTGTTGAAAGAGCTAACACAATGTCCTTTCAGTCCCACCAGATACATAGTACCACCTCCCTTCCTTGGAGTGGTTAATAGCAGCTAATTTAATTTGCCTCAGGAAATTTTTATAAATAATCCTGGGATCAATTTTTTTTTTTTTTTTTTTTTTTTTAATGGATCTCTTTTATTTCTTTTTCCTTACTTGCATTTGTGCAGAAAATTGCAGGTGGAAATGCAGTCCATTCATTTTTTTTATGTTAATTTTGATAGCTGTAGTATCTTGTGAGTGTTGGCCAAATTACTGCTGGAATGTGCTAGATCTTTCAGATTACACTTCTACATCTAGTGAACCACATTTGAACAATACTCTGTTATGGAACTATGTCTATATAAGTGGCACACATAGTCTTTACTGTTTAAACATTTCCTCATTTCCGGAAATAAAAGATCAGATGATAAGTATGCATTTCGTTTGTGTCTATATTTATTATGGAAAAAGAAAGATTTAAAATTCACAACACACTTGATTCCTACATATATATATTATGTCATAAATTTCATCCACATGTAAAAGAAAATAGTGTTCAAGCACCACCTGTTGACAAACTCTACAAACATTTGTTCCAACCCAATAACTCTCCTGCTTTCCACTTTATCATTAGTTATTTGATAATATCCAAATGAATAAGAACAAAGAGTATAATTTCAACATTCAAAACATTAATTTAAAACACAGCTAAATATAAAAATAGAATAAGTTTTTATGTAAGAATATTTTTTTTTTAATGAAGACAACACTTCCTTTTATTTTAGGAAAAAAATTTTTTTTTTTTTCTATACAAGGGAAAAATATCTAAAGAAAGAAAGAGAGAAGAAAATGAGATGAGAAATCAAGAAAAGAGGAAAAGAAATGATACAGAAGAAATAGAAAGTGAAGAGAAAAATAAGTGAGAAAAGAGAAGAGCCAATGAAAACGGCTAAAAGAGGAATTCAAAATTAGGGTGAAAATGAAGTGCACTCCTATTGACATAGGTTACAATGTTGCTACTTAAATCTTTTTGAATTTAAACAAAAAAAGATGAAATCCCATTTCTCTTAATGTTCTATTTCTTCTGTATCGTTCCTTTTCCTCTTTCTTTTCCTTTAATTTCTCATCTTCTTTTATTCCCTCTTTCTTTCTTGTTTTTATCTGTATTAAATATCTTTTTACCTTGTATGGAAAAATTTTTTTTTCCAAAAACAAAGGGAAGTGTTTTCTTTAAAAAAAAAAAAAAAGTTTATTACCATCATTGTTTATTCAATGCCAAAACAAAATATAAAAAATTGTACATTTTGTTTCAGCATTACAAAAACAATGTCTCATCAGGTAGTTATTAATGGTGGTAATTAAAAAAAAAAAAAAAAGTGGAGGAAGAAAAGATTAGAAAATAAGATGTGAAATCAAAAAGAGAAGGAAATATACAGGAGGAATAGAAAGTGAAGAGAAAAATAAGTGAGAAACTATAGAGGAAAGAACCAATGGAAACAGCTAAGAGAAAGAAATTTTAAATTTTGGCCGGAAGTGAATTGCAGACAGCTATTGACATCTAACAAAAAAAAAAAAAAGAAAAAATTTTTTTTTTCTGTTAAATAAAACATTTATTACCATCATTATTAACTACCTGATGAGACATTGTTCTTCCAATGTCAAAACAAAGTGTACAATTTTCTAGTAGTTTGCACATGTTCTAAAATAATGATTAATAAATATTTATTGCTCTATTTTGATATTAAGTACTGTTTTAAATTGATGTTTTGAACATTGCAATTATTTTCTTTGTTATTATTCATTTGGAGACATATCTCACAATAGTTTATATATATATATATATATATATATATATATATATATATCAGGCGAGGTTTTTATCATGCTTATATAACACAATTTTCGATCCATATCTGCTCTGTAATGTATCGTAATGTCAAACAATTGTAAACATGTTACGGAAATTAACGAAATTTAACGAAACTTGGTTATAAGCAACCGACAATTTGTAATGAATTATTTTGAACATTATTTTTACCGATACTCGTATTTAAGTAGATATTCTGTTTTTAATTAAACAGTATTTTATATTTATATCTACCGGCCTGATAATTTCACGATAAATTTTTATGACGAAAATGTGTCGAATCCAGCAGGATTCGAACCTGCGACCCCTATTTACATAGGGGAAGCTACCATTTGATCTGGTACTGTCTTAACCACTCAACCATGAATAGCCTCTTGATCAGACGAGGTTTTTATCATGCTTATATAACATTCATGGTCGAGTGGTAGCTTCCCCTATGTAAATAGGGGTCGCAGGTTCGAATCCTGCTGGATTTGACACATTTTCGTCATAAAAATTTATCGTGAAATTATCAGGCCGGTAGATATAAATATAAAATACTGTTTAATTAAAAACAGAATATCTACTTAAATACGAGTATCGGTAAAAATAATGTTCAAAATAATTCATTACAAATTGTCGGTTGCTTATAACCAAGTTTCGTTAAATTTCGTTAATTTCCGTAACATGTTTACATTTGTTTGACATTACGATACATTACAGAGCAGATATGGTTTGTTTACGATGGATCGAAAATTGTGTTATATAAGCATGATAAAAACCTCGTCTGATCAAGAGGCTATTCATGGTCGAGTGGTTAATATAAATATATATATATATATATATACATACATACACACACTATTGTGTCACAACTTAAAGATTGTCAATTTTGAAGCAAATAGAAAATAATTTTGTATCATCTGAAACTTGTGGCCTTTTCTCTCTCAGTAATAGAAAATTTTTAATACCAGAAAGAAAAACTTTAAATAAATCCCATTGTTTTATAACAATCAAATTAGTCAATTTTCCACTTAAAATGTTCAATGTGGCTAATAAAGAGATCTTAAGAATTGTTTCCCAATAGAACTTGTTAAATGGTTACAAGGATAATACTTAATTTAACAAAGTTGATTTTTGATGTTTAGAAGGCAAGCTTTGTCACATTGACTTTCTAATTTTTATCTCATTTTAGCAAGTGACACTTGACAATAGAATCTTGAACATTTAGTAATTGAGCTGTTTCTTGAGTATTGTTATTATATGTAGACTTGGCAGTTTTAATACAAGTATTAATTAATGCCTTTGTCAGCAAAACCCATCTTAGAAACATGAAATGATTCCAGTTTTTCTTTATTGATGTGATATTTTGCAATAAAATTTTTGTAATGTTTTTGGAAATTGGAGTACCTTGCTTTTCTATGCTTGCATGTATGTTCAATAACTTAAGATAATGACTTTTTTTGTAATACACCCAGTTTTAATCCATTGTACTTAGAGCATCTAAAATCACCTATGCAATTAATTTTCAAGTTTTGTTTTTTTTTTGTTTTGTTTTTTTTTGCAAATGCATTGGTTTTAGAATAAATATATATATATATATATATATATATATATATATAAAACCTTCCTGCAATGACATTTGCAGGAGGAAAAATTTACTGTGAATTCTCAGTTTACTATGGAATTTAACCTATTTTAGATTGAAGTTGAAGATTTTAAAGTTTTTTCAAAATAGTAACCATATTCTCAACTCCTCCCAGCTGATGTTTCATAGGCATAGCATAAACAATGCACCATGTTCATAGTTCCAGTTTGTTTAGCAAATATTGATATATTGTATTTTATTGTAACTACTTATAATTCTGTAATATTGTACAAGACGACGAAAAAAAAAAGTAAAATACATTCTGCTACATATATTTTAAAATATGTTTTAAAAAAAGCAAGAAAAAATTTAGTAAAAAGTCTGTTTAAAGAATAGAATTTAACAGATTAGTACATTTTCTGTTGAAACATGTATTTCAGTGTCCTGTACATATATTAAATGATTAAAGATGTTTTAGTATCAAACCCTGTCCGAATTTCTCATTGTTTCTTGTGTTTTACTCAGTTTCTCATGCCTTTCTTATGACTTTTATATAATATTGGAGATATAGGAAATGGAATCTTACAATTATTAAGGCTTTTTATTTAATTTGCATGTATTTAACTTTTTTTTTTTTGCATTGGTGATTCAGTATGCTTAGTGTTAAGCAATGTACAATGGGTTAATTTGCACTTTTTCTCTGCATTTTCATCCATTTAGGATAGTTATTCTTTAATAAATGGCATCAAATAATAAAAAAAATTTGACACATCATAGTATTTTTATTAAATTTATCAATAATGCATTAAAAAGGAAGAAAACTGTGCATGAAAAATTGCATGCTTACTATAAATTGCCTCTATTTTGAAATTGCTTGAAAAAATGTTCACCTCAAATCCCTCCCTAATTGCTCTACTTCCCTCTTTGGAATAAGTGTAGATCAACAAAACTACTGACTATTTTGACATTACGAATGATGACACGACCTACCCTTTTTAAATAGCAAGAGAATTTTCTTTTTCTTCATGAACTTCAAAACTGTCCAACACGTGTAAATAAATTTTGAAACAGCAGCTTTGATAGAAAAACTTGTTAACATAACGTAAGGTCTATTTTTGCTTTAGTCTCTTGTAATTTAGAATATTAATGAAATTATTCAACTTTCTTTATAATATTGCCTAATTTTGATTCATCTTTTAGTTGAGAATTTGTCTTCATTATTGGCCTGGGTTTTTTTTGTATAATCAGATAGTTTTAACTGAAGGATTATAAATCAACTCACAAATATGAATTGAAATCAAGAACCAATAGCATTTTAGGTATTGTTTCCATATTAAATAGTTGAAAGAATTTTTTTTTTTTTTTTTTTTTTGTTTAGCTAAAAAGATTTTTTCTTTGATAGTTTAAAGATTTTTATTTCATTTTATTTACTGTCATTAATAATTAGTATGAAAGTTATGAAAATAAATTACATACCAATAAATTGAAGGTATTAATATATGAAAAAAAAAACCCCCAAAAAATGATTTTAAAGCCAGTTTACAGCGATTTCTTTACCCTATTTTCACACACATGCTTTCTCTCTCTCTGAAATAACATTTTTAATCATTTTAGACTTCTCCCTAATCATAAATCTGTTTTCTTGTATAAATATTTACTCTGGTAATATCTTCTCTAGAATATATATATATATATTGTCATTTTAGGAAATATATTAGTCATCCACATACAAGCCTATTTCGCTGTATCACAGCTCATCAGTGTGGCTAGGCATCCATTTGCTTCAGGGTGGGATCGAATCTCGACCAATTTGGTGTCAGTCAGAGTGCCTACTCCCTAACCTACTGGCGCATGGCATGAGAGAGGAGGAAATTTAGCGTGTTATCTATCTATCTATATATATATATAATGTGGTGTATGCACATGCCAACCACTGGGAGAACTCAATTCATTACTAAAGAGTTTTAGTGCAAAGAATTTGTCACCTTAACTGAGCAGGTTCACACCAACTTTGAACTGAACCTGCTCAGTTAAAGTGACAAATTCTTTGCCCTAAACGATCTCCACACACTAATATCGAGCACTTTGATAAACATCTTAGAATACAAACCTCAGCCAAACAAACAAAAAACAATAATAAAATAAAAATCGAAACATTACTTGGTTGAACCCACCATTTAACTTAGAAATAAAAACCAAAATAGGACAAATATTTTTTAAATTAATCAAACACTTTCCAAAAAACTCAGAATTAAACAATTTTCAATAGAAATTCAATCAAATTAAGTTATAGCTTACTAGTAATTTAGAAAATTACATTAAAAAACAAAGATTGCCAGAAACCTAAATAACAACGTACAAAATAACATTAATAAGGAATGTAACTGTAGGGACAAAAATGAATGCCCACTTAACGGATTTTGTAAATAAACTCTTCTGTATTACAAAGCAGAGGTATATGACATAAATTGTCAAAATAAAATATATTTGGGATCTACCAAAGGCAATTTTAAAATAAGATGGAATAATCGTGAATCTACATTTAAACTGGAAAATCTCAAATATTTTACTGGACTGGCTAGCCATGTGTGAAAATTGAAATATGGAAAAGACCCTGATATAATTTGGAGTATAGTGACAATAGCCAAACCATACAACAGTGGCAACATATGCAGATTGTACCAGGTGGAAAAATTAGCTATTATGTTTCAAGAAAAAAAAAAAAAAAAATTAGTAAATGAAAGACCAGAAATTATGTCCAAATGTAATCATACCCATAAATACTTACTGGGATCATACAAACATGGATGAAAGTGTTCTAAGATCCTTAAATAACTCCTCTCTAATTTTGAAAATTTTTCAATTGTTTCAAAATTCCAGTCACACGTTCATAAAATGATTCCTGTTTGAGCATTTGAAAAATGGTAAAATCAGTTATTGTAAATTGCCTGAAGATACTGAAAAGTTGAAACCTAGGTTGTGGAAATAACTCATTCCCAACAAAAAAAAAAAAAAAATATTCAAAAGCTCTACAATATAATTGTATTAAACACTTTTTAACTGTGTACTAGTCTAAAATATACATATTTTGCTACGTCTATGTCACAACTCGGAGGTTTATGTGTTATGCAATCTTCAGGTGCATATTTCAAACTGACAGTTGAATAAATTTAAGTTCACTCGATGTTAATGAAATCTTATGAAGTTACTGCTTATTCTTTAATAACAAGATTAAAAATTTAAATATTCTAAGTATTTTTTCTATAACAGCATGTGGTCATTAAATCACTTTTTTTATTAAGGAAATTAGGATTATTGATATGGTTTAAGATGACAAGCCTTTTTTTAAAAGGTATAGATTACATTTCTCTCCTTTTCCATTGTAAGTTTTTGATTTAGCTACGATATTTCAGGTAATAATTGGGTGGTTGTTGCTTACTTTCCAATAATGTATGGATAAAGCAAGCAGTACTTTTGCTGTATTTACTGTTTAAAGACATGTGGTTGTTAAATCTTATCTTCCATCTGTTAGTTCCAAAGTCAAATTTATCATCCAAATCAATTTGAGCTCAATAAACAATACTTTTAGGTATATATATATATATATATATATATATATATATATATAAGATAAGATTTTTTTGATGCAAAGATATTTTCTTTATTCTTTTTAAGAACCTTGGAAATTTTGATTAAAAATCTTGTTTTTCTGGCATCAATGCAGGATCATGAATTTCTACAGGAAATTTCAGTGCCTTTTATAGGAAAAACACATTGGTTTAAAAATTTGTGCAATAATCAGAAAATTGTTTGATTTCAAACTTATTCAGAAATTATTTTAAAATTTTTCTGTTTTAGAAAATCTAAAGGAAAAAAATAAAGGGATTTTTTTTTTTTATAATTATTAAGACAAGTCCTCAGAATTTAATCTATCAAATATTTTGTCAAACAAAATCATTTCATCAAATCAGAAAAAGCATTAAAGCTAAGATGTTATTTAATTAAAGCTTTTAACTGCTTTTATGAATAAAATATCTTATGGGTTCTATTATCTTTAAAAAAAAAAAACTTTCAGTAAAGTATTAGTTTTTACAAGAATTGTTTTTTTTTTTCTTTCTTTTTTGAAATAATTTAAAAACTTGTAAATCTTTTAAAATTCTGTATTTGTAGTGGTCAAATTATATTGTTAAATTAAAATTGTATATTGTATTTACTAATCATAAATGGGTAAAGCTTGCAAGAATTTAATGACCCCCACACACACACACAACCTCCCATTATTAAAATAAAAAAAAATTATGAATTTATTTTGTGTGTAAACATGTTGATTTCTGTAAATATCTATGCTTTACATTATCAAAAAATAAGAGTGGCAACTGTGTTGAATTTAAAATTAGAAAAATAAGGCAGTAATTATGTGCCATACATGATTCATGTTCAAGCAATCATGTCTTTTTCAATCCACAGACTAGGCAGATTTTCCCACAGTAAGTTGCCATTTATTTCTGTGGTAGACTGATTACCAACCAAGGCTATAGAACTCAATCTGTCCTGCTATTCAACCTATAGCTGGAGTGAGAATAGATGGCTTAATACCTTTCTCAATAGTATTTGCATGTAAGTGAATGCAACGAATTTGACTGGTATTTGAACTTGGCTCCCTGAGCCAGTATCTATTGCATCACAACGCACATAATTTAAGAAAAAGTTAGAAAAAAATTATATAAAAATGTTTGTTGTATTCATTCATTAATTAAAATATTATTTAAAATGTTTGTGGTATTCATCATGTAATTTTATTACAATTATCACCTTTTAAATTTCTCAGATATCAAGCTGTCTATAGATGTGTCAATATATAAAAATTGATTTTTGTGGTATTTTAATCTCAAAGGAGGCATGGTAGAGTAACAGATTACAGCTCCGATTCAGGAATTGGAGAGTCAAGTTCACATGTGCTAATACCCTTAGGAAAGGTATGAATGCATCCCCTCCATAACCATGAGTGAAATAGCAGGACAGACTTCTTTTAGAGCCTTGGGTGGCAATCAGTTTAGGAGAAAAAAAGCTCTGAATTTAAATCAACCTGGTGATGGTTAGACTCTCTTGAGCTATCTTGCCAAAGCCATGCCACTTTTACCGTGGCTGTAGCATATATTGTGCCCCCTATAACTCTAGTGGGTTACAGGACTTGTGAATAAGAGTAATATTTGTTTCAATTCATATTAAAATTAGCTAATTTTTCTCTAATAACATTTCAGAAAAGTATATTTTATTTTTGAAACATTTCTTAATAAAAATATTAGTGCTGAAATTTAATATGGACAATTTTATAGTTAATAATAAAAAAGTTTCAATTGATTTAAATTTGGTATGAAATATAGCAAAGTATTTTGCTTATTGGAAATATTAAATTGAATTTCTTAGAAGATTAAAACTAAAATATTATTAGAAAGTGAAAGAACAGATAGATTAAAACTCACTGTTCAAGTATTTACTTTTATAAAGAGTACTCAGTACAAAGTAGGGCTTAATATTGTAATTTTGTTATTACAATGGTTTATAAAAGTATTATATCTATACACAAAAATTTTCATGTTTCAGAACACTACTGTTCTTCAGGTGATATTTTAAAAGAAATCGTGAAAATGATTTATTTGGAAAATATGAATTCATAGTTATTTAAAAAAAATTAAGGAGTTGAAAAGTTGGCTTATGAAAGAGAACAGAGTAGCCTAATATCAAGGTATGGCATTTTTTAAATTTTGTCTGGGTAAGATACATACTGGGACTAAACATCAAAATGGGTATATAAAATCCAACCTGCTGTTAAAAATTAATTTTTTTAAAAATTTGATTTTGTACTACATCAGTTAAAGGGGCTGGATTGTTTAGGTTAGAATTAAGTAATTATGGTATACGCAGGTATATTGGTGTTAAGAAAACCAAATAAGTGTTGTGTGGGTTATTTATTTTAGTAAAATAGTTTTTAATTTTTTCATTAATATTAAAGTACGTTATAAATGAACACTTGTAATTAAATTTTAGAGAAAAATATTTTTGATGTTTACATAAAACTCAGTTCATCTCTACGATTCAGCAGCATTTTATTTTTAGGGAATCTTAAAATTTGCAGCTTTTCATGCAGGCACAGATGTCACAAAATGATTTACAGATAATAGAATTAAAGTGCATACCGTGACATGAGGCTACTCTGTTCCCTTTGGCGAACCAACTTTTTAACTTCATAGTTCAACTTACTTCTCATTTTTGATTGAACAATATTGATACATCTACAAGCCTATTGTTAAACTTTCTCCAATTACCACTTACTAATTTTCTAAATAACCATGAATTCATATTTTACAAATAAATCATTTTCAATATTTATTTGAAAATATCACCTGAAGAACATTATTCTAAAACATGAAAATTTGTGTAGTGATGTGCCTTTATAAACCATTGTAATAACAAAATTACTTTATATATATATATATATATATATATATAAATTTTGTTATATTACAATCATTAGTTATAGTCATTTATTTTATGAATATTTTTTTTTATTTGCCTCATTACAATTTACCAGTGGTCCACATTTAGTGTATTGGTGATAAATTTTGAATGAAAAGATTTCTGTAGTTTTTGTGATACTCCTGTATTAGAACTGACTAAATTGCTAAATATTATAGCAAAGTGAACAGGCATAATTAAAAAGGAAAAACATTAGGTGGGGAATTATAATAAGAGAATAACAGATTGCATTAAGTGGTTATCTCTCATCAGAAGTCCATTGGAGTAATAACTGGTTAACTCATTTTGTTATTCTCTTTTTTGTTGTTTTCACATTAAACTAATGTAGTTGTTTTTTCCCTCTTTTGGTTCCTTTTAATTGTTTAATTTGTTGCTATGATTAAATTTTGTACCTCTAATCAGGTTTTTATTCTATTGAATAGTTTTAATCAGTCTTAAGATCAAAGTATTTGCAAATATTCCCTGTTCTTCTATAATTGCCACAATGAACTTTAAAATTCAATTAATTGCTAAAAATAGTTTCAACTATTTTTAAAAAAACATAGTGATATTTATAGAAACTAATGCATAAGTTTTATATACTGATAAACTAAATATTCCATAATTTTATTTCTTATTTTTGTACTTTCTTTTAATCTCTCGATAATCTATTATTTTTAAGGGGTGGCCTGACCTACTGCTTTAAATCTGACAAAATAATCAGATTTTAAAATTTTAACTTTTTTTTAAAATCTTGTCTTGATCTGACCAAGATTTCCTGTTGTACATGTCTCTTGTTGCTAGCTTTCTTTTGCGCTGTACAATCTGAAAGTAGGTTTTAGTTGAATTTTCCTCTTCTTCCTTATCTTGTCAGAAGTGCTTAGAAACTGTATGTAGTTTATTGCAGATTCTTTGTGTTCTTGGTTCTCATTACTCTTCACAGTTGACCATATACTGCCCATAATGGCTTATCATACAAGGAAAATGCTTACAGGAGCATGGAATATACAGTATCATATTTAACAGGATGGCAAATTGAATCATTTATCAAGAGACACAAAAAAGTTTAGTTAGCATATGTTCATCAAAACTTAGTGTTAGGGTTTTGTGAGATGACTGTGCAAAAGGAAATTTTAGCATTTTATTTTCTTTTTTTAAAAGAAATATTTGTTTGAAATATTTTACCTCTAAAATTTAGTGAAATATATATTTAAACTATGAGATATTAAGATGCTTTGCTCAAAAACTTGACTAATTTATATAAGCTTACTGTTCATTTATAACATTAGGTAAGCAAGAGCAAAAGACAGACAAATAATTTTCAAAATAGTTTCATAAAAACAAGGAAAAAACTGGTAACTGTTTGAAAAAGTTGAAAGTAATCAAAATTATAAAGAAATGACTGACTTGTTAGTTTTTAAGTATTATTTAGGTGTGTTTGTTATTTTTATATTTTGGATCTTTTTTTTCTAAGCTTAAAGAAATGCAACATCTTTTAATTTCAGAACCTTAATATTTAAAGTGTTGATCATATTAAAATCTGGTCTGTGTTTAAAGTCAATAACTTTAAACTAATTTGCTATTTAATTATGCTTGGTACTCGTAGTTGGAGGTGCTTGGACTTTTCTTATTTTAGTTGACATTTCAAACACTTGGCAATTACTTTGGAGAGTATTGTTTGAAAGCTAATACATGTGTCAAATTTGAGTTATTGATGTTATGTGGTCCATGTTTCACAAACTTTTCTTGCACTATTATTATTTTACATTATTTTTAGCTTGTTAAATGATCGTTTTCTATGAACTTGCTTAGCACAATTTGGCAATCATTGCATAATATATAATTCCTGCCTAACCTCAGTGATTTCTTATCTAACAAATCTAAGAACGTTACACAAACTTTCTCTGATATATGCATTGGATAGTAAATTTTATCACCTAAAACGTCTGTGCATGAAATCTAAAAAAGAACTCTAAAAGCATGTGAATAGGTAATTCGATACATTTGTTACCTTTTTCTCATGCATAACATTAAAGAGATTGGTTTATCAAAAATTTAAAAAAAAAAATCTGAAAATTTTGGACATTGTTACTGGCACAAATAATTAAAACTCCTGCTCTTTATACATATTCTTCGATTGTGCAAATATCTTAAATGGTCACTTTTAAGTAGAATAGCCAATAGAATCTTACTAACTTTATAGGGAGAAGGAGCAATGTTATAAAAAGCATTATTAGAATTGGCTTCTGCTATCTAAAAACTAATCTTAGATATCCTGCATACTTTGAATGTTTCTATATGAACTTGGAACTGAGATTAAAAACAAATTAGATTCCTCTAAAATAGGGATAATTCCCCCTCCCCTTACCAATATTTTGTTTTAAAGCTACAATTAAAAAGATGTTAAATTATTCTGATATATTATGGAAGCAATAATGAAAACATTGAAATTACAATAATCTTTGCAGGCTTCTCTTGCTGTTGAGTATTAATGGCTTTACATTCAGATTAGTATCAATGCTAAGCTTTTTTTCACTTAATTTTTTGTTTTTGTGCATCAGTTGCTATATAATAGTCTTGCTGTGTCAAAATAGATTTTGAATTTTAACCTTCCAGCATATAGAAGTTTGACTTTTGCAAAGGTCACTTGGAATTGATTCATTAGTAGCAACTATCTTGAAGAATTTAATCCCTTCTCATTGTTACTTTAAATGAAGACGGACAAGGAGGATTTTTTTATTCTTTGGTAAATCCAGAAATAAATGTAACAGTCTGAAAAGAAAAAATATGAAAAATTGCAAATATAATTTATTAAGCTGCTGTTATATTATTTTTCCTTCAAATTTCCTCTTAAAATTCAATTTATTTAAATAAGAATTTTTTAAATGATTTTTCAGCTTGCATTTTATAATTGACTATAAAAATTGTACAGATGACCAATCAAAACAGTCCTATATTTTCTCTCCCTCCCAGTAGATTTCAGTTAACATTTCTAACAGACATTGGGTGATAAATTTTTAGTCGGATTAAAATTTTAAAACAAATATCTTCATTATTTCTACTTAGGTTGAATTACTCTAAGCCATGCCAATATAGATTATTTTTCTCAAAGTTGAGCCACTTTCTACACTTCTTTATCGACCCTGTCTACACAACTCACTGCAACTCAACAGAAATCAAAATTTTCATTTAAAAAAAAAAAAAATTCCTTTTAACTTTTTGTCCTTTTTTTTTCTTTTCTTTTTTTTCCCAATTGATAACAAAAAATGCCAAACAAAAAACTCCCATATTTCATCGTAGATTGATGCTATCAACTCAGAATCCATGATTGCAGAATCGGACCCTGGAACAGCTTCTCTCGTACCAGACAATGAGGACACGGATATTGAGGGCTCCCCCCCAAGTTTGAATTTAGCGCGCTCGCAGAACGTGAGTCCTAGAATTTAGTATTACAGATATTTCCATTACCCGATGTTACTGTTACTACCTCGCCAGAAACAACACCCTCTTCCTCCTACAGTTACTGACAGTTCCAGTTGATCTTAGCAGTTTTAAGAATATACCAATGATGAACATATTGAGACCCTGCTCTTTTGCTGGTGTTTGCTTTGCATTTATTTTAACCTAATAAGCTTTACTTTCTGTTTCTTAAGCTCAAAACTGGTTTGAATTGTTTTGATAATTAGTTTTACTTTTATTATTAAACTGCATCATTTGTAGCCTTTTATTTGCATTGTTTTCTTTTAAATCTTAGTTTCCACTGAACATCCGGAATGTATTTTTGACAATTGTCTAATTAGTAATAAAATGAATTTATTGAACATAGAAGAAAAAAAAAAAAGAACCTGCTTTTGAAATTGTTGAAATTTCTATATTTGCTGTCATAGTTTCATTTGAAATTTAAAATTTCTTTTCTGTTGTTTCTGTTTAAATAAGACTTGCATTTTGTTCTGAAGCCTAGTTGAGTTATAACTTTGTTTCATACAAACTATTTGTCATGTTCTTGCTGCTGCTGCTACTATCACAACTATCTGTGTTGTTGCTCCTTAGAGACCTTCTCAAATTATAAAACTAGTTTATCTTTCAGAGCCAATTAGCTGTACCAGTTCGTGGGGAATATAATGTATACAGCACCTTCCAAAGTCATGAACCCGAGTTTGATTATCTTAAAAGCCTTGAAATAGAGGAAAAAATAAATAAAATAAAATGGCTCAAGAGAACAAATCCGGCTCATTTCTTACTTTCTACCAATGGTAGGTATTGCATGTCACCATTTCTGTGTGTGTGTTTTGTCCCTGTCTACTGAGATGAACATAATGAGTTTCCAATTTTACACATTTACTAGTGTTGATCTAATCCGTTCTTTATTTTTCCTGCTTAGTTTATTGTTAACATTTTAGCAATTTCAGTGTTTAAGGACAATTTCATATTAATTACTTAAATGTAAAAGTTGGTATTTTTTCAGCTTAAGTATTTAATAATTAATTAGTAAAATTTTTGAACTTGACTTCATTCATTTCCTTGGAAATGATTCATTGACGTTGTACCCCATCAATCTTTGATTATAACTTCGAATGCAGAAATGACTTTCCTTGTTGGCCACTTGACTAGATAATTCTCATTCACTCTGATTGCTGAAAATACTAAAAGAACAATTGTTTTACTCATTTGTAGATTCTAGCTTGTATTTAAATTTGGTAAGAGTTTAACATTAATTTAAACAAAAAAGAGTATCTCTGGGTATTTGTCTTTTTTTCTTGTTTTGCAGTTAGTTTTTTTTTCTCTCCCATAAGTACAGAATGAAAATAAATTTCATTTCAGATAAAACAATCAAGCTGTGGAAAGTAACAGAACGAGACAAGCGACCAGAAGGTTACAATTTAAAAGATGAAGGGGGCTTGTCCAGGGACTCAACCAACATTACAGCTTTACGTGTACCAGTATTCAAACCCATGGAGCTTTTGGTGGAAGCTAGTCCGCGTCGTATTTTTGCGAATGCACATACTTATCACATCAATTCGATCTCTGTCAACAGTGATCAGGAAACTTATTTATCAGCAGATGACCTCAGAATTAATTTGTGGCATTTAGAAGTAACTGATCAGAGCTTCAGTATCCTTTTTTTTTTTTTTTTTTTTTATCCATTTTTACCACTATATTACTTGTGTAGATATTGACAAATAGGTCTCTCTTTTTTTTTTTTTTTTTTTTTTTTTTGCATACAAATTTTATAATTAAATGAATTTGATGCTAGTATTGCTCCATCAGCTTTTACTAATGCCTTTACTTTGAAACCATAACTTAGAAAAATCTAGCTTATATGATTTGGGCTTATTATCACTTTATTATACCCCTCTTCTCTCCCGAAAAAACTTTGTTGGGTTCTTTATTTCCATATACACTATGCAATTGATCTAATGCATATTGTTCTTTCCAATATACTTACCAAAGATTTCATCTGCTTGTATAATGGTCTTCATTAATACTGCTTAGTTTTCATATTTAGAAATAATAAATGAAATGGTAAAGTATAAATCATGTCGTGTGGAATTGAAGAGGTCTCTCTTTATTTTAACCCATTGTAACTGAGTACATGTTCCAATCTTACAACTGCACATATTGTAAAAATAATCTTAAAATTCTGCCTTACTAAAGTCAGTCATCTAGTTAAGTGCCAGATGTGATACACGCTTAGGCGATCTTGTCTCAAAAGAAACATGACTGACTGTGCAGAAATTTTCCTGCAGCAAGTTGCCATTTCTTTCTGCGGTAGACTGGTTCCCAACCAAGGCCATAGAACCCAATCCGTCTTGCTATTAAACCCATAACTAGATGAGACAGACAGATCAATGCATTTAAGTGAATGCAACAAATATCAACTGGAATTCGCATCTGGCTCTGATTTCTTGCTCCGAGCCAATATCCACTACACCACATCCAATAAAGTATGGAATATTAATGAATGTCTTTCCTTATTTCCTATTAAAGAACCTTTCAGTGAAATACTTTTAAGGACTCTTGCATCTGGTTTTGTTTGTGATATTTATTTTTTTTAAGTTACTGCGTCTTTTATTTGTTCCTTATCTGTCATCTAGATATTGTGGATATTAAACCTGCAAACATGGAAGAACTGACAGAAGTGATCACTGCAGCAGAATTTCATCCAACAGAATGCAGTTTATTTGTATATAGCAGTAGTAAAGGAACTATTCGATTATGTGATATGAGAGCCCAAGCTCTTTGTGACAGACATGCCAAGTGTGAGTAGATTTCAAAACTACCTTTTTCTTTCTCTCTCCAATTTACAAGAAACTAATTTTGGTGCAATTCAAAATTGTAAGCAAAACTGCCAGCATTGCTTATGATGCTGAAATTTTTATCAGACTTTCTCCAAGTGAAAATCAGAATACTTGTTTTATTTTGTTTCACTAATGGTAATGTAATAAGTTTCCCCATTCTGCATTTATTGACCAATCGGTCAGTTCTGCTTTCGTTTGAAATTTATAAAATCTTTATTTTTAAAACAGTTTTTTTTTTCAGGGAAATAGGTTTCTCATGTCCAGTAGCTGTTATTGCTCTTTCCTGTATTGATAGGGATTTCTTTACTAACTTTTTTGTTTAAAGTAGTGTGGAACATCAACATCTTGTTATTTTCTTTTTTTTACTTACATATGATATCCATTTTAGTTGTTAGATATTCTCAAATGAGATGGATTCTGTTATTATAAAATTCTGTAGCAGAAATCCATGAGGTTCGAAGAAGGATGCTCTTTGCTATGACCTACAGGCTTAAAACTAAATGCAAGTGACAATCTTTTTCAGTATTCTTACTTAACTGATCATTGTTTGTAGTACCAGATTGGCTAATTTAAACTTTATTAATTTTTTTAAAAAAATTGTATTAAGTACTTATATTTATTTTATACTTTATAAAATAAAAAAAATATTCTTAAAATCTGAAATCGCCATGAAAAGTACTGTTAATGTTGCTTTGAGGAAAATTTAGATTTTGAAGACCCCCCCCCCCCACTTTTTTTCCATATGAAAATAAGCATCAAGGTTGAAGATAACTGGCAATACTATAAAAAATTAAATCTATGCTCTGCAGTTTCAAATTTTTTTATGAATATACTTAAAACTTTTTTGTTGTATATGTAAGAGCTCTTGTAAAAAAAATTTCAGTTTTAGTTGTGAGATAAGTGCTTTTAAATATTTAATTTAATGTTAAATTTATTTTAAGATAGTTTTAATTTTATCAACAATGAAAATAGAAACTTTCTATATCAACTTTAATATTTCTACAGATTATCTATCAAACTTGAAAATGATGGAATTGCAATGGATAATCTCGTATTTTTCTTTTTGTCCAGTGTTTGAAGAACCTGAAGATCCAACAAATAGAAGTTTCTTCTCGGAAATTATCTCCAGTATATCAGATGTGAAATTTAGTCATAATGGTCGATATATGATTACCCGAGATTACCTCTCTGTGAAAGTATGGGATCTGCAAATGGATTCCCGACCTATTGAAACTTATCAAGTGCATGAATACCTCCGCAGCAAGCTCTGCTCACTCTATGAAAATGACTGTATATTTGATAAATTTGAATGTGCTTGGAGTGGAGGTGATCGGTAAGTAGGCTCTTTTTTTTTTTTTAAATAAGGCCCTCCATCACACACAGGGGGAAAAAAGTTTGTTCCTAACTTAATGTTGTTTTTCTCTTCTGATGGGTTTTTTTTTTTTTTTTTTTTGGTGTGGCCAACTTAATATTTTACTTTGTTAGTCAAATGTATTAGTTTACCTTTCATTTATTATAGGTATATCTTTAATAAAAATATGCTTTCCAGATAATTTTACTGAGTTAACTTAATTTTCTTCTTTATTGATGATTACGCTTTGAAATGCTGTTACTAACTTTTTTTTTTTTTTTTTGCTTTAAATTCTAATGCACCTGTCGTTAGTTCCTTGTCTCTTTTAAGACTTGCTTTTCCTTAAATAACATAAGTATATATATATATATATATATATATATAGTGTCACTGAGCTGATTGATTTTATATTAAACACCTCTATTTCATAGATAAACATTTTTGTAATTGTTCAGTTCACTCATCAGGAGTTTTAATTGGCTGCTAGTTTTCTTATTTATGCACGTTATTGGTGTTAGGATTGCTTTTTGTGGGGGAGAGATAGGTTTCTCTCTCTCTCTCTCCAAGTGCGTATGTGTCAAATGTGTTTATTTCTCCTTTTCACTGTTTTGTTCCCTTCCACCCTCTCCTTGCTTCTTTTTTAAATCCCCTTTTTTGGGACGTGTGTGTGTGTAAAATGCGTAAATTTCAAAATTTAACAAATTACTCATTTAAGCTTTGAGGAATAATTTCAGCATGAACAATAGTTCACAAGAATGATAAGTGTTTGCCAAATGTTTCAAAATTTAAAATTTTGACTTTTACATATTAAAATAAATCTTAAGTATTCAGTTACTCCAGTAATCATCTGACCCCCCCCCCTGCTGTCTTTGAAGTTTTTGTTTAGTAGGGGAAGAAAATTGACTTCCAGATTTTGGTTATAATTTTCACTGTGCTTTGGTAAGCAAAAAAGCATTTTAAAGTGTTCTCTTTTGTGGATAAACAAAATCGACACATTTAAGCTTTGTTTTAAATTATTTTTATGTTTATATAATCAAATTAGAAGAGGCTTAAGGATTTTTCTCTTTATAATCAGTCCTTCTTGATTAACTTGAGAGCATAGTTTTTTGTAAATTTCAATTCAATGATTTGAAGGTACAATTTAACATGTATGCTTGTAAACTACAAGTAATTGATTTGTATTAATTTACTCTGTCTTAACTTGACTATAATGTAGTCAGTTTAATGAATCTATGGTGGCTTTGAATATAAAGCATACACATTAAGCTCTTGTAATCATAATAAAACAGGTAGTTTGTGTCTGAGTTTTTGTTTGTTTTCCTAATAATTTCAAAAGGCTAATCAAAACCTTTTAAATCTTTCACTTTAATTCATTTTCAGGTTCTTAAATTTAATTTTTCTTGTCTTCTACCCAATAAAAAAGAAACAAATTACTATATATTTTTCCTGTTCTTTTTCTCTAGGTACATCATGACTGGTTCTTACAATAATTTCTTCCGCATGTTCGACAGAGAAACAAAACGTGATATAACATTGGAAGCTTGCCGTGAAAACATGCGAACAAGGACTATATTAAAACCTAGGAAAGTTGGTACTGGAAATAAACGTAAGAAAGACGAGATAAACGTTGACTGTTTAGACTTTAATAAAAAGATTCTGCATACTGCCTGGCATCCTTTGGAAAACATTCTGGCTGTGGCTGCTACTAATAACTTGTATATTTTTCAGAGTAAAGATTAGCAACTAGTGCTCTCTTAGTAGAACTCTTTTTTTCCAATTGAGACATTTGAAAAGCCAGCCAGCCAACAAGACGACATTGTCCGTCAAATTGACCTGCTACAGGAATTGATATGCTTTCGTCATCATCAGGCAGTCAATATTGAAGGGGAAAAAAAAATATCAAAGATGGAGAAAAACAAAAACACCAGAATCATGAAATTTCTTGTATTTCTTTCCAACTATAATCTGCATTCTGTCCATATGAGTACATGCATGCGTGAGTTGACAAATCACAAACCCACATACTTTCTACACTTACTTTCACACACACTTACACGCACACACACACACACACACGGTGTATGTGGGTGTATAAGCTGAAAACATGGGTGTGCATGTATGTGTGTTTATGACACGCATTACATGTTACTCTACCTCCCCCCACCCCTCCAGCTATGTGTGTGTCGTGAGTGTCTGCGTATATATTGTGTGCACATGAGAGCATGCATGAGTGGGTATCTGGTGTTAACCATATGGTCATATATACATGTGTATGCGTTGAATGTATATATGTTTGTATATTATATACACATTCACATGTATGTGCATATACGTGTGTGTGCGTGTGTGTATGTAAAGAACTTTATATAAATAAACACCCACACACTGATTTGTTCTGGCTGCTTTCAAGTCTTATGCAAGCTGTTAGTTCTGGGCCCCTTGTTGGTCATTGTTCTCTTAAGCAGTATTAGCAAGAACATGGTTTGATGAAAGAGAGAGAATATCGTAACTGGGATCTCTCTCTCTCTGTGCCTGACTACCTACTCACTTAAACTTCTTTGCTCCCCCTCCCCTCCCCCGACATTTGCAGGGCTTGGAAAGTACTTTGTGCAAGGTCATTTTTCAGCTTCATAATGATGATAAAAGGATTTACTACCAATGAATTAATAGCTTATCTTGTATGTTCATACATGCATTTAAAATTTAGTAGATCAATAGACTAGCTTTTTTTTTTTTCTCTCTCTCTCTCTCTCCTTTCTTTTTTTGAGGTTTGGTTTTAAAATTGCCCCCCCCCCCCCCCCAAAAAAAAAACCCTAGAAAAGAAATAAAAAAAAAACCCTATAAATTTAAACGACTTTACTTTCATTCCAATTACATCCATAAAACCCTAGAAAACATGCCCACCAAACTTCTACTTTTCATTGTTATTCCTATTATGGCAGCAGTATAAACTTTTTTTTTTTTCTCTCCCCTCTCCAATGTAATATTTCAAACAGTTCTAACATAAGGTCAGTGGTGCAATAAATAGAGGTCAGTGGTGCAGTCTAACATTTTATTGTTAGAACAGTCTGCAAATCGTCTTGACAGACAATATTTCTCTGGACAAATAAGTGGTTATTTCTAGTCATGTCAAATCCAGAAAAATCTGACCATGTCAATTGTTAATGTTGAAACATTGCTAGGTGCTAATGTTGTTTCAAGGGCAGGATAGATATGAAAAGGGAGAAAGAAATAAGCCAATATAGCCCCCGCCCCCTTACAACCATGAATAAATCCATCCATCCATAGATTTGCTAAGGTGATATATTTCTGTCCTTTTAATTTCCAACTTGTTAAGCCAAGCAAATAAATTCCTACTCAACCCTATCCAAGTAATGTTTACTGAAAAAAAATTTTTTTTTAATTTTTTATTGCCTTTATATTTTTTATGACAGTGAATCAAAAAGTTTCTCTTTAACAGTGGAATCAGATATAATTTTTTTTCTTAAATTTCAATAAAATGTAGCACTATTGAATTTTGTATCATTACAAAGTCTTTTTTCTTTGTGTGTTTGTGTGTGTATATATATATATATATATATATATATATATATATATACACACACACATACACACCAAAGAAAGGGCAATTGAAATCTTTCCTTATGATCAGAAAATTTTTTTTTTTTCTTATCTAGATAAGATCACATATTTTTGATATTAGGCATTTATTTAGGACCAGGAATTACAAATAAGCAACAGAATTTATGTTCCAGGCAACATTTTTTTTTTTTTTTTTTTTTAAATTTTTCACTTCACTTTATTATATCTTAAATTCCTCAAAAGTTAACTGGGATGGTAGTCAGGCATTGACATCATTAAATTCTGAATGTGTTTCTACTGGTTACTCTGTAATGTTCAGGGAGATGTCGTTACCATTTGTTAACAACTTAAATGGACCAAGTGATTGTTTTTCCTACCCCCCCATCCCCAAACCTTGAAAAGTTAACCCTTTGATAGAAATTTAAAAAAAATATATGGAAACCTGAAAAAGATTACCAACAACAAAAAAAGCCACTTGTTCAACATATATTCACATTATTCCTCTGCCCATTCTTTCTGCTTTAGATATACCTTCATCTTAATACCTTCTTTATTAAAAGCGAAAAAAATATTCCCTTGTCGTTTTTCTTTTTTTTTTTTGTGACAAAAATAGCTCTACTCTTTTCTTTAATCTCCTTTTTCTTCAAAGAAAAAACTAAAAAAAAAAAAAAACAACTCAGGCAAGAAATACCTCTCCCATTTTTTTTTTTTTTTTTTTACTTTCTTTCTCTCCTGTTGATTGTAGCATAAATAGTGCAAATGTGTGCCTCATCTGAGCTGCAGCCTCTCAGCTGGTGTAGACAGCAGCAGCCGCCGCTGCCATCACTAGAGGCAAACCCTCGCTTTAATGCAACAACCAAAACTCACTAACACCATGTGTTGTTGTTGTTCTTAAATGTTTTTGTTATTTGTGTTGGTGCTGTTGCCGCCCTACCAGCCAGACACCCAGCCTGATGACAGCAGCAGCAGCAACATAGCAAAAAGAAAAGATTCACAAAAAAAATCTAAAAAAAAAAAATTAAATTAAAAAAAAAATTCCAAACAAACCAAACTAGCTACTTGTGTACCAACCTACCTACTGCCCGCCCAACTCTAATCTCACTGCTTGTTCTTCAAGATTGTGCTGTAGTTAAATACAGTCCAAAAAAAATCAACCACAAATAAAATAATTTTTCTTAAGTATCTGAGTGATTGGCTTTCGTGTGACCTGTTCTTGGCTTTTTTTTTTCCTTTATTTTTGTTTCCTCCACTCCTTATCTTAATATTATTCCATTGGGCTTTCTTTACAGCCTCTGCCAATTCGGGGATTAAAAAAAAATCCAACACATCATTAAGAGTAAGAGTTCATTCAATAGTATTAAATCACTTTGGAACCTGTCGACCATTCAACTTATTTGTGCTAATCTCTACCTATCATCATTCTTTAACAATGACAAATAATCTCTGCCATTGAAACATTGGTATCTTATTTTTCACCTTTCTACTGTTTTCTTTATTTTGACAAAATCTTTTAAAGGTTACTAAACTTATTGCCCTCTTCCCCCATGTAGTCTTAAGTTTTTTCTTTATTTGGCTTTTAATTTGTTAAGGGTAAAATATTTTAAAGAAGGTGAAAATCTGCTTTGGATGTTTTAATCTTGCAAGACTATCATGTTTCTTTGTGTCAAATAACAATTAACTTTAAATGAAAGACAATTTATTAAACAGTGGGAGGTGGGTATATCTAGGATAAAAACAGCTAAATTTTTCGGTTTTTAATTTATAACATGTGATCAATAAAATAGAAAGTATCAACTCTTCAATGATAGCTAAATTTTCTTTCGCTTTTAATGTAAAACAAGGTTTGCACAGAACAAGAAAGATTATTTTTATTTTTTTTTTTTTTAAACATTTCATATTGCCAGAACAAGAAAGATTATTTTTATTTTTTTTTTTTTTAAACATTTCATATTGCTCTTGTTGGGAATCTTCATTTGAAAGAAGTAGAAAAACTAATTGGGAGTCAGGAGACAAGACTTTTTATTTATTATAGGAAATTAAAAAGAATGCATCAAGCACCCCAACACAAAAGTGAGTTTTGTGGATTCTAAAGGAATCTTCTCACTCTCCCCATTGGCTTGTTTTATTTTAAGTGCTTTTTTAATTTCAAGCCTCTACTGAGCTTGAAATTATGACTTTAAAACAAACATGTGTTTGAGATTAGATTTAACTGTGTCTGGAGATTTCTTGGCTAACAGAACATTTTAAATTTAAAAAACTATTTTCTGTGAAGTAAAAAAAAAGATTCTAAACCCATCAATATTTGTATTTTCAAAACCTACACTTGTATATGAGCACAAGTAATTACACTTAGGCTCGTCAAATGGCTTCTTTTTTTTTTTTTCTCCTTTTAATAGTTATATATATAACTAACATGCATGGATTAACAAATTCTCAATAACAACCATGTAAAGTGCCAACCTCCTCCTTCCATTTGTAGTTCACACCTTTTGTTTTTGCTGCAGAATTAGTCATCTCCTCAGTGGTGTTGTACACATTCTAGATTTCAGTCTGTTTAGAAAAGCTGTGCTGAATACTAACCTCTTGCAAAAGAGGTGGGGATAGTCAATAAAGTTACAATTTCTTACAAGCCTAAATGATAAATGTGAATAGTTAAAGTAAATACATAATTTTTAAGCCTCAAGTTAATTTTCATATAATCTACAGCTTGTTTTTCATGGAGACTTCTAAGATCAGCCAACAACTGTTCTAACATTTGGGAATTTATGGTACATGCCATGAAGCCAATTGCCAAAATAAAGTGAAAAGCAAACTTATCTCAAATTAGCCAACCTTAATTAGTATATTAAGACTTGTTCTTGTATTGAAATGATATCTTTAATGCCATTAAAAAAGGGGAAATAACTCAATACTTTACATTGGAATGGTTTGTCTTTAATTTTTACAATAAAAACTAGTCTAATGCTTAGTATATAAGAAAAAAAAATCTAATACTTATGACTAAATTTGAATAACACCTGTTTTTATACAGAAATAGCTACTTCAGACAAGCTCCCGAAGGTAAGCAATAAACTAAACTTTCAAAAAAACCCCTGAAATGTTTAGATTTTATTGGCATTAGATCACTAATTAGACAAAATGTACCATTCAAAGATTAAGAACAAAAAAAAATTATTTTTTAAACAAATTTATGTGACTTAAGTTTCTTTTCCGAAGCAAGTATAAAAATTGACAGTCTTTCTTTATTGTGGCAATGTTTGTTTTATATTTTAATCTTTATAAAGTATCTTAATTCCCCAGGAACTCAATTTCATTGAGATCAAGGTATTTCATTTTAAGGAAATTTTAAATACATCATTATTTTATGCTTGCTTTAAATTTGTTCTGGGAAAGAAATTTAAAGTTATAAATGAAATCTTAATTCAGTATTAATTTTCTCCAGATTCAAAAATAAAGGAGTGGGGGGTACAAGTATAGACAAAACTAAAATAAATGTTGAAAAAACATATTTGCAATATTTCAGCTTTTGTATACATGGCCTTATTCAGGTATCTATTGACTAGTTGAGTTTGTATACAAACATACTAATATTTGAGTTCCCACAGGATACAGTGGAGAAAATAGTTGGCTTTGAGTGACACTTAGAATTGTTAGATTGCACACTTAAAAATGAATTCAATGGAAAAGCAAACATGCACTAGTGACTTGCATAAAAGTGTGAATTCCAAAACGTCATATATTAAAAATCTGGACTGGACTGTATGCGAATATTGATTCTCACCATCCATGTAGAATCTACAAAGAATTCTGCAGCATCAAGCTAAACTCTTCAGTCAGGCGAGATACTTTGAAGAGTGTTTCATATGCAGATTAACAACTGTTCTGAAAGCATAGCGTTAAGCAATCCAAAAAATCTGCCATGATCCTGATCGGGGGGGGGGGGGGTTATATATAATATCAGTAATTGCTGATTCAAGCCTACATAACTAAAGATTTGTGTGAAGAACATTTGAATGGTTGCAATATAGAGACACTGAAATCAAGCATGACTGATCATATAATTTATCAGATATTTCATAAATATTTTTGGGCTGTTTATTAGATCTTTTTTCTCTCCCTCTACAAAAATTACTATAGCTAAAGTCTTTTTTTTTTTTTTAAATGAAAACCATAAAGTTTTCATTTTAGCTTTTAATTGAAAGCTAAATGATTAAATTTACATTTCCAGTAAGCAAAATACTTTGGTGCATTTCAAACAGAAATTATATTGATAGGAATCGATTTTCATTTTATTTTTCAGTAACATCATAAACCAGTCCACTTTCAAAAAATATGCTTTTCTGAAACTTTGAGGAATATTATCTACTTCATAAATTAATGTCTGCAGTATTTTAAATTTAAAGAAAATTAGTTGTGCTTTTAACCAATGGTAGCCATGTATAAATGACTGAGGTGATTTAGGAGACCTTATCTGGAAAACATTTAAGAAAATGATGTGAATACCATTATATAATTTTTAAGTACCCAGTAATTTCAAAAAATTTTGTAAAAATACTCTCTAATCTAATTTTTGGAATGTTGATTTACTATAGTCATTGCTCTTATTTTCTGATAAGGCCGTGTATGGTTGTATGTATACACCACAATTAAAAATCTTGGTGTTTCATGTCTGGTATTAAACTTTTTTTTTTTTTATTATTAAGCAGAAATTATATTTACTAATTCAAAAGGTGGAAACTAATACAGAATATTAACATTTAAAAATGTAATGAATTTTTCTAATTAAGAAGAAAAGCCCAAGCATTTTTTAAGTGAAAAAAAAAAAGGGTGATACCTATCCTTGACCTCATTCTCCCTCTCACAGTCTGTGCACTCTAACCACCCTACTTGTTCTGGTAGAGAGATGAGCACTATTTGGGAACCTTGGATTAAGAAAGATTTCACCACTGGATTGTCAAAGAGATGCAGCCTAATAATTGATAATATATTTTCTTTCTTCTCTCCACCAAACATGAAAATGAGAACACCCCACAGGTTGTAAGATAAAAAGGGTTCAATTCAAAATTCCCAGGTTACTGAGTACAGCAAACGCCAAAAGTCTTGAGGATATAGCAGTGAAATATTGTGTATAACAAAGCGAATTGCCTAATGTAAATAGGAAGCTGATTCCTCATCTCCAAAATACTGACATAAATTACTATATTATTACTGTCCCATGGAATGTACTAGTATCATAGGACAGGTAAAACTAGTAAAGTAATTTTACAAGACAATATTTCAATAAAAGCATCAGGAGCTTTCAGATTCTAAGACATCCTTGATGCACCATGTTTATATAGAAATTGAAGTGTAAACTTGAATGTGGAGAATAAGTTGAATTTTTTTTTTTTGTACAACAGGCTGAAAAATGAAAAATTTCAGTACATAAAATTAATTCCAGACTGGATTTGATTTTAAGTATAAATTTTATTTTACAAACTATTTATGGTGTTACCAATCTGCAGCATTGTGCGCCAAATAATCCCTTCGTCCAATGTTCTGTGCTTGTTTTGTTTGGAGAGCTTCCAATTTGGGACAGTCAGCAATACGATGACCAAGGCCTCCACAATAAGAACAACCAATTTCACCTTGAAATAAGAGGAAAATCATTGATTTTAAATAATCAGCAATACTTGAAAAGTAGTGATTTTTCTTCCTCTTTTTTGGGTGGGGAGAACTAATCAGTTTTATCTTAAGTTTTCATTTTTGTTTTGACATCTTAATCAACTTTTTTTTACTTGAGCTTATTAAAGGCTCAAGACACCAGCATAATTTTGCTTATGAAATAATTTAGCACAAAGACATCTTATGAGCAACAAACCTTTTTTCTTTTAGATAATGTTTACCTAATACAAGGCCCAAGAGCCACTCACAATAGTAGGTTACTGAGTGAGATTGTTGTATGAGCATCAGACAAGAATGTAACTGTAGGAAAGATAGACTAAACTCTAGATGTGTTGAGATTAAGATTGTAGTGTTTGGGGGGATTCTTCCTATATATGTGCTTTTTTTTTTTTTTTTTTTTTTTTCCTGTTAAGGCAGAACTGGGATTAAACTTGCACATGTGGGTCTTACATCAATGTTTTGAGGCAAGGTGCTCTTTCTGATACCCAACTGGATCAGTTCTGGTAGTCCAAGTACAGTGGGTCTTTATCGACAACATCGAGAAAGATTACTATTCAAGGCTTGACACTCCAACCTAACCAATGTTAGCTCCTATAACAAGCTCATCCACCCTTTGATAGATCTTGTTTTTCATCCTACGAGGGTGACATGCCCAGCAGAAAGCTAGTAAGGGAGCTGGTTTATCGTACACGTATTTGTTTTCCGTACAAGATTGATCTCTCTCTCATTAACTTATGATTCTATTACTCTTTCCATTATTAAATGTTACAGATGTCAGATGCTTAACATTCCAACTAAGTTTTATTCTAAAAATACATGAAAATTTCTATAAAAACAAAAAGTGTTGCCATATGTTTAAAGTGAATCACAAATTTTAATTATTCACATTGTAAAACTTCTGAAAAAGCATCCATTGGATATTAAAAATGGAATTTCATTTAAAATCTGTTATTACAGATCTACACATAGGAAAGATTAATTTGGAAAAGACGTGTGTATATGTGTGATAAAGAAAAAAATACCTCCAATATCCAGGTATTTCTCACTCTCTGATTGTAGCGTTGCCAGGAAAGGTGGGACTTTTTGTTTTGCCTCCAACAACAAGTGCTTCAAATCCAGTAAAATAGATTTGTCTGAAAACGAAATCATTAATCAAGATGAGAAAGTCAGGAAGAGGAAGAAAATGGAAGTTAAAAATATTTTCAGCAGATTTAGTCTTATATATGCACTGCCATAGCCCAACAATAAAAAGCATCTTGCAGTGACAATTTCAGATCAAAATTCACTTTATAAATATGCCAGGCTATGGACTTATAAAAAAGTGGATAAGTCTTGCCTCAGTTGATAAATTCTTGTGGATAGAAATTTTTTTGGTTGATGGCATGGTAGAAGATCAATTATCTGATGACTAATATTAATGTTTTTTAAATTGAATTTAATGCTGTATTGCAAATACTTTTTTTTTTTCTTTTCTGACTTGCCATATTTAATTTAAATTTATCTCCAGTTTATGGATTTACAAAAATTAAAATTCACTGGCAGATTGAGAAAAAAAAAAAATCTGGGAGATTCTATTTTGATGTACAAGAAAACAGATTTGTTCTTCCTTTCGTTCCACCTCTGTGCAAGTTCACAGTATGTTTCATGGGAATTGCAGGTAAAAAGTAGTAACAAATGCTTCAACTGTCAACTATTGCAGTATATCAGGTTTATACCCTTTCAAAGAGCATTAGTATCAAATAGACAAATGAAAAGAATTCAGTTTGAATTTTAAAAGCAAACATATTTCTTAATAGCAATCAAGTTCATGTTTGTTTCAAATGTAATATTCATCCCCCACTTTAAATTGATACCTCTGCTTTTATATATATAATTTTCAAATTTGACAGGTGAAAATGTTACATGAAAAGAGATTTGATAATGCATTTCCTCATTCAAGGCTTCATCAGATGTGAAAAGTATGAATGTTTCTGTTTGTTTAAATACATAATGAAACTTTACTTTTTCCCTAAACTGGCATTTCTTGTTAAAAAAATAAGGAAGAAAAAGTGTGACTCTAAAAAAAGAAAGAAAAAATAGTTGTTAATAATTATTCTGACATTTGTTAGTTAAAATCAAAAGTTTTTACATTTTTCTAGCTTTTTTTTTTTTTTTCTGGATTAAAGTTAAAGTCCTCTCTTCATTATTGGAATGGCTTAAAAGTCAGAAAATTATATAACCTTTTACGAAATGAATCCAAAGGTAGATCCTTATGAAATTCTTTGTGTTTTATCCATTCGTTTTTCCATATCAAAATGTTATTAAAATAAAATATTAAAATCCTGACAAAGTTTCAAATTTGACATGCATTATCTATTTTATCAGGTCTCTTTTCATGTAACATTTCCACTTATCAAATTTGAAACTTTGTCAAAATTTCAATATCTTTATATATATATATATATAAAACAGGTCAACAAGTGGCAACACAATCTTCAGGTCATGTAATGCAGTAAAATTTGTTTTTGTGTCTGCATTTTTACTGTTACTTAAAGAGTAAAACTTGTAAAACACTACCAGGAAATATGCACTGTATAAAATTCAGATAATGTAATATATTTTAAACTAAACAATTAATATAACGAAGCCCTCCACCCAAGTAAATAAATAAATCTAAAAAAAAAAATTAAGTAATAAACAAACTATGAATGAACAAGTAAATGTAATAATAGACAACAACAAAAAATTTAGTAATCAATAATAAATAATGAGTAAAAAGTTAACACAGTAAAATAGCAACAAATAACCACATTCAGAATCACGATTATTTTTACTGAATAGCTTCTAGAATAATTTGAAACAATCATTACCATTCACCTGATAATTGTTTAGATAACACAACAGACCTTACAACTGCATCACTGATCAAGATATATAAATAGTCGAGCCAAGACACAACACATGACCTTTAGATTGTGTTTAAGCATGAAACAGACTGTCACTGCTTGGTATCAGGCTGTGTTCACTTTTATAATCAATCAAGTTGAATTTGCTGCATTCATATATGTGCAGATAACCTTGGGAAAAGTATTAATCTGTCTCTTCCCTTCAAGACAGATTGGGTTCTACAGCCTTGGTTAGTAACCATTCTACTGTAGAAAGTAATGGCAACCTATGAGAAAATCTTCAGCACAGTCACTCATGTCTCTTGAGACATGACCGCCCAAGTGTGTATCACGTATGACACTTAACTGACTGACTGATATCAATCAAAATTTACATGTAAATCTCAGTTATGATTCCCATACTTACAAATGAATTTAATAAAAAAAAAATTAAAAAAATTTTGATGACTTACCAACTGTTTTATTAATAAACGTTGTAGCAATTCCAGTTTTTCCACGTCTGCCTGTACGGCCAATACGATGAACTGAAAGAAGATATTTATGATAAAATAATAAATGTATCATTAAACTAATAAAATGTTTTAAATTCTGTCAGTATTTTGTACCACTGAAGATTCCATAATTGAAAGCAGGGGAGAGAGAATCACATTATTTAAAAAGTAACTGTTGACCTCTTTCTCTTCAGTTTCAGGCTTCTCAATTTTTTTTCATTGGATCTTTTAGGACCTTGAAGAAGTTGCCACTGTTTTCCAACAGAGGGCGTTCCCAGAACTGCGTGCATGGAGTTTCAGATGGTAACACATCTATAAGGAAGCTTGAAATGTCGAAGTGTAAACAACTTTGTTTTTCATAGCATTAAACATATCAGATTTTGTGCCAAAGAAAGTGAATTTGCAGGGAATTTTACTGCCCTATTATATTCAAAAGATATCTGAAGCTGAAACACAGAATTCTTGTTGAGACTTACGGCCATCTTGTTCTGAAAACAAGTTGAGGATAAAGAATGTTCTGGCACATCAAAAAAAGTTAGAAAATGAGGAATTGGAGGCATTACTTTATGTTAGGCACAAGCTAAACTTGCAGAAAGACTCAAAAGCAAAGACATAATGGGCCATATAAGTTGAAGCTGAGAGATGTCGAACAGCGTCTTATCACATGTGAACAGCTTCTTCAATGGCAGAAAAAAAAAGGGTTTTTTTTTTTGTATCGTATCATGACTAGCAATGAAAAAGGGATGCACTATGAACTCCAAGCATAGAAGGCTGTAGAATAAGCTTGGCCATGCATCGACATTAGTGGCAAAGATGAATATCCATGGTTCAAAGCTTCTGCTCTGCATTTGGTGAGAATGGCTGAGTGTAGTTTATTATAAGCAGCTCAAACTATCATGGGAGATTGCTATTGACTACAATTGATGCATTTGAGTTGAGCATTGAAGAAAAAAATGGCTGCAATACAAGCAGAGACAAAATGATTTTGCAACATGACAACACCAGACCACATGTTGCAAAACAGGTGAAAACCTACTTGAAATGGGAAGTCCTACTCTCACCAGAAGTATTCACCAGACATTGTCCCATCCAATTATCACTTGTTCTGATCGATGGCACATGACCTGGCTGAGCAGCACTTTCATTCTTAAGAAGATGTCAAGAAATGGATTGACTTGTGGTTAGCCTCAAATGATGTGTCACTTTTCTGACATGGAATTCAAATGCTGCCAGAAAGATGGGAAAAAGTAGTGGCTAGCCATGGACAATATTTTCAACGACATGTTTCTTACTAATTTTTGCAAATAAAACCTTACTTTTCATGAAAAATCAGCGAGAACTTATACAAAGTCCTCATAAATTTGGGTAAGAGTATCTAAATCCATCACAAATTTTATCATCAGATATTTTCAATGAAGACTGTAGCCATAGATGTGGTTGTTAAGTTGATTTGGTTGCATCTATTTATGGACACTGTGGTGATGACAAGAGGAACCACTTCATTCTTGCTCCAACATATCATCTATTTGCATTTCTAGATACATAATTAAAGCAGCCCAGAACAAAACTTGCACAGTGTACTGTTTTGTTTAACACTGTCTATATTTCTGAGATGAGGTGTTGTAATTGTTTGGACTGTTGTCCTTATCTTTGTTGCCATATTCACAATGTTTCAGACTCAAGGACCTGTGAATATAAGTGTTAGGTAGATTCAGATTTGACTTGAGAGTTCAATACCTGACTACAGCCGTGGTGAACAAAAAAAAAACTTGAAGAGTTGAGTTGAAGGGAGATAACTAAGTGTTGTGACCCTAAAAGGGTTACTGCATGAGTAATCACCAAAACAGAGCTTAGGAATAATAGTCTATCAAGTACAAGACTTGCATACTGTATGAAGTAGATACACTGTTAGTCAGTATAATCACTCTTTATTTATTATGAGTAATACATAATTGTGGCACAAGGCCAATTTGGGAAGGGGAACAAAACTCTGGATGGTCTACAGTAACTATCTTATACCAAGCTATTCCGATTCACGACCCAAGCATACGTTACAATTTTTCTCAATCACCACAAGAACTTGTCCATCAACACTCAATCTGCCATGTATCAAAATTTCGCAAGACAATCCGGGGACCTAAAAACACCCCAAGTGCATATAGAAACAACAATTTTATAAAATAGAAAATATCGATAAAACTCTCACATGAAATTATGCAGTTTCATGTGAGAGTTTTATTGATATTTTCTATTTTATAAAATTGTTGTTTCTATATGCAGTGGGGATGGCAATTAGTCAATGTTTTACCAACCATTCTAATAAATTGTGTAAATAAACAACCTAATAAACTGTGTTTATTATTTTTGCTCCAGACCAGATAAGGCAGCAAGACTCTATGCATGCTTCATCCAGAAAATATTCTTGCAAACTATTATCAATGTAGTCAGTTTCATCATCAGGAAGTGCTCAGCATTTTTGGCCTTGTGTTAGTCAAAGTTAAGCTGAATAAATGATCACAATGCTTCACAAGAAAAAGAAGGGTAAGGAAGGAAATTATGAAAAACTAAATTATTTTTATGATAGAACAATAATCTATCAATGAAGAATTCAGTTCGTGTTCAGAGCTTCAAAAATATGGCCTTAGTCTGAATTTGGCTTCTTATTTAAAAAAAAAAAGGAAGAAAAAACTTTGATGCTTCCTTCTATTTCATTCACAAATCCACGATAAATGTGATTAAACTTTTGTAAGCAAGACAGGCATATTGTTCTTTTATTGACAATAAATCATTCGCTAACTCACCATAATTCTCTATATCTTCTGGCATATCATAATTGATAACGTGTTGAATGTCAGGAAAATCTAAGCCTTTTGAGGCAACATCAGTTGCAACCAGAACGTCTTTTTGGCTATTTCGGAACTGCTCCACAGAACGTGTTCTTTCCTCTTGGTCTAAAATTACAGAAGCAAAAATAAATAAAAAGTTATAGAAAATAATTATGGCTTAAAATTTTATTTGAGCACCAATTGATATTTTATGCACAAAAGTTGGTTAATTTTGTTTAGTTGAATATCCACACCTGTATGGGCTGTAATCTAAATATTTTTAACACAATTGTATGCTTTCCACTACAGATAAAATGTATTATTACTAATTCTACTATAAATAGATAATGTTTGTCAAATTTTTTTATATATAAAAATGTATTGCCAGTAATTTTACTATACAAATGTATTTTTATGCTTTCATAGAGTTTTGCTTGGGGTATTCATTATTTGCCAATAGCTGAGACCCTAACAGGTGTTACTACTCCGAGTCAGGGTGTACCCGGGAACAACAATAATTAAGAGATGGTTCCACACTCCTCAAAACCTTCAGTCTCTTGATCAGATGCCTTGCTGCCAGATGTAGTTTATCTTCATTCACACAAGGCTTTTATTTTTATCTTTTAATGAAATGTCCACAATTGAGCCAGCCATTTAAAAAAAAAAAAAAAAAAAAAAAAAAAAAAAAACTACCATAAAAGTACTCCTATTGTAACCTCATGCATATATCATACCAGTTTTTCTGCTTTTTAAAAGTCTGAAAGTCCTCTTTCAACATATTCTCTTTCATCCCATTCACATCTACTCCCTTTATTGGATGGGGTGCTGGTGCTGATGCTGATCCAACAATGTAAATCTGATGACACACCAGAAATTATGGAAAGGTTTTCTGAGCAGGCTGATAACTTTTCAGCACCCTACTGTATTACAATTTTAACTTTGGGAGCGGGTGTATACTGGGTGTTTAGCAAAAAGATAAACGTGTACGAGATCTAAAGTAAAGACAGTGTAGATATTGCACATGGAATCTCCAGATCTTCTAATCCCCATGCAGTCAATTCCCTTCAATTGTAGCCAATATGTAGTCAGTATTTTTGGTTGTTCTGCCAACGGAAGGTTTTCTAGAAAAGGCCATAACTTTCATGTGATCCTTTGCTATTCACTTTATTAAATCATTCCTAAAAGCCTTTTTAATCATTTCAATTATTTCCGTGGATGAATGTCCAACTTTCAAAGAAAACTTCATACAGTCACTGTGCAACCAATAGTCACTCAATGCAAAATCTTGCTAGTATCTCACTGTTGACCGAGTAACCTAATGAGAGAGTGTCTGCTCATACATGTACAGTAAGGTCTCATCTGATTGGCTGTCAAGTCACACCAAGATTTCAGAACTGATTCCCAAAATATTCAAAATGGTTAAATGCTTTCTAGACATTAGATAATAAATCATACAGGATTTCTTAATTCATTAAAATCAATTTTATAATAGTTGGGGATGTTTAGTGTTGGGAGTAGAAACTGAATTCACTGAAACAATTGTAAAACTATACACAACGGGATCACCAAAGTAAGGCTGAGTGATATTTAAAAAGCCACAAACATTAAAATTTTGTCTTTTACTGAAGGATGCTCGTTGCATGAAACTTTTAGTCAAGGCAGGGAAACATCCTTGGATATTTCTTTGGTTTGTTTTGCCCAAAAAACAGGTAATTCAGGAAAATAATGTTTTCAAGTCATCTTTGTAATCACAATGGTCAATATCAAGAGAGAACTTTGATAATAAAATAAATTTGTTCACATATCAGTCATAAGTTCACAAATTTATTCTATATATTAATTATGTGAATTTTTTTTTTTTTTTACACACAGAAAAGATGTTTTATTTTTGATGCAGAATAAGTACAACCCCTTTCTCACAGATGAGATGTCGCAAGCCTCACACTATTGCCATGGAAAGTATTCAGAAGAAATACACTCTTTAGTTCCACCGGTGCCATGCATATTGTAGCAAACCATCTTCATTCTCTTAGTATTCATTTCGTGAGATGTAAAGTTCCATTCAAATAGCTTCTTGCCATGAAATGACTCCCAAGAGATTGCTTCCCCGATTACTTCAATTTTAACCTGTTCAAGTCTGAGTTAACCATTATCTTCTGCACATATCCACATAAGCTGTACCTCTTTCTCTGTAGCCCTCTACCTCAAGTGTCCCTTGGGCCTTGTACTTGGACATTGTAAAAAAATGTAAGAGCTAATGACGAAAGGTTCTCAACTTGACCCCTTTGCAAAATCCATATTTTGATTCTTGAAATACAAATTTTGTGAAATGGGTTGAGCTAAGAACTTTAAAATGCTAGCAAAAAAAGTCTTTTCCTCATCATATGTTATGAACTCATCAAGTCATCTTGTAGAATCAATTCAACATGTTCTCATCCATAACAGTCAGATGATAAATTTGGATGAGCCTCATCACTTGGGTTCCTTCCTACAGCTGAAGTACTATCAGTCCATCAATTAAGTGCCGTACATGATACATAATTGGGTGATCATGTCTCGAAAGAGACTTGATTGACTGGGTAAAATATTTTCTTGCAGTTAGTTGCTATTACTTTCTACAGTAGAGTGGTTGCCAACCAAGGTTATAGAACCCAATCTGCCCTGTTATTTAACCCATTACTGGAGGGAGAAGAGATGGATTAATATCTTTCCCAAGGGTATTTGTGCATAAGTGAATGCAACAAATTCAACTGGAATTCAAACGTGTCTTTCCAATTTCTCATTCCCAGCCAATATCCACTGCACCACAACGCACGTCCTAAAGGTCATCATCATCATTTATCCATCACACCCAGATGGTGCATAGGGCAGCAACTTTTTGTTGCTGTTTCTGTAACAAACTGTTTTTTATGGGGCAGGGTTGTTAGCCCTGCACCCAACCCCTAAACCTGGAGGACCACATCCTAAAAATACTATAAGTGATTCAAAATAAACTAGAATCAGACCCCTCACTTAAAAAAACATAGCCGCATCCTGATAGAAATGTTGATATTCTGTGTGCAAATAATATTCTTCCAATTAGAGTTTGAGTTTTGTTTAACAGCACATCAACCTCTGTGGGTTATTTAATGTCAAAAAAGGTAAGATTTTAAGGTATTTTTTTTAATGTTCGATTATAGTTAGAAGGTTGATTTAGTCAGTTCTTGATGAAAATTTTTTATTTATTTTAGGAAGCTGAAGATGTCTTCTAGTTTTGTATTAAAAAATGTATTGCTGGTAATCATTTCTTTCCTTCAAAAATGTATTATGGCAATAATTTTTTTACCTTCAAAAATGTATACTTTTCTATAAAAGTCTATTTTTATGTATATATTTCTATAAAAATTCCATTTTTATACTTTCATAGTGCTTTGACTCCAGTTTGGGGGTTAACTTTACCCATAGCTGGGACCCTAACAGGTGCTACCACTCCGGGTCAGGGTGAACCTGGAAACAACAGCAATTAAGAGGTGGTTTCTCCTCACAACCTCCCAATGAGAGGCCTTGCTGCCAGATGCAGTTTACTGTCATACCCAGGACCCTTCCAATTAGAGTCACACATATGGAAAGATTTGGTCATCATCAATGACACTATCAACATTTAGAATACTTTAAAGGAATGGCTTTAGAAACATTACCATTAAAGTCAACTGTATTTTGGTGATAGAAAGATAATACTGCTATATGCTGGCCTCACTTCAGAAGCTGTGAAAATACTATTGGACCATGTGAACTCAGTAAAGAGCTTCAATCCATCCAGTTTACAATGGAAGAAGAAATCATCTGGCCTTTTTGAATGTACTAATAACGTGGAGAGAGAATTGGGTTCATACTTCACTTCACTGAACAATACCTTCATTTCAAATCTCACCATCCATACAGGAATTGTTCATACCTGAAACATTGTTAAAAAATGATTGTAAGTGGTCACCTCAACACATATCAACAGAAGATGACCAGCATCAAATGTACCCTTCAAAATAACTACCCAGCTAACATAAGTTTTCTCAGGAAGAGACAGAGGTCAAGGAAAAAAGCTAGAAAGCTGCCATGATCTTTTTCTCTGACATCAAGGGAATGTTGGAAAAGACTTAAAAGATCTGCAGTTCATACAACTTCAGGATAATATTTAGAAGCAGCTTGACCCTACAAAGATATCTCTGCTGTGTCAAGTCTAACACAGAGGTGGACATGACCAAGAACTATGTGTATTCCATCCTGCATAGCAAAGAAAACAAATGTTAAATCAGCCAACATTCTAGAATGTAAAGCAGAGGAATATTGAAAAGCCTTAATTAGAAAGTGGGACAATGAAATCAGACATGGTTGATCATATATAGAGGAAAAAGAATGGCAATCTGCCTCTGCAGAATGAAGTAAAATTATTAGAGAATCGCATACCTAAAATTGATTGTTTACTTGTTTTACTAGCATATCAAATGCTGTGGGTCATTTAATGCTGAAACTGGATTTCAGTTATTTTTTTTTTATTCAGGAATGTTTCAAAACGTTTTAAGTGGTTGTAAGGTTTTTTTTAAATTGTTTTGAAAATATCACAAGTTGTATAGTTTGGGAGTATTTTAAAATAAAAGTTGTATGGTTCAAAGTCCAAGCTCTATTTTCTATAGAAGTTTAAAGTATTTTTTTTTCTTCAGATATCCTATTACTTGGGCAGAAGGTACATTTTTAAAGAGCATCTTAAGATTTTATGCTTGGTGATAGTTGCTATGTCTTTTCTGGTGCTTCTTGCATTCTATCAAGATAAGCTTGACAGTGAGAAACTAGTTGCAGTGGGTACGTCAACGTGTAGTGTGCATGTGTGTGTTTGTGTCCAATTCTTATTCTATTGAGCACTATGTCTTGTCTATGGTCAGTCAATGGCTCTATATTTGCTTTTTTTATTGTTGGCTGATGTTCATATAGATTATTGTTTGGAAACATGTTCTAAATTTTGGTAATGTAGTTCATTATTTGGTAAACCGATTTGTTTATGAATTTGCCTGTGGCTGCTATCCCTATTCTATCCAGGATTTTTTATTTATCTGTGTAGAATGATTTATATTCAAAATATTTGTCTCTTAATTCTCCATAGATAATTTTGTTGACTGTTTCTTTTTTTTCTTTGCATCAATGTTAGGTCTATATGAGTCTTGGAGATTGTCCATAGAGCTACCCTGTTTATTGTGACTGATGTTACATTATCAGGATCTTTGTTTATTTGTTCCAGTGCTTCATTAATTCAAAGTACAAGTGAAGAGATGGCTGTTGGTTTATTTCTATAGAAATGGATATATGGAGGTTCATATGTTTTTTTTTTGTTATGCTAAGTGTTATAAAACACAACTGGAAAGCAACGATCGTCTTGACAGACAATGAGGAACATACATGTTCCTCATTGTCTGTCAAGACGATCGTTGCTTTCCATATATACGTATATATAAAAATATAATAATTTTTATATATATGTACATATAAAAATATAATCTTATATTTTTATTCTTCTTTGTGATGGTTGTGTGGAGTAAGAGAGTAGCTAAGGAGAGATCATGTACACACGAGAGTCATTAGCAAGTATCTGCTTTTATGGCCAGTGGGGATTTCTGAATTCAGCAAAAAAAAAAAAAACCCAGACTTATAAATTTTTGCTTTCTCAGGTTGTCACTTAATTGACGTCATCTATGACCAGATACATCTGTCAATCATCTTCGCTGGTTATCGCATTTGAAGCTGGTTGTCGCCTGCATTTCTGCCTTTTTATGTTGCATCCATGGCCAGATATATTTGTCAATTATATCTTTGCTGTTCAAGGTAATATATTAAGTTATTTGGGTTGGTTTTAGTGCATATTGGAGAGATAATTTTTCCCATATCAGAAATATAGGTGGTTCATTGGCTTCTATATAGAGACTTTGCTTGCATGATTGAGGTCTGGAAAGATCCCAGACTTAATCTCAGTCCTTGATTTTGTATGGTTTACAGTTTTTTAAAGATAGAATTGATGTGTGACATTGTAAATAATGCATCCATAGCCTAATTTTGATTTGATGTGCGACCTATATATTCTGAGCATGATTTTATGGTTGGCACACTTGATGTTACTTTTAGAAGCTTCAAAGCCTTTTGACATTTTTGTTTATGGTAATCATGTGCACCTTCAAGTTAAGTTCGCTAATATAATTCCTAGATGTTTTATTTATTGGACTAAGGGGATTAAGTGTCCATTTGATTATGAGGGTCATTCAATAAATAAGGTGAATTTTTCAGTATAAGGACTTCTAATACAGATAGAAGCTTACTTTGTTTTTAAGTTTTTCCCTTTAGTTCTTTTTCAAAGGGATTTAATTTTTTTGGCAGATTGAAAAAAAACTTTGAGAGTTTTGGAGATTAACAAAGATGGCCGACCAAGAAGCATGCTCCAGGATTGAACAGAAGAGGGTTGAGTTATCCCAGCAGTGTCACACCTCATCTCCCTTACAGCCCAGACCTTGCTCCTCCAGACTTTCACCTGTTTGGTCCCTTGAAAGCGTTCATGAGAGGCACAAAGTTTGAAAGTGACGATGAAGTCAAAAGTGCTGTGAGCGATTGGCTGAGACATCAGTCTAAAGATTTTTACACTGAGGGAATACAGAATCTTGTGCACAGATGGGAAAATTGTGTGACACTGCTGGAAGACTATATTGGAAAAAAAAAGTAAGCTTTTATCTGGATTAGAAGTCCTTATACCAAAAAATTCACTTTATTTATTGAATGACCCTCGTATAATTCTGAATTGACATGGAAAGCTCATTTTTTGCAGAAATGCATATAAACAGTTTTGTTTTTAATTTGTCCATTTTTCTATTTTGTTTAAACCTATCTGTAGATATCTTTCAAGGTGGGGCGTATTTGGTGATAAGAGATAATTTCTCTCCAGGTACCACATTAGTCGAGCATTTACCATTCTTTCCATCATCTTTTCAATGCAACTGGTTAATGCAAAGGGCTGGTAGTTTGTTGGGTTGGAATAGTCTTTGCCAGGTTTAGGAACTGGAATGATAACAGACTCAAGCCACAATTTTGGAAATTTGTTTGATCATTGAAGATCTAGAGAAGTATTAAGAAATTTTTCTAGCAGGTGTTTCAAAAATTGGTAATGAATTTCATCTGAATCGGTTGCAGAGATTTTACTTTTGTTCATGGAGTCTTAGTTTTGTCATCGTAAAGAGAATATTGTATTCTTCTTTATTGTTTGAAGTGAATGCAAGTTTTACATGTTCAATAATGTTTTTATATTTTTGAAATTTAGAAGCATAGAGATTTGTTGAGGAGATTCATTGAATTTTAACCAGTTTGCTTTGTGTAACTGCTATTTTGGATTCCTTCCTTCTGGCATAGGCTTGCTTATCTTTAGGAAAATAGGTGAATGGTCACAACCACATTGGTCATCAAGAACTTTCCAATAAAAGTTCATAAGACTTAATGGGAAGCAAATAGTTAGGTTGATAGCTAATGTAGATCCAATAGCTGGGTATAGGTAAGTGTGAATCTGATTATATTATATTATGTTATGTTATGTTATATTATGTTATGTTATGTTATATTATGTTATGTTATGTTATATTATGTTATATTATGTTATGTTATGTTATATTATATTATATTATGTTATGTTATGTTATATTATATTATATTATATTATTAAGGCTACAGAGATCAGAGGATTTATTTCAATGTCTTCTGGAGGAATATAAATTTCAATGAATTGAAGCTTTTACTGCCATGGTCTGTAGATTTGTGTTAAATTGTGGTTTTTCAGGAGATATTGATTTTTTTAAACCATTATTGAAGTATCCTCCACATACAGAGACTTGGCCTATTCTTTATTGTTAATACATTTATTTTGTGATAAGTTTTAAATCCTTTAAAGGAGATATGGTCAGCTTTTTTTGTCTTCTATGGGTATACTATATTTGAATTGTAATCTGTAAAAAGTTGTTTGATTTCCTCACAGATTGGTTTAACATCTCTATAGTTATATTGTATGATGCTGGTGTTCTATTTGAGAGGTAATTATCTTAGTGAGTGGATATTAAGGATGACTATGTTTTTGATTTTTGGTCATTTATTACCATATTTCATACTTTTTCTACTGTTTGTTTTCCTCGTTTGTGAACTTTGTAAGTTCATGATTATTTGGGTCCTTTTCATTATCTTTATGTAGGTTGTTGCCCTGTTTATTTGCTTTTAATTCTCCTACTGCTATTATTTTGATTTTGTTTGTTTTTTTATTGAGGCTTTATTAGTTTTGTTCTGTCAGATATCTGTTTGTGAAATTTTTAAAATGAGAAGTTTTGCATCTTTTGTTGTTGAGTGGTTGTTGTCAGTGAGATTTGTTGAATTTAAATTGTGAATAGTTTTCGTATGGGTTGTTTCCAAGTTTACAATTGGTTTTAATATTTTCAAAATGTTAGTTCTTGTGTTTTGTGTAATTTGTTTGATTTTCATCAGTATAGCTTGATGTTGCTCGGGTAATTTTTGCATATGAAGGTGTATTGGAATTTGTTTCCTTCCTTCCTTCTGAGTAAAAAGATTTTTTTGGTGTGTTTAATTTTTAGCATAACTTTTGTTTTTCTAGATTTTGTAGTTCCTGAAAGTTGTCCTCTGACTTTTTTTTTTTTCAATGGGGGCAATTTATTTTCATTTAGACATGTGATTGCTGTGTGGTTTGGATCATTTTCCCTACATCTTCCACATACCAACTTCCTTGGACATTTACTCTTTCCCTGTCCATATCTTTGGCACTTAACGCGTCTTCATAGATTTGGAATATATGTTTCTACTCTGGAAATTGTACATCCAATTTTTATTTCTTGCAGTGTTTCTGGAGTATCAAAAGTCATTATATAATTATTGGTATCTATAATTCTATCATCTTTTAAAGTATATTTTTATGTCTGTAATGTTTTTTTTTTTTTTTACACAATTATTGATCTTAATTTCTTTTAGTATATACATTGAGAGTTCAGCGCTTCTCACCACGCCTTTAGGGAATTCAAAAATTGGTGTGGGTAGACTCCTAACTTTATGTCATGAAATTTGGTCATTCTTAGTAGAATTTCAGCTTCGTGTTTTCCTTTGAAAAGTATTATTTCTAGTTTGTTTTTCTCATTGTTTTTGGAGTTATTTGAGATGCTAAGATTTTTTTCTATTACAAAAAGCGATCATTTTGTCTTCTACCGATTTTGTTACTATGAATTTCAAAATTTTTTTTCTTTGATTTTCTGTGTCTATATTAATGTGTAGTCTCTTGTTTTGTTTTTTGTGCCCATACTTTATTTATTATTATTATTATTTATCAGCTATGTGCACCACCCACCTTGGAGTTCCATATGGAGCGAGATGTGAGGAAGGAAATCCCATTCATCTCATTCATCAAGGGCTACATGACTAGTATACTTAAACATAGGGAGAGTTCAAGTACTTGTTGTATCCAGGATCACCTACCCATGGTATGCAACTACCCGGCCGGTTGCTGTTGGTTTCGATCCAGATAGCTGGTCGTAGATTGTCACAGTGATCTCCCTTGTCCCACATTGTGTGGATTAATCACAAGGTAGTCACGTGAATTCTCCATTAGCTGTCTCTCTGCTAAACTAAACCAAACCGGGAAGCGTGCACACAATTGAGTAATAAAAGAAAGAAATATAGCATAAAGAAAAATAAGTGGACTGACGTCTGAAGTGTTGTAAAATAACGTCTTTATATACAGAATAGTCTCTTGGATAATTCCCAATCCCTGCTTCTATCAAGCTGGTAGCAGAAAAGAAGTTTCTTAAGTAAATCGAATTATTCTCCTAAGCAATAACGAGAAAGCTGTCTGGCCGCAGATTGCTGCTCTGAACAGAGTTCTAAGTTCGTTATAAGTCTAGTCAACTTGATTCTTGTTTTCCGGAATGTTGCGGAAATTGCCGAAGTGCTGGGTTATGGGTAGGTTGGCGCGGTTCGTCTTCGGAAATGAAATCGAGGTAGATTTCTTGTTCCGGGTTGGATCACTCTCAACAAAAACTCTTCATTTGACAATTTCAAACTTTGTCTGCAAAGTCTCTTCGTGTCTGTCTCTTAACTCTGGTTGGTTGATTGGCGACAGGCTTCTCTACAGTCGGCACCCAACAGCATGGCCATTATCTCTGTCTCTTTACTTCTTCAGCTGAGAAATGTCTTTGGCAGGCGGCGATTGTCTATGGTTGACACCCGGCCGTGTGGCAATTATCTCTTTGTCATTACGCCTCTGGACTGGGAACTCGATCTCTCTGCTACTTGAGCTGCAACTGATTTTGGTCCCTGGGGACCCTGTATTTATGCCCATGCCATGGTGTGGGGTTGATGGTTGCTGGGTGTCTAACCCCTCATCTCGGCAACCAATAGAATGTTGAAGTTAGCTGCTACTCGTTGTTGCCTCTGGTTTACCCAATGGAATTAGTCTTCCTTCCATGACGTCAACTGTTGATCATCTCCCCCTTTCGGCGCTGGTTCACAGGACCAATGAGATTCCTCTCGGTCTTATGACGTCATCGTCCCATACCTCTTTTCTAGGATGGACTTAACCCGTGAATTTTTTTTCTCAGAATTTTCTTTCTCATGAAACCATTTCAGGGATTTTTTTTTCTTAAACAATCGCTATTAACCTTTTTGAACTGGCTTCGCTCAAAACAAGTTGACGAGGGTCTATTGACATTGTTACTTAGATAAGAATTTTTCACACCTGCATTTTTAATATCCATTTCTGAGTCACCGACATTTTCAGGTGACGGAAAATATTTTCGTTATCTGTTCTACCTTGATGTCAAGTAAAATATCTCTTCTCTGAGTTACTTCAACTTGGAATCAGATATTTGTTATCATAATTCTTTTCACAATTCCCGCTAGCAAGACAATTGGATATAATAATAAAAAGTAAAATTTCTTTTCGGCTATTACTACTGCCCAGCAAAAAATAACAATTGAATTTATCTCTTTCTTTTAGGTTTAGAATGACAATTGTTAAGTTCCCATGGGTGGCCAAAACCACTGTCCATTGTTTGTGGCACTTCCTGACATTAAAACATATCTAAGTCTTTTCTTTCTTTCTTCTTCTTTCTCTGGTTTAAAATAACAACCGAGAAATACCATTTGCTATTTTTTTTTGTTTTGTTTTGTTTTCCTTTGCTCCTATTCAGAGAATAAAGAAAAATGTCTTTTAGTACGTTTTCCTCTGACTTATAATAGTAATTAGAAGATTTTCCAGTTATAGTTAATAATTAATTAATTACCTCCGTTTTCCTTTGCTCATATTTGGAAGATAAAGAACATTTCTCTTAGTACATTTTCTTCTGATCTATAATAGCAATTAGAAGATTTTCTAGTTATAGTTAATAATTAATTAATAAAATTAATTACCTCCGTTCCGCACAAAATATTGTTATAATGGGCTTTCCTCAGAAGTTGAAACTGCCATGTCAGATTCCATTGTTCCCAGTCTGAAATGTTTGATATGGTAAATGCGAGTTCATTGTTTGTTTTGTTAATCTGACTTAGGGCTTGATGTGACCAGCCAGTTGAATTAGGCCTCTTTAACAGCCAGTTGAGCTCATATAAGAGTCAAAGCGGTGTGTTGGAGTTTAGGAATACCATATATAGCCCAACTCCTAAAACCCTCAACCACCAGAATCCCATCCTCAAGCATCACAGGGTGCCCATCACAACAGGTGGCCTCATAGGGGAGACTTTTATCTCCTGCAGAGGTGCAGTCAGCATATTCTAACCTCCCCCCTACCAACAGGAATCAGAACATAAGCTATGATGGCCTTCTCAGTACGCATCATATGTAACAATAGCATAGAGGTTAATGTATTTGCTGACATAATAATTCAATCCCTGGGCTGGGTTGTGCAGATGTACCCAGGTTTAGTTGTAATGACTGAGCAATACTAAAAGAAAAAAAAAAGAATCAAAGCAAGATATCGCTACACAGCAGAATGAGAACAATCTACTCTCGTAGATTGCATAAAAGGTTTAGTGCAAAATTTTCTGAAGATTACCCAGATTGATAGAAAGCTGAGCAATAGTTAAAACTTTGTGATAATACCAGCAAAGATGGGGACATTAGTCCAATTGTAAATAATGTAAATAATAACTCCTTACTCCAGAAATTCAGAAAGAAACCCCACCACAGGTAGACGTAATTACATTCTAGATTTTATATAAGCAAATGCATCCTACCTTTGCCTCCATGGATTGCAACAGCTTCTACACCTTTCAAGAGAAGATACTCATGAATGGCATCCACATCTTGTTTCTTCTCAGCAAACACCAAAACCTTTAAAACAAAAAAAGGAATTGTGGAGTGAGTAGTCATAATAAAATGCAAAATAAGTAACAGAACTGTCCAATAAACAGAATTGACAAAGTTTGCAATAACGAATAAGAAGTCAAATAAAAGAAACAAGGCCAAAAAAAAAAAAAAAAAAAAAAAAAAAAAAAAAAATAAAGCAAGCAAACAACATATGCAAGAAAAATGAACAGTAATATGGCAAAGGAACAGTCAGACAGTTAAGTGCCATACGCGAAACACGCTTGGGTGATCATGTCTCTTTCGAGACATGACTGGCTGGGCAGAAGATTATCCCGCAGTAGGTTGCCATTGCTTTCTGTGGTAGACTGGTTGCCAGCCAAGGCTATAGAACCCAAGGGTATTTGCACGTAAGTGAATGCAATGAATTCAACTGGAATTCGAACTCGGCTCCCCAATTTGTCATTCCGAGCCGATATCCACTGCACTACAACGCACATCCAAAGGAACAGTAATATGGCAAAAAGTTTACAAACTAAAAATTGGCATTGACACACATAAGCATTTTGAACAAGCAAACACAGCATTCTGACTTCAAAACAAGATAAATCATGACGGAGTTCCACGAAACTGCAAATTGGCCTATTTTTATTGGCTAGGGAAAAAAATCCCAGCATGCATTTGTTTACTTCTGCCTATAAAAGGGAAGGGGAAAGTACTTTGCAGTCATTTCTATGCTGATTGAAAGCAACATAAATATAAAAATAAAAACCTTGAAGCTGTTCACATGCACACAGTCTTTTGATGCAGATTAGCTTCTGTGGCAGGGTTATTTCCCCTGTTACTTCTCTTAAAATTGATTTGTGCTTCCAGTGCCAAAGACATTTCAGAGTTGCTAATTGTAAAAACATTTTCTGTTTTTTATTAAATCAGCTCTAAATTGGACCAACATTGACAAAAAAGCCGAAAATGTTGCTCGATTATGATTCTGGCTAATTAACAAGAATTCAAAAGAATTACTATTTCCGATTCAAATTGTCTAAACTGAAATTGAAGGTCAATATCAAGATGATGTATTTGCTGCAAAATCTCAATTTTCAACTGTTTATGGCCATATGACATTGAATTACCAGTTCTTGTCAAATCACCAAAGTTAATCAATGTCAAACTTCGTCAGTACCTAAATGGGTAACCACATGGGAATACCAGGCGCCGTAAGCTTGGATGTGCAGATAGTGTAATGGATAATAACAGTTGGAAATCAGAGAGCCAAGTTCCAATTCCAGTCAGATTTAGTATATTTAATTACTTGCAAATATCCTTGGGAAAAGTATGAATCCACATCTTGTTCCCCAGCCATGGTTTAAATAGTAGAACTTGTATTACTACTTGTATTATTTTTCCTTTTACACCAGTTTATCTTCAAAATTTCTTACAATTCCCAAATATTTTCTGGCTTTAAATAACCTGCAAAAATTTAAGCCATAAAAAAAATGAATCCATTTTCAACCGACACAGCAATTGTTAATACTTATGCAGAGGGTAAATCAACAGCCCAAATGTTGAGGATTTTCATAAGTTTATCATAATCAATATTTATTAACTTGTAAATGACAGCAATATTGAATTAATATTACAATTGCATTGCTTGTATTTTCTACATGAGTAGTTAAGGAAATGCATTTAATTATTGCTGTAAGAACAAATTTGGCTATTTTAAATCATTAAAACTAAAACTATCCTAAGAAAGACAACATGAAACAAAATGAATAAAAATTGGACTATTAGCAACCTGGTTTTCCCTGCATACTAATGTGACACGATAACTAGGCGTATATTAAGGTGCTTTGTAAAATATGTATTTTATTATAATAGATTAAAATAGAAAATGTTTAAGAATAGAAAATAGTTTAAAAACATATTTAACAAAAGTGAAAAAGAAGAGGAAAAAAATAAATAAACGCTTTTTCTTTTATGAGGAAAATTGTGGAAGAGACAAGGGTATCCGATTACTGTTTTAAATCCTACCACTCTTCCACTAAATATTTGACTCAGTGATTTAATGTGAGAAAGAGATAAAGTTCAGCAGGTGGGTTTTCGAATGACCAGGTCAAAGGCTGTCTTTTACTGTATCTTGACCACACATTAAGAATTTTCTGGCAGAAGCTTTATTAAGATGAAAAAAAAAGATAACTGAAATTTCAGACTTACAGTCGCCAATGTTTATCACCGATGGTCTAAAGCATTTCCGGATTTCTGGATCAATTTTAAATAAATTCAGGTAATTTTTCTGAATCAGATCAGTAGAGTAGAGTAAAGTGAGAGAGTCAGTTAAGTGAGTCAGTCAGTTGAGTGAAGTAGAACCTCCGTTCGTCTTGTTTCGGATTAGTTGATCTCCATTAATTAGAGTTAGAGCTGTGTGTCACATTCGCCTGCCCCAACCAAAAAGGCTAACTCTAAACGAAATAAAGCATCCTTTCAACTCATCCAAGTTGTGGAAGTTCGTTCCTTATAGTTTAATCTTGTACCCCCAGCTTGAGGCTCCAACTTTTTCAACAAACTCCCGGCAAACATCGCAGCATGGAGAACGGCCGCCGGAGAAAATTGTTCGGACAGTCCGTTGGGGTGTTACACTAATGATATGCTTGCTTAATGATACTGAGTAATGCTTCCTATTACCAATAAACATTGCATTCCTAAGAAAGACAGAATAGTTTACCTAACCGATAAATATATAGACATAATGTTTTACAATAATAGATTATCGACTTTCTTTATCTCTGTTTTGTGGCTTTTTATCATCTACTACAACTGCTACAACCAGATGCAAGTAAACAATGTCAAGGCTAACATCAAGTCAGGAAGAGTGTAGCTCTATCTTATAATTTGAATTATATTTGTTGAAGAGTTTCTGTGACAATGTATCTATCTTGCAGATTCCTAATGATATGGGATACAAGATCAATCTCATCCCAGACTAATTTTCAATTTATTCTGCTTATTTAACAATTGCAGAATGTGAAAAAACAAATTAGACTTGTTGATAAAAAGCCACTTTCAAAACTGTATAATGACAATGCCCTATTGCATCCTTTGAATGACCATTTTGAGTCCTGAAAAATTCTTTTAAAAAGAGAACTTTAATTCTCTGGAAGCCTGTGAAAACCACTTAGACAAGATCATCACCCAAACAGATAACATTCTTGGAGAATAGAATCATGAAGTGTTTCAAAAATAGCAAATAGCAGTTAAAAAACAAATGGCTCATGTTGTTGAATAAATCCATGTAGAAACATCTAAATATTGTCCTTAAACTTCATTTAAAAAATATTACAAAGTTTTGTTCCAACCCAATATTTTGATCTCTCTTTTTTCCACATTTTTCAACAATATCTACTTAAAAAAAAAAAATCTTTCTACAATACCTTTTTTTTCCTTTTACACCAAACCAAGTTTTTAAAAAGGTGAAAATCTGTTTTATACAAAAATCGTTCAAGAGAGATATAAAACTTACTGGTGGGCTTGTCTTCTGAAGACACTCAAGCAGATACACAACCTTTGCTTCTTGTTTTACATATTCTACTTCCTGGACAACATCTAAATTTGCAGCCCCTGCTCGACCAACATTCACTGTAACTGGCTTCACCAAGGCACTTCGGGCAAAGTTCTGGATTTTCTTCGGCATTGTTGCAGAAAACAGTAGGGTTTGTCTTTGAGCCTTTTTTTTTTTTATAATTGTGAAAGACAGATAAAAAGATTAAAAAAATATTAATAAATGAAAGAAAAAGAAGTATTAAAAACAAAAGTAACCTGAAAATTATCTCTTGTTCAATGACAAATAAAATCAATTTTGTGAGAATGTTTTTAGAAGTAGTCATAGGTGCTCTCATGCAATAAATTATACTGACCAATCGTTGTCCTAATATGGGATTTGTTCATTGTTTCTAATATATGGTTTCATGGAGATTTCTGATCTATTGGATTTTTAAATTAATCAATCAGGAAATAAGATTAATCAAGCACAAAATAAAACAAGGATGATGAATGGCTATAAAAAGAACCAACCACTACCCTTGTAAGGGTCATGTGACCCTGGATACATAATTGCCAAATTCAAAGACACATTTTCTCCCCCACCCAATTTACTCAGTGAACACAAGCACTAGTCAGTGGCAATGTTAAGAGAAATTACTCCTACCCAAAGATGATGGTAGGTACATATTCTGTGTCCCCTTAATGCATCTTAAAGGATGCAGTGACTTACTCATCTGTGCATCCTTGGAATGCAACTAAAGTTTCCCAGGATTGAGGAATTACAGAATGAAGTTTGAATTTTGGTCAAGTTCATTAGTTTTACTTATGTACAAATATCCTTGGAAAAAGGTATAAATGCATCTCTTTTTTCCTTTTTTTGAGTAAATATCAAGATATATAGAGCCTTGGGTGGCAACCAGTCTAGGAGAAGGACAATTGTGAATTCAAAACTTTCAACTATGGGTTAAATAGCTTCACCAACTGTTGTAGAATAGATAATACACCTCTGATGACACAAATGAATTAGTCTAGATGCTTAAATAAAGAATTCCGAGCGAGTCTAAAAAAGCCAATCAGAGTCAGTCAAGAAAACTTTTAATGGATGTCACAGCAAGTAACCTAAGCAAGACTTAATATAACAACCACTAAAAAATGAGCTGTAACACCAACCTCTGATTGGCCAATGTGGTGAGTATGTTTACACCAGTGTAGATCCTGCTCAATCGGGGAAGAGTTTCTCCAAGGAGTGAGTATGTAGAATCTTCCACATTAACTTTTCACCCCTCTTAACAAATGCATTCTCCCTTAAGCAAATGTCTTAACCAATCACCACTTTGGATTTACAGATTCGACCTTTCATTGGTCGAGACACTAAAAATTGAAATGGATTTCTTCCTTCCCGCCAACATTTCTGGAGCCGAATTCTAGAATCCAAAATGTATATAAATGGCAATATAACTCAATTCGAGTCAGTTTGTGAACTCCAAGAGATGCCAATAACCTCCATGCATGTCTAATCGCTGACTCATCAATTGACCGCATAAAAATTCACATTTACCCGTCAATCGACCACGTTGAGATTCTTCCTGCAATTAACTTGAAAGAGTGAATATTCCTTCACTTCAAAAACAAAGTTATTGTGTATGCTTATCCAATTAATCCAACAGGTAAAGGCCAATAACTCTCGACAAACTATTTCTAAATAATAGAACACACACACACACACACACTTGACAAATTCTCTTACAGCAACAATTTATTTCAATTTCTTTGTCAGATCTCAAATATTGACTTTTGCTAAACTGAATTTTGCATGAACAATCCTTTGTACCCTTTCTAACTTGTGACTCACTACAAGAATTCATTTGTACATGCATGTATCTTTTATCGCATATACAAAATCTTTTCACTGTTAAATTTTAATTACTCTCATGTGGTCATTTATTGTATGATGATTCGTTTCGTGTTTGTTTCTATTAATTTATATTGTGTGGTTTGTCAATGAACACACTACAATCTAAGAAATTAACCTTCTGATGCAAATTCCAACACGACAATTTAATAACATCGATTTACAAACCACAACAAGTTGGTCCTGAAAGAGAATCTGTTCTAGTGCTTTTTTAACACTCTGGAATATTTTTCATTTTTAACTCACTTCATGTTTTCTTTTTCTCATATTCTCTCACACTCAGTAACCCTTTGTGTCTTAATTGCCTTGCTTGGGGTGAAATTATGAAAAAAATATTACCCTTAAGGAACATGGATGCTTTACAAAAAATAAAATATAAGTGCAACACATCGTTTTATTTTATTTGTCCAAAGTTAAAAATCTAAATGATTGATTGTATCTTGCTGATACTATGTGAAGAGAATGCGCCACACACCAACTAGATCTGACAATTGTCGTCTACAGGGACCAATGATTTGCAAGTGTAATGATGTAGCCACAGTTGTACATCTGAAAATTATTGAAAACTTAAATCTAAGATTACTTCTCTTTGTATTCTAGCCTGATGTTGAGAAACCAATATCTCTGCATCAAGTAAATCATATGAAAAGTAATAAATAAATAATTGGTCTACTTGGTTAAATTGTCTTTTTTTTTGTGAAATGCATGCATAGGTTTACAGTGTTAAAATAGTTGTTGTTTTGAATTTGCAGTGTACCTAATGCCAAGAAAGAAGTGGTTCTACATGGGTAAACACTGTACTAACTCATTTCAAAGATAGTCAATTAAATTGACAAAGCAAAAAACTTTATGAATACAAAAAGGGCAAAGCGAAAAAAAAAGAGTGGCAAGAAAGGAAACTTGAGAGAGAGCAAGAGAGTGTTTTGCGGAGAAAAATCTGGGAAGAAGCAGAAAAGCTTTAAAAAATTAAATTCTCTACCTTAAAATAAGAAAATATTGTTCGCACATCTTCTTCAAATCCCATATCGATCATTCTGTCAGCTTCGTCCATGCATAGATATCGACAAACATCTAGTGTGATCATTTTTTTGTCTAACATATCCATGAGACGGCCAGGTGTAGCGACCATAATGTGTACTCCTCTGCAAGAGAAAAGCAAAGATCACATTTACGAAGGGATATAATAAATGCTGATCCATTTTTAAAATTGATTACTTTTGACCTTACAGTCTCACACAGCTCGGATTATGTGAAATCGGTATTTAACAAAGCATAGATAACACATTACAACCATGACTCCTGTTTGAAATAAGGAAATTTGTTTTTTTTTCAAAATAGGATACAAGCAGGATGATGTTTTTCAACTGAAGAGAAGAAAAAGTAATTTTGGAATTTAAAACAAAAGAAAAAAAAAAGGACTGCAAATAAATTACTGCCTTAAGATATATTGTTGATTCAAATCTTCAAGATGATAACAAACGGAAAGTTTTAAACTCAATGTTTTTGTACCAGCGTGTAGTAGATACCAATCATCACTTTGAAGACTTACAACATAAAAAAATAAACAGGACAATAATGATATGATCAAGATGACATTCCACACAAAACAAAATGTTTGGAAAGAAAATCTCATCAGTACTAAAAAGAGTTTCAAATTATTTGAAATTATGGCATATCTACACATTCTGAGAGGTGATATTCTATCTTTATAAGATTCGTTTATGGATTGCTAATATCAAATGAGGGAAAATAGAATGTATTTGATACTTCTTTTTTTTTATTCCCAGAAAGAAAAGCGTGCTGTACAATGAGTAATAAATACATGTGCTGTTTATGGAGAAAGTTCCATAGATAAGCAACCTAAATGAAGTTCCATAGATAAGCAACCTAAATGAAGTTCCATAGATAAGCAACCTAAATGAAGTTCCATAGATAAGCAACCTGTTAACAAGTAGTTAGTTTTGATCTAGATCTCAGTCATTGGTGATCAATAAATAAGCAAAATGCTGATTAAAAGTAATGAAGGTCAAATGATACGAGACATCACAGTGATATTCCACATATCTCATATGAACACTGTAATGTATTTGAAAAACTCATAAATGTAAATAGTCGTGATGTTTGGGTGCTTCATTTAATGGGAAAATGTTTCTTTGCTCAAACCCAATGAAAATGACTGATTCTGAATTCTGAGTGATGAAGAATACATTGTTTATAACAATGTGCAGCAAAACAGTTCTTGTGGAAAATGAAATGCTGACCTACATTCGAAAGAAGGCAATGCTGTGTACCTACTGTGATTGGAAAGTTATCAAGTACTACACACTTCTTGGACAAAATTAGATGTCAAATTCAAACAAGAACTGTTCCTAATTAAACACATTAAAGGTAGCAATCGATGAAAAGCTTGTTCTATTGTTTTCAAGGAAGCTAAAAAGAATTTAAACAAGAAATATTCAGAGATAAATAGTGATTTTTATGAAGTTATCAACTGTAATTTTCTGATTTCATTTAAAATATTACATGTGATAGACACAAATTTATTCAAATCTATATATTCATCTTTGCTACAGTCACAATGTTTCAACTGCTATATATATCAAACTTCTTCAGGTGCCTCTCATATCAAAGTAACTTTGGGATAATTTTAAATGGAAACCTTTACATTTTGTTCAATCAAGGAAAATACAGTTCTCATTCTATGCTTCTGAGATGTAGTATTTACACTATTTACATTGTTCAAACTATTTTCCTCATCATTACTGCTACATTGACATGTCAGTAAAGATGAGGACAATAGTCGAACAATGTAAATACCATTCTCATTCTGTTGTCCAAGCTGACCATATCTTGTAATCATTTAATTCTTCCAAGTTAATTGTGAGTAAAAACTATCTCAGTCAGTCAGTTAAGTGCCATATGTGAAACACGCTTGGGCGATCATGTCTCTTTCGAGACATGACTGACTGGGCAGAAGATTATCCCGCAGTAGGTTGCCATTGCTTTCTGCGGTAGACTGGTTGCCAGCCAAGGCTATAGAACCCAATCTGTTCTGTTATTTAACCCATAACTGGAGGGAAGTGACAGATTAATACCTTTCCCAAGGGTATTTGCACATAAGTGAATGCAAGGAATTCAACTGGAATTCGAACTCAGCTCCCTGATTTCTCATTCCGAGCCGATATCCACTGCACCACAACGCATATCTACTTGTTTCAATAACAAAGGATTTTGTAAATTATCAACTACAACAGATGCCTGAAGACTGGTTTATTTTGTTTTATGGCATATCAGCCACAATGTATTATTTAATGCCAACAAGATTTTTAGGATAGGTTTGTTGAAATAAAATCTGTATTATTTGCCAGAGATCAGGTTTCACTGACGTATTTTTGTAAAGAAGGTTTTTGTCAAAAGTCAAATGCATTGCAGATAACTTTTCTTTTTCTCAAAAATATATTGTTTGTATTTTTACTATAAATATCTATTTTTATACTTTCATAGTGCTTTGATGCCAGTTTTGGTGTTAACTATTTACCCATAGTTGGGACCTTAACAGATGTTATTAACCTTTCCCAGGCTGAAAAGTACAATGTGTAAAACATTATGGCAATCAAGAGAAGGATACAGATTAAATCATTGTATAATAATGATCATGCTTTATCCCAGAAATTTGGTCATTTTATTATTATCGCCGCCTCAAGGCAGAGGTATTGTATTTGGTCACGTTTGTCTGTCTGTCTGTCTGTCCGTGGTCAAGATATCTCACTGGATGAATTTGGATGAAACTTTCAGGGATGATTGGTGTCATGACTGGCACAAACTAATTAGATTATGGGTTTGATCTGGTACAGGATAAAGTTTCTGGGTTATTTTTTCAGTTTAATTAATAAAATTTAATTTTTGCCTTTCAGATGCCAAATACTGAATTACCTTCCCTAGATCATTTTAAATACTGAATTATCACCCATTTCAAATTTAAGTGAGCATTTAATTTTGAAAGCAGTTAGGTTTATTTTTTGTATTTTTACCCTTCATAGCGATCAAGTTCATTGCAGTTATTCTTTCTCATTTTAATCACCTCTTTATAATCACCGAGATAATGTCAGTATTGCCTTGGTAGAGGTTTGCAGTCTTTGACTGCTCTTTGTAGTTATTAGTTTTGCTTTGTATCATTATGTAATTATTATGGATAGCTGTTTCATTTTAGTTGTCTTAGTGTAGCACTCTTACCAATTTCATAATATACACAATGAAATTTCAACCCAATCTTTGTGGGTGGGTAGAGAGTTGAGAGTGTGGAGAAAATATAACAAAAGTGGATTCTGTCAATCATATCATGTTTTGGCACTTAGACTGTTCAACTATGATGATAACAGGAGATTGTATTCAATGACCAATAAGAGTAAATGACACTAAAACTTCACAACAACCAAACTGTCTAAAGTTACATGCCATTCAATTGTTACTGACAGTTGAGATAATCAACAAGTAAAAAAGCCAACAATTATGATTCAGTATAAGTTGTATTTTTTCATCTTGTTTCTCATTAAATAAAGAACTTAAAACATTGAAGATTACTAAAATGTGAATGGAAAAAAAAAAAAAATTGATTGCAATTTATATTTCAAGAGAAATCATAACCTTTTAATCAACATTTTTCCCAAAAAAAAAATAAATTTCATTTTCCATAGTTTTGCCACTTCTTCTGCAAGTGCTGTGCTTCTTCAGGACGCAAGTAATCATGGACTTCCACTTGGCTCTATCTCTTGTTACACAATATTTTTCCTCTTTGTATCTCTCCCAAATCCCACTCCACCATCCATTTGCTCAGGACTAAAAATATGTCTCACGCTGCATTTTTCTGTCTCGCTTTCGTTCTATCCATCATGTGAGTATTAGATTCTCTAGGCCCTCTTTCTTTATTACATGTCCCAGGAACCTCAGCTGTCTTTTCCTGATGTTAAGTATGAGTTTTCTCCTTGTTTCCATCCTCTCCAACACCTAGTCATTGCTCACATGCTCAGTCCATGGTATCCTCAGTATCCTTCTGTATAACCACATTTCTGCTGCCTCATGCCTCTCCTCCATCCTGATTTAAACGTGGATGTAAATGGATCCACTTTCTGGCTAACATTAAAGATTTGAATGTTTTGTGTGTCATAGAAGAAAATGAGAAAGATTTCAGATGGTTACCTTTTGATAAGTTCAATTTGATCCTTGACTGGCATTCCCCCAATACAGAGAGCACAACGAAGAACGGGGGAAGCCATCAGCTTCCATACAGCCACAGTAATATTTGATAATTTCATGAGTTTGTCTGGCAAGCTCTCTCTGAAACGATTTTAAAAAGATGAACACGTACATGAATTCACAACTTAAAATATTCATCAGTTTGATTAGCTACTTAAAAAAATATATAACTTAGCTAAAAGACAAATGTACTTTGATATTTTTTTCTGCTTTTCAATTTTTATTAGAAAGAAAAAGTTAACACAAAGGATGTAACAAGTTGTTTCCTTTTATTTTTTTCCTTAAATGCCTGTGGCCCTTCAGGATGTAGACAGTTGTGATTCTCTAGATTCCTTTTCCCATTTTTGTGAATTGTCATGCATTCTTAGGAAAGCTAGGAGTGGTTTACTGCCGCTTTCTCTAGTCTGGGAAGCAGACTTTTTTTTCTTCTCTTGGACTGGTTGCCCGCCCAGGCTAGAGAACCCAATCCAACCCGTTATTTAACTTATAGCTTGCAAGAGAAGAGACTGGCATTTGTGTGAATGTAACAGACGAGCCCAGAATTTGAATTCAGTTTGCTGATTTTACTTTCTGTAACAAAGAAGAATCAGTAATATTATCAGTTCTGATCTGGTGGCTTGGCTTCAGTCACTTTCCTACAGCTGTAAGGTTGCCTCTCTGTATCTTTTCTATAAATACTTTCATGAGATCTTCACTATGGTACCTAGAATTTTTCAATTTAAACACAATACTAGACTAGTGTTGAGATCAATTTGTTGTGGTCTGGACAACTTGGGTACCAATATGTAGTAGACTGACCGTCGGGGTAGTAATTTCAACAGTGAAGAAAAGGTTGGTTGTCCAAACCACCACAATTATAAATAAAATAACTCAAAGCACAATGTAACGAATATAACAACATTGTATTAAGTAAGGTTACAGAACTGAATTATTTGTGAATGTAAGATGTCATAAAAAGAGTTCTTTCTTAGATATTAAAGATATTGTCTGAATATTCATGATAGAAGAGTTCCTGAAAGGAAATAATATGTTTGTACTGAATAGTAGTGAATATAATTATACATGTATTGAAATGTTCTTATAAGATAGAGAGAAACATTTTATGTGGCTAATTGCTGAATGCAATTAGCAGTGTGTGTGAGTTGGAAGAGACGAACGGTAATCGGTCTAAACGCTCCGAAAAAACATCTTCCAACTGGCTAAACACGTGTGGGAATCAGTTTATATATTTCTTAATAAACGCGGGGAAAAAAGAAAGTTTCACGTGCGGTCCTTACGTAAGAGTGTGTGGGTATATGCGTGTGAACGTATGCATGGTGATATGTATGTAGGTATGTACGTGCATGTAGAAGTGATTCTACAAATTTACAGTTGAACTAGATAGATGCAACCATAAATTCTATGCTAACAGTCTTTTGTGTGTGTTTTCATCTAACAACAAAAATATTTAAGAAAGAAATTCATTTATAAATTCTTGTTTTGAACAGTTTTTCTGCATTCTCTAAGTTTAATGCCCTTTTTAATGCTAACCTTGGAAAAAAAAGCAATATTTTCAAGCTGTAGTTCAAAGTTAGCAAAGTCTTATTTTTGTTTTTTAAAACAACCTTAACATATCATCATCATTATTTTATTAATCAATTCCCTGCTCATAAATGATGTTTGATATAAGAAAAAAATTCAACCAAAAATAAAAGGAAGTTATTTTAACATTAAAACCAATCTCATAAAAGTGCAAGTTGGGATGGGAGATTTCATCACTGCCAACTTGTTTAGCATGAGGATAACTTAATGTCGGTGTTGAATTCATAGCTTCAGACCAGTGTTGGCTCTCAAAGTGTGCATATCTCTTAGGTCATCTTTGAGTCATATATATTTTTAAAGTCTGTCTGTCTGTCTTAGTAATTTATAAGTTACATCAGCCTATTTGGTTGATGGGTGTTTAATTTTCAAGATTGGACAAAGAACTATGCTGAAGCAGCAAACACAGGACTGGGCACAGAGCTGGGGATGGAACAGCCCGCAATATGGAGATTCATTTACAGGGCTGCAAAAGGTGCAAAAAAATTGAGATGCATTTTTCAAGAAATTAATTTGGGGTCATTACCCTGCCCTTAATATATGAAGGCAAATGAAAGAATTTTGCAAACTGATTCTTCTTTTTCAAAATTGTCTCCAACTGAATATTTGAACTGAATATTGCATACAATTTTCAATAAATTTTTAAATTAAAAATAAAGTTATGTATTAAAAAATCTGTATCAAAAAGAGTTCCTTTGACTCCCTTGGCAATGTTCATTTCCAAAACCATAAAAATATATGAACCAAGTACAATGCGATATCTATTATTTTACCTTTTATAAAGATTTATTCAACTTTTTATTAAAAAAAAAAAAAAAAAAAGTAAATTTGAAAAGAAATCTTATTATTGAAAAATGTATAAAAAAATTCCAAAATTATCAAAACTACAATATTTATTATTTAGCATTTTATAAATAATTTTTTTTTTTCAATCTAATAAATGAATAGTGTTTAGTACTTTTTGTTGTCAATTCTCAAGAATAAAAAAAATGTATAAATCCATTTTCATACATTTGGTTTTTATTAAAATTCTGGCAAACATGGACAAATGTCTCTGCAATATGACAGTGTCAAAAGGGTGTGTTTACCCATGACACTAGTTTTTAGCTACCTTCACTCTTCGGCAATGTTTGTTGTTTTAAAAAGCAATGATTAGAATTAGGATAAAACCTAAACACATGATTTCTTGTTATTGAGAATTTACAACAAACGTATTAAATACTATTAGATTGTTCAGTTATAACATTCTAAAAATTAACACAATTAAAGCAAATGCAATATTTACCATTTACCAATTTATAAAAAAAAAATGAATATGAAAATAATTTTTTATCCATAAATTTATAAACATTTACTGAATTATTAAAATATGTAAACCAACAATAAAGAAATCCTTATTTACCATTTAGTTTGGATCAATTGGCAATAAGTCGATGTTTTACCAGCCATTCCAATAAACAACATGATAAATAATGTAAATAAACAAGCTATTACATAGTGTTTATTATTTTTGTTGTCAATACTCAAGAACAAACAAAAATGTATAAATTTACTTTTATATGCTTAGGTTTTATTACAAATCATTGCTTTTTTAAAACAAACATTGGTGAGGAGTGAAGGTAGTAAAAATAATTGTGGTGTCAATTGAAAAAGCAATCCCTTTGACACTTATTGTGGGCACGTTTGTTTAGATTTGCCAAAATTCTAGTCATTACTTTTTAAAAACAAACATTGCTAAAGGAGTGAAAGTGTACACAGAAATAGCAATTTCAATAGAAAACCGTCTTTTGTGGGTACAAAGTTTAAACATTGCTGTAAAAGGAATGTTTGAATGTTGAATAAAACAGTTATTTACAATGATGAGATACATGTAAAGTAAACTATAACTTGAAGTAAAGAGTTTGTATAGAAAAAGAATAAAAGTTCACTCACAGATGGGCAAATGATCAAGCCATAAGGTCCTTCATTTTTTATGAAAGGAAGTCGTTTCTCTTGTTCTATACAAAACATAAGAATGGGTAAAGTGAACACAAGAGTTTTTCCTGATCCAGTGAATGCAATGCCTATCATATCTCGGCCACATAATCTACAAAAAATTATAAAAAAGAAACGAGCATAAAACTCAAACACGACTGCTAAATTGTATGATTTTCATAAGTATCTGTTGCATAAACTACAGGATACCTATGAAAGAAAACTGAGAAGGATTTCAAACAAAATCAAAACCTGTAACACTTGAGTGATTTTAAAAGTAAAAAAGTACATTAAAAAATAAGTTAAGTAATATTTTAGTAGAACAAGCTTCTCAACTCAACAGCCATTATATTCTGGGATGAAAAACAAAATTACCTGAAAATTGTAAGAGGGTGATTAAAAATATGAAAAGAAAGTACAGTAACTTACACTGTTGGAAGTCCCTGCACTTGGATCGGTGTTGGATGTGTTATTCCTTTTTTCTTCAGGCCATTGATTATGGCTTTTGGGAATTTCATCTCTCGGAACGATTTAATGGGTGCCGGAAGATCCTCCCCTTCGACTAAAATGTGGCCTTTTTTCCGAACCTTGGTGTGACGATGTTCGGACATAGCTAAAATATAACGAGGAGGGCGCCACCTATGGTCAAAAAGCAAAAATAAAACAAAACTGGATTTCGTACAATATAAAGCCTAAAGAAATTGTCTCTAATTCTGGCAAGATATATATATATATATATATATATATATATATATATATAGATATCTCCAGATGAAGAGACCCAACAGATTTAGAATCCAGAGTTCTCCAGCATTAACTATTTAAAAAAAGTGCTCAATACAACATAGAGCATAATATAATTAAATTTGCCTTTTTATAAAATTAATTTACATTGCAACACGGAAGTTTCTATGTTTCAAGATTTAAAGTTTTTATCTTGTCACATTGCCTGACAATGGGATAAAAACTTTAAATCACAAAACATAGAAATTTCAGTGTCGCAATGTAAATTAATTTAAAATAAAAATGCAAATTTTTATATATATACTAGCAGTATAGCCCGGCGTTGCTCAGGTGTAATGAAAGCTTTAAAACTAATCCATGGTCCTGGAGCTCAGACTCTTTGGACATTGGCACGAAAGACTAAAAAGCAATAGTTGTTTCCAGTTAAAGTGAAACCGTAGACTGAAAGAAAAATGAATGGATGTAAGTCAAATTTTGATTTCCTGGTATCGATATCAAATAAATTTTTTTCGTCGTAAACTGAATTTTGAAGGCTAAATAAGTCCTCTGAGTAAATGGTATCATGGCTGAGACTAAGAACTACGATTATACCTACTTAGAGTGAAACCCGAAGCAAAAACTAAAATAAAAGGGCTGAAAAAAATACAGACATACAGGCAGATAAACAGACAGACACACAAACATTTTGCCCATATATATATATATATATATATATATAAAATCAATTTTCTGCACTATTGTAAGAACTGCAACATTGAAACTTCTGAATATCATTTCCTATGTCTTTGTCTATGAGTGTATCAAATTTGATTAAAATCGAACCACTCCTTCTATAACCCGATTTTTTTCAATTATCGAGATTTATTGGGGGTACCTCGACACAAAACCTAGCTAAGAACACTTGCAGACGTTTATAGTACAACTGTGTAAATTTTCAAGAAAATCAGTTCTGCCTTTTTGGGAGTCTATAGGTAACGAACACACACACAAAGTTCCATTTATAAATAAGTTTAGATTAGATATATGTATGCACAATTTATGCATTACTCTTCAGTAATGAATTGAGTTCTCCCGGTGACTGGCGTGCGTATACTCAGCATATAACATGCTAAAATTTACCTCTCTCTAATTCTCTCTGGCTTAGGGAGTAGGGACTCCAACTGACACTAAATTGGTTTTCAATCCCGGCTGGAAGCAAGTGGATGTCTAGCCACACTGATGAGCTGTGATACAGTAAAACAGGCTAGTATGTGGATGGTTAATATATATATATATATATATATATATATATATATATATTAGTCATCCACATACAAGCCTGTTTCACTGTATCACAGCTCATCAGTGCGGCTAGACACATCCACTTGCTTATATATATATATATATATATATATATATATATATAGGTTCCTCCAAAAGTTTGCTAAAAAAATAGGATACATGTTGGGAAAAAAAAAAAACACTAAATAAAATGCTATTGCAAAACCATTCAATATCAAAATAAAAGAACAATAGATTATTTTGTAAACATTTCCTTTTTTGCATCCATTTTAGAACTTTGAAAATTTAGGTTAAAAATCTTTTTTTCCTGGCATTAACACATTTATGTGAGAAATTTGAGTATTTTTGTGGTGAAAAACATTGATCTAAAAATTCTTGCAAAAATCAGATAATTGTCAGATTTTAATGAAACTTTCATGATTTATTCAGAAATGAATGAAATTATTTTTGGAACATTTCAATTTTTTTTTTTTTTTTTTTTTGAAAATCTTTGCAAATTTTTTTTTTTCCTTGCATGTCACCGACCTTCTCTCAAAACACTTGTAACGTTTATATTAATTATAAGGACAAGTTCTTGAATTTAAATTATAAAACTTTTTTTTTAACAAATTGACTCCCAGTTACAAAAAAAATAAATGCAATAAAACTAAGACATTATTAGAAATGTTTTTAATTGTTTTTATGAATAAAATATATCATGGACACTATCGTCTTAAGAAAAAAAAATTTTTATGAAGAATTCATTTTTATAAGAATTATTTTAATTTTCTTTAAATTCTATTTAGAACAATTTAAAAAGTTTTAATCTTTTTTAAACTTTTGTATCAGTTTTAGTGGTTATGTGATATTGTTATTAAATTATAACTATTTACTAATCGTAAATGGAAAAGCTTGAAACCGAGTAATTTAAGGAGTTTGAATTTTTTTTATGTATATACAAATGCATGTACAAAATATTATTATAAAATAAGAGCAATAACTATAGTAAAATTAAATTTTATTAGTAATTTTCTAGCATTTCTTCAACAAGCATTTTCGTAAGTACTTTAAATTCAATAAAATATTAGATTGCTTAGAATATTTTCTTAATTTTTCGAAGATTACATGGTAGTTAAAAAGATTATAAAAAAAAGGCATTCATATTGTATTCATCAAGTAATTTTTACAGTTATATACCCCTTACTTAAATTTCCCAAACATCAAGCTGTCAATAGATCTATCAACACATCTCAAAAACACCCACTCCATGTTAAAAAATGCCTTTCTGCTATATTTTAAACTAAAAGTAATGTTTATTTCAATTCAGATTAATTAAAACTTAAAATAAGCTAATTTTTCTCAAAATTTGATTATATTTTATTTTTGAAAGATTTTAATTAAGAAAACTATATTTTTTTTTATAGATTTTATAATAAGTTTTCAAATCAACATGCGAACAACCTCCAAACATAAATAATATCTACTAAATACAGACACATACATTATCATCCAAATCCCAAATAAACAAACTAAAATTATGATACACTTACACACATACATTATACACATGGATATTGATTGACAAATCAAATGCACATGAAGTTTTTTTAACCAAGGAAAGTCATCCAACATAAAATAAAAATACCAGAAATTTTTTCCTATATTTCATTCATTCTCTAATAAAGCTTTAATAAAAGTGAACCATGTTAGATTTATAAACATTTCCTATTTGCTTTTTATCCTGTCATACACTATACATACATATGAATACAGACAAAAGGAAAACTTATCTTAACTGATGTGTTTCATCCTCTGAGGAACTTTATCAAGGCAAATGTTTGCCTTGATAAAAATCAGAGGATGAAATGCTTCTGTTGGCAAAATTTTTCATATGAGGTAAAGAGGATAGGAAAGGTGAGAAAACAAAAAGAGAAATCAGAAAAAAAGGGGAAAGAAAAAGACATAGAGGAAATAAAAAACAAAGAGAAAAACAAGAGACATAAAGAAAGAGACAAAAGGAAAGAACCAATGAAAAATGGCTCCCAGAGAAATCGCCCCCAAATTTAGGTGGGAAATAAAACATATAGGCATTCATAGATATTGGTCATGAGATGTCTGGGCTTAACAAACAAAAAAAAGGTGAGAAAATGTACAGTGGGGGAAGAGAGTGAGAAAATGCACAGGAGGAAGAAAGTGGTGAGGAGATAACAGGAGCTGTAAAGAAATAGAAATTTCAAACTTTGGCAGGAAATGAACTGTAGATAGATACATTTGTTTATAACATTGTATGAAACTAAATCCTTTGGCATTTTTTTAAAAAAATGATGAAATCACATAAACAAACATAGGAATTATTTAAAAAGTGCAGATCTAAGGACATTTAAAAATACAAGACAAAGATATAAATTCATTAATGCTAATAAAATAAATTGGAAAAAATAATTATTAAAATTAAATTAAAAAATAATAAAAATTAAATTAAAAATTAATGTTAAAAATAAAAATTAAATTTAACATTTAAAACATTAAATAGATCAGAATTTGTGATAGAAAATAAAGATAAAAATAGAGATAAAATAACATAAGACCATTTAACGTAAATTATCAAGATAGGATTAATAGTGTAAAAAGTTTATTATTGCTGAAGTTTGAAACCTTAGATTTTATAATTCTAACAGGATTGTAAGGCTAATTCTTTAATATATTTACAATTCACTGTTGTTTCATGCTTCTTATTCAGTAATCTGTCATTCATGTATTTAATAATTTCCATTTTTTCTTGTTGACAAAGGAAACATGGTTCATTTTCCGATCTAGATGTTCTAGCCTGTTTGAGAATTTTCCATTTAACCTTAACCGTTTTATCTTTTTTAACTTTTAAAAATATTTAGAAAGTGATGTCATATTTTGTTTATTCTTATTAGTAAAAGATGAGAGATGGTTGCGAAAACGTTTTCTAAAAAAATTTCATTGTATTACCAATATAAACTTTAGTAACCCTAGGATATTCTACAGATCACATGTAGACCAGGGATTTAATTGAACACTTATTAGAGAAGGGGCATTGATTAGGGTTTTTACAATTACAAAAGTTTTTACTATGGGGGAAAATTAAAATGTGTAGTAGAATTACTATTGTTATTGTTGTATAATTTCAATATTTTATTGTTATGTAATTTAATTATTTTTTTCTAAATTGTTAGAGCAACTATAACTGGGTTTTCGTGTATTCCTGTTGAAAATTTTGCTCTAAGGGTTATTTTTGGGAAAATGTTTATCAATTAATTTAAGAAATTTATGTTCCAGTTTAAAATAAACTGATTAAATGGAGGATTATACCAGATGATTTTCCTGTTTCTATTTTTCTTTCTGGAGCCACTATATTTTTCCACAAAATTGATCTCAGAAGAACCACTATACCTAAGAATTTTATCATAAATTGTTTTATGTCTTTCAAATATTTCTTTGCTAGAGGAGTGTATGTTAATGCGATGTTCAACCGATGAGGAATATATATATATATATATATATATATATATCTCAGCATGCAGTGTGGGTATAGAAGAATCCAAAGGAGTATCCTGTACACACAGTGGTAGGATAACTCTCTAAGAGAGCTCTAAATATATAGGTATATAAATACATATAGAGCAAATATAAGAAAAATTAAGGCAGACACGTTATTTCATGGTAAATCGGAAGTATAGGCCTATTTCAGGCAAACCATCATCAGCTTCCGTCTTCATTTTACAAGAGATTTTACACCTGTGTAAAAATCCTTTGTAAAATAAAGATGGAAGCTGATGATGGTTTGCCTGAAATAGGCCTATACTTCCGATTTACCATGAAATCACGTGTCTGCCTTAATTTTTCTTATATATATAACACAGTCATCACATCTCTCTCTCTCTATATATATGTAGAGAGAAAGAGAGAGAGATGTGTGATGACTGTGTTATTCTGTGCATATTTCTTATGATTTTTCTTTAGCTTGACATGTGAGAACACAGTAATGGTTTGGGAAAATACAAAATTTTGGGTGATTCCAGTAGCCTTTGTCAGTACTTGTTACTGAATAGTTTTTTATTTATTTATTTTAACTGGGTTAAATTTTAAATCCAATGGACATTAATGGGTTTTGTATGAAAATCGCTAATTATTGGGTGACAATAATTTTTTTTATTATTTTTTGTCCCATCTTGTTTTTTTTCTCTTTTACTCCAGTCAGATGACGTCAATTGTGAGCGGCTGATAACTTTTGTTCTCTTTGTCTTATTAGTGTTAATAAGAGCGTACATGTGAAAATATAAGATTAAAAGTATTACATAATAATAACTACCCTAAAAAAGTGATGATAAAAATGGGAACAGACTTTCTTTCTTATTGTACATATGTAGAAGATTGTTAGTGATTAAAATTCAGTATATTTGTGCTGAAAGATGTATTTATTGTCTTATGTATTTTTATCTAGTTTTGTTTTGTTTAAAAATTAACTTGTAGGAAAATTATATTTATAATGTCAATATGATGCTAAAATAAACTCTTATTTAGTATCTGCTATATATAAAAGGAAAGATGTTTGTGTGTGTGTCTGTTTATCTATCTGTATGTCCTTTATACAAATCCACAATTTTTATCTGATTCTCACCAAACTTCACACAAATATTCTTTAGGCTGAGTCTGAGCTCCAGGACCATGGATTAGTTTTAAAGCTTTCATTACACCTGAGCAACGCTGGGCTATACTGCTAGTTTTACTATAGATACTGGATGTAATGGGTAAATTATCACCATTTTATATTTCTAATTATATTTCATTTCTAATTGCATTGTTTGTTCTTGGTTTTGTCAACTGCACAATTTAATAAAGTCAGTTAAGCACCATCAGTAAGAAATAACGTATGATGACAATTCACTCTGCCAGAAATTTAGAAATGGCATGCTGTACTGATTATTATTCACAGTGGTAACTCTAATACAAATGTTTCAGAGGGTTTGGATGTCAATCTGAGGACAGTGCAGAAGATTTGAAAAGAGTTAGAAGAGTTTAATGGTGATTATGAAGGTGTTTAGAATGATTCACTAGTGATGGCAAAGTTATGGCTCCAGTTATCTTCCAACAGGGCCTCAGACTCAAAGCAAAGACCTACATCATGCCTTGAGGAGGTAATTCTATCCTGGGTCAAGAGAGTGGCTGCTGGAAGAGTTTCTTTGCACCATGTCACACAAGCAGAAGAACCCAGTCATGGCTGTCAGACAATTTCCGCGACCACATCACCTCTTACATTTAGCCATTTAACTCCCCAGACTGCAATCCTTTGATTATTATGTGTTGGGGTGCAGTTGAGTAAGAGACCAACAAAAGTCCTTGTTAACACCAAAGATGAACTGAAGGCAAGAATTATGGCAGCATTCACCAACTTTAGAGATCATACAGAAGAGTTGCAGGAGATTCTGAATTTGGAGACTGTGGTTGAAGCCAATGGTGATTTGATTGAATAAATTTACTCTTTAGTATTTCAAGATAATTTTGTAAAATTTTGGTAAATATATATCTTAAAATGAGATGTTGGCATTATTTTCATTTTTTTTTTAATGTAATTTAAACGACAATTTATCCATCGCACCATATATGCATTATTTATAATTTTACTAGATGTATTTTTGTAAATGTTTTTATATAAAAAATATATTGCTAGCATTATTATACTTTCATAGTGTTTAGTTTTTGATTAAGGGTTCACTATTTGCCTATAGCTGGGACCCTAACAGATGCTACCACCCTGAGCTAGGGTGAACCTGGGAACAACAGTAATTAAGAGGTGAGTACACGCTTCTCAAAACCTCTGATTGTTCAATCAGAGGCCTTGTTGTCAGATGTAGTTTATTACCATACCCAAGACTAGCCATGGTTGATAACTAGTTTTGGAGAAAGTCAACTTTGAATTTAAAAGTATACATAGCTCTGGCAAGTTCCATACTATATGACCATTGAAAAGGTTATGAAGTTGCCAATTAATTGTGTTGTGGGATTGTACACTCTGATCTCAATTGAGATCAAATAAAAAAAATTTTAAAAAAAGAAAAAGAATTTCTTTTTATTTATAGTTCAGGGGAAGAAGAGATGGATTCTTACTTTTCCTGAGTGCAGTAGCATTAAGTGAATACAAACTACCTCAGCTGAAATTTGAACTTTGCCTAGCAATTCCATTTTTTTCTGCTGTTAACCATTAAACCATCCAGAGCTCATTACATTGATTCTTCTTAGTATTTATACAAAACAAAATAAAAATGAACACAGTAGTATGCTTGCTTCACTACACTTACCCAGTTTTTATAGGATCTTCATACTGAATACCTCTGGCCAATTCAGCCACACCCATCAAAGCTATAAAAAAAATATATATATATATATATGAGGCATTTAAGTGTAAGGCAAAATAACAAACAATTCTTTACATTATTTACACTGTTCAAACTGTTGTCCTCATCTTTATTGCCATGTTTACAATGTTTCAGCTGTTGTATGCTCTGGCCTTCTTCTTAAGGTGCTAAAAATTTTGAACTGAACCCTTTATTTTGATCACTGGAGTATATCATTTTAACATTTTTCAATTATCTGAACTAAAGTCATTCTAATATTTCATCTCAGACAAGCATTTTGTGAATGTAGAAAACCATACTCAACATTCAAAATTTCAATTTCAAACATTGATGCAATGATTATGTTTGATGTGACAAATGTAAAGGTTGTTAAACTTTAAAAATACATTTACTTTAATTCAGTTTCAAGAGTTAGTGACAGAAATAAATCAAAGCCAGCTGAAAAGAGACAAAAATTTATGCATATTTTCATAAAAAATAAAAAAATAAACTGGACAAAACCTTGAACACATTGTTTTTCAATCAACTTGAAGTATAATGACTACATTAAATCTATAGCTGCATTCAATGCTAGAAAGGTTGGATCACTGTGTCGAGCCAGAAAGTTTTTCTCGTCATAATCGATCTTGCACCTTTTTAAATCTAACATTCGCCCATGTATTGAATACTGTTGCCATATCTGATTGGGTGCTCCTGCTATTCATCAAGAGATTCTCAACAAAATCCAAAGAAAGATCTTCAATGTAATCAGTCCTGACTTGGTACCTCATTTTCAGTCACTTTCTCACTGACGTGACATGGCTTTTCTCTGTCTTTTCTACAAATATTTTCATTGAATCTAAATTCTGTTTTGTCTCGAGGTTCTCAACAAAATCCAAAGAATGATCTTCAATGTAATCGGTCCTGACTTGGTACCTCATTTTCAGTCACTTTCTCACTGACGTGACATGGCTTTTCTCTGTCTTTTCTACAAATATTTTCATTGAATCTAAATTCTGTTTTGTCTCAAGGTTCTCAACAAAATCCAAAGAATGATCTTCAATGTAATCGGTCCTGACTTGGTACCTCATTTTCAGTCACTTTCTCACTGATGTGACACGGCTTTTCTCTGTCTTTTCTACAAATATTTTCATTGAATCTAAATTCTGTTTTGTCTCAAGGTTCTCAACAAAATCCAAAGAATGATCTTCAATGTAATCGGTCCTGACTTGGTACCTCATTTTCAGTCACTTTCTCACTGATGTGACACGGCTTTTCTCTGTCTTTTCTACAAATATTTTCATTGAATCTAAATTCTGTTTTGTCTCGAGGTTCTCAACAAAATCCAAAGAATGATCTTCAATGTAATCGGTCCTGACTTGGTACCTCATTTTCAGTCACTTTCTCACTGACGTGACGTGGCTTTTCTCTGTCTTTTCTACAAATATTTTCATGGCAATTGGTCTGATGAGCGTCTTCCTTTTTTTCTTAGTGCCCCCAACTACATAAATCTAAGCATGCTACTAGATTGGCATCGACATCCCTTGAATTTCCTTTGCTTTAATTGCATTCCTGATAGCTACAACCTCCAAAACTTTAACTGTATCATCAAATAACATCTTTTAGCTTCTTGAAATCTGTTCATCTTTTATTCTTTCCTCAATACCTTCTGTACTCAGTCTTTTCTCTTACTATAAAACCCTGCACACTAGTGGCAGCCCCACCTTGCTTGGTGTGAAATGATTAAAAAAATAAATAAATAAAAAATAAAGAAGAAAAAGTTACTTATGCTATAAATTTCTTCCAGAAAGTTATTTTATTATTCATTTTTCTTTTTAAAGAATTTAGGTGTTCAGTTATCTGGAATTTTGATTTATCCAACACATTTTTTTAACCTGTATTCCAAAGTGTCCAATTAGTAAAGGAAGTTCTCTTTTACAAAAACCTAACTTATTCTGAGTGTATGAAAAAATTCCAGATTAATATTAAATTTGTAAGCTTTTATTTAACATTAATTTTTCCAACCATTAACATCTAAAATAGAAACATTTCTCATAGCTATCCATTTTTAAAGAGACTTCAGAATCTATACAGATATATTTTTTTTAATGTTATCATTGCAAAGCTGAACAAGAACACAAGACTTCAAAATGTAAAATGATTGTTTACTCGCCTCCAAATTTTGTCAATATCAGTATGAAGGTGTGTGGATTGGAAGGCTTTCTTTGAACATGGATCATCTCTCAAGGATGTGAGAAAGACTGTCTATTCCCTTTCATATTACTATAACATCTCTTTATCTGGTTGTCCTACATGTGTATATCTTAAGCTCAGTTGGGTTGACCATTTGTTTATATGTTAGGGACAGCTACTGACATCCTGTAAGCAAAATTTTGCACCTGGTGGCCATTTCAGGTTGATATGTGCATTGTGGTGCAGTGGATATCAGCTCGGAATGAGAAATCGGGGAGCCGAGTTCAAATTCCAGTTGAATTCACTGCATTCACTTATGCGCAAATACCCTTGGGAAAGGTATTAATCCATCTATTCCTTCTAGTTATGGGTTAAATAACAGGACAGATTGGGTTCTATAGCCTTGGCTGGCAACCAGTCTACCGCAGAAAGCAATGACAACCTACTGCAGGATAATCTTCTGCCCAGTCAGTCATGTCTCTTTCAAGACATGATTGCCCATGCATGTTTCACATATGGCACTTAACTGACTGACTGTTGTGACACAGTGTGCAAATCTATTTTGGTATCTTTTAATCTCAGCTCAGTACATTTTGGGATCATCACAGATCAACTTCTCTTGTAACAAGCTTTCTTTATTGATATTACATTCAATTCAAACCTGATATTTCTTAGCATGACTTACATACTACATTGGAACTTTTAAGGTTGAATATTTTCTACTTTCTGTGTATTTCTCATTGAATTACAAGAAGCTTAAGAGTTGCATACAGGCAAAATGAATTCCAGCAAAGAAACAGAGCTCGCAAATTCAGTAGAGAATTTCAATCAAGATTATGTTAATTTGGGATAGGCATGAATCCACTTCTCCCTGTGCTACATCCTATTGCCAGGTATCGTAAAAGTAATTTTACACTTTGCCTTAGATAAAAAGAAGGTTCAAAGTAATTTTACAGCTAGGACCTGCCATACGACATAGGGCCGAGTAATCGTCATTCCCTTCATATTCTATTGGTAAGAAGGAAGTTTGACAGATTTTTCTAAACAGCTGCTACTTCGTGGAATAATCCTTATAAGGATATGTAGAATAGATCAGCACATACTTTTTCCTTTTAGTCATACACCCATCTACCTTGAGTGGTTCTTGAACCTTGTATTGGGGGAACATTTTAGTAAATAAATAAATAAAAATAATGCCTTGTGGCACAAACTTACCTTTTTTCTCTGCCACACTTTCAAGAATCTTTTCTTCTTCTTTCAACATTTTTTCACGAGCAGTTTCTTTGCGAGCTGAAAAAAGCAAATAAATTTTCTATAAAAATAGATAAAAAAGGTAATTAATGTTGATATTAGCAATATTTAAATTATTTTTGTCTTGAGAGTAAATAAATATAATAAATACTTCTTTCTACTTTAATTACAGATACATTTTTTACCATACTTTTCAAAAACGTGCCCATTTCTCAAATAATAGGCTACCTGAAAGAAGTAGGCTGCTTTTAGTGCTTATAGATGAAAGCTTAGTATATCTCATCTATATACTGTACCTCTAAGACATATATATATATATATATATACACACACACACACACACACACACTGAAAGTATAATGTTGCATAAAAAACATATGTAGTTAAAGCCATAAAGATATGTACAAATAATTTGATTTTGGCATTGAGTGGCCCACGATGGTTGTCATATCATTGAACAAAATTAACCAACCAACCCTTTCAACACTAATGACCCATAGTGGTTGATATGCCAGTTAAATATCAGTTAATCAATCAATTCTATTTTAATTCATGAAATTTCTTTTGAGGAGGGTTATTGAACTTATATTTTATATACCATTAAAGAACAAGCAAATCCAGTTTGCAGCTTCCATCTTGGAAGTTTTCTGATTCAATCTAATGAACTAAGCCCATTAGATGATAAACAAGTTTTGGACCATTTTTATGATGATTGTGGAACCTTTTCTCTATATTGGTTTCTAACTCCTCTTATGTTAAAACAAAAAGATATATTAATTAAATTTTGTTCTGATTTGAATGTCTTACCTGAAGCTAAGAAAGCAAATAGCAGATCCACTGTGCCAATCTTTTAAAACCAACTTATAACTCACTTTGAAGGTCTTATCCATATAACTAGTTTTATATAATCTGGTTGATTAAGAATGTTTGCTAACATCTCTACATGACCTTCACTTTATTATTCCATCATAATAAAGAAAACATTTTGAATTTAAAAGAAAAAATAAAATAGTCAAAAAAAAAAAGTCTGTCTTGCTTTTTCTATTGGCAAAAAACATAAACAATGTTTGATGTAATACATACCTTCTGCCTTTTTTTTAAGTTCACTATGTTGGTCAAGCAAGCTGACATTGGACTTGGGTCCAGAGTAAATTTCCTCTTCCTCTTCCTCTTCATCAGCTTCTTTCATCCAAGGACTTTGTTCATCGTCCTGGTGGTCATCCTGTTGCAGTAACAATCTGGTTGCATTACTTGAGCTAGTGCTATTGGCAATACCACTGCTGCTGCTTGTTGAGGAGGTAAGAACCAAATTAGCTTTAGAAGGTTTTGTGACAACAACACCCAAACGTTTCTGCAATACCTGCATCTAAAAAAAAGAAGCAACAAGACAAAAAGTGATGATATCCATGGAGAAATTAATGTGTTGCTAGACTTTCATTCCAATATAAAAAATAAATTAAAAGAAGAATTCCATGGCCAGATGTGAGTTAACGTCTTTCTAATTAAATTATTTCATTTTTTTCTGGCCTTTATAACTCCTGACATGGCTAATTACATACTCAGTGTAAGAATCTGTTGTAGAGTGGCTGACACCATTGGAGCACTCTTAATTATGGAATGGCCCATGGCATGAAATGGTCTATTTAAGTAAAGAATAGTAGCATTCAAGGTGTAATATTCTAAACATCATTCGAGTAATATTTGGACAGATTACTTCGACAACTATTGCAATCTAAACTCCTGTTCTCTGTGTTGTAAGTTCTGTCTTATCTGTCATTGTAACTATTGTACTGTTCTGTGTATATCTGTGTAGCACCAGATATTGTGCTGAATAATACTGCAGCCCACTTTCTCTGTGTATCCACCTCAGGGATACAACAGAATCAGACTATAATGTAAAAACTACAGGCAAGACTAAAGGCATATTTCAATTAGAAGGAAGAAAACCATTTGAATTAGTGGCTATTACTTGAGGATATGACGGATCAATATATATATATATATATATATATATATATATATATATATATATACTGTATATTTCCGCATATAAGATAACTTTTCTATCCCAAAAATTGCCCTTAAAAATTGGCGGTTGTCTTATATTACAATTCTAAAAAAGAAACTTTAAATTCTGAGTGATGTTTGTTGGTAGGCTAACCTCAGCCTCAGTGCGATAACCAATGACATACATGAAAAATTCATATCACACAAACTGATAATAAAAGTAATAAAATGATGACTTCATAATAAATTGCCTATTTGAAGAATAATTCAATATTAATAAAATCAACTTACATCCACGCAAGCTCAACTGAGAAATTGTAAACATCAAGATATAATTGTATTCACTGCAATGGAATGTACGATTATCAGACATTATCATACTATTAACAGTATTTTGTGATTGTTGATGAATGGCTATTAGTACACCAGGTTGTTTGTAACTGTTTAGATATAGGAAAAGAGGAGGAAGAAGAATCAGTATTTGAAAGCGATTAAGTGATGAAATGTAAACAAAACGATGGTTTCCCTTTCACAGGACAAAACATAATACAGAACTGGTTTTGTTATTTTGATAATTTTGAATTTCTAAAGATACAGTAAGCAGTTGTTTTATACTGCAGGTACAAGAAAAACTCATTAAAATTTGCTATATTTTTTTACCTCATCTTATCTAAAGGTTGCTTTATATATGGGAATACATGGTGAGTGTGTGTGTGAGTCTCTTACCTTTCTCCATCTCAATTTAACTTTTGAAAGTGACAGAACTGTGAAACCAGTAAAGTTACTGTAAATAAATATTCTTAAAGGCTACAATTGCATTTTCAACTTCTTTATATATATACATATATATATATATATATATATATAATGATAGAATATTAATAAAAAGTTTTGAATTTAAAAATGTACTTTTTTTGGACAGTATTTGTTTATTTTTATTATTGTATTTTATATTTCGGACTGCCCTCGGTCCTTCATCAGAAATGAATGATTTTTAAATTTGAATTAGAAACGTATCACTCGTTTCTGATGAAGGACTGAGGGCAGTCTGAAATATAAAATACAATAATAAAAATAAACAAATACTGTCCAAAAAAAGTACATTTGTAAATTCAAAACTTTTTATTAATATTCTTTTCTATACATATTAAGACAGCATACGTGGATCATCACTATGTTATATATATAATGATAGAATAAGTGAAGAACAAATAGTATTTTTTAAAATTTTGTATATTTTAAGTTTGTATCTTATAAACAAATTTCTGAAGAAGCTTAATAAAGTCAAACATGTTAGATTAATGACACTTTTTCTATCTATTATTTACTTATCCTAACATCTTTTCAGATTTCAACCCATATATTCAACTCTATACACCCAAAAACAAACATAGGGTGCAATGGGTAAATTGCAGACATTTTATATTTCTAATTTTGTGTATGTGCATTGTTTGTTTTTGTTAATTTGTTATAGTAGAGTCAGCTGGGCACTGTTTGTGATAAGAAAAAAAAAAGATACTATTCCCTTTGCCAAAAAATTTGGAAATAGCATGCTGTATTGCTTGGTAGTCATGCCAGAAGTTCCAGTACAAACATTTCAGAGTGCTTGGGTGTCAATATAATGACAGTGCAGAGGATTCAGAAAAAGTTGGATGAGCCTAATGGTGATTACAAATGTATTTGAAGTGAAAACTAGTGATGACAACGTTATGCCTTCATTTTCTTTTTCACAGAGCCTCAGACTTAAAACAGAGATGATTACAAAGGTATGGAATCTTGGAAAACTCACTCTTATCATTATGATAAGAAAACTCCCGAATTTATTGGTGAGGGCCTCAGACTCAACACAGAAGCTTACATCAAGTGCTTTGAGGAGATAATGCTGCCTGAGGTCAAGAGGGTGGCTGCTGGAAGACCTTCTACCTAGCAACATGACTCTGCACTATGCCACACAAGCAGGATAACCTAGTCATGACTGACAAACAATTCTGCAACCAAATCACTCCTTACACCTAACACCTAACTCTCCAGACTTCAACCTGCTTGATTATTATGTGTGGGGCGCAATTTAGTGAGAAACCAACAAAACTCCTTGTTAATACCAAAGATAAACTGAAGGCAAGGATTACAGCATCTTTCACCAACTTAACCCTTTGTTGCATATTGGTAACAATTGTAACCTTTCCGTAAATAATAGAGAATAATAATAAATTATTTTTGAGAAAGGTTACAATTAAGAGGCTCATCCCTTGTTCCCTGTTTAGGATGTGGTTTCCTGCTTTCTCTTTTCCAATCTTTTCACTATTACGTAGCCCCCTGCACATCAGTGGCGTTACCGCCTTGCTTGGGGTGATATGATAATAATAAAAAAAAAAATTGTAACCAATATGCAACAAATGGTTAAACAAGGTAACTGTTCAGAAGAGTTGCACAAAATTTTTAAGTCATCAGTGAAGTTCCTATATATAAAAACTTACTTTTAGTGGATACATGTATTTGAGTAGACACGCCATTTATTTTAAACAGTATTTTGTCTACAAGACTGCTCACTTGATGAAAAGACAAGATTCACCCCTACTCCCCAGGAGAAACCACTGTCTGATCCCACATGCTTTGACCGCTTGGCTATGAAGAGCTTCACAATCAAGCAAGGTTCTATTTGACTTTAAAGCACATATAAACTTGTTTACTTGAAAGGCATATATGTTCAATTTCATATCCAAAGTGTAAACAAAGCTATTTCTAAAGAATTGCTCAAATATGGAAAAAGGAAGTAGGTAAAATTTTAAAAATTCTTGCGATTAAGTCACTTTGCACATGCTTTTTTTTTTTTTTAATCATCTCACCCCAAGCAAGGCATTTCACTGCCACTATTGCGCATGGGGCTACAGAGGGGAAGGTAAAGAGAAGGAGTGGTTAGACATAGGGAATGTCAGGAGGAAGGTGACAGATGAGTAAGGATACCGAGGATGAGAGTTGGGCAGATGGGAAGAGTGTTTGATAGAATGGGAGCAGGTTAGTGTATTAGGAGGTGTCTATTGACCTTACATTTAAACTCCTGGAGATTGTATCCGTCGGGGAAGCAATTATGTGGAAGAGAATTCCACAGTCGGGAAGTGCGAGGAAAGAAACTGTTGGAGTAGAAGTTGCGGTTGCATTTTATCGGTTTCACTGTAAAAGGGTGGGATCTAGTTGCTAATCTAGTATCTCGTGCAAATTCGTATTTAGGGGGCACCAGTGATCTAAGTTCATCGGAGCAGAAGCCGTGAAAGTATTTATAGAAGAGACACATGGAAGCCATGTCGCGCCGGTGGGAGAGAGACTGCAGGCGGTCTGCCAAGTTGGTATCTATCACATTACAGACCCTCCTCTGAACCTTATCAAGAAGCCCAAGGAGAATAGCAGGGGCACCTGACCAGATATGGCAGCAGTATTTAATGCACGGGCGGATGGTAGATTTATATATGTGCAGGATAGATTTAGACGGAAAAAACTTCCGGGCCCAACACAGAGAACTGACTTTCATAGCAGCGGATTTAGTAATGGATTCGATATAGTCATTCCATTTGAGGTCTGCTGAAAGTGTGAGACCAAGGAGGTGTAGTGTTTTACTCTCTTGGAGGCAAGCCTGGTCCATGCTAATGGGAGGTAGGTGAGATTGTCGATGATGGTTAATTGAGAGTAGCTTTGTTTTAGAAGCATTAAAATTTACTAGCCATTTTTTACCCCAGTCCAATATGGATTGGAGGTCTTTTTCAATCTCGGCTGCGAGGTTAGCTTTGATGCCTACACCAGATTTTTGTAGGAGGCAAGAGTAAACTGTGGTGTCATCGGCGTACAAACCTATTTGGGCTCTTATGGAATCAGGGAGATCATTAATGTATATCAGGAAGAGTGTAGGACCTAAGATGGAGCCTTGGGGGAAACCTGCATTTGTATGGTAGTTCTGGGAGGCATATCCGTTTAATACCACCTTCATTGTGCAGTTAGAGAGGAATGACTGGATTAGTTCAAACAAATGTCCAGTTATACCATAGCTCCACAGTTTACATAGAAGGCCAGCATGCCAAACTCTGTCGAACGCCTTAGATATATCCAATGCAACGGTTCGAGCTTCACCATTCCTGTCGAGTGCCTGGTATATGTACTCGGTGATGGTTGTTAGCATATCAGCAGTAGACCTGGTGAAGCGGAAACCATATTGCTTGTCCGAGAGGAGCCTGTGTGCTGTGAGATGCTGAACCACCTCGGCGTTGATAATGGCTTCGAACACTTTGCCAAAGATCGGAAGAAGGGTGATAGGGCGGTAATTTGCAGGGTCAGAGGGTTCTCCAGTGTTTTTAAATATAGGAACTACAGAGGAAGATTTCCAACAGGCAGGAAAGCAGGAAGCAGATAGGCAGAGGTAGTAGAGCTTAGAAAGGACAGAGGAGAGTTCAGGGGCACATTTCTTTAAGACTATGGTTTGGATTCCCTCACCACTGCTCGCTTTGTGAAGGTCAAGTTTTAAGATTATCTTAGAGACAAGCGAAGGTGTAATGTGGACATCATTCAGTTGTGCCTCGGTTCTAGGTGAGAAGTCGGGTGTAAAAACTCCAGATGAGTCCAGACTCGAAGTGTTAGAGAATCTGCAGGCAAAGCATTCAGCCTTATCTGCTGGGGAGGTGAGGACCTCAAATTTGTTGATTAGCGGGGGTATTGTGAACCTGCTCTTGTTAAGTACTCTTTTACAGAGTCGCCAGTAGTCTTTAGCACCGAATTTAGAGCATGCTATGCGTTGCTTCATTCTGGCAGCAAACAACATCTTAGCTTCGTTAAGTATCCTTTTACACTTATTACGAGCTGAAGTGAAAAGGCACCTGTTTTGGTCCGAAGCGTAGTTACGATAGAGTCGGAAGAAATGATTCTGGTGGACAATGGCAGCTGAGCAAGCGGGTGAGAATCATGGAGACAAATGAGATTTAAGCTGGAATTTCCTAGCAGGGATGAAGGCATCGATGCCAGCCTTAACCCAGGAGGAGACCTCGGATGCACATTCTTCGATGGGAAGACTAAAAACGTTGTTCCAAGGGATGTCACAGAGGAAGTCTCGGAATGAATCCCAGTCTGCTCTTTGATAGCAGTAGGATATTCTACTTGTCTGGGTATCATGGGTCGGGTGGAAGTGGAGTGAAATATTGACGGACACTACAGTGTGGTCAGAGTTTCCGAGAGGGCAGAGTTGTCTGGTAGTGCAAGAGTCTGGGATGGAAGTGAAGCAGAGGTCTAGAAGTGAGTCCCTTCCGTTAGGGTTGTCGGAGAAACGCGTGGGGAAGTCCACTATTTGCGTAAGGGATTGGGTGATTGAAAAGTTCATGGTGTGGACACCAGCAGGGTTGGTGACAGCGTTCTTCAGCCACTTGGTGTGGTGGGCGTTAAAGTCACCAAACACGAATACATGGGCAGAGGGATGGGAAGAAATGGCTTTGTCGATATTGTCAGAAATTATGTCAAGTAACGAACAGTCAGGGGAGGAAGGAGAGCGGTAGTGAAAGAAGAGATAGCTAATCGAGCTTAGAAGTGAGAGGCAGAAGCATATGAAAGAATGATCTGGGGATTCAAAAGATGACACCCTAGCTAAGGGAAGGTGTTCGCTGACATAGACACCAAGCCCATGCATATGAACATTGGAGTCCTTCCTGAAGAGGGGAAGGTAGCCAGCAACGTAGAACTCAGATGAGAGGATAGAAGGGTTAAGATTAGTTTCACATAGGGCTAATATATCAGGTGAGTTATTATGGAGGAATGAATCTATGCTGAGGAAGTTGGTGCGGATGCCGCGTATGTTAGTGAAAGAGATGCAGACAGGATTGGGCGTTTTCAAATGAGCTGGTTTAGTTTTGCTATTATGTTTGCTTTTTTCCATAGTGATTCAGTTAAGGAGAGGTCTTAGAATAGAATCAGTTGGTCAATCGTTTGCAACTTGTGAAGGATGAAGACTGGCGTGGCCTACAACATAATGTGGCCTCGGGGTTGCCCACCGAATGTTCATACAGGGACGCCCGTCCATGCGCGATATGGCACTACAAGAACCCCAGTATTATTCAACTGTTGATCAGAGCAGCCTCTCAAGACGCTACGCAAGAGTTCGGGCTCCTAACTACCAGTCGGAAGCAGCAACCAGGAAACTGCCAACTCGGTACCCTGAGAATGTAAAGACGTTGCCACCATACTCTGTAACTGCAAAGAGCTTCCAGCTGAACTAACACTAAGACCGGAAAAGGGGGATGAACCAGGAACCCCTTCCTAAACAAGAAACAAGGCGATCACCTCTAAACTCATTCAAAAGAAGGGGGTGGAGTGTGAGACTCCAATTAAAAGAAAAGGAAGGAAAAAGAAATAGTGACTGAGGTTTACAAAGTTTTAACTTAGTATAAGTCAAAAATAACCTTGAATTGCAAAATAATAATAATGCTATTATTATTATAATAATAAATAAATAAATAAATAATAATAAATAAATAATTTTATTATAATAATAATAATAATAATGCTATTATTATTGTTATTATATATCATTGTTTTCCTGTCAGCTGAAGCCTAAATGTTTTTGTTATTTTCAGGAAGTGACAAATCATTGATAATTACATTAGGGAAAATGCAAAAGCGAAATCTCTTATCTCAATTTGCAAAAAAATACAAATTTCTCTTATCCAGAAAAGAGATGTGTAATAGACACAACTCAAGAAGCAAAAAATAAATAAATTAATAAATAAAAATAAAATGGATCCGAGCAGGCAAAAAGGAAAACTTACCGAAACTCGGCAAAATCAAAATGTACTCAATAGTCTAGGCAAGCAAACCAATCCAGAAAAACGTGGAAACACATTCAAAAACTAAAGGCAGACAGAATCAAATACTGACAACTTATAGGTAAGATCTCACATTATAAAATTATTAGATTTTGGATGTTTAAGTTTTAGTGTTTTTTTAATGGCCAGTCAATATAATAAAGTTCTGTACTAATTTGAACTTACTCTGGATCAAGTATGAGCTAACAAAAACATATCAGATATGGAAAGTTTTATTACAACTTGTTATTGAGGAATGCGTCATTTTCTATTTTAAGTTCTAAGTTGTTGCTGAAATAGGAGATAATATTGTCATGTTAGATTAATGGCCATTGCTAGTTAGTAGAGCTCATTTCCTTTTGACGAGTATTAAACAAGATTTATTAGCCAGTAACAAATAAACATTTGTACAGGTTGAATGTCACTAATCCAACAAGCTTCAGACCAGACAGGTAGCAAATTTTCTTAATTGGTCAAAACTTAGAAGGAACAAAAATAATGGCCTAAACTAAACTTGCAGAACATCAGAAAGGAAAAAAAACTTTTTAAAACAATTTTTATCCTTTATTAAGTACTAAAAATGTGATTAAATTAAAAAATTAGCCAATTTCTATAATTCTTTTTTACAACTTTTCACTAATATCTCTGGTTCTATCAATCATTCAGTCATATTCAGTTTGAATAATTTGGGATTGGACATTTTAGAAGACAACTTCACAGCACTTCTGCAAATTATCTTTGCCATGTCTTTTTTCAACTTCATTTTCTTGAGATCATCATTATCTTCTCTCTTCAGAATGGGCCACAAAAAGAGGGACAAAAGAAATAATTGTTTCTCTTTCAAGTGAGTTGCTTAGCATACCTGTAAGTTTTATCTGATACCAAGATGAACCACTATGAGCAGTTTTCAGTTGAAGAGAGGACAAAGATTGTGGATTCATATTTTGCAACAAAGTCATCTACACTTGTTCAGAGGCAATTTCGACGTGATAATCATGGGAGAAAAACTTCCCATTATCATATGATCACACATTTGGTAGAAAAGTTTAGAAACACTAGAAGTGTGGTTAACAACAATAAAGGCCACTGTATCTCAAAGTTTACTGTGAGGACGCCGGCTCATGTTCAAGACATCAGTTTGAACAGTTGACCTGTAAATCCATGAGACAGCTGTCACAGCAAGCGGACATTTCCAAAAGATCTATCGAATTATTCACTGTGATTTGAAACTATTTTCTTACAAAGGGCAAACTGAATGATGCCAGTTTGGCCAGATGTCAAACAAATATATCGAGAGCAACTTTTTTTTTTAACTGTCTTCTGGACTGCCAGTGAAAACCTCATGAATATGTTGACCTCTGAGTGTAGAAAAACAACGGTATGGTGTGCACTTGAAAAGAATAATACTTTTGGCCCATACTTTTTTGGAATTTACAGTGAAAGCACACCAATACATCAAAATGCTTCAGAGATGCTTCCCTCAAGCATTAAGGAGGCGAAGAGGTTTCGACATGAACACAGTTGTGCTTCAACAGGATGGTGCACTACCTCACTATTCTCACCACACTCTTCAATATCTCGAGCAATACTTTTCAGGTGACTGAGTAATCACAAGGAGGACCGAAAATCCATGGCCACCCTAATCTCCTGATCTTAACTCGCCGGACTACTTTCTCTGGGATTACCTGAAGGAGAAGGTATATGAGGGCAACCCAGAGACAACTGACAGGCTGGAAGAAAACATCAAGGGAGAAAACAGGAAAATTCTGAATGATATGTTGGAGAAATTCATGAACAATTTCAATGTCAGAGTGGCAAGTATCATCCAGCAGCAAGGCACCTGAATTGACCACATCAGTTACTGATCACAGTGACTACATATTTATCAATTCAAAAATACTTTTGGATAGTAAAACTTTAAAAATATTTTCCACCTTTTGTGAAAAAATCTTGCAAAAATTTCTACATTTGTAGAAACTGCAACAATTTAATCCCTCTTTTTGTGCCCCAACCTGTAGTTATTTTTACTCACTATCCAGTTTATCATGCTTGGAACGAGAAAGCGAGGAGCCGAGTTTGAATTCCAGTTAAATTCATTGCATTCACTTACACGCAAATACCCTTAGGAAAGGTATTAATCCATCTCTTCCCTCCAATTATGGGTTAAATAACAGGACAGATTGTGTTCTATAGCTTTGGCTGGCAACCAGTCTACTGCAGAAAGCAATGGCAACCTACTGTGGGATAATCTTCTGCCCAGTCAGTCATGTCTCTTTCGAGACATGATTGCCCAAGTGTGTTTCATGTATGGCATTTAACTGACTGACTTGTCATAAGGATTAGACATTTTGACAGCTCTCTTTTCTGCACTTTTGATGACTCTATAGCTATGTCTTCTTTCAACTTCTTCAGGACATTGTGCACACTCTCTTCAAGCTTTTGTTTTTCAGATTAGAACCATTTCTCAGTTTTATTTTTACTAAAGATCAAATGATGGAAATGCAGATAGTGTAATAGTTATTAATGTAGAAAGTGAGTTGGTAAGTGAAGTTCAAATTCCAGCCTAGTTTGTTGTTCACTTTTGTACTAATGCCCTTTGGAAAGGCATGAATCTATCTTTTCTATTCCCAATTGAATGGATTGAATAGCAGGGTAGATTGCACTCTTTTTATCCTTGGTTGGTAGCCAGTCTAGGAGAAGGATAGTACTGATTTCAAATATGTAGAGAAGGCAACAGAAAACAACACTACTATCTTTCCAAAGTTCAGACAATTGACATATAAGTAAGAAAAAGGGAGCTGTGTCCAGCCATGACTGACCACATTCTGAAGAATAATAGATTAAAAAAAGATGGTTTAAATGGTGACCATTTTTGCCAAAATATTTTCTTCATAAGCTCAAATCATTGTCTCAAACAATCCAAGGTACGAGATGAGTGAGGCCCAGATTATTGACATTAAGATCAAGTAGGTACCTCCACAAATTTGCTATAAAAAAAATAAATAAAAAAAGCATAGCATGATGAAAAAATGATCCAGTCTTAATAAAACAAAGTTTTATCATCAAAATGTTTATGTTATTACTAAGAGGAAAGACCAAAGCATTTTTTTCATTATTTTATTAAATTTTTTAAATCCATTCAAGAATGTTTAAAATTTTGGTTAAAACCTTTTTTTTTGCATCTGTGATCAGCCTATTGTTGTTATAGCACCTTTTTTTCTTGTAAAAAAAGGTACAGATTTGGAAATTCTTGCAAAAATCAAATAATTGTCAAATTTTAATTAAACTTTTAAGACTTATTCACAAATGAATTAAATTATTTAAAAAAATTATTTTTTTAAAAATCTTGATAAAAAAATTTTGTTCTCTTACATATGTTACCCCCTCATCCACTTACTTAATTTCATGAAATTTCAAGTAATTAAATGTTAATTGAAAAATTAGTTTTAATAGTTTACATGACTCTTTGGTAAATGTAAATCATCAATTTTTTTTTCCAAACTACAACTCATTTCCTGAAAATCTGCCCCGAATCCTAAAATAAAAAATGCAATAAAACTATGATATTATTTAATGAAATAAGATTTATTAAGGACACTATTGTCTTAAGAAAAAGTGTTCTTCAATAAATAATGAATTTTTTCATTTTTTCTTAAATTTTAAAAAGAATTTTCATTTTTGTTAAATTTTGATTATAATAATTTATATATAAACATTTTAAAATTCTGCATTACTTTAATTGCAATAAGTGATATTGTTATTCAGCGAAAACTATACTTACTAATCAAAAATTGAAAAGTTTAATACAAATCATCATGCACCAAGATTTTTAAAATATTTTAAATTTTTTATGCATATAAACGTGCCCATTTTGAAAGTATGAGCAATCATACACAACATCATAAAATAAGAATGACAATTATAGTAAAGTTAAAGTCAACATTCTTAAAATTCCATTATGGAGAATATTTCCCAACATTTTTGAGATTAGTGAGTACTTGAAAATTATATAAATTTTTCTTAAATTATTTTTAACAGATTAAGTCTTTGTAGAACAGCAATAAACCTGTCACCATTTTTATTAGTACTTGTTATCACTTATCACTCATGTAAACATGACTACTGTTAAAAATACAGCTACTGTTTGTTTTAAAATTTCATTTTTCTGTATTATTTTAAACAAAGTAAATAATATTTTTTCTTAAATCAGATTATACTTTAAAACAGCTAATATTCCTAAAATAAAGTTTCAGAAAAATATATTTTGATTTTTGAAAGATTTTTTTATAAAGAGAATTACATTACAATGATGGATGACTTAAAAATATAAAAAACTTCTTCCAGTAAATTTAAATTAGTTTTTGAAATAAAGCAAAGTATTTGCTTATTGGAAATATTAAAATTTAATCTATTAGCTTAAAATTATAACTAAAATAAAAACCTCAAGAAAAATTTTTCATTTTTTAAAATCAATTTTAAACTTTATACTTCTCTGTGAATATGAATATCTTACACAAATTATCAAATTCCTTTTGGGATGACAAAACTGTTGTTTTGTTTAACATATACTCCCACCTACAACTTCAATTGCAGGTCTTCAAGGAAAATAAAGAAAATATCAATAAATTTAGTTCAAAGCAATTTTATTACAAATAATGGTGAGCTAAAATGAAAAGTGAGCATGACATTGGAGAAAACCAAGCCACCCAAATCAAACACCAGAGGAATGAGAACATCATCATACTACCAGCTGACAAAGACACTGCAGCTGTAGTGATGGACAAAACTGAATACACCAAGAAACTGGAAGACCTCATTAGAAGTAGTAGCTATAGCAAGGTAAAGAAAAACCCCACGTTGAAAACTGAATGAGAGTTGTCGCAGATCCTAATCAAGAACAAGGATCACTTCCAGTCTAAGGAATACAGGCAGTTGTATCAACACTACAGCAAGTTACCTCACATGTATGGTCCACCTAAGATTTACAAAGATGGTATTCCTGTATAGTTACAGCCAAGGGAAAGTGTGCCACCCTCTAAGTCACTTCCTTGTAGGTATAATTGACCCACTGATAGGAAAGTCACCATCATGAGTTCAAAACTTTGCCCACTTCGTGGAACTTATCAAAGATGTTCCCATCCAATGCAACCAGATGGTTGGCCTGGATGTGGTTAGTCTGTTCACCAAGGTACCCACGGTGGAGGCACTATCAATAGTCAGGGACAGACTGGCCTCAGATTCTTCCCTAGGAGAACGTACCAGTATACCACTAAATAACCTGATGGAGATGCTGATTTTCTGCACACAAACAACACACTGGGGGTGATATCAGATATATATCGACAGGATGAAGGCTTAGCAATGGGCTTGTCATTATCACCATCACTGGCTAACATATACATGGAATATTTTGAAGAGATGGTATGAGAATCCACAGCTCTAAAGCCAACTCTATGGCAGAGATGCATTGATGACCCCTTCATACTCTGGCCATACCAGGAAGAGGTCCAAAAGCTACTGGACCATGTGAACTCTATAAGATCATCGATACAGTTCACTATGGAAAAAGAGAGCAACAACAAATTAGCATTCCTAGATATACTATAATCTCAAACCGATAGAGGGTTCAAGACATCCGTATACCACAAGCCAACATTTACTGGATAATACCTCAACTTCAACTCCATACAATGTAAAGAAAGGGATCATCTGTTGCCTGCAACATTGAGCAAAAGCCATAAGCAGCAATCCAGAGACATATGAACAGGAAATGGTCAGTATAAACAATACCCTACAATGTAACAATTATCCAGGGTACAGGATAACTGCTCCAACGAACATGGAAAGGAGGGAGCATGAGGATAGCAACTCTCAAAAAACAAACTTGGTCTGTCTACCCTATGTGAAGGGGTCATCAAAGAAAATACAAAGGATCTGTGGTCCATATAACATCGAGACAACTTTCAGAAGTGGTTCTACACTTTGCAGGTACCTCTCCCGAGTAAGAACCCCAACAGAGGAGAACATGACTAAGGACTGTGTGTATGTCATTCCATGTAGCTGTGGAAAGAAATATAAAGAAGAGACAGGCTGCAAGAACATCGCAAGACCATAACACGAGGAGAGATAAAAATCAGGTGTAGCCAACCACATATGGAAGGAGAAAGGGGATCACCACTCCCTATGGGATGAAGTTGAAATAATAGAGAACACCACCAGAAAATACATAAACTTAAGGAATCGGCATATATGCAAAACTAAAAAAATTTCCTAAGCGAACCAAACATAGAAATGAATACAATATGGGAACCAGTAATATGGAATGCTAGAGAAACTTATTAGCATCAAAATGATTGCAATATGAGCTCTGGTTAAAAAATGATACAGAAAATCATTAGCATCAAAAAGATTGCAATATGAACTCTGCAAAAAAATGATTGCAGAGACATTAGGTTTATAAGTCCCAGAAATTTGCATGCTGTTGTTCCCAAGGCCCAGTGGATATAGACATTGGTCAGTTTCAGTGACTTGACCCAAAATTGTGAGTTCAATACCAGGCTACATCAGTGGTAAACAAATAGAGAGTTAAGTTAAAGGGAGATAACTTATGGCTACCAGAAGTGGCTTGCACATGAAATGAAAATGATATACCCCAGTGAGTGTAATAAAAGGGTTTGGTTAAAAATTCCTAGCACCTAAAGAAGGCCAGAGCATACAATGGCCAAAACGTTGATAGCAAAGATGAGGACAATAGTTCAAATAGTGTAAATACTACCTCATCTCAGAAGTATAGAATAATGGTGAGGTTAGCAGTTTTTTTTTGTTTTTTTTTTTTAATCATATCACCCTGAGCAAGGCGGTAATGCCACTGAGGTGCAGGGGGCTACGTAAGAGTGAAAAGATTGGAAAAGAGAAAGCTGGAAACCACATCCTAAACAGGGAACAAGGGATGAGCCTCTTCACCTGTTCAATAGACGTGGGTGGAGTGTGAACCGTGTGACAGTTTAGTCTATCACCTGGTTCACACTCCACCCACGTCTATTGAACAGGTGAAGAGGCCCATCCCTTGTTCCCTGTTTAGGATGTGGTTTCCTGCTTTCTCTTACAAGGAAACATTTGGCATTTATTGAATAAAAAGACAGCATTACAGCTAGTTGAAATTTATAAAACTTGAAACAGTTTTACAGGAAAATTGTTCAACTTATTGTTCTTTCTTATATCAAGACGAGTTTTCTTTCTAACCTTTTAAGACAATGTGGAAGTCAACATCTTGATTATATCATCATTTACACTTCTACTTACATGTGCTACCCATTTTAGTTGTTGAAAGTGTTTTTGTTAGTTGGTAAAGTTCTTTGTGATTCTTAGATCTGATGAAGGATAGTTTTAAGCCCTGAAAGGTTCATTTCCTTGAAGCACTTTTTAACCAGTAATCTGGATAAATGGTTGTATATAGCTGATAGTTTAGACATTTCTGAACATTGGATGTCATGCATGACATCCATATGAAAGTTTAGATCTTACAAGGATATTTAAGAACATGACTCAAGTTCTTAGGTTTGGGGTTTGTAGCATCCTGTGATATTAAACAAAATTACACCAAGTGCAAGCTATTTTGTGTTCAGTTTTTTTTTTTTTTTTATCTCTTATACTCAAATTTTTATAACTGATTTATACACTGAGGTATTTAAAGCATTTTTATTTATTAATAAAATAAGAGTTCTTTTTATGAGGCTGTTGACAAGAAAGGATGATATATTTTTTTTATATTCACACGAGAAAGATTATTCAGTGAATTTCTAACAGGCTCAAAACAGCTCATCTAATCAAGTTTTTTTATTAAAGGAAATGAAGAAAAATAAGAGAGATTGAGAAAAAGATGTTACCTCTTGTTTTTTTCTTTCACTGAGTGGCACATATGGCACATAATTGTCATCTTCGCTTTCACTCTCATCATCATTTTGAACTCTTTTTCTCTGAAAGAAGAAAAAAGTCATTAAATTTCCATTTCTACTGAAAGACAATTTTGACTTGCAGTCCTGTTTTCAATTCTACACAATCCACTGCACTCTACATATTGAGTGGACATTGTCTTCATTATTCAAAAATAAATTTGCAATAAAAAGCAAGTAAATCAAAACCATTTTTCAAAGACTGAGCCACAAAAACAAAAAAGCTAAACAAAAAAAGTTAAGACGTCAAGAATCATAGAATTAGCACTTTATTTGCATTTTCATAACATTTACATACATATCAATATAAAAGTGGACATTGAAGTCAACACCCACAGCCGACAGTCTGTTTTATGCTAAATACAATTGTCAGGCCTAATGATTGCATCTAGCATGAAACATATTATTGCTTCCAAGTCTGGACTTCAATGTCTAGTTTTATATTTATATATGCTCTATGGACTAAAACACTGGTTTTTGTGTATATATACTTTTCTTAGTCTTCTTAATATCATTAATTTTCTTAATATTTCACTGTTTATTCATCTTACTTTCTTTCAGAGTCCAACTAAAAATGGTGCTTCTGTATAAGAAATTAAAATAAAAAAAAGTTCAAAGCTAATGAACTAAAGTACAAAAACATGAAAAATAATATTGGAAGAAACAAAATTAAAAAATGATAAGTGATAAAGAAGTGGTAGCTTTACTCTGAATTAGGAAATGAAAGTTGGTTGAATCAGAACATTTTTAATGTTGCATTAACATATTTCAGAAACTGCAATAATTTGCTTCAGAACAGATCTCTAAGATCTGAAACTGATCTTTCTTTATTTCCTAAGATCTCATCTTCTATAGCTGTTCACCAGCCTGTATTTATTTATTTATGACAATCTACTGTTTACAATAGTGCAATTATGTGAGAGCCCTGAACACGTTATATACACCAACAATACACATACGTACAAAAAAAAAAAAAAGAAAAAAAAAGGACCACCTTCAAAAAGGATCATTGACTGTTCAACAGTTCTGATAAATGTAAGAAAGAAAGAAGAAAACAGGATATCACTCAGAATGAAAACAATATACCCCACAGATTAAATAAAGGGTTCAAGTTGAAATTCCATGAAGGTTACCAGAATTGAGAAACACCTGAAAAAGGCTAGAGGACACAACAGATGAGGACAATAATGATAATACCTCATCTGAGAAATTCAAACAAAAAAAATTGGTAAAACCAAAAGTTTATATCTTTTTTTTTTTTTTTTTACAATTTGAATCAAAGGAAGAAATATTTATTTCTTCTATCTATGAATTGTTCGTAAAAAAAAATAAAATAAAATAAAAAAACACTAATACAATGAAGAGTTCTATTCAAAACTCATTATACTTAACATTGTTGGATATTGAGACTACTACCATACTACTATGACCACTACTAACATCCTCTTCTTACCAGCTTTACAAACACTAATCCTAAAATGTATAAAATTAGTGTGGACAAACTCATCAAAGATGAAGAAAAGACTTAAAGTAAGCAAAATGTAGTTCTACAGAAAGATGCTGAGGATATCATGGACAGAACATGTGAACAATGACAAGGTTTTGGATAGCATGGACATGAAAAGGAAACTGATACTTAACATCAAATGACAGCTGAAGTTTCTGATATGTAGTGAGGAAGGAGGGCTTGGAGAATCTGATGTTCATGGGACAGATAGAAGGAAAGAGAGACAAGGGAAAGCAACACATGACATACTTGATGCACTTGCACAGATGGATGTTTGAACAGGGTAACAGGAGAGTGTTGAGAACTACAAGGGATAGGGAGATATGGAGGGCCATGATTTTCTATGTCCTGAAGGGACACAGCACATAGAAGAAAAAGCATGTTATCTGAGATAGTATGACATTTGTAAGACAGCTGTTGACAACTACCATTGAGACTATATTGGTATCAAGAATGGATGACATACTCAAAAACACAGTGTACCAAAGTTTAACTGCACAGAGTACCACTCACAAATCTTAGTGTCAGAGATGATAAATTCAGAAAACATCAGAAAGTACAACCTAAGCCAACCACAAGTAACAAATTGGTACTACCAAATAACTCTCAAAGCTGACAATGTGGCTATAACACCTCGTTCTAAATAGAATAGCTAGACATAAGCCTACTACCAATGGCATACAAGTAGCACTGATTCAATCATAAACGATCAGGATTCATTGACAAAACAATTTTCATTATTAATTCTGTCAAATTAATGTTTTGTTTGTTATCAGTAAGCAAAGTAGACAACACATTTGGTTATATAGGAATTCCAGTGACTTTTCTCAAAGCCAATTTTATTCCTCTTCTACAAGACACTTCTGAAACAAGGTTCTTACATTCAAAGGAACATAATTTAATATCTATATAATACTAAAATTTTAATCTTGTATGTATGTATGTGTGTTCCAAAGATACAACTTAAATGATACAAAATTGCCTAATTCATTTAGTAGCTAATTGTTCCTTGAACTGCTGCTAATCGCAACGCCAAATTTCATTAAAATTAGACACAGCATTCCTTGAGTTAAGATTGTTTTTCTGTTTTATGACATTTTTAATAGGAAATTCAGTATGTTTTCAATAAACATTCTTATATCAATTCGCATATATAAACAAACACTTGCATATTATATTTCAATTATTATATCTATGAAAAATAGACATTCTTAATACATTATAACAATATCATTAAATTAAATATGCATAACAAACATATATTTATACAATTCACTACACAACATTAGAACTTTTTTTTTAAAACAACTATGTGTGTTGCGGTGCAATGGATATTAACTTGGAATGAGAAATCAGAGAGCTGAGTTCAAATTCCAGTTGAATTTGTTGTATTCACTTACACACAAATATCATTGGGAATGGTATTAATCTATCTCTTCTCCCTCCAGCTATGGGTTAAATAGCAAAACAGATTAGGTTCTATAGCTTTGGTTAGCAACCAGTCTACTGCAGAAAGTAATGGCAACCTACTGAGGAAAAGTCTTCTGCCCAGTCAGTCATGGATTAAAAGAGACATGATCGTCCAAGCATGTAACACGTGTGGCACTTAACTGACTGACTTAAAATGTGAAAAGGCTATATGCGTAACATGATTTGATAGTAAATAAATAGATGCATGCTGGTTTGATGCTATTATGCATTTTTAAATAAATGCTAGGAACAAACAAGTATAATAAAAAAAATATACTAATTATTTTGAAAATGACTACACCTGTTTTCAATTATAACTTCAAATTTTCATGCAATGTGCTAACTATGAAGCCCAGTGAAATACCTTTTTTGATCTTTAGTACTAATTATTAACTTTGTAGTAAAATATACTCTGGGGAAGAAATTTCTCTTTTAATGCGAAAAAATAAAATATGTCTATTGATATTGAAAAATAATCTATTTTCGTACTTTACATCAGGATATATTTGCATTAAGGTTTTTTGGTGCTTTCCATTCATTTTCAGTCTGGAAAATTTTGTTACTTATTATTAACTAATAATTAATAAAAAATATACTTATTTAAAGAAAAAAAAAAAACTACACGTTTTAAACTATTGCTCCAAATTTTCATGTAATGTATTAACTATAAAACATAATAGAACAATAAAGCTTCTTTTCTCACCTTTAAATACAAATGAAAATGTTTAATTAATAATAAAATTGATAATATTGTTACCTCATCATTTTGCATCATGAACTGCTTTTAAGAGAAACCCAACTGGTTTATGGGTGGACTATTCAGTGATGGGAAGAATATATAAGAGATACCTTCCATGACAAAAGAGAGCAACCGACAACACACAGAGATACCGATGGAACGAAAATATTAAAATGTGAAGTGGAAGCTGCACCTGGCTAAACTGAATAGAAAGAAAGCAGCTTGACCAGACGACACTGTAATAGAGATGCTGACAGCCTCAGATGATTTTGGTGTCGATAAAATTATAATAAAAAGCTACAACAGTGATGATATACTGGACGAACTAAGCAAATCGATTTTCATAGCCCTGCCTAAAAAGCCAGGCACAAACGAATGTGAACTCCACTGAACATCAATTTAAGGAGTCAGATGACAAAACTCATCATCCAAATCCTGATGAATAGAGCATGCAGCAGAATCTGGTCAGAGATAAGACAAGAACAGTGCAGTTTCATCAAAGACACTGAAACAAGGAATATGATATTTATGCTTAGAATGTTATTAGAAAAGACAATGCAGAAGGACGTGTACCTGTGTTTCATAGACTACGCAAAGACATTTGACAAAGTATGCCACAAAGATTTGACAGAGATGCTCAGTAACTTTGACATATTTGGTAAAGACATTAGAGTAATCAAGAACCTCTACTGGCAGCAAGCCACCTGTATACAGACAGGAAATGAATTCAGCAGATATACAAAGATGTGTCTTCTCACCAGATCTATTCAACTTATACAGCAAAGACAATCCTGAGAAGCCTAAAAGTCATAAAAGGATTCACCATTGGTAGCCACAATCTGAACAGTATAAAATACACAGATGATACAATGCTGATAGCAGACATGAAAAGGAAACTACAAGACAGCCTACAAAAGGTAACTGAAGAAAGTGGAAAGAAAAGACTACAAATAAACAAGAAAAATGAATACATGGTCATCAGTGAAAAGAGCCCAAAATGCCAACTACAGGCCGGGGATACTAAAATCAAGTAGGTACAGAAAATTAAATACCTGGGAAGTGTTCTAACAGAGGATGGTAAGTGCAACATTGAGATCCGAAGCCAAATTGGCATGTCTAAGGATGCATTCCAGAAGCTGAGTAGAGTATTGAGAGACAGGAAAATTTTGCTGGAAACAAAGAAAAGAGTACTGGATTGCTATGTGATGTCTGTTCTTCAATATGGCAGTAAATGCTAGACAATCTCTTCAAAGATGAAAGAGAGACTTAAAGATACTGAAATGTGATTCTACAGAAGGATGCTGAGGATACCATGGACTGAACATTTGATGAGGTTCTGAAGAAGATGGAAACAAAAAGGAAACTAATACTTATCAGGAAAAGACAGCTGAAGTTTGTTGTGCATGTAATGAGAAAGGAGGGCTTGGAGAATCTGATACTCACAAGAGAGATAGAGGGAAAGAAAGACTGGGGAAAACAATGCACAACATATTTGATGGGCTCGAGCAAATAGATGGTAGAGCGAGGTTTGGAAGAGGTAACAGAAAAAAGCATGTTAAGAACTACTAGGGAGAGGAAGATGTGGAAGACCATGATCACCTACATCCTGAAGGGACACAACATTTTGTAAGTGTTAGTGTATGTGTGCGTTGGCCTGTGGCAGGGTTTGGCATTTTCACATTCATATGCGAAAATGCCAAACCCTGCCATGGGCCAATGCACCCATATTAAACCATAAATTAAAGCAGACAGATATATCATCAAATTGTAAAACGGTACCCGCTATCACTTTAACAAAGATGCGAAAAAGCCAAATCCCACTATCGTACGCACTTATATAAACCATAAACACACATACATGCACTAACACACTTACAGATACATACATACTACAATTAACAATAGCAGTAGCAGCGAAAGAGGACCATTTGTTTAAAAGCATGATCCACTGGCGGACGGACGTGAAATCAAGCTCTCCTATCATTCTGAAAATGAGATTCTAATCTTGAAATATTAATGAATAATAAATAGGTAATACCCAACACCTTCTTTACCTTCCTTTATTTTACTAAACGTATTTCAAATACCTACCTATACACCTTATATACACAAGGCTTCAAGCAAATTACAAAACTCTCCTACCAGATAAAATGTATAATGAAACTGTCCAAAGTTCATAATCTTTTTGTTCAATTGCTTTTGATTATTATTAGTCATTATGAAATTTGTTGATGTTTATAATAAGGGGAAATTTAATTTCCTGTTGACATTTTTTAAAAAATACTATAAGATGGAATATATGGTTGTTAGCAAAAGTGACAGCTACAATATGGGGATGTTAAAATCAAACAAGTACAGAAATTCAACTATTTTAGTACTGTAATAACAGATGTCATAAAATGTGACATAGAAATCTAAATGTGCCTAGAAATAGCAATAGATGTCTTCCAGAAACTAAGCAAAATACCAAGACATGGGAAAATATTGATGTAGACAAAATAAATAAAAGTGTTGAACTTCCATGTAATATCTAATCTTCTATATAGCAGTGAATGCTGGACAAGATGTGTTTCTACTAACATATTTTAAGAATATCATGTAGTGAATATGGGAGTAACAAGGAAGTTGTTAGGAAAATAAGAACAACAAGCAAATATACAATCAGAAAGAGAGCTCAAATTTCTGTGATACATAGTGAGAAATTAAACACTCACAGAACATATTAAAAAAAAAAAAAAAAAAACAGGATAAACCATGAGTACAGCCATTTTATGAGTTTGTGTGAAAGGATGGAAGAATAAGGATAAGGGATGGTAATTACTTAGAGCAACAAATAACAGAGTTGTAGAGAGCCATTATCACATATATCCTGAAAGAACTTGGAATATAAAAGAAGAATTTTAATTCAAATGTACATGTATCAAGTGCAAGTGATGTTATATATAGAAAGTTGTGTAAGTTCATATACTAACAGATACAGAAATTTTATTAAAAATTACTCCTTCTTCCCCTTAAGAACAAAGATATTAAATTTTAAAATGCTTTCTCTCATGGACTTTTTTTTGTTGTTACATCTGCTGATAAGTATATTCTTCATAATCTGACTTTTTAATGGCTTATGTTATCAGAAAACAAAGTAGCAGGTTATCTATTTGACCAGCTGGTTTGTGAGTAGTGTAATATATAGTGGCCCAGAATTAAAAATTGGAGAGCTAAGTTAAAATTCCAGTCACATTCACTCACATGCAAATACCTTTAAGAAATATAAGAATCCAACTCGTCCCCCATCTATGAGTTAAATAGTAAAAATTTTAAAAAATTATTCTTAAAAAAATTCTGACAATCCAAATTATATTTTGGTTTTAGATAACCCACAAGGATTTGATAATCCACAAAAAATAAAAATCAATCAATACCTGACTAGCTTGTGATGGAACAGGAAATGGGAGGGATGCCAAAGAGACAAACATTACTAATAGCTATAAGGGATAGGAAGTTGTGGAGAGCCATGACTCATCCAAATCCTGAAGGGACAAGGCACATAGAAGTCAGGTGATAAAAGAGTAAATGAAATTGTAGGTGACTGTGCAGTGAAGAGCACAATAAAATGGAAACAGGTTATATTCACCCTGCTCTAATACCCTTTGGGAAGGCAGAAATCGATTTTGCTTCACTCCCTATCTAGGGATAAAATAGCAGAACAGACTAGTTGGCAAACAATCTAAAACGAGGACAATTCAAACAAGGAGTGAAGCCACTTGAGCCAACTTTGAAGATCCTGTAGCCAAACTGATGCCTATCTGTATTAGTTCACAAAATAACAAGGAAGCTCTAGTAAAGCTTTTTAATGATCCTAGCCAGCTGAAAGAAGGTTAAAATAAAAATTTGTCAAGTAAAAATACAAAAGAATCATTACTATATAAAAGGGGATCAAACAAAAATAAAATAGTGAACTAATGATATCCAAATATAAAATATCTGATGATAGCTAAAGATGAAGCCTCCATATTGAAATATTTGTTTTTCTTTTGAATAAAGTTCTGATAATCAGTAAGTGTTCACAACACTATAATATGCATGGTAATAGATGTAGATCCTCATCTTTAAGGTTTATGTACTCACCATAAGGACTGAGTTAATGATTTAGTATTTTCTGATTCTATGTTAGCGATTCACGGGGGAAAATTTGAAGCTACCAGGGGGGAAATAATTACATTACCTAGTAAATAAAAAGATCTCAGATGGAGTTTCTCATGTCAGAGAGAGAGAGAGTGCCTGTTGTAGATGGCTATGCTTAGTTGTTACTAACTGCTCTCTATCCACTTTACTCTGTAACTATAAGTTTATCAGTATATTTGGACATTTGAAAAATAAATTAGTAAATAGTCTCAATATGTTTTAACTGCTCTTTCTCTCATACACATGAAGGGGGAAATCTGGATGGCTGAAATGGGTGTAGGGGGAAATGACAGAAAAAAGTTTGGGAACCACTGTTCTATATAAAAGGATGTCTAGTCAGGCCAGAAAGGTTACATATGTGTGTGCATGTATGTGTTATTTAAATTGAATATTGAAATCCCAACAAAGTTTCAAAATTTGATAAATGAAAATGTTGCATGAAAAGAGAGGACAGATTTGATCAAATAGATGATGCATTTTGCCAATTTAAGATTTCACCAGATTGAAAAATGAAAGAAATAAAAGTATGTGTGTATTCATGTATATTTAAATGAATAATGAAATTTATTACTTTTTCTCTAAGATTATGTTTCCCATGAAAAAAGAATGAAAAAGAGTGACTTTTAAATAACACATTGTCGATACAGAAAACACATGAATAAAACACAAAAAATATATTACTTTTCAACCCATTTTGAAGGATTACATAAGGATCTACCTTTGGATGAATTTCAGAAAGTGCTGTATAATTTTCTTCTTTCAAGCCATTCTGATAATGAAAAAAAGGAATTTAACTTCAATCCAAAAAGGCTGGGATAATTTAAAATCTTTTGACTTGAACTAAGAAATGTATTAATGACTTTTTATTAAGTCACTCTTTTTCATGAAAAACACCAGCATAGGGAAAAAGTAATATTTCTATCCTTGATAGTATTCACTTAACATTCCACTAGCTTCATCTTGTTTCCACATCAAACTGTCCCAGGTGATACCATGTTTATACTGTGGTGATACATACCAAGCAAAAGCAAGGGACCAGATGTTTGCTCTATAACAACCAGAAAGCAAATGAACAAAAGTAGTCTCTGTGCATGTAGATTCACACAGATGTTCTGGTTGTAAAATAAAAATTAATCAAATATCAAATTTCCATTCTGCGAGCCTACGTGAATTTTATTTACCAGCCAATGGGAAGCCCAGAATCAAATACAAGTATGAAATCCCAAAACGAGCTGTTCTGATCCAAAAAGCAGATATAAAAAGCCGAGACAAAAAGCACCCAGCAGACAGACAGGCACAGACTAGAGGAGAAGAGTGTAACCAATCCCCTTGACCTAAGTCGAGCAGCTACTATGCTTGCCTCTTTCTTTCTCCCCTGTCTCAAAAGTACTTACTGACCTAAGGAACGACTACTTCAAAGACATTCCTCACATACCTCTGCTCCTCACATTCCTAAGCACTAATTATCTTTTTCAGCATTATTATTTGTCATGAACATTTAACCTCCATTGGACTTATATCCACGTTATTACTTTAATTGTAAAAACATTAATTGATATATATATATATAAATGTTATTTTCAACTCAATTTGCTTTTCTTGATTTTATAATCCTTTTATGACTTATAGTGGGCTATCTACCACAAGGCCAAATTCCGTTAACCTGCAACAATATACAATTACCCTTCACGAGAACGAACTCCCACTACAACTAGAAAAGGGAATAGATAAGATACCCACTATAATATCATGGTGGCTCATTTCTGATTGGCTGGTCAGACCAATAAGCACAACCAACTAATCATATAATTGGAATGTTCTCTTTTCTTTGTCATGTTTAGTTTCACGAGAGGCAAGCCGTTTTTTTTTTCTGCTATCTTGACAACATCTCATCTAAATTATGGATCTACACGCAATACAAGTCCTTGCCCACTTCGCTTCAGGAGATAAATCTCTTCCTTCACTAAAGTATTCAATTTTATTATTTGAACATACATGAATACACACATACATATTTTTTATCTCTTTCATATTAAATCTGATGAAGCCTTAAATTGGCGAAACGTATCATCTATTTGATCAAATCTCTCCCTTCTTTTCATGCAATAATTCAGTGTATTAAATTTTATATATGACAGAGAGAGAAAGAAAACAGTGCCCTGACTAAAGTTAGGTCAGATTTGATACACTTTTAACATCAATGTGTCATAACTGAGCTAACAAATTCAGTTAACACAGAGTTAAACAAAGAGTGTTGTAAACAACGATAAATAAAAACTACTATAACTTAAGAGTGTGCATCCTCATATATATAACACCATACACACAACTCTCTACTTATTTCACAGCACTCACTAGTTCTATGAAACTCACCAAATGTCTCTACCTACCCTGATGATGACTTAAGAAAGTTGAAAGCTTGTACTGTATTTCTTGTACATTTCTTCTAAAATGAATTTCAGACAATTTTTAACAGAATTTCCTCTTTGTCTGAGAAGGATTATCTGTAATTTCAAAAAATCTATGTTTAAAATGAATTGACACAAAAATATCTGCCATTTTTAATACTATTTGTCTTGAAAAACATTTGCTGGCTAAATACACAGTGTGTGTGTGTTGCTTAGATGGCATTTACTGAGACCAGGGTCATAAAAACTTAAATAAAATTGACTAACTGGACAAAGCCTAAATGACTAAAATATTGATGCAATATTTTGATAAATACAAATCAGGCCTCATTGAACAACTGGATCATCATAATTGAAAAATCATTCAGACTTTCCTTTCTGTCCCATAACTCAACAGGTTTTTGGGGGTGCTACATGATGTCTTGCTCAACTAGAAGCCTCTACTTAATCCAGTCAGGCTAGTACCCGGGTCTGGGCAAAACCTCTGCCAGTCTATCTGACAAAATTATCTAACCATCTTTCTTTGGTGTACCCTTCTCAGTTTTTTTATGTACCATTTCTTGTAGAATGGTCTTAGAAAGGCTTCACAATCTTGTTATGTGGTCATGCCACTTTAGCTTCCTCTTCTTTATGGCGGTTAACACATCTTTACAGCCATTTATCTGATGACCAACTCTTCTACACACCTCTTCATTCATGATACATTTGGTGTAGGAAATACCAAACAACAATCTGAAATATTTCATCCCTGCAGCTTGGATCCACATTTGAAGACTTGCTGTCAAAGCGCATGATTTATATGCATACAGGTGAACTGACAAGACAAGGACATGCAACAATCTTAATTTATTTTGAGCTTTTTGTCTTTCCAGATCATTTTCAACTGCCCCATTGCAACTGTTGTCAATGCAATGCTTGCATTGACTTCTGGCTTGGATCCATCTTAGCTGATATTTGAACTGTTGTAGTGTCTATAGTTGCTGACCACTGACTGTAATTGGTGTTCTGATGTGTTCCTTTCTATTTCTTAACTTTTTTTTCAGTATTGATTTCCATATTATATCTGGAAGCTGTTTTCCAGAGACTCCACTAGTTCTTCTAACAGTTCATCTTCACTTCAGCCAGGCTGTCTATGTGAGCAGTAAACTTGTTTCCTCTTCAATACTAACTGTGCCAATTTTAAGATCATCCAACCTTATTCTTCCCAGGAAAATATTAAAAAGCATATGAACAGTAGATATCCTTGCTGCATGCAGACTGATGTGTGGAACCTGTCCTCGTTGTTTCCAGAGCAATAATCACACAGCTTGCCTGTTGGTAGAACTGCTGAATTGTTTCAGTCCACTTATGGACAATATTTCTTCATAGTAACCCAGTGTTTTGTATCACACACTGCTGAATGACTTTTTGAAATTTATGAATACATAAATTTCTCAACCTCCTATTTGTTTCTAATTTATCTACAATTTATTGTAATCAGGTTGAATATAATTGCTTACTGAATATGAATCTAGCACAATACTAGGCAAGGTTTTCTTTTAATTAATTCTTTACCTCTGTAATTATCAGCATTTTACTTGTTTACCAATTCCATTTATTTAGTCAACCCTTTTTATTCAAGTCATTGTGTTTCCCCAAATCCATTAGATATTCAAGCCAAAATATATTTATATTATTTATGCAAATGTACCAGTTGAAAATAAATGACTGTTCTTGTTAAGTTCAAAACTTGTCTTCTCATTCCCTACTAAACATTATGACAGGCTTTATCAGACAATTTCAAAATCACTTTTGTGTGTGTGTATGTGGAGGAGGGACATATTTCTTCATTGATTTCTTGATATAATAGCCTTGGTCATACCAGCTTTTTAGTACCATCACAGCAAAGTCTTAAGAGTATCCAGGTACACAAGATTTTGGTAAAAGTCTAGAATTGAAGCCATAAATTGCATGTTAGTGAATCCGTCTCTTCCCTCCAGTTATGGGTTAAATAACAGGACAGATTGGGTTCTGTAGCTTTGGCTGGCAACCAGTCTACCGCAGAAAGTAATGGCAACCTACTGTGGGATAATCTTCTGCCCAGTCAGTCATGTCTCTTTTGAGACATGATCGCCCAAAGCGTGTTTCACGTATGACGCTTACTGACTGACTACATAAAACAGGGGCCATAATTCGGATGCGTAAAAATTTTAAGTGATTTTGTTAATAAATGGCTCTTTGCAGAAATTTAAATTCGGAAGATTTTAAATTTGTATATGTTCCTAGATCGAGAAGTACTCTGCAGGAGTCATCCGAAGACGCATTTAACAAGGTTTTACGATCTTTAATGACAGTTGGTCCGTTTATAATGGGCTAAAAAAATGATCTGGGATAACTTAAAACTTATTCAAATACAAATTCATGAAAATAATTTTGCAGTTTTGCTGGTTTATAAATCTTTTTAGTTGATATTGAAACATTAAAAGTTGGTTTTAATAACATTTTCTGAAAGGAAAAGGAACCAACAAGCATCAAATTTCAAATAATTATTATTTATTAAAAATAATGTATGTGAAAATTAGAAAATAAAAACAATAAACGATGATTTTTTTTTTAACTTGCGAATTATGGTCCCGATTCTAGACTTCTTTTATTGATTTTTTTTTTCACTGAACCGAAAATAATCTGCACTTCGACGATTTCCATTTCAGAAACAGAATGAAAAACAATTTGGCATTTTTTAACGCTTTCAGTTTTTCAACATAAGGATAACAATTGGGTATTAAATTCGCATCTAAACTACAAGATAAAGAATATATAGTCAAATTAAAAATCAATCATTCCAATCACCTTAAACATTCAACAACTGTCTTAGGTTCTTAGCTTTCGTAAATCTGGTCCCCATTTGAATTTAAAAAAGATTTTTAGCTGAAGATTTAAATTTTTTGATGTTTTTTTACGGTTTAACTTAACCAGCTAAAAAGAAAAATGTTATAGACCACGTGTGAAAATGAACTCGCACCAATAATAACTTCAGTTAAGATGAATTAACTAATTAGATTTATTTGTTTTTTTTTTTATCAAAACCGCTGATGTAACTAAAGATTAAGAATATATTTATTTAGATAACAACATTAACAAAAATTAAGAAAAATCCAGGCTGAAAGCTTAAATCTCGAACGACAAAAAACTTAATTAGAGACGGATAGTTTCAAAATAATAATTTGTAGGCAAAACAATGTCATTTTGAGCGAAGGGAAAAATGATCATGAAAACAATTTTATTTTAAACAACAGGTAACAAATAAAAAAAATTAACTACGAAAAATCCAAACAAAAACATGTCCTGTGTAGTGTAAAATAAAGAAAAATAAAATGCTAGTTCGGTTACCTTTTCTTTTAAAAGCAAACTTAAAGTAACGTTTTTAATGTGATACTCTAAGTGCATAAATACAGTAATAGGTACTTTACATTACCTTCATACTTTCCATCGCTATGAAGTATTTTTGAACCTTCAATCCGAATAAAACTTGATTAGAAAATCTTGGAATGAAGAAAATAACAAACACCGAACGTTTTTGATCACATGAGTTATCGTTCTTAGTAAATGAGATCTCGTTAGCTGAATGGCGTTTTTTTTTAAATTATGTAAAATTAACGCCAACCATAACATTTTTTTTTTTGCTATGAATAGCAAAGAAAAAATGTAATCTCTTGACTTCGGAAAGTGTATCTAAAATATGCAACGGTATAACTGTAAATAAATAAGTTCTTTGTGGATAATACCATCTAAAAAACATTTAAACAAAATATACTGATCAACTTAAAAAAATATCAAATTTTATTTAAGTTAAAATTTGATTTAATTACCACAAACCTTTAAATTATAAAAAATTAAAACAAATGTGAAAAATTTTAAATATCATCACCTTGATAACAATGAAATTATTTTTCACTCTGATTTTTACGATTTTTGTTCATATTTACAAGTTTTTAAGTTATTTTATCATGTAGTACTCAAGTACACATCTTTATATTCACACCCACATATGCATTCATGCATTTACATATTGCGTATTTCACACCTACACATTTACTTTTAACTTTTGTCTGGTGTGTTCTCATCTTTGAGACACACGCCTTCCAGTTATATATCACGTGTATTTTTCCCGTGCAGTTTGGTTTGCACACACTGCTATCAGCCGGCAATAGCTGAAGAATGTGCAGCAGTTTCCCAACTCGAGCGAGACCTCCTTGCTATCCAGTATGGCAGAGGGACATTGGTTTTTAATTCTTGCTCGCACACCTGCACTAATTGCAGGTCACAATTAGGTGGCAATTTATTTTTTTAACACACATGTGCACACACACATTTTCCAATTGGAACTTTTCTCTACTTTTCCAGTTTCATCTTTCATGAACATTTTAATTACATTCAACAAGTGACTTTCTCTTATGTTTCTTAACATTGCCAGGGAAACAACTTTTCCTTCACTATTTGCATGCTTAATCAACTCTATGTAACCTATTGTTAATAATACATGTTTTAATTGTTATGTACTCTGGTGTCGTTGTCTTATTTCCTATGCCATCTTACGCCCAATCGAATCATAAAACGAATATTGTCAGTGGATACCCTGGTATCCACTACAATATATGTTAATTAAAATATATATTTTATGCTATTATTATAGTTCATTTACACAAATTTTTTCTAATTAAAGTAACAGTGAAAGCTTCAGATACATTTACACAGTGACATAATCAAATCATGGCTATAAGTATATTATTTATAATTTATGTTTTCATAAAAACTTGTACAACCAAATTTATTTAATCTTTGAAAATATTGTTGAATCCGTGAGGTTTCAGATTAAAAAATGGATTGTGTTTGTTCAACTATCAGTATTAAATACACTTTAGTTTTATTCTTTTTAATTTTAAAATTAAATCCTTCTTTCTTTCAATGTACTTGACTTGTAGGGATGTTATTATTAATATTAATTAATAAAAATATAAAATGATATTAACGAATATCATAAATAAAATAAAGCAAATAACATTAAAAATTTGTTAAAAATATAATAAAAAACAACAAAATAATAAAAGTTATCCTTCTAGGATAACTTTGCAACAGAAACGTTTTTTTCCTGAAAACAGAATTTGTGCCAAAAATGCTTAATTATCGATCATGGAAGGATAAAGATGTTCATCATTTATTAGCATATTGCTTGTTAAAGTGACTTTCCTCCTTTTATCATGTGCAACCCGAAAACACATGTAACTAAAATACACACCATTACACAAAAATAAATAAAATTATAAGAATCTAATTTACAATTTACAATTTAACATGCTTTCAGTGTTGTTTCTGTGTATATTTTATTCCTGTAAACATGAGGCTATCTCTGCTGGTATGATGTGAGTGACCCCACAAATTCTTGGTTCTTAAAATTTCCATCAAAGACAAAATCATTGACAAGTGAACTTACAATAATTATTTATTAATTTCTCATTATTTTGTTGCTGAAAATATAAATGGATTCAAAAACTTGGAATACAAAGCTAAAATGTTACTATGAATTGAGATATAAATATTTTCAGTGATATTTTGATGAATGATTAGCAATCTTTAGTGAACATCAATAATCAACCTTTTGTAAAGTTATAAATCACAGTGGTTAATACTCAAGTAAATAATCATACAAACGGAATATTAGCAATAACTTCCATGTTCTTGTCTTGGGAAAACTATATTATAGTCTTTGCAAAATAAAAGTAATTTTATTGATCTCAAAAGAAGAGTGGGGGACACTAATGAAAACCAGAGACAGAAAATCAAATGATGAAAGCAATTTTATCATTTGTACAGAATCGAAATGACATCAATGTAAAACTAATATCAAATCAATTATTCTTTTTCAGATCCATTATAGAGGTTGTTGAGATCACTTCCAAAACCTCAATTGTTCAGCCTATCTTATTTCAATTTGTAGTAGTTGGTTAAGTTTAATAAATAAAATGAATTTAAGAAATATTTTTAATTTAATTCAAATTAAAAATATTTCTTAAATTCACTAAAAAGTATTATCTAGTCATCATCTTCTTAACACCTCATTGACATTAAAACCAACATTCTTAAGGACAGGTCAATCAGCTAACTTAGTTTTTTAAACCAGATACTTGAATAAGCAAACCAAGAGTTCAAAGACCCAGTACCAAAGTGAAGGTCAATCCTACTCACACTCACTACACTCCCTGACCAGTTACTGACTGCAATATAAACTCAGGGAAAGAGGGCTTCAAGGTTAGTTCTATCTACCCTTTTACGAAAAAGCAAGAAATCAGAACAACTGCCTTCTACAAGAAAGCAGTAGTCTCTCTCTTTGTATGTGTGTGTTGTAATGAATTATGAGTTACTAACTCTTTCTCACAAGAAGGATACAAGTTTGTATTTGTATACAAAAGAAAATAAGCATTTCAAATCAATGTTAGCTTATTGTTCATTCCTTTTGAATGCAAAAACCAACATTCATTGACAATGACTGCAACTTGTTAATTCACATTTGTCTTTCCTCCTCAGTTTTTAGAGTTTTTCCCTCATACTGTCTCCATTAATCACACACACACACACACACACACACACACACACACACACACACACACACACACTGGTGATGCCAATATTAATTGTTCAAAGTAGTCATTCAACTACTGACACAACTTTTGAACATTTCCTATGATGGTTACATCCATGATAATAGGCCAGGATACAATCAGGGCCATGCTTAGGGCCACGCAGACCCCACAATTGTGGGGGCCCCAAGTTCCCTAGGAGCTGCAAGGCCCCAGGAAGCTGCAAGGTTCCTTGGCTTTGCAGATCTATTGTAATGAAAAACAAATTAACAAAATAATTATTAGGATTAACTGGAAAATTATTATCATGTTGAAAGAGACATCTATCAACCCGTCTCTCTCTCTCTCTCTCTCTCTTTATATATATATATATATATATGATCTTTGATAAAAGCCTTCCAGGGCCCCGCAAAGAGGCTGCAAATCATTTGTAATTCTAAAAAAATGAACTTGAGAAATAGGTTGTAGATATCTGTTTCAACATACATACAAGAACATAACATATCTATTCAAACTTTCAGGATGTCATAAAACGTTTAAGAAAGTTTATAAACAAGAAATATCAACCTTGGCGCCAGGCAACTTGAGATTTTGGAAAGGCATGTATCATCAGGCCCGATCCTAATATAAACAACTTGCACTGACCAGGTAAGGCAGTGATCTATATATTAATACTGCAGTACCTACCTACCTAGGAAATCACTAAAAAGCAGCTAAAAGATGTGAAAATGTTAGTAATGTATAGCTTCAAAATACCAATTCCGCGATTTCTTCAATTTTTTTCATGATCACGGAATATCCAAGGGTAAATTTGTTTAAAGTACCATTTATTGTGGGTTCAGTATGTTGGGGGGGGGCGCAAGTTATATTCTGTGGTTAGAGAGTCCGCAAGGTGCATTCTGTGGGGGAGGGGGTGATGTTGCTAAGCACGGCACTGGATACAATTCCAAATTTATGTTGTGTTAGTGCCAAGTCACATGAACTCAAACAAACTGGGGAAACAACATTTGAAGAGAAACATCCCAACTTGTACTATTTAAATATATTTAATATCTAAATAGAGAAAGAGAGACAAAGAAAAAGAAGTGTTTGCAGACAATGTGTGTCTTCAGATTTAGCTTAAGAAAAAGGTATACAAGAATCTTATGTCTATATTTCTGTTTTGACTAGTTAAAACGGGACATTTTTTTCTAAATTTTGTGTAAACTGAACCTTTTTTTTATTCTTATGTGAACCAGGCATTATGTTTTACTCAATTGTAAATCAAACATTTTATGATAATCTTTGTAAAAGTTTTCAGTTCTTGGCTAGCTTCTTTGAATAGCAACATTTCTCTTATGGTTGCAGCTCTACTCTTCTCTAAAATGATGCCACTGTCTGGGCCTTGTGGCAAAGAGAGTAAATTTGCTTTGTACAAAGTAATGTGGCAGAAAAATAGAAAAAATGGGTTTTTGAATTTCGTGCTTATATAGTCAGTCTTGCATGATCCTTATTTTTCTTTTCTTAACCATTCAGCATCCTCGTTATATTCTATGCTTGACTAATCATGTCTTCTGATTAATTATTCTAAATTTCAATATCCATAAGCAGTTAAAAAATTGATTATGTTGGAATCTTGAAAAAATATATTCTATCAAAAGTTTTCTCTTTAACAGCTCGTAACATAAAGGAAAAAGAAAGGCCCATTAAACATTTCCATCTAAAAAAAAAGCCAAACAATATTCAACACATTAAAACAAAAAAATGACATAGTTTTTCACTCAATGAAACGCTTAAAAATGACATTAAATAAACACATCTATTAGTGTCACTTTTATGTAAAAAGGGCACTTAATGGCATAGCCAAATACTATCAGTCTGTCTAGCCAAAATATCATTTTGCCTGACAACCTTGGCAATGAGAAGCTTAACACCAAAGGAAACCACTTTAAATCATAGCTGATAACAGTAAGAAAGAACATGTTAAATTTAACTTTTATTGCACCATTCTTTTTAACAAACTTTGAATTGTGCCTGATTTCAAGGACTTTAAGCTTACAAGTCTAATTAATACAAAAATATTTTCTTACATACAAACAAATGTTATTGCATTTCTCTTTATTCTAACTGCTTAAAAATCTAAAGAGTATATGTAGAGTAATAAATTTACTATTTATTTCTATAAACTAAGAAACCAGTAAGGCTTATTTCTCAAACTTAGGAGACATATGCTATGTACTCAAAAGCTAGTATTTTTCTTGTTGTTTTTATCATTTAAAACACCCAGCTCAGTAAAACATTGTTCAGAGTTATGACTACCTACATCCAGAAGGGACACATTAGATAGAAGAAGTATCAGTCATAAACAACAAACTCAAATTTGTACTTCACATCAAAGTTGTTGGTTGTTTTTGTTTTTATGGCAAATCAACCTCACCGTGTCATTCATTGCCAACTAAATTTTATTTATTTATTTATTGCTGGTAATACCTTTTTTTTCTTTCAACAATTTATTGTTGTTTTTATATAAGTTTTGTGTCTAGTAATACTTTTTTCTTTTTGAGTATCAAGATTCATTGGGATTTGTTTTTAAGGGCAGGGTCCCCAAGTCCTACCCTGTTATTTAACCCATAACTGGAGGGAAAGGACAAATTAATACCTTTTCCAAGGGTACCAGTGCTTAAGGGAATGCAGGGTATTCAACTGGAATTCAAACTCAGATCACCGGTTTCTCTTTCCAAGCCGATATCCACTGCACCACAACGCACATTCGTCACTAAATGCTTACAGCACCTGGTATTCCCAAGCGATCACCCATCTAAGTACTGACCAGGCTCAATGTTGCTTAACTTCGATGATCAAGCGAGAACCAGTATATTCAACATGATATGTCCATAAGCCTCACATCAAAGTAGAGAATGTTTTAATTCTTGTCAGTCATCTGAATTATTTTCTTTAAAAATTCAAATCGCACAGCAATTTTAAGTGCTATTTTTTCTTTTGTATTTTAGAGTTTTATGTTGTATTTTATATATATATATATATATCTATATATATATATATATATATTAGCAAGAGTAACAACTAATAGAATAACAATCCACAGTTTGTAGAGTTTATGTTTTAAAAGTGCTCAATACATAGTAGAGCAATATATATAGTAATATTTTTATTATTGGTATTTATAATAAAAATATTTTTTACCACTGTACAACAGCTGTCATGTTTCAGTACTATCAATAATACCTCATCAGGCAATGTAAGAGTTATGGTTACAAGAGTTACATATAGAAATTTAAAACCTTCATTTCCTCCTCCCTTAATTGTCTGGATAAGGTAATATTTGGTTTTAAATTTCTATATGTATTATTCTATAAGTCTTGTAATTGTAAATCATCTAATGAGAAATATGACAACTCTTGTGTAGCATTGAAAAAATGCCTTTATTATAAATACCAATAGTAAAAATACCAACATATATAAATATATATATATATATATATATACATATATTGTTACAAAATGCTTGGCGGTGTTATTAGTGCTACATTTTGACTTTTTTCTTAATGTTACTGTTTATCCTGTTCTGATTTATATCAACCATCATCCATTAAATTTCCTTCAAAAGATGACTAATAAAAATCAAAGACTTTATGGAATGTTATGGCTATTACTGCTGGGTTGGTTCTTTTGCCTAAACATCCAAAACTTGTTGAATGGCTTTCGCCGCTGAAATAAATAGGCAAAGAAAGATACAGAGACACTAGAGGGACAGTTTGGACACTGATTTTATTTTTTTTAGTTCCAACGACCTCTTGTTGAGAAAACTCCTTCCCGAACCATTTGGAACGCCTTTACCATCCAAAGTCCAACAGAGAAAGAGATCGAGTTTATTTTTGGCACCAGGAGGCCTCTCTTTTTGCGTATGCATCAATTGTCTTTCCTGTCAGAGGACTCCTGGGAGATTTTATGTTTATTATATTTTGTACTTTTATTTTATTTTGTATTTTTATTTTATTTCGTAGTTTTTATTTTATTTTGTATTTTTATTTTATTTAGTGTTTTTTATTTTATTTTGTATTTTTATTTAATCCCTACAACTTACAAGATGGAGTCTTCTTCTGCAAGAATATTATATTATTACAAAACATTAAAAGAAGGAACAGTGTTATTGCAAATGCTTTATCTAGAGCATAACTTAAAAAAAAAAATATTATGATATTATGATTATTGCTTTACAAAAAAAATAGACTGATATTGTCTCATAAAACTTTTTCATTATAATTTCAAAACTTTGACTTTGAAGTGGGAAAGTTTTATGAGGATGCATTTATAAATAAAAAATATTAATAAAGTCCACAAAAAGGTTAAAATATGTAGTAAGGGATTCTGCTGAGTCCTAGTTGTTAATACAAAAAAGTTTTTTATTCATGAAGTAGTTGTTAAATAGAGAAATTAGAAATAGAACGTTTGGAAGACTCTAGATCATTCCAGAATATGTGAGAAAGATCAAGATGATTCGAGAAATATGCTAATTAGGTGCTAGCCCCTATATAAATAGGTTTTGGGAAAAGAGTAGTTGGTTGTAAAAAGAAATTGCTGCCATTATCAACTCCAGCTTGATTTACGGATTTGTCTATCTAGTCGAAAGAATCTCTATGAAAAGTTGCCAACCAATAAAAACTCAAAAGAGAACCTCATAGAACAAATCTGGTAAATAGAATTTTTTAATATTTTCATTGACCAAACGAAAAATTATTCTTTATATATACACATTTGAAGATTTTCAATAATGGCATTTAGATTACTCGCTATCCCTAACGTGTTAAACATACTCTACCCACAACTTACCCTTCGTAACACTTGCCAGTAGTAAACTAAAATTTTCTGTTTTGAATGCAAAAATTGTATATTTTGTATATATATTATTTTGTGTTTTTTTTTGTAAATTAAATATTTGTTTGTGGTTTATATTTACTATATATATATATATATATATATATATATATATATATATATATATATATAGTGTATCGAGGCAGTAGATAATTTTCTAAACATATACTGTTAAATATAAGAGACAATGAATGTCTATTATGTTTAATCATGAGCCGTTCTAAACATCGTATTTTGGCTTTAATTTCAGGTGATTACAGATTTTTTAAATTTTGTTTTATTATAATTCCCAGATAAGATTTCGGCATACGCTAGCTGACATGAATAAGGGTCAGGATGTCAATGGACAGTGCTGAGAGATCTCCCTCAGATGCTATCTGTGAATAATGAAACAAGTTGAAAAATTCTATTTTTCTTATTCCAGCGAAATGCAAAGCAAAACACACCTGTGGAAGATAAAAAGGTAAAAATGGTTAGGCTCGACTTATTGTAAACTATAGACAAAGTGAAAAGAGAGAAATTTTGTATTCATAATTTCTCGGATAGGAAATTCAGTCAAGGGCAAAGGTTAAGTTGATTTGTTGACGAAGAGAAAAAGACAATTAATTAATTATGAGAATGACTAGACTGGAAATTCCCTGAAAAAGAAAATCGACGTCATGTAATAGTCCTACCCAGTAGATGATAAAAGACAATCCAGCATTGGCTGAAAAGAAAAGAAAAAGAAAAGTAAATTGACGTCATATGGTGGTTCCGCCCAGGTGAATGAGAACGAGTCCCTATTTGGCTAAAAGAAGAGAAGAAGAAAAGTAAATTGACATAATGTAATAACTTTGCCCAAAGGTGGTAGAGAGTGATTTCATTGGATGCATGAGACAGAAACTATTGAGGATAGGATTTGCATAATACACCCGGTACCTGTCGTTCCCCTACCAGTAGATATGGACAAGCACAAATACAGAGCCCCAAGGGATCAAAGTCAGTTCCAGTTCCAGTTGGCTCCCGGCCCAGAGATGTAATGACAGAGACAGGTGCCACGCCATTGGGCGCCAACCGCAGGGTCCACCGCCTACCATAGAACTCCTGGCTGAAGATGTAAAGAGAGAGATATTTGCCACGCAGTTGGGTGCCAACTGTAGAGAGGCCTGTTGCCATTTGACCGAAAAGAGTTAAAGTCAAACAACCCAACCAGAGTTACAAGAAGTGATTTTGCAGACAAAAGTTTTGAGATTGCCAACCAACCAGAATTAAAGACAGACAAGAAGTGGTTTTGCAAGCAAAGTTCCAGTTCCAGCACTGCACGGAAACGAAGTCAATTCGAATTACCGCTGCTGCCAGCCACCCACCATACTCAAAGACAGCTTTTCGGTAGTTTCTGTGAAGTTTCGGTGTGAAGTGAGATTAAGTCAGTTCAAGTCACCACAAACTTAAAACTCCGACCGGAGGTGAAGTGATATTGCCAACCAAAAACTTGAATTAATAATAGGAAGAAAAACACTTCGCAAAATACTACTTAGACAAATTGGTCAAAACTTTCATTCCGTTGCCAGATTAATAGGAATAGGGTTTGGGAAGAAAACGATTGGCGATTGTTTTTCTCTTGTTTCCCTTTTGTACATAAAGACATTCTACAACTTATTCAGGCATCATTCATTTTATTTTTGGTGCCATTTTCATTTTCCTAGTTGTATGCATGCATCCAGTTTCGTTTGGCTTGGTGGAGAGACATCTAGCGAGGATTAAACGTGACTTTCTTGAGATCAATTTCACAACCTGGGCAAGGGAGAGCATTGCTGAAAAGGTCAACCCGAGAACCAGCTGCTGTATTGACGTCATCAATGACCGACGTGGGCTACGGGTCACATATGCACACATACCCACACTTGTGCACATACATGTATACACACTCATATATACCTACACCTATACACATATGTGTATACACATACATGCTTGCACATAAATGTATGTACACACACACACACACACACACACACACACACACACACACACACACACACACACACACATCTACACACACACACACACACACAGATATAATGGTTTTGTGCTGTAATAATTATGAATGTTGTAGTTAAGCTTTTATTTTATTTAAGTTTATTAGTTTAAAGTTTGTTATATTAATTTTATCTCTATTTTTATTTTAATTAATGCAATAGGTGGTAAATTAAGTATTTGCTGATGTGTTTGCCTTTACCTATTATTTCGTTTTTCTTGTTTAAGAGTTGTTTTTATAGGTGATTGGTGTTAGTTTTTCGCCCTTTATAATTTACAATTTTTGTTATTGTGTGAAGTTTAGTATTTTTTTTATGATTTCTTATTTGATTTTGCATTTGATTTTGGTGGGAAAATTGTAGAAAGTTAAATTTATAACAGGATTGTGGTTTATATTTATAAGAATTGAAGTTGATATTATATCTATTTCATTTGTTTATTTATTTGAAGTTGATATTATATTTATTTATACATTTTGTTTTAATTAGTGTTTAGGTGGCAAAATAAGTTTTTATTTATGTGTCTCCATTTACCCATTATTTCATTATTCTTATTTATGATTTTGTCATTTGATTTTGGTGGAGATATTATTTTCTTTTTGGCTCCATGTGTATTTTGATAGGGCTGTGTTGCTTGCATAGTTTCTGTTTTAAATGATGTTTTGTGGCTGTTAGAACCTTCTTTAAAAGTTGTTTCTGTTGGCTCAGTATTAGCTATCTCCCTTTAACTCTTCTTTAGAAGTTATTGTTCACCTCTGCTGTAGCCGAATATTAAACTCACAACTCTTTGTGTCAAGTCACTGGATTCAACCAATGCTTTTATCCTCTGAGCCATGTGTCCTTGAGGACTGAGACATTTGGAAGAGGCATGGCTCATGGAACTAAAACAATCTATCCTGGTAAATGAAATAAAGGGTTCCGTTAAAAATTTTAATCACTTGAAGGTTGGAGCTTACAATGCCAAAATGTTGTGAATATGGAAATGAAGATGAGGACAACAGTTTGAACAATGTAAATAGTGTAAATAACTGCAATACCTCATCTCAGAAATATAGACAAAAATTCTTTTCTTTATATTTTGTTAGTGACGTTGTGTGTATGTTTTAGTCAATCTAGTGAGTTTCTCTCTTTTTTTTTTATTCCGGTCTTTTTTTGTTGTATGCATGTGTTCTTCTCTTTAGAGTTTGTATTGTGTGTGTGTGTGTGTGTGTGTGTGTGTGTGTGTGTGTGTAGATTTGTGCGTGTGTGTGTGTGCGCGCACACATGTGCATGTGTGTTCCTTAATCTCAGTTTTTGTGTCACATAAACAGATTTCCTTTTTCTTTCTGGATTTTCTTGCTGCATTTTCTCTATTTGTCATCTTTCACTTCATATAGATTTATGCACATCTATTCCACAACATTCTTCCTAGTCACAGCACTATTTAAAAGCATACAACCAGGGCCCTCGATCAGTCTTTCACCGACATGATAGCTTCACCCCCATGATATGTTTTTAGTTTCATTTTTTTCAATAGGAGCAAAAACTGAGAAAGCTCAAGGTGTGCTCAACAAAGGAACAGAAGGTGAAACATTGGCACTAACAAGAAAAGAAAACACAAATTCTTTCAGTATATTGTGTTCTTTATTCATGGACTAGCAGTATAGGCTGGCGTTGCTCAGGTGTAATGAAAGCTATAAAACTAATCCATGGTCCTGGAACTCAGACGCTTTGGACGTTGGCACGAAAGACTAAAAAGCAATAGTTGTTTTCAGTTAAAGTGGAACCGTAGACTGAAATAAAAATGAATGGATGTAAGTCAAATTTTGATTTCCTGGTATCGATATCAAATTTTCTGCACTATTGTAAGAACTGCAACCTTGAAACTTCTGAATATCATTTCTTATGTCTTTGTCTATGAGTGTATCAAATTTGATTAAAACCGGACTACTCCTTCTATAACCCGATTTTTTTGATTATCGATTTTCGATATTTATCGGAGGTACCTCGACACAAAACCTAGCTAAGAACACTTGCAGATGCTTATAGTACAACTGTGTAAATTTTCAAGAAAATCGGTTCAGCCGTTTCGGAGTCTATAGGTATCGGGGACACACACACATACACAGACGAAGTTCCATTTATAAATAAGTTTAGATTTGCATTAGATTTAATTGGTACAGTCTGGGAAAAAATAACTGACTTCTTTTTTATTGCTTCTGTCTTTTCTTATGTTTTATTAACGGACCTGACTTTTACTTTGGTCAGCAAAAACTTCAATCATCCTTCTGTCCCTATCTGACTGCAGCAGTCACTATTTAATGACAGATGGCCTGTGATAGGCCTCTGACTGTTAACGTTTCCATAACACCATTTTGCTAATCTGTACATCATGACAGATCCTGTCATTGCAACCAATGGATAGCTTCTGACAGGCTTACTCTAACCGTGACACTGCCTATATAAACCCAAGACAAGAATTCCCTACCTTCAAGCTAGTTGGCACTTAATCCCAGAAGTTTTAATTAATTTATCTATTTTGTGGATAACAAGTAATTGTTTTGAAATCTTTGCACTTGGGCTTATTAACTGTTGTCATAAAACACCAGTACTTCAAGGCCAAATTACTTCTTGTGGGTTCTAATCTAATCAATCTGGGACCATTGTGTCACCAAATTAAGAATTATAAAATTATTAATTAGAATTACAAGTGTAATTTAAATATCTACATCTAGATATACAAGCAGAATAACTTCCTAAAATTGTATTGCTATGCTATCTTCTTTTTTATTTCCCTTCCAAACTTTTTGCTTGAGGCTTGAGTTAAGTTTATATTTTCATTTCCACCAAAATGCTCGCCTGTCAACAGATTTTCGATGTTATGTAATGCTAACTACAGAAAAATGAAGGAAGCAGAAACAACTTAAAACATACCACTCCTCACATACCTCCACCAACAAACAAATACGACATTTCAAATGAGCCTAAAAATGATCTTAATTTATGGTTTTGTTTCAGTGTCTCTGTTAATACACAAACTAATTCATAATAATATCTAAAACCATCAGACGTTTCTCATTATAGGAATAACAAAAAACAATAAATAACTTTATTTGCCACATATATGTGTATATGTATGGAGGTTCCTTGGTGATATATATGCATGCAAATGAAAGTTCTTTTGTTATATATATATATATATTTGTAAAAGCCAGAAAGAAATACGTATATTACTGTTTGCAAGTGCATGTTATAAGGCATTAACTCCTGCAAGTGTCTTTGTCTAGCTGGATTGGAAATTATGAAAAAAGTGTTACTGTCGGCTTTTTTTTATTCAGCAGATCAGAACCACGTAAAAAATAATATATAAACTAATTCTAGTAAAAAATAGATGATATTAAATTCTTTGAAAAAGAAACTGACTGAATGAGACAAAAACTATATATATATATATATATATATATATATATATATATATATATATATTAGTCATCCACATACAAGCCTGTTTTCTTGTATCACAGCTCATCAGTGTGGCTAGACACATCCACTGCTTCAAGCCGGAATCGATCACATACAAAGTTATTAAATTACAACAGGTTCCATATAAATAAGAAAAAATTGGGAAACAATACCAGAGGAAACAAAAGCTCTGAAAAGGGAAGACATCACAATAATGCCTTCACAAAACTTTGATGTAATCGTAACTTTGTTCACTTAAGTGATACAATTCTCCACATTAATTCTATTAATGCTTTTTCATTATCTCGATATTGAGCACTTCATGACAAAAAACCTGCTTGCCAAAAATGCCTTTCTACCAGTAAACCAATCAAATAATTTTAATTTATAAGTTATATTAGAGCATAAGTTTTAAATGGAACATTGTATTTAATTCAATTTTAAAGAAAAATATTTTTGGGGGGTAAGATACATAGTGGGATTATATTTTATTTAAATGGATAGATAATAATTTTTAACACCAGGTTGGATTTTAGGTTCTTTTTTTTTTAATTAGATTCAGTACTACCTCATGAGTAAAAGAGCCGGAATCTTTAGGTTAGAATTAAAATTATGAATAAGTATGGTATACTAAACTATATTGTAGTTAAAAAACCAAATAAGTTTTGCATGGGTCATTTATTTTATTAAAATAAGTTATAATTTATAAGTTATATTGGAGCATGAGTTATAAATGGACCATTGTATTTATTTAAATTGTAAAGAAAAATAATTTTTTCGACTTACAGATTCTTGTTTTTTATAAAGTGGAAAATTCTAGAAAAAGCAAGAAGTTTTATGACATTGGCCTTCTATGCCTGAACGAAAAAGCTGCTGATTTTAAGGTTCCCTAAAAATAAAGCACTATTATTGAATCATAGAGATGAATTCACTGTTTTATGTTAACATCAAAATATTTTTCTTTAAAATTTAATTAATTTTTTATATTTATAACTTATGCTCCAATATAACTTAAAAATTAAAAATTATTTTACAAAAATAAATGACCCACATAATACTTATTTTGTTTTCTTAACTACAATATACCTGAGTATAACATACTTAGTTATAATTCTAATTCTAACCTAAACATTCCAGCCCCTTTACTCTTGAGGTAGTGCTAAATCTAATTAAAAAAAAACAATCCAACCTGCTGTTAAAAATTATTGTCTACCCATTTAAAAAATATATGTTCTCACTATGTATCTTACCCAGACAAAATTAAAAAGTGACATGCCTTGACACCAGACAATTCTGCTTTCTTTCGTGATCCAAATCTTCTACTCCATAGTTATCTAATTTTCATTTTTGATTGAACAATATTGACACACCTACAAGCATATTCTCTGTCTGCCCCTTCTACTACGACTCCTTCAGTTTCGAAATAACCATGAATTCATCTTATATTTTCTAAATAAATCATTTTCACAATTTATTTTCAACTATCACCTGAAGAAGAACAGTATTGTTTTGAAACATGAAACTATTTGTCTAGTGATATAATGCTTTTATAAAGCAATGTAACAAAAAAATCACAATATATATATATATATATATATATATATATATATATATATATGATAAAAATATAGTTCTAAGGTATGCTATATTTATGAGTTAAAGTCTTCAATATCATGGATAGAGCATATATAGATATAAAAAATGGACATTGATGTCAACACCCTGCATGTTCATTTATATATATATATATATATATATATATATATATATATATATTGATGCATGTTCCATTAAATAATATAGACAAGTTCTGGCTATTTATTTTATGTAAATTCTTTTCATATTGTCTGATAAGCTTAATAGCATTATCGTTGAAAGAAGAAAGAAAATCACAGTATTGATACATGATTTTTTTTATTTAATCCTTTCTAAGCTTTCAGCTTACATCAAAGATGATAATTATATTAAGCGTATTAAACAGTTCACGGATGAACAATAGTAGTAGTCATCTATTCCATTTACATGGAAGATTTTCAAAGCAACAGCGAACACATGCATGCTGGAAGCAAAAATTTCACTACAGCTTGTGACGTCACACATGACCACACTAGAGTGGGGCAAGAAATATTAAGTATGGAAAGCCATCTGGAATTTTCTCTTCCAGCACACATGCACGTGTTCGCTATTGCTTTGAAAATCTTCCATGCAAACAAAATAGATGATTACTAATACTACTATTGTACGTCTGCGAACTATTTAATACACTTAATATAATTCTCATCTTTGATAATGGCCGATGTAAGCCAAAAGCTCAGAAAAGGTTAAATAAAAATAAATAAATAAAACATGTCTCAATATTGTGATTTTCTTTCTTCTTCCAACAATAATGCTATTAAGCTTATCAGATGATATGAAAATAATTTACATAAAATAAATAGCCAGAACTTGTCTATATTATTTAATAAAACATGCACCAATAAAAAATGCTGCCTAAATACACACAATTTAAAACACACACACACACACACACACACACACACACACACACACACACACACACACACATATATATATATATATATAAAGTGAAAGGTTTTCTCTTAACTGATTGATGCTTTCCTCAGCATCCCAACAAAGTTCTGTAGACGGAGTCATCTGTCCACTCGTCTGGAGTTATCAGCAACTGACTGCTTATTCCTCTTGATTTTTCTTTTTTATATGCACTTATCATTGGTGCAAGTTTTCTTCGTAGTGTCTGTATATGTTTGCATACTTGCACCTATACGTCTGTCTGCACAGATGTGCATACATGTAGGGTGTTCTTTGGCTAGTCTTTTGTTTAGTCAGGAAAATTTTATTTCGTTTTTTACATAAATAATTGATTTTGATGTTTAAATGATAAAATATGTATTTATATATGTCTTCACTTGGTTGTTATTTTATATGTTATTATTTTTTCATATTTTGTCTGGTAGTGTGTGTGTGTGTGTGTGTGTGTGTGTGTGTGTGTGTGTGTGTGTGTGTGTGTGTGTGTAAACGTGAATGAAAATTGATGTGTAAATATTTGAAAAAAAAGTTTCTGAATTGATGTCATTAAAATTGCCAAGATGAGGTTTAAACTTTCCATGGCAAAATTTTACAGGATGGACCCGTCTTTGATGTTTTCAAAAACAGTAAATTTTGGTTTTAGGTCCTGAAGGCTTTTATCCCTTCAAATTTTTCAAAAAAAAAAATCGAACTTCTCGCTCTTTTTGTCACCCACTACCAGCTAAGTGATAAGTTATTCGCTGCTGAATGACTTTAGGCACACGAAGCTAATTTCGGCCTATTTACTTCCTTTACTGAAAAGTCTTTGAAGAAATTACTACGCGATTTATTTTTTTTCGGAATTCAATTTCAGCAGAAAGTTGCGTTTATTTGCATGTTGATTTTTTCCTTTTTTTTTTTGTTGGTAATTAATTTAAGAAAGTTGCGTGTACTTAATTTGAGAAAGAAGTTAACTTTCAAATATATGAAAATAAGTGATAATTGTAGTTTTACTTAATTTTTTTCCGATGAAAGTTAACTTTCAAATATAGGAAAATATAGAATTTTTTTAAGAAAGTTAACTTTCAAATATATGAAAATAAGTGATAAGTGTAGTTTAATTAACCTTCAAATATATTGCATGTATTTTTGCGTGTTGTTTTTTTCCTAATTTTCTTTTTTTTTTGTACTTAATTTCAGAAGAAAGTTAACTTTCAAACATATGAAAATAAGTGATAATTGTAGTTTTACTTAATTTTTTCAGATGAAGTTAACTTTTAAATACATGAAAATATCTATATTTTCATATATGTGAAAGTTAACTTTCTTATGAAATTAAGTACACGTAACTTTCTTCTGAAATTAAGTATCCCCCCCACCAAAAAAAAAAAAAGAAAGAAAAAACACGTAAATACACACAATGTATTTGAAGGTTAATTAAACTTCACTCATCACTTATTTTCTTATATTTCAAAGTTAACTTTCTTCTGAAATTAAGTACACGCAACTTTCTTATGAAATTAAGTACCAAAAAAAAAAAATAAAAAAATCGCGCAGTAATTTCTGCAAAGAATTTACAGTAAAGGAAGTAAATGGGCTGAAATTAGCTTCCTACGCCTAAAGTCATTCAGCAGTGAATAACTTATCAGTGTGCCCATAGTGGGTGACAAAAAGAGCGAGAAGAAGTTCGATTTTTTTTTCTGGTCGTTAAAATCAAAAAAGGTAGGTTTCTTCAATATCTAATTGTTGTTTGGAGTTCAGCATATACATTTTCACGTCTATTTTAAAAAAATTTAAAGGGATAAACACCTTCGGAACCTAAAACCAAAATTTATCTAAAAAAAACTAGCCAAATTTGAATTGAAAAAGGGCGCGGTTTGGTTGGATGGCGACTTTACATTTTTTAACAAACAATGGGATTTGCGATTTGGAGTCAGAAGCAGAAGTCTACAATTCTTACAAAGGAGAGTGTAGAGGAACCTCTGTTAGAAAAATATTTACTTAGCTAAATATACACAAAGTACTTTAATTTATACTAAATAAAAGTAAACGTCAGATTATTGCTAGTGAAGTTGACCGTAGCATGTCATACTGAATCAAACATGTGTTGGAAACTGTGCTGCCCAGGTTTTTGTTGCTATCTGAGTGTCGGGATTTAAACATTTAGTAATAACAACACGTCTTTTAAATTAAACATAAAAATGGTTATTTTCTTAAGGAAAATTAGAAGCAAAACGTCAGTTGAAATAACATTTATATATTCATTTCAGAAATATACAATAGTAATAAAATGTTCACTTTTCCTTGCAGCGAAGATTGTTTTATAAAGTAATGAAGTGTTCTTAGCGCGGAGTGAAATGTGTGGACAGACCTTTTGACGGCCAGCCAAATGTTTCTGTGAGTGTGTAAACCAGACCTTAGTCGGCGGTTGTTGATGTGTGTACGCACATGTAGATCAAACAGCTTCCCCCGCCCGCGAAATTGGTTTGAACCCAGAGAAGCAGTATGCTTCTATTTTTATATCCGTAAGGAGAGATCCAAAATCTAATTTCACATAAACGTGTGAACTTTTCGAATACAAGGTTTTCATTAGTTAGAAAATAATTTCAAACTAACTTGCGAAAATCTTTTTCTTGAATTTGCGAGAGTGGTAAATGGAGCTATTGTTATTTACTAAATGCTCCAAAAATAACACGTAGTACGTCTACAACTACGTTCACGAGTATTTTAGCAGTATTTGTTGTTTATCAAACAAACCTTCTGAATTCATATACGTACACATGACAGGTTGCTTGAATTGTTTACATTCCCGTCTTTGAAAAAATTATTTACCTACTCACAAGGATAGGATGTAACATAGTTTAATGTTGAATGCTTATATGTATATGAATGGTTCAGGATGAAAATGGTCAAGTGTCTGCGACTAATGTCATACAGGCATCAGAATATTCTGGCCTTTCTCCGATAAGTGCAATGAAGAGGTGGTGCTGCTGCTACAGGTTTGGTATACTTGGGATTAAGTTCGCTATATATTTTGCCCCAAAACAAGAAAACGTGGATACAACTGAAGATGGGGTGAGATACTACATTTATCCCCAACCCCCAAACCGAGTAGACTTACCACTGAGTAGTGCACTGAATTTGCAGTGGGTGTGACAAAAGTAGGGATAATGCAAGGTACCCAAATACCTACTTACTATTTTACCGCCAATTGTATTCTGTCGCTATAATTTTCATGACTATCCTTTGGAAACATACTGATAGGCAATTTAAAAAGCATTACCAAAATTGTCATGAATCCGTAACTTTAAAACTCAATAAAATAAATATAGAAAATTCTTTTATTGTTTAAATCAGAAAATTAACAGATTTTATGAATTTATGCTGATATCTGACAGCAAGAATTTGGTATTTTTTTTATGGTTGCCCACTGTGCACCTCGTATATAATTAAAAAACTTTAAGAGCTTTGTTAAAAAGAAATCTACAAGTGTGCCGGTTTATTGAGGTTTGGATAGGCTCCAAAGAATGATTCAGAAATACATCCATATTAGCACATTTGATTGGATGAAAATATATTTATTGATTTACTGGTAAATTTTACTTGCTGATTTTTTTTATCCTTTATATTTGATATAACTGATGTTGATTTGCTTTTGATGATTGACTGAAATAAATTAAACTATAAATATTCGAAGGATATTTTAGTTATCCCTAAAATACTTATATATCAAGACGCATTTCAGTTGAGAAATACAGTACTGTGCAAAAGTATCAGGACAAGAACTATTTTCTTTTATGAGGCATATGGACAGAAAATAAACAATTTAATTAAAGTAATTTTATTTGATTTACCCAAAAAATGCTTTAACAAAAAAATACTTGTTACAAAATAAATTTAATATTTAGTATAATAGCCTTTTGCTTTGATCACATCCTTCATTCTGTCAGGCATTGACATCACAAGCTTCTTCAATGTGTCTAATGGTACCTCCTACCAAGCAGCTTGTATTTGTTCCCAAGGTGTGTCTTGTGAAGTAACATAAGATTTATTAATTCGAGAGGGGGAATAAGAAAAAAGGCAGTCATATCCAAAGCTAATAGAAAAATGATTAGTTTCAAAATAACTTGTTTAATAGAAAATAGGAAAAATTAAATACAATTTTTTTTAATACATTCCTTTTACATATAGTTTTAAATAATCAATATTTATTAGCAATTTACTTGGCTTTTCACCCTGTATTTGAATTTCAGAATTTTACCGGTAGTGTGCGAAAGTGTTAGGACAGGGGTGATTTTAAACTTTATTTTGATGCCTCATAAAAGATAAAATAGTTCTTGTCCTAATACTTTTGCACAGAACCGTACATCGTAAGTATATCCAGGAAGAGTACCCTCCAAGAAATACAAAAGAAGGACAACGTGAACAAAGTGGAACAAAACAGACCGTGTTGACTACCACTGGCATCAAATGTCCCAGTCTGTTTTCGCGCGTGCGTGTGTGTGTGAAAAAATTATGAAGAAATTAAGTCGCCAAAATATCGTTCCTGCTTTACTACTGGGTCATGTCCGACCGTCATTAGAAAGCGAAGAGGGAGTTTTCTTTTAATTCGGCTTTGATTTTATAACCTATCAGGTGACTACTGTAGTTTCACAGGACTGCACATATAATGATATGGGATACAGACCAATGAAAACAATACTTAAATCTTTCATATTTAACATTTTAACAAAACACTGACTTTGTTCCAGCGTTTAAAAGTATGAAATTTCAGAATTGTGATTTGAAGGGACTACTAATTAGATAATAACTATTAAAATTCTCAGGAAAGTAAGTTGAATGAATGAGAAAAAATTAAAAAAATGAACGTTTTAATAATTGTTTTAAATTAATCAAATGAATTCACGAAAGGTTCCAAGAAGAATTGAACCCAGAATTAACTAGCCAATATTCAGTAAAATTGAGCAATAGCAAGTGCTTCATCCTATCCACTTCCCGCCAATAAGAAAAAGATATGATTAATGTGTTATCCGAATTATTTGGTTCTGAGAAATTAGATTCGAGGGATTGTTCATATTTATAATATTCGTCCAAAACTTGTATATTCTTACAGAAAAGAGTGACCCAAATTTTTCTAAAGAAAGAAAGGCATCTGTTGCACACTAAAATCCAAAACTTTGGGTTTTCTTTACATTATACTATCTGTCCGGAACGCGTATATCCCTACAGAAAAAAAAATGATCGAAATTCTTTAAAAAAGAAGGCATCTGGATTTTGTCTAATTCTCAAGTCTTGTGTTTGCTTATCTTGATGCAATCCGCCACTCAAAAACCATCACCTTTACAGAAAGAAAAGACAGATTTTGAACAAAGAGTGGTTATTAACAAGATCTCTTAAGATTGAGTCGGTCGAGGTAAAGAAATTAGCTATATATATATCGATGTCAAATTTTATTGGGTGGGGGTGAGTTATCTATGTAAACGAGGGCCCACCAGGCCCGAGACACAGATGGGAAAGGCAGATCCAGGAAAAAGTCGGTTCGGATTTGCTATGAATTGCATTGTTAGATAGCATTGCCAAAGAACACACTCGCAATTCACGTAGCCGGAGAGAACGCATAGCACACGCATGTTAAAAGGATTGAATGAGACTTGACTGACTGGTCACTGCTTTAGCAGTTGCTGTTAGATTTCTCAAATCACCTCTCAGCAAGTAGAGAACTTAATTTTCCAGTAAATAATAGAGCCATTCACCAGATTTTCTTCACATTGCATAAGTTTGTTGTTAGAGTTATCAACAGCGATGTGCATTTTATTGAAAAAGTTCTTATTTCAGCCCTGATTTCCAACGTTGTCCTTGGAGGCAAAGACACAAAAGTTACCACGGTCACAGGCAGGAATTACACAATCTTGTCTGTGATACACAGCATACATAGTTCCACACTAGACTTCACTGTCAATCCCAATAACGTAAGATTTTAGGAAATTGAATCAATCTTATCGAAACGACACAACGGTCTCAACTGAAGCGGAAAAGAAAGCCGGATGACCCGTGAGGTCAGTAATAGGTCAGTATTACTCAACGAAGCTAGCGAAATTAGTGACAGAGAGGAGAATAAGAGACGAGAGAGAACTGTGACAATGGGGTTTAGGTCACAACATTAAATTTAATTTCACACCTGCCAATACTGTCAAATTTTATTGGTCAGAGTATTTGAGCGGCTCGGGGCCTTTCGCCCGAAACATAAACCTTACAATATCGTTTGCGATGTCTGCAATGTTTGCCCCTCGCCTTTTGGTTGAGTATTTACATCTGTCATGCAAATTGTCCGAATGCTTGCAAGCCCAGGTGCAGCTAGTCCATTACGCGATTTTGCATTCTTTAACTGAGGGGTTACCCCAGGTCAACCCTGTATCTGACTCCTTTGATAATCCGGCGTGCAAATTAAGTTCTGGTGTGATCTGGCATAAGAAAAGCACTGCACACGTCTAAGGGAAGTAACTCCTCGAAAATAAATTATATAAATATGGTTATTTGTCTGTCCATATGTGCGTGCATGCACGTGCGAAAATATGATGTAAAACTGTAACATCAAATAAATACAGTTTTATCATTTACTAGCAGTATAACCCGGCGTTGCTCGGGTGTAATGAAAGCTTTAAAACTAATCCATGGTCCTGGAGCTCAGACTCTTTGGACGTTGGCACGAAAAACTAAAAAAAAAAAACAATAGTTGTTTCCAGTTAAAGCGAAACCGTAGACTGAAAGGAAAATGAATAGATGTAAGTCAAATTTTGATTTCCTGGTATCGATATCAAATAAGATTTTTCCGTCGTAAACTGAATTTTGAAGGCTAAATAAGTCCAATGATTAAATGATATCATGGCTGAGACTAAGAACTACAATTATACCTACTTAGAGCCAAACCCGAAGCAAAAACTAAAATAAAAGTTTATAAAAGGGCTGAAAAAAATATAGACATACAGGCAGATAAACAGATACACACACAAACATCTTGCCTTTTATATATATATATATATATATTATCGATTTTCTGCACTATTGTAAGAACTGCAACCTTGAAACTTCTGAATATCGTTTCTTATGTCTTTGTCTATGAGTGTATCAAATTTGATTAAAATCGGACCACTCCTTCTATAACCCGATGTTTTCGATTATCGATTTTCGATATTTATCGGGGGTACCTCGACACAAAACCTAGTTAAGAACACTCGCAGACGCTTATAGTACAACTATGTGTAAATTTTCAAGAAAATAGGTTCAGCCGTTTCGGAGTCTATAGGTAACGGACACACACAGACAGACACACACACAGACAAAGTTTCATTTATAAATAAGTTTAGATAACTATCAGAAGAAGTTCCTGGGACACGCTATGAGGAAGGAAGGCCTGGAGAACCTGATACTGATTGGCCAGATAGAAGGAAAGAGAGACAGAGGAAGGCAGCGGATAACATATCTGCAGGAACTGATCAGGTGGATGACGGAACGAGGGCTGCCAGGAGTAACAGGAGCAAGCATACTGGGAGCCGCAAAGGATAGGGAGACGTGGAGAACCATGATCGCCTACGTCCTGAAAGGACAGGGCACATAGAAGAAGAAGTATCATTCTATAATGGAGAGAGCCATGGAATAAAGTTTTTTTCCCAATTTACATTTCCCTCATTATGGGCATTATTACATCCATGATATAATTACACGAAAGAAGTAAAGGACAAGATATTCTAGTGAAGTAAAAAAAAAAAAAATATTTAAAATATTACATTCAAATTTTATTTTTAGCTGCAATATTTTAAGTAAGAAATTTCTTATTTTTTACTTAACTAGAATATCTTGTCCTTTACTTTTCCGGGTTTAATAACTTGTCCTGTTCTTTCCAGGTTTAATATAATCTTAAGAATATTACTTTTTATGCGCGCATTTTTCCATGTAATTTATTATTTTCTAGACATTGCTATTAATTTAATATGAATTTAATGCTGAAAACCGCATTCAAAAATATTAAGAAGGAAAAAAATTACATGCAATTGATTAAAAATAAAAAATAAAAAATGGTTATTTATTTTAATTCTAATAATCAATTCTGATAAATTGGTAAATGATAAGCAAAGTTTGATTGACAAAAATGATAAAAGATATCAAAATTTAAGTATTAAAACACACATGCAAAAATATTAAGCAGAAAAAAGTTATAAAGAATAAGATTTATTATTAGAAGCGTTAGCAACTCATTCCCTTATGTACTTATGTAATTAGTCTCCCTTTTTGGACTTCATATATTTTGTTGTAACTTTTTTTCTAGTGAACCAAAATTTTTAAAAAAATTCAAAATGCAGCTAAGGAAGTGTCCTATTTAACTCTGTAAACAGTTTGAATTAGTGGTGAAGCCTGAAAGCTGCCTAGATTCATTCAACGTCGGACTTAAGAATATATTCAACCACTGCTGTGGTTGAATAATAATGCGGTGATACCGACCGAGCAAAAGCGATGGACCGGATGTTTGCACCCTCACAACCAAAAAGCAAATGACCAAAAGTCGTCGGTGCACAGCTGGATTCGCGCAGATGTTCCGGTTGAAAACTAAAAATTAATTAAATATTAAATTCCAGTTTGCGAGCCTACGCGAATTTTATTTATCGGCCAATGGGAAGCCCGGAATCAAATACGGATGTGAATTCCCAAATGATCTGCTGCGATCCAAAAAGAAGATATAAAAAGCCGATACAGAAAGCATCGCCAGACAGACGCGGGCAGACCGACCCACACAGACTGACTCGAGAGAGAAGAGAGTAATTAGTATCTCCCTTGACCAAGTCAAGTGGCTTACTATGCTCACCTCCCTTACCTCTTTCCTTCTTCCCTGTCTCAAAACTACTTACTGACCTAAGGAGCGGATACATCAAAGACATTCTTTACTTACAACGCTCCCACATACCTATGTATTAGTTCGCTTTTCAGCATTTTATTGCCATGAACATTTTCACGTCCGTTGGACCTATATTTAAAGGAGTACTTTAATTATAAAAACCTTAATTGATATGTGTATATATAAAATGTTATTTTTCAACTCAATTTGCTTTTCTTGATTTATAATCATTTTATGACTTATAGTGGGCTATCTACAACGAGGCCAAATTCCGTTAATGTGCAACAATATACAACTACCCTTCACTAGAATAGATCCCCCACTATAAACTGGAAAAGAATGGATAACCCACTATAATAACACCGTATTTCACGAACGAAACAGAGTGGCTGAAAAGAATGACAAACATGCTTTGTTCTCAGAGAGGCTTTTATACCACTAAGACATACGCAGAATTATATATGCATATTTACGCGTGTCCCAGATAGAGAATAACCTCTCTATATAAAAGGTAATCTGTGAGTCTGTGTGTGACTGTAACCTATGCACGCCTACATTTTTTAAGCTACGCCATTCAAACTTTCTAATGACACATATCTACAGGGAAGCCAGGTCGACACATACTTTATGAGTTTAAGTTCAGCAATTTTTCCTTTCGTACTTTTTGGCCAATGGTGCAGATTGTTTACATTTGCTCTGTCAAACATCTAAGATCTAAGATAATTGCTAGATTACGTCACAGAAATCAAATCACATGTGTCAAACGCGACTAAAAAAATGTGCCTTTATATTTAATTTTTATTCCGACGTTTTAAAAATTCATTTAGTCAACAAAAAAATGTGAATATTTTTCCCGTAATTTTGAAACAAAAGAAATATTAAAAAAAAAATTTCTGAACTGAGAGCGTAATAGATTTTATATTTCTACATTTTTTTAATATTCTTCGAAAATTTCTGAACTGAGAGTGTCATAGTTTTTATATTTCTACATTTTTAAATATTCTTCGAAAATTTCTGAACTGAGAACGTAATATTTTTTTATATTTTTAATTTCAGCAAAACAAAATAAATAATTTTTATTTTTATGTTAAATTCATTTCGTCAACAAAAAATGTAAATATTTTTCCCCGTAATTTTGAAACAAAAACAAACGCAATGTTGTTTACAATGTCACGCAAAACATCAAATCACGTTTACACAAAACCAAAAAAAAAAAAAAAAATACATTTCTTTATGGAATTTATACTAAAATTGCCTTTTTTGATTTATAATCATTTTCTGACTTATAGTGGGCTATCTTCCCACAAGGCCAAATTCCGTTAACCTGCACGGTATACAATTACCCTTCATTAGAACGGAATCCTACTACAACTAGAAAAGAATAAATAAGATAAGATACCCGCTATAAAGCTACTATAACACAATGTATTACTGAGTGTGAAAGAATAAGAAAAAAGGAAACGTTATTAATGAGTGAGAACAATAGAAGAGTAATTAGGAAGACATTAGATAACAATTGGGATTGCATTTAAATTTTTGAAGACCAAAGTTGGCTGGAAAGCATGGAGCCGAAAGAGAGTTGCACAAGCGAGAAGTTTAAGAAAAGAAACTGTTAACATAAAACTTTTACTATCTACCGATGGTAACACATCACTCAATAAATACCGGGCCTGACATATAGATGGTACCACTAATAAAAAATCCATATGATTTTATGAGGTACTAACCTTCAAATGGCAGGTGACAAAATTTGGGCCCAATCGGATTATTAGTTTACAATTTACAGTTATTTTACGGCCCTAAAAGAAAGGCATAATTTCCAGGCGGACGGGAGGAAAATAAGAGAAGGGAGTTTGGTTACCAAGAAGAAAATTTTGTTCACACAAGAGAGAAAAGAAAAAAAGATAAAACTTTTGAACCTTGAAAGGACTAAAGGTAAACTATAGAGCTAAGACTCTCACCCGATTATTATTATTTTTTTTTTTTTTTTATCATTGATACAGCAGGTGGGCCGAATTCTTTTGTTTGTTTTTTTGTGCATAGCAATTTTTAAGTTTTGTTTTTTCTGATATATATTTTACATTGTATTAGTCAGAGAATAGGTTATCCTATTCTCAGCAAAAAGGGGCGAATTTTTGCAAGCACCCTTGTTTAGCTGGTTAGAAATAAATATTTTTTCTTTGTAATTGAATCTGATTTGCATTTTTTCCTTTCTTTTTTGTTATTACTTCGGGCAACAGTGAAAATATTATTGCAGCAGGTTTTATTTTCTCAAAGAAAATAAAATTTCCGAAAAATAAAGCGGTAAGTAAGTGGGGTTTGATACATTGACACCCACACACACACACACACACACACACACACACGCATGGTCACTCGGCGTTCCACGTGATGACTGGTTTTCGCCAAAAACGATGCTAATAAAAACGGAAAACATCACGTGGTACACTAGTTAGGATTTCGTCCCGGGACAAGAGCAGACATGCCTTCCTAATTCACACAAACACACGCGCACTAATTGCGTGTAGCAATTAGTGGCGCAAAATTTCTTTTATTTTTCTTCTCCTACATTAACACTATGCACATTAACTTTCATTCAAACAGGACTTTACATAAAATAACTTCCTACACATAAATCCACAATTTTTCCAACCTTCGTCAGTAGAAATCCACCGACTGCTACTTTCGCATGTAAGTCTCTCTCTCTCTACTCAACGCACACACAGACACAGAACTTTGTCTTCTGTCTGACTTTCTTCATCAAGGATTTGAACTTTGAACTCTACGAAAATCTTAACAATTGTTACAAACCTTTCTTTCAGCTAGAGAAAAAACTTCATACATCTTATTTTGTTTCTACGAACAGACGAAGGGGAATGACTCTTTCCTTTTCACTTTCTTATGCATGCTCTCTCAACCCCATGTAACCTTTGTCAATACATTGTTTTTCTGGTTACTTTCGCCTTTTTGTTCTTTCTTAAATCCTGCTTCAAATCATGACCTCATGTTACGTCGAGTCGACTCATAAATCTAAATTAGTAAGTGGACGCTTCGTCCACTACAAGTATATTGCCATCAAGCTGTGATTAGTAAATTGTCTTATGATAACTAAGTAGTATTTTATATCTAATGACATTACGAGTTTATTCGAAATATGTCCAACGGAATTAACGCAGGTTTCTTTTGGTGAGGGGTATCGCACAAATGTAGCCAAAATTTCTTCTTAAATGCCCCGTATAATTTGTAGTTATGATACATTCGTCACTACAACCTTATCACTTCAAAGTTTACACTCCTAAACTGTTCAGAACGTGAATATAAATTGCAATGAAGATCAGAAATATATAAATACAATAGTACTGAACTATTGCTTTAATTACATAAACAATCAAGTTTCACATATAATAAGCGAAGCCATTTCAATTTATAATAAAATTTGGATACATCCATTGCACGTACACAGACACACACGAAGAATTTGAACTGTTATTGAAGGGAAGAATAATACTTGTATTCATCCTCATTTTAACATTTAGTTCTTGGTTCCGGGTCATATTATCGGTCCTACTACTTAAAAAATAAATAAATAAATAACCCGGATGTATGAATTAAACTAAAGCTACGTAAAGCTTTCGGAAATGTTTCAAAAATAGATGTTCACCATATTAGCAAGTTTTCTGGCTTACTTCACGAGGAAACTCAAAACTCACAGCACAATATTGCGTAAAATTAGTTTATATAGTACATGCTCGTCTTTTTTAGCATGGGTGTCGCAGCACCCTGGTTGTTCACACGGACTATTCAAAAGTGTCGCGAAATTTTAAATTAAAAACATAGACGGAAGAAAGAAAAATGGAAAAGGAAAGTTCACTCAGCGTGAGAAATCGCGGTATCTTCACTTAACACAAAGAGGAGGTTAAACCACAATTAATTGGTTATGGAACTTATAGGGGGGCCAAGATTAATATAGGTTGACATCAATCATTCTATTAACGTACAGTCCACTAAGAGAATTTAGAACAACATTTTTAGTTTCTACTAAGAATGAACGAGAAGGCAAAATTGTAGATATGTAAGAACGATGTACAAAAAGTAGGAAAAAAAAGAAAAACTAAATTTTGGTTGGTTCGGTTAAAGAGATTGGGGAAAATGGAGGTCAAGCAAAAATGGAAACAATGGCGCACTATGAAAAAATGATAAAACCAAAACCATTTCATTAAAATAAAAGCACATTTTACTAAATATATTAGGGATGCACAAATTTGGCGATTTGTTCGCTCGGAAAAGTATCTTCTTTAAGAAATTGCCTTATTTTAGAAAAGTAACTTTTTTTTTTCTAAAACAGAAAAGTAACTTATTTTTAGAATTTTTATCCTAGAAAAGTAACTTATTTTTTCTAAAATAAGGCTCAATCGTAGTTGCAGGAAAATGATTAATTTACAATTATATATCAATCAAATCAAAAATATATATCAATCAAATAACATGAAATGCCACAAGAAAAACGCCAGCATATACAAAACAACGCAAATTACAAGAAAGAAAGGAAAATAAAAGTAGGTACTTCTATTAATTCATTGAAAAAATAGCATAAAATGAAGAAAAAAGACTTCAACTTAAAAAAACGAAGTCTTCCAACAGAATATGTTATTAAGAGGAAAGATCAAAGTTTTTTGGAGTTTTTTTTCTTTTTAAATTTTTTATTCCTTTCTAACACATTCGGAATTTTGATTTAAAAAAATTTTTTTTCGTCTGCAGGTGACCATATTTTTACCAGAGTTTACTATGAATAATGTAATATTACGAAACTTTTTTTTTTTTTTTGGTGAAAAACATATTAATTTGAAAATTCTTCCAAAAATAAAATAATTGTCAGAAATTAAACTTTCAGAACTTATTAACAATTGAAGGAAATTATTTTTGAAATTATTATTTTTATAAAATCTTTGTAAAAAATTTTTTTACATCTGTTAACCCTCCATGTAAGTTGATGAAATTTCAAGAAATCAAATTCTGTTTCGAAAATTTGTTTTATTAGTTAAACGCAAGACTCCTTAGGGAATGTAAATCATCTTTTTATTTTTTCAAACAGTTAACCTTTTTTTTTCAAAAAAATCTGCTACGAATAGTAAAAAGAAAAAAAAGCAATAAACCTATGACATTTTTTAATTAGCTAAGTGTTTAATTGCTTCTAAAATATATATTTATTAAGGGCATTATAGTCTGGAAAAGAAAAAAAATTCTATAAATAATTAATTTTTACAAGAATTATTTTAATTTTTTATTTTTTATTATAATAATTTACAAAGATTCAATTTTTTAAAATTCTTTATAGCTTTGTTGCGGTTAGGTTATTAAGTTAAGTGAATGAAGACTACAATTACTAATCAGAAAATTGAAAAGCTTAATACAAATCTTCGAGCTAAAAGATATTAAAAATAATTTTGAAATTTTTTTGTGCTAAGAATTTTTAAAGTATGGTATTTCTTGCGTTACATTAAAAGGTCAAGTGTTTCGCGGTTTCTTCCCCTTACAAGAAAATTCAATGTCAATTTTGGTCAACCATACTTAACTTATCACCACACCTGGCTGTCGTCACTCACTTCACAAGTCATAAATCTATGACCTCTGTAATTAAGAAATAATTTTATTCTAAAATTTATGCTATACTTGTTTCAAATGAAATTAATTTGACTTTAAATTTGCTAATTTTCTAAAAATAACTTGTCACAAGTGACAAATGTATTTTTTATTTTTGCAAGATTTTTAAAACCGAGAACTAACTTTTCTTTACAAACTTGTCAAGCTGTCAAATGGACGAAAAACTGATAACTTTTAAAAACTCTGAAAAGGTTAAGATTCCAATCCAATCGATATAATTTCCATTTGAAATACATCAGAGAATTTTGCTTACTGGAAAAAGTAAATTTGATTATTTAGCTTTCAATTAAAGCTAAAATTAAAGCCCCACCATTTTTTTTTTTTTTAAATCAATTTAAAACTTAGGTATCGAAAATGAGTGGAGGTTCCTATGTCAAGGACGAATTTCCAAAGCTAACCAGAGTATTGAGAGAGACAGAAAAATTTCGTTGGAAACAAAGAAAAGGGTGCTGGATTGCTATATGATATCTGTCCTTCTGTATGGAAATGAATGTTGGACGATCTCATCAAGGATAAATGAACCAGCAGAAATGTGGTTTTACATTAAAATGCTGAGGATACCATGAACTGAGCACTTAAGCAACAATGAGGTGCTGAAGAGGATGCAAACGAGAAGAAAACTCATACTTAACATCAGGAAAAAAAAGATGAGGTTCCTAAGACGCGTTATAAGGAAAGAGGTCCTGGAGAATTTAACACTCACAGGACGGAAAAAAAGAGTGGAGGAAGCAACCCGATGGCGGAGCGGGTTTGGGAGAGATACCAAGAGAAAAAAATTGAGAGCGACAAGAGACAGCGTTAAATGGAGGTCCATGATCGCCTACATCCTGAAGGGACGCGGCACATGAAGAAGAGGTAGATTCTGTCTTCAGGGTTACCCATTTCCGCCTCCGCAATGTATGACTCCTTGACAACGAACTTCATTGTGGAAGACGAGCTTTTTATGTTTAGCACCCATATTTTAATCACATATCTTTGAAAACACATACAATTGAAGACGCCTACTTTTGATAAAATTTATCATTTTGCAACGTCAGTCATAAGAGTTTACAATTTTGAACCTTTTTTGCCCAATGCAAACTTTTCACCACAAGCCAGAATAACATTCCCCCTCTTTCCAAGATTGTCCGATTCAAAAGGTGCATTTCGAATAATATGCATATTGAAAATCTTCATTCTTTTACATATGAATATATATACATTTACATGGATTCTTTATATAAAGAAGCTTTACAAATTTAACAATAGAAAATGTTGATGGATTTTTAAACTTGAATACATTTACACGTAACAGAATGTGTTTTGTGTTTTGATTTATAGTTACATAATTAAATAAATAAACTGAGACAGACTTCAATAAACAAAAAAGTTCAACAGATGAGAATGACAGGTTATCGTAATTCATTAAAGAAGTTCAATAAAAAGCTATTTAAATAGATTTTATTCTTGTGAAGATTTAAGTAAAAACTCGTGCAAAAGTAAACGATTTCACACTTATCGCTTGATACTCTGAAATTCCTCACTGGGTTGGAACTAGTTGAGAACCCCCGAGCTTCATGATGTACAAAAAAAAAAAAAAAATTGAACAGATATTTTATTATTTTCCATACAAACCAATTATTTTGACCAACCATAGCGTTTCATGCATACGGATAACAACACAATTTGCCACAAATAAATTTATTATTCAGAGCATTTAAAATATCTTTAAGTCAGTTAAGTGACATAGGTGTTACACGTAAAAAAGGCATAACTAACTGGCTGAAGATTTTCCCACACTAGGTTGCCATTACTTTCTACGGTAGACTGGTTACCAACCAAGGTTATAAAGCCTAATCTGTCCTGCTATTTACCCCATAGCTGGATGCAATTAATACCTTTCCAAGGGTGTTTACGTGTACATGAATGCAACGAATTCAACTGGAACTTGAACTCGATTTCACTTGAGCCAATCTGATCACGGTGAACGTAATAAAGAGCATATCATGTGGTCGTTCTTTTTTGTTTCAGAGGCTCGACTTTATAATTTCGTAACACTAACACGCCTCTAAGATAAACAAGTATTAATTCTAATCAGAGTTTCTAATTGATACGTTTTTTTATCTGAAAATAGAATAAACCAGTGTTTTTTTTTAAGGTGAGGTAGGTATAATGACAAGAAGATACATGTGTATATTTTAACGACACAAGATAAGGTATTTATTTACAAATTTACACGGTTGTAACTGTCAGTAGCTTGTTTCAAGGCAAGTAATCACTCATTAAAAGTTTGTAAATTCGATGAATAATCAAAAGAGAAAAAGTTCATATTAAATTATCAGACACTAAGTGAATTTCCAAAATTCGTTTTTCACACAAAACTATTACAGTTGAATTCAATATAAACAAAGGTTTCCAAAAAGATTAAAACAAATTGAAAGAGTTTCTTTTTCATGTAAAAATATTACAGTTGAATTCAATATAAAAGATGCATTTTTAGATACTTAACTTTAACCGTTGAATAGAGTCCTTGAAATTCTGAGTTGTCATTAGAGGCTGATAATGTATCAGCGTCTAATTTGATATCGGCGTTATTCAGACGCGTGGTCTTTGCTTCTCTCTCTCTCTCTCTCTCTCTCTCTCTCTCTCTCTCTCTCTCTCTCTCTCATCTTTTTCTCTGATCCCAACTGTCACTGACCAACCGGACACGTTAATAGGCTAATCGAGTCATGTGATCGAATCAAACGCAAACTCCCTTTTGGACGCGAAGAAACATGACTCGAGTCATTGAAAGTTTAACTTGCTATTTTTGTAAGTCACTCTCTTTTCATTGTTAGAAAATTAATTCACACTTGCTCGCAAAATTTTTCTTAGCACGGAGACAACCCATTTTTTTATTGGTCAAAATAGATTTTCACAGTTTGCGAGTTTGTAAACCGTGAAGAAAAGAAAGTTATTTTTATTTCGTATTCACCACATTTTCAACCTTACTTGAACTTCATCATCCTACCTCCCTAAGCTGATGTTACACAGTATAGTAATCTAAAAGTTAACGACTAATCGATACTACACTTTGATCCCGAATAAAATAAACAAAAATCAAAAAGCCCTATTTAGTTTCAAAATACCCAAAATAGTCGATATGAAAACAAATAAAATGCGAGCCGGCAACTGAAAAAGGTATAAAAATTCAATTGCGTCAAAAATTATTTTGTATGCCAACGACTTAAAAACAAACAAAAAACGATAAACCCCCTGAGTGATTAGCTGCTAAATGATGGTCTTCTTTCCTCTTCATTCGAACGTATTGAAGATGAAGAAAAGGAAAAGAAAAAAGTTTTTGTTTGTTTGTTTGTTTGTTTTTTTTTCCTACTACAATAAATCGTTTTTTTATAAAAGTGATTTTTTTTTAACAAATGGTTCTAAAATACTTTTGTTGACCACCAAAGTTTGTCAGGTATATCAGAACCGACCTTTGTCCCTGTAATACGACCATCACTAGCAGTAGGAGATACATCAGCTCACGAGAACTGTTATGAACATTCATATTTTATATCTTCAACGTAATTATACCTTTTATTTGGGTTCGACCTGACTGAAACCCTTTTAGCAAACGTAAATTCAAGTAAAAATAACATATTGAGTATGGGTAAATAAATGTATAATTTATTTACATATATACAAAGCTAATAACTTTTATATGCTGCTGTTGCCAAAGCAACAGAGAGAGAGAGAGAGAGAGAGAGAGAGAGAGAGAGAGAATGGTGAGATTAGAAGTGAAAGAAACATTGCTGATAGCTGTCGTTTGTTGTTTCTCTCTCATCAAGGTGGTGTTGATACGCAGGCTAGTTTGCGTCAAGTCTCTCTCTCTCAGCTTGTCCGTGTCGACATCGGAGCTAGTCTCAGTTTTAGGTTTGTTTGAATTTGGTGTTCTATATTGGCATATCTGATGCAGTTGAAATTCTGAAACATTTGACATCCACTGAGAAGGTTTATGCTGTAGGGACGATCGTCCATGTCTTGTACAAGGCCATTTCACAAACATAGCCGACAGTACCCACATTTAAAGATGCATTCATTTTTAATATACACTACCAGCCATAATTATTAGGCCATCCCAGTTAAAAAAAAATATTTATTTCATAATATTTTTTAGTATTTATTGCCAAGTGAATAATTCTAAATGAAAATAGGATTGTTTTGTTTTTTTTTGTTTGTTTTTGTTAATACTGCAAAAAAACAAGGGCTCAAATAAACTGTTCTGGTGTCAAGTTTTTTTGTGCTTTCTTCCCCATGCTAGTCTCTTCTTATTGGCTGGCCGAAACAAAGGCTTCCTGGTTGCCTTGCAACATTTTGTAAAGTAATAATAACAAAAAAAGAACAATTCTATTTTCATTTATAATTATCTACTTGGCAATAAATACTAAAAATAGTATAAAATAAATACATCATTTCTTAAAAAAATAACTGGGGTGGCCTAATAATTATGCCCGGTAGTGTATATTAAATTTAAAATATAGTAAAGGAAGAAAATTTCTCTTTTTTTTTTTTTTGTAGTAATAATAAAAATGATATTTATTAGTTTAGTTATATTACATAAATTTTGTTATCATTAAGAATTGAAGTTAAGGGTGAGAAATTCCTTTCTTTTGTTGATTTCAAGAGGAGACTTTTTTTGAAGAAAAGTCTAACTGATGTTTTTAATGCGTGCACAGTATTAGTAAATATTCATATGTTAAAGTCTCTGTTAAAGTTCTTGTTGTTGCCAGACAGTCGTGAGGAAGAAGAAACGTCAAAGTAAAATAGAGCGTGATATACACTTCCGGCCATAATTATTAGGCCACCCCATTTTTTTTGGAAAAGAAATGATGCATTTCATATTATTTTTAGTATTTATTTCCAAATGAAAATAGAAAGGTTCTTTTGTTATTATTACTTTGAAAAATTTTACAAGGCAAGGATGCAAAGATGAACTCGTCCGAATCACCCTAAATTTTCTTCATTCTTTCATTGATGAAACTGCAATACAGGTAATTATTAAATATTTATAAATTCATTTGGTGCACATGTTATTGTGCACCATTAACAAAAAAAAAAAACAACAAAAAAACATTCTAGTTTCATTTACAATTATTCAACTGGCAATAAATACTAAAAAATAGTATGAAATATATCATTTTTTTAAACACTGGGGTGGCCTAATTATTATGGCCGGTAGTGTATGTGTTTTTCTGGTTTTTGCATGTCTAGACTGACGATTGTAACTTTGTATTTCTTTATATTTCGTTGCAAGTAGATTTAAAAGAAGGTGAGAGGGTAAGACATTGCAGGTCGTGGGACGGCACGTGGCCCTCTGAATATAAAAGGCAACATCACGCGTAATTAAGTATTTTTAAGAATTGGATCAACTTTTAATTATATTTTCTGTCTTCTGGTTGGTCTATATAAGATTGTATTTTCTCAACTTCAGCCGGAAGTTATGCGCAGAGCCTATTGCGTGTACTCCGAAATAAGTCATTATGTTTTACGCTATGAAGGAGGCAACTTCCTGTTTCTATGCTTTCAAACTAATTATATAGTTTTGGTTGAATTAAGTAAGAAATAAAAATATCAGCATGATTCCAAAAATAACTGCCTCCAAAAAATGTTCCTCTTTTATGTACCTTGTCGCTTCAAGACGCTTGAGATCATGGTTCTCCACAATTTCCTGTTCTTTATAGCTCTTAGTAAACTTTGATCAAAGAGTTAATTACTTTTCATTTGAAATTATCTCTTTGATCAAAGTTTATTAAAAACTACAAAAGGGAAGGAAATTGTGGAGAATTATAATCACCAACGTCCTGGTGAGACACAGCACATAGAAGATAAATAGAGAACACAATGGATAAGTATTTCCCAGATTTGAGCTTTGGTCAATACGATTGGGTTCTCAGCACATTGGTAAGATATAATTTATATGAAATATACCAGAAAAAGAAGAAACTCATGATCGATGCTTCAGACTCAGATATTCAGAAACTGAATTAGATTCTTTTCCGAAAGAAATTTCAATGCGGTGCACAACAAAAGTGAATAATAATAATAATAATAATAATAATAATAATAATAATAATAATAATAATAATAATAATAAGCGGATTGTAACATAGCAATCAAGGAATTTGAAAAACTGTCAAAATATAAAGGCCTGGAAATTGAAATAGAAAAAATGTGGAAATTGAAAACAAGCGTTGTTCCAGTGATAGTAGGTGCACTTGGAATAATAAAAAATGGAACAAAACAACACATTGAAAGAATCCCTGGAAACCCCAGCTTAAGAGATATACAAAAAATTGTCTTATTAAGTAGCCCACACACTAAGGAAAACTTTATCTATGTAATGCTAGGGATGATAGGGAAGATAGAAAAACATGAAATGGAGCCATAACAACACGCCACGACCTGCCTTAGGTCTCCCCGCTGACTTGGTTGGTAGTGAGACCAAAGCAGAAATCGAAATATGATGAAAAATGACATAATAATAAAAACTTTGGTAATTCTGCTTCGGTTCACAACAAATTATTTGGGCTAATCTACATTCTCTGCTTTGAAAAATTGAAAATGGTTGACGAATAAATGCGAGTTGTCTTATCAGCTATACGAGAAGCTTTACTCGCCACCAAACTCAACGTGGATATTATAGATTTACTCTCCCTTGTCTACGAGTTGATTTCCTTTAACGCTGCTAAGTGGTGAAGCAATTAGCAATTTCAAATGAAAGGACTTTTTTTTTTTGCTCCGGATATTGTGGCATGGGGTTTAGGGGTTAAAATGAACAGTTGATTTGCCCTGTAGTGAACAAAGCAAGATCTGGATTTTAAGTTCAAGTGCTGGGCGCTGACTCATTGATTTTGTTGGAAGGAAAGAGAGAGACTAGAATTTTCAAACTTTGCTTAACACGCACGCAAGAACGAATCCAAAACAAAACTCGTGAAATTTCACACCTCGATGCGAAATGTTTTTCAGCCAATTGAAAACTAGGAAACATCTAAAAACAAAATTTAAATATTCTTCAATTATCAGAAACAAATTTTTTACGGACCTTTTCGTGAGCCGACGCGAAGTTTGTTCGTCATCCAATGGAAAGTCCAGAATCACATCCGGGAGTGAATTCCCAAATGACCATTTCGAGGCCCACAAACGAAATAAAAGACGGATCAGGTTCGCCTGTCGCTAGAGAGTAGGAAGCGAACCTATTAACACGTTCCTTGATAAACGTAAAGCGATCATTATTATTAACTCTGTCTTCCTCATCTCCTTCTTTTTCATCGTTCACCCGTCTATCTACTTGATAACCAAGCGGAACACTTTTAGAATGGGCGAATATTTACCGAACGATAACGCTCATACACACAAGTTACTATTCAGTCAGTTAAGTGCCATACGTGAAACACGCTTGGGCGATCATGTCTCGAAAGAGTCATGACTGACTGGGCAGAAGATTATCCTGCAGTAGGTTGCCATTGCTTTCTTAGGTAGACTGGTTACCTGCCAAGGCTACAGAACCCAATCTGTCCTGTTATTTAACCCATGACTGGAAGGAAGAGACGGATTAATACCTTTCCCAAGAGTATTTGCGCGTAAGTGAATGCAATGAATTCAACTGGAATTCGAACTCGGCTCCCCGATTTCTCGTTCCGAGCCGATATCCACTGCACCACAACGCACTATTACGAACTCTTAATGCCCTTAACTCCTTACTACTGTTTCTCATGTACGTTTAACTTCTACCAATTCATGTTATTCTGTTCTATAAATACATTTCTATTTAAACATACAAAAGGTATAATTTCATTTTTCCACAAATCCACTTTCTGTTAACTTTCTGATATTTCTGATAAAACTTTAAGTTGTGGGGATTGTCGGCTATGTTTGTGAATTGACCTTATACCAGACATGGCTGGCCGTCTGTACAACTACAGTGGTGACCACTCCTGTCACAACTCATGCCAAGAAAATAAATGAAGGATGATAACGACGAGGATACACACGAGTAAATTTAACAAGATAAGGAATTTATTTATAGTGGGTTATCCGTTCTAGTGAAGCGTAGTTGTGTGTTGAAATAGATTAACTGAATTTTGGCCTCGTTAGTAGATAGCCCATTATAAAGTGGGTATAAACAAGAAAATCAAATTGAGTATAGAAACAAGATTTATTTATACACAGATATCAATTAAGGTTCTTTTACAAATAAAGTAATGTCTTTAGGATGGGTTCAAAGGACGTTAAAATGTTCATAGCAATAAATGCTGAAAGGAAAGTTTGTGCGTATGTATGTGTGAGCATTTGTCAGCTAGGAATGTCTTTGATGTTTCCGCTCCGTGGATCGGATAAGTAGATCAGGGGACAGCGAAGAAGAAGGTGAGAGGGAAAGGCGAGGTGAGCATGGTGTGATCGCTTTACGAGGTCAAGGGACGTTCTACTTATGCTCATACTTTCTCAACTGGCAATGCGTCCTGTGTCGGCTTTTTATTTCGTCTTTGTAGGTCCCAGCAAGTCATTTGGGAATTCACACCCGTATTTAATTCTGGGCTTCCCATTGGACGATAAATAAAATTCGCGTAGGCTCGCGAAAAGGAATGTGATATTTATTAATTTTTGGTTTTCTGCCGGAACATATGCGTGGAGCCAGGTGCGCAATTTCCTTTCTGGATCTCTGAGGGCATATATCCGGTCCCTCGCTTTGCTCAGTATCACCACATATTCATGAATTTATACGTTTGAAGTAGTGTCAGTAAAAATCCAGGAAATTTTCTAGGAAAAATAAATAAGATTTTTTCCGCAGTTTTAACGAATTGTCATGAAGATTAAATGTTCATACAACCGGTTAAATAATTTGATACAAAATAATATTAAAAACAATATTTTAAAAAAGGTAAGAGAATTCATTGTTCACAGAAGTGATATATGGTTATATAAGTTCACAAGTAGACGAAAAGAGTTTGAAATACTTAGCTTTCTTGGATTTCCAAGAGAAAATTTTTTGAATTGTTCTGTGTTTTGTTAAAAACCTATAATTAGTGAGTAATTTGAAACGAGCGAAAACTTCGACATTGGACATGGTGAACAGAAACGAAACTTTTCACGTAACTTTAGATACGCACTCGTCTCTTATGAATTCATTTTGTTTCTTCATTTTATAGCAAAAGGAATTTCTTTTCTTTCTTCTTGTTGAGACAACGACAGATTTCAGTGGAGACATAGTTTTCATTGGTTCAAAAGCAATTTCACATAGGCTCACGAATTTCTTTTCTTTTCTTCTCAGCTCACCGGCTAATCTCTGGGAAGACAAGATTTTCATTGGTCCAAAGCAATTTCATATAGGCTCGCGAATTACTTTCCGTTTTCTTCCTCAACTCACCCGAATTTAAAGATAAAGGGAGTTGTTATTTCGTACTCACCACAGCGGCAACAAGGGATGTGCAACCTGCGGGGGGAAAGTTTTCAACATCACACCATAACAATTGGCCAGTGTCCGCTTCTAAGTCGTAACTCGTCCCACCAAAAACTGGTGTCTCGATATGATATGAACATGCAACCTACAACTACAACATAAGATTAAACCATTCGGCGAACATATGGTTAACCGAATTCGACACACATAGAGAAAATACGGAGAGTCATTACTTTTTAACCTATTCTAACTTTGTCACTGGTAACTGGCAATGTTTTAACCAACCGCCCTTACTATACCAATATTGACTTCTGACAGACGTCTACATTTTTTGTATCACTCGTCACTCAATGACCAAAAACAAAACAAAAAATAAGTTCAGAAATCCAGGAAAAATTACTGGAAAATAAAAAAAACAATTCGCCACAAATGTATATAAAAGTTATATTAACCACGCTGGAAGATGAACATTCAGTAATTTAAAAATTTTACCAGTGACAAAAAATTAAAATATGTACATGTAAAACTTTCGACACGATAAGAGTCACAAAAATTCTTCAATGACAAATGGAGCTTTTTATCTCCCTCTTTCTCTCTCACACACACACACACACACACACACACACACACACACACACACACACACACACACACAACCACACAAAATACGCAAAGTTTCTTCTCACAGTTTGAAACTACAAGTAAAAAAAAATCTGTTTTGCAAAATGCAGAATACAAGATTCATTTTCTTAATAATTCCGCCTAATTTTACAGAGAAACTTTACGTGAACCATACAAGAAAATGTTTACACGTACGAAGTACAACTCAAACCAAAAAATGTTTTCTCAACTCTATCGAGTAAACGACAATTTTAAAGCTCTTGTCGGATTCGTAAAATTTAATTGTACAAACAAAAAAAAACTTTTTACGAGTCAATTTAAAAAGCATACATATAATATTCAAGCACTAATTACAAAACATTTTCATGTAACAGTTGGCTTACAAATTTACCGTCAAACATAGCCGTATGGACGACGTCTTCGTAAGCAAAATCGACTTGCTCGTCAGAGAGAATCCAGTTGTCAACTGGACTCCACGTCCAGGAGACATGCATCTGATTACTCTCTCATTTTCTCTTATTACTACAATCATTAATTTTCGTGGTCCGTTTTACTCATTCACTGTCGGCAAAAAAGGTAGATCAAAGACTCCATTTTCGTGAATTCTATTCCAACAGTTTCTTTTTTCGCACTTCCCGCCTGTGGAACTCCTTTCCCCATACTTGCTTCCCTGATAGTTACAATCTCCAAGAGCTTAAATGCAACGTCAAATGCATCTCTTACCATTTCTACAACATCACCCATACTGCTTTCTTCATTGCCATCCTTCTCCTCTCATTGTAACCCCCTGCGCACCAGTGGCAGTATTGCCTTGCTTGGGGTGAAACGATTATATAGTCATCCGCAGACAGATCTGTTTCGCTGTATCACAGCTCATCAGTACGATTAGACATCCGATTGCTTTTAGCCATGATTGAAATCCGACCGAAATGTGCCTCTCCGAAAAAAAATCCCAAGTGAGAAAGTTGTTAATACTTTATAAAAACACTCACCTCCGTGTGAGAAAATTTTTTTCTTTGATATTTTAGACTAAAAGTAAGTAATATTTGTTTCAAATCCGATTCATTAAATTTTAAATCTGCTAGCCTTCCGCAAATAAAGTTTCAGAAGAATATATTTTATTTTCGAAAGATTTTTTAAATAAAGAGAATTACGTTATTTTGACAGATTTGTAAACATTAACGTTTTAACCATTTTTAGCTAAGAATTCAAATTGATTGAAATTAGTTGTTTTAAATAGCAACTAATTCCAATCAATCTAAATTTATTTTGAAATACAGCAAACTATTTTGCTTATTGAAAATATTAAATTTAATCTATTAGCTTGAAATGAAAACAAAAATAAAAGCTTCAAGAGTTTTTTTTTATTTAAATAAATACATTTCAAACCATATTAAAGGAAATATGGGTATGACATATAAACTGTAACCGTTTGGTGTGTCTCTAAATTTACTATTTGGAGTCTTAGGAAATGTGGAGTTACCTCTTCAATGCCATTACTCCCAAGTCCACTCTGGCTCGGAATGGTAATACCCGTTAAGGTCCCATCTATGGGTCAAATAGTTTGCGTGTGTGCCTGAGTGCGCGTGTTTGTTGTGTGAGTACACTGCATGCGTGTGTATGTGTGCGCGTGTGGGACGGCTATGTGAATATGTGCTGTGAGTGTGAGATGTCTGCATCGTGTGTGCGTGAGGGTGGGGTTTTTCGAAGCCTGAGCAAAGTCACCATGGGTGCTCCCAAGCCCCCAGCTCTCGTACCAGAGTTGGAAAAATCTGACATCAAAGCCCTTTATGTATATTGTGTGATCCACCATGCACAACCCAATGTATTTAAGGCCTCGGTGAGATCAAACTCCGCGATAATATAACATGCGATCATCACAAACACCTAACGTGTGGCACACAGTGAACCTGTATGGGCTATGTTGTTTTAATGGAGAGAGTGTGCTTTGTGCTGCACATGTAAAGGACCACTTTAAACAAATCTTAGTGCAGGTTGATCGATAGTTGGATGGCTAACAGTCCAACACAAGTGCATGCCGGACAGAAATCCCATGCATAAGAGTAAAACAAAGGGCACCATCCACTGCTGACCCTCATTTATCGTTTACGATAAGAAAGTTCACCACATCAAGGAAAACTCAGCGCATCATCAAAGTGTTTATAAGTTACTAGCAGTATAGCCCGGAGTTGCTCGGGTGTAATGAAAGCTTATATATATATATATATTATCGAGTTTCTGCACTATTGTAAGAACTGCAACCTTGAAACTTCTGAATATCGTTTCTTATGTCTTTGTCTATGAGTGTATCAAATTTGATTAAAATCGGACCACTCCTTCTATGATCCGATTTTTTCGATTATCAATTTTCGATTTTATCAGGGGTACCTCGACACAAAACCTAGCTAAGAACACCCGCAGACGCTTATAGTACAACTGTGTACATTTTCAAGAAAATCGGTTCAGCCATTTCGGAGTGTATAGGTAACGGACACACACACACACACACACAAAGTTCCATTTATAAATAAGTTTAGATAATTTATTTCGACGAGCGAATATTCTAACTTCTTCAGGCTACTATTCCATTTGTTTTAAATTTCCCCAGAGCATCCGCAAAATTTTCAAGGATTTTCAAAAATTTCAAGGTCCTAATATGTGTGTGTGTGTGTGTGTGTGTGTGTGTGTGTGTGTGTGTGTGTGTGTGTGTTAAGACACTAAATAAGTTCTCGTAGTTTTTTAACAGATGGTGTTCCCAAAATGCGTGCACGTATTATCAAATGGTAAAGCACCCATAAAGAAGTATCATAAACAAGCTTGAAATTCAGTGTATGTCATTTTACCGAAGTGTAAACAACTTTGTTTTTAATAGCGTTAAACTTGTCTGATTTCGTACCGAAGAAAGTATATTTGCGAGGAATTTTATTGTACTACTTTATTCAAAAGAAATTTGCAGTTGAAGCACCCAAAATTCTTGTTGAGATTTACGGCGACCATGAGAAGTGGATAACACTAAGCGTAGAAGATTGTAGGGTAAGCCCGGCCATGCATCAACATCGACAGAAAAGCCGAATATCCATGGTTTGAAAGCTTCTGCTCTGCATTTGGTGAGATCAGCTGGATGTAGTTTATTATGAACTGCTGAAAACGACCAAAACCATCACGGGAGATCGATATCGACTATAATTAATGAGTTTAAACCAAACATTAAAAAAAGGCAGGTATACGAACAGAGACACAACAAAGTGATTCTGTAACATGACAAAGCTAGGCCACATGTTGCAAAACATCTACTTGGAAACGCTTAAATTGAAAGTCCTACCTCACCTGCCGTATTCATCAGACATTATCCTTGCCGATTATCACATGTTCCGATTGATGGTATATAGCTTAGCTGAGCAGTACTTTCATTCTAATGAAAATGCAAAAAAATGAGTCGACAAGTGACTACCCTCAAAAGACGTGTCGTTTTTCCGACGTGGAATTCAAATGCTGCCAGATTTATAGGAAAAAGTAGTGGCTAGTGATGAACAATACTTTCAGTTACATGTTTCTTATAAATTTTTGTGAATAAAACATTACTTTCCATGAAAAATCAGTGAGAACCTATTCAAGGTCTTAATATATATATATATATATGTGTGTGTGTGTGTGTGTGTGTGTGTGTGTGTGTGTGTGTGTGTGTGTGTGTGTGTGTGTCAGATGAAATAAATTGCAAACATTATGTTTGCTTATTTTTAATAAAATCCGTCCCTACTCACGGATAATCTTCGCGTATTACAATCAAAAGATGTCAGAAATGAGCTGTAACGTTGATAGATGCTATTTTCATTAATTTCTCAAGTTAGCCAAGTACTTTCAACCTCTTTCCGAGATCATCTTCAGGAGTTTGGGTTATGATAACAAATGTAATCGGAAAACTGTTTGCAATTATTTAATCAGACATGTTTAAAACAAAATTTGCTGCCTAAACACACACACACACACACACACACACACACACATATATATACATATATATATATATATATATATATATATATATATATATATCTGATAATGCCTTATAGATTCCATTGTATACCAAGCTACTATCTCAACTATTACAAATCCTAATCTTACCAAACAGTATATCGAATGTACTAAGAATAATTTAAATCTCGATTTTACCAGCATAACTTATCTTTCAATATATAGTAATTCTAATTCTCGCTCTAAATACTACTGGCAATTAAAAGATGCAAATAAAACTCCCACGGTTAAATGGAAAATATTAACTAAAGCTAGAACATGTAAATCGTTACATAAAACGTTTCCTTTGGTTACGAGAAAAATAATAAATTCCCCAAAACTGACGTATTGAACCATCGTAATGAAATCACTAATTTTTTGTCACCATAGAACCTTCCATACCCTTAAATATAACCGAAATTATTTCAATTTTATCTTAATATTTTCACTATGTACTCATTTTATAACTTTAAAAAATTAGCTTATTCAACTGAGCATTTTTAATTGCTATTATTCTTTTATTTGTACTTATGAACAAATCCCCTTAAGAATTTATTTTTATTTTTAATTTAATTTTAAGTTTGATTTTTATTTTTTACATTATTCTTATCTTTTATGTTGAATTTTATTTTATTTTTATATTTACATTATTTTACCAACGTTTCGATTTTTTTTTTTTTTTTTTGCTAGTCTTTTCTTTTTCTTTCTCGTCTCTTTTCTTTTTTCTCCCTTATCTTTTTCTTTTTTTTCCGGTTTAAAATTTTTGACATGTCTAGCTTTCAGTAGCAAAACATTGAAACATTAATGAGTCGTACAAAGACTGTTTTTTAAATGTTACAACCTCCCACCCGACTTAATTCATTTCACTGGATGACCTCTTTATTCTTATGTTTTTATTTATTTTGTTATTTTTATTTTATATTTTAAATCTCCTTATCTCTCTCTATATAAATTAATTACACTTTACTGCCTGGTGATGGTGTTTTAACATCGAAACTTTATAGCTATTGAGTTGCAGTATGCTATAATAATAATAATAATAATAATAATAATAATAATATTAATAATTACCATATATTTTTGCTCTACCTAACTGTGGAATGTATTTCCATTAGTAACCATTATAGTTACATGTGTGAACAGGCAGCATGTCTTCATACAAACATGTTTCATTGATTGTGTCTAATTAATTCTATGCTGATCTTTTCCAGTTATGAAATTCATCATCGTTTTTTTCCTTTTTTTTTTTTAACCCAAGTACTTGGGATATTTTTTAAGATCATTTTCAGGAGTAATTCTTAATTCAGGTGCCGATTTCGTTTCATTAGAAAAGTCTTCAAATTTTTCCTATTCACAATTAGCCACCTCTACTCTAAAGTTAAAACTCCTCCTGCATCAATATCAATTTCTTTCTGCGGTAGACTGGTTGCCGACCAAGGTTATAGAACCCAATCTGTCCTGCTATTTAACCCATAACTGGAAGGAAGAGACGGATTAATACCTTTCCCAAGGGTATTTGCGCGTAAATGAATACAATGGATTCAACTGGAGTTTGCAAAAATGTTAGGACAGGGGGGATTTGAAACTTCATTTTGATGCCTCATAAAAGATAAAATAGTTATTGTCCTAATACCTTTGCACAGTATTTCTTAGAGTAAAAATCACACTGCCATGAAAACACTTAATGAAAACACTTTTCAATATAATGTTCTAGAAAGCTTTTAATTATTCTTTCTTTACGTCGCTACCAGTAAGACCAAATTAGGCAGACGAACATACAGTACACATCCGTCAATATATGCAGTCCTTATTTGTATTTAGCTAAGAAGCAATAAAATCCACTATTGAAATATAAAGTATAAGTTTAATTTTCTTTAAATGACCTCAAACGTGTTTTAACACCACGAACATCCGCTTTTCTATTAATATACTTTGCTGTCATATTCCGTAACAGTACTTCATGGCACCGCACCCAATACATTTATTGTCGAACAAACCTGAGTGGCATCAATGTTTTGTTCTTTTCAAAGTTTGTTCACCGACCCTTGAAGATTTCCCAACCTATTTATTTGAACGATAATATAACACTGCGATCAAAGTTCCTTCAACGCATGTTATATTAAGTTAGAAACTCTAGAAGTTGTTTGTGGTAATCAGCATGACGTTTTAATTAAGAGAGTAAAAAAAAATAAATAAGAAAATATTTTTCCCAGGCTCTAATATAAAAATTCTTTTGCACTTGGTATAATTGTGACGTGGGTCTAAAATATCAACAAAATCGCAGATCTCATATTTCAGATAACGTAACTCCGTCTCGTGATCACAAGATGCCTGATAACGTGGTTTTTTGTGGGTTATCCGTTCTAGTGAAGTGTAGTTGTGTGTTGAAACAGATTAACTGAATTTGGCCTTGTTAGTAGATAGCCCACTATAAGGGGATTATAAAACAAGAAAATCAGATTGTGTATAGAAACAATTATATATATATATATATATATATATATATATATATATATATATATATATATATTAAGGTTTTTTACAAATAAAAGTAATGTCTTTTGGTTGGTACAAAGATCGTTAAAATGTTCATAGCAGTAAATGCCGAAAACAGTTTGTGCGTATGTATGTGTGAGCGTTTGTCTATTAGGAATGTCTTTGATGTCTTCGCTCAGTTCATCGGATAAGTGGCTCAGCGAACAGTGAAGAAGAAGATGAGAGAGAAAGGAGAGGCGAGCATGATGTGATCGCTTGACGTGGTCAAAGGACGTGCTAATTATGCTCGTATTTTCTCAAATGGCGATACTTGCTTTGTCGGCTTTTTATTTCATCTTTGGAGGTCCAAACAAGTCATTTGGGAATTCACACCCGGATTTAATTCTGGGCTTCCCATTGGACGATAAACAAAATTCACCTCGTCTCGCGAAAAGAGTCCGTGAAAGGAATTTGATATTTATTTTTGGTTTTCCACCGGAACATCTGCGTAGAGCCAGGTGCGCAAAGACCAGTTTTGTTCATTTGCTTTCTGGACCTCTGAGGGCAAACATCCGGTCCCTGGTATCACCACAGTTCCTACAAGCACCTCCTTAATCTCTAAATTAGTGATATCACTTCATTTGTCGTTTTCCTACATATATGTATACTGGCTGTATAGCCCGGCTTTGCGCGGGGATTTTTAGTGGTTATGTTGAAATGGTAAGGTCAAGTGCTTATTCAAAAAGCTCCAGTATGAGATTGCCGTGACGCGTAAGTGAAAAAAATGCGAAGTAAGTATCGATTTTTGTTGTATTTGTAAAACGGGATTAATGCTTGGTCAATTTTGTCAATAAACGGGAATGATGTATTGTACAATTGGAAGAACGTGGGCGGGCGTTAATGGAGTTTGTAATGTGATGCGATGACGTTGTGACGCAGAAGTGGATGCATTGTCTCTGCACCATCGGAGAGGTTGGCACCTTGTAGAAAACGTGAAATCGTTATGGCATATGCTAAGGTAGAAGTTAGAAAAAAAGACCTGATTTTTGTTAGAATACAAATAAACGTTCCGGAGAAATAAACGATCGCAAAAAGAAACATTTTCCATTAATTTTTGCTGCACTCTGCGTGTCAATTGAAATTTTTGTTCGCATGTCAAGGCATTAGACCTTGATCTACCAGTGACTCGATTTTAATTGAGTTTGGATGAAGCATCTTGGAGAAATGCATAAAAGACCACCTGAAATTATGTTTATTGTTGATTTGTAACAAACCATGTAGAGCGATTTAAAAAAATTGTGTACATCAAAGGTTTAGACCTTGATCTACAAGTTACCCAATTTTGGTTGAACTCGCATAAGGTGTATCGAAGAAGAGTTCGTAAATTCTAGCATTTCGGTGATTTCTGCCGTGTCCTGTAAATCGATTTGAAAAAATTTTGCGTACATCAAAGATTTATGTCATGATTGACAAGTGACCCAATTTTGGTTGAAATTGGACCAAGAGTTTCGGAGGAGTAGAGTTCGTTATAATGGAGACGCACAAACACACACAGACAGACATACAGTGGAACCTGTCGTATGCGACAACCCCCACCGCCATTACAAAGTCGTATACTGCAGGTGGTCGCTCACTAAAGGTTCACAGTCATGACCTATTTACGACAGGAACGTATATTCCACTCATCAGAATCTACATAGAATTTTACCATGTAATCTGGTAATAAATAAAGGAGAACATAAGAAAATGGCCTAACTTTAAAGAAATTTTTTCAACATTTAAAAATTTTTAAAAACGTATTTATAAAGATCAACAAGAGACCAAAATATTTATTCACAAAAATATTTATTAAGTGGACTTAATAGTATACAGTTTCAGTTTTTTTCTTAGAAGTGAGTGATAGCAAAAGAGAATCTGTGATAATACATGGAAAAAAAAAACAAAACAAAACATACAAAAAAACTGACAGTGATCGTGGATGCGAGTACAGAAACAGAGGGATAAAGATAGATACACCCAGATAGAAATATAGGGATTGATACACCCAGATAGAAATAGAGGAGATAGATATACCCAGATAGAAATAGAGGAGATAGATACACCCAGATAGAAATAGAGTAGATAGATACACCCAGATAGAAATAGAGTAGATAGATACACCCAGATAGAAATAGAGGAGATAGGTACACAAAACAATGAAGGAGCGAAAGAGATAGATATTTGAGAAAGGGACATAATTGTGATTTTCCCAATCCCTGAATTTATCCAAGTCAGTACAGAGACTGCAAATCCCTTGACCATGTCAAATGCTATACAAAATGTTGTACAAAACGGACCGTGTTTAACCGTGGAGGTAAACTCAAGCAATGTACATTTCAACAAGAAATAACAGTTTCATACAAAACTAAAATAACAAAACAATGAGGAAATGTTCCTCGCTTAGATCAAATTGAAATGAAATCGATTACTCATTTAGTGTAACAATATTTAGCGGAATGGAAGTAATTAATTTTATTAATTATTTATTAATCATAATTTGGAAAATATTTTAAACAGAAGAAATTATAGATTCGGAAGGAAACGTACTAAGAAGAATTTTTAATTCTCCGAATATGAGCGAAGGTAAAAGAAACGAAAGGGAAAAAGTTTTGTTTTCTTTTTTCTTTGTTGTTATTCTAAACCCGAGAAAGAAAGAAAGAAAGAAAGAAAGAAAAGAGAAATAAATTCGTTTTTATTTCCGAGGTTAGATAAAACACAGAACAATGGACATTAGTAATTTGATTAAACATAAAAACAATCCAGATGGCCCAAGAGGAAAGTTAAGAGAATCAGCCACCCATCAAAGTGATAACAGGTAAAATGGAGGCTTGTCTGGCTAGCTTGAGGAAAAAGGAACTGATAATACATTCATTTATCAATCATTAAACTAAACAGATTCTAAAAAAAAATGTAAACAACAAATTTAAAAATCTCTTAAAAATCTAATATTTGTGTGAGAGAGTTGTTTCAGAATAGTAAATTTAAGGAATATTAACTGAATTTTGTAAAATAAGACTTGCTTTTTTAAAAATAATGAAATTGATGCTTATTTACACACTTTAACTTGTGATATCATAGGTTAAAACAATTGTATCCTCTTGCAATCCCTGACTTTAAAAAAATTGTTTGCCTATCATCAAGTTTTACACTCCTCTGTTGTCTTTTGAAAAGGAGTAGATGTTTAATCCTTGTTTTCTGTTATTAGGTTTCTGGTCTCTTCTAATGTTTATTTCAACTCTATACTTTAAATGTCACCACCTGAACCTTTGCTTTTCAGTAATCAATTTTTTCGTTTCCCCTAATAGAAGTAGACTTGGCAGTTCAGATTCACTTTCTCACCGGCGCAATATGGCTTCCCTGTGTCTCTTCTACAAATACTTTCATGGCTTCTGCTCTGATGAACTTAGCTCACTGGTGCCCCCTATATATGAATTTAATCGAGCCACAAGATTAGCAACTAGGTCTCACCCTTTTACTGTGAAACCAATAAAATGTAAATATAAATTTTACTCCAGCAGCTTCTTTTCTTGCACTTCCCGCCTGTGGAATTCCCTTCTGTTTATTTGCTTCCCCAACAGCTACAATCTCCGAGTAGATAGACTTAACTATCGCCCAGTTCACACTCCACCCACGTCTTTTGAACAGGTGAAGAAGCTCATCCCTTGTTTCTTGTTTAGGATGTGGTTCCCGGCTTTCTCTTTTCCAATCATTCTACTCTTAAGTAGCCCCGTGCGCATCAGTGGCGTCACCGCCTTGCTTAGGGTGATATGATTAAAAAAAAAAATTTAAATGTGAAGTCAATAGTCATCTCCTATCTCACTAACTTGTATCCTCTCCCTCATGCACCTTTTGGCAAATGTAACTGGGTAGGACAATCTAGCAAGTAGCCGTAATGGACTGGTACTCGTTGTAGTTGTATGCAGTATGCTTAGGTGTAGGCTTATGCAATAGGCATAATCAATAGGCATTCCAGTAGGCATAGTCCTAGGCGTTCCAACCTTACTCTGTATTTATGGCTGGCCATCAAATCATATTACTGTGAGGGGGAACCAAGGTGTATGCATATTCATTACATCAGTTTCCTGTTTCAGTTCCTTCTAAAGTCTACTTCAATTCTATACTCCTAATATCTCCGCCGGAACTCTGAAACGTTACTGGCTAATTAAATCTTGATCTTCCCAAGACTAGAATTAGCGGTTTATCTTTCCTGTTATCTTGCTTTTTCTTACACTAGCACAATTCTACACAGTAAGCCTCTACCTTGGGTAGCACTTGAGCCTCGTATTGGGTGAACATTAGTAAAAAAAAAAAAAGAACAAATAAAAATTTAAAAAGTTTAGCTCAAAATTTCAAGAAATCTACTAAGTACAATGACAGACACCTGAAGAAGGCCGGAGGGAAGAATGACTGAAATGCTGTGCATATATACATCCATTTTGAGTTTGTTGATCTGAATAATCAAACATATAATAAATTAATTATACTTTTATATGCTTGACTATATAAATATAATAGTCAAGCATATAATAATAATAATCGTTCATCAAAAAAATATTTTTTAAATTTAAAAGAAAATTATACTTTGTCCTAACAAAAGAACCGGTTCAAAAGACTGGAAGAATCTTGGATAATTAGTTTTTCACATAAACAGATAATTAAGAAAGCCATCAAGACTAACATGAACTTGAATCATATTTATCTAAAAGGAAAAACAATTGATACTATTAACTAATCTAATCTAAACTTATCTATAAATGGAACCTTGTCTGTGTGTGTGTGTGTGTTCGTTACCTATAGACTCCGAAACGGCTGAACCGATTTTCTTGAAAATTTACACAGTTGTACTATAAGGATCTGTGAGTGTTCTTAGCTACATTTTGTGTCGAGGTACCCCCTGATAAATATCGAAAATCGATAATCGAAAAAATCAGGTTATGGAAGGAATGGTCTGATTTTAATCAAATTTGATACACTCATAGACAAAGACATAAAAAAAGATATTCAGAAGTTTCATGGTTGCGGTTATTACAAGAGTGCAGAAAATCGATAATATATATATATATAAAAGGCAATATGTTTGTGTGTGTGTGTCTGTTTATCTGCCTGTATGTCTGTATTTTTTTCAGCCCTTTTATTTTAGTTTTTGCTTCGGGTTTGGCTCTAAGTAGGTATAATTGTAGTTCTTAGTCTCAGACATGATACCATTTACTCAGATGACTTATTTAGCCTTCAAAATTCAGTTTACAACAAAAAAAACTTATTTGATATCGATACCAGGAAATCAAAATTTGACTTACATCCATTCATGTTTCTTTCAGTCTACGGTTTCCGCTTTAACTGGAAACAACTATTGCTTTTTAGTCTTTCGTGCCAACGTCCAAAGAGTCTGAGCTCGTCTGTTATATATCGACAAACAACAAACACGCATATATATAAAAGTATAAAGTTATATTTTTATTAATGACGATGGACCGTGTAGAATAGGGAACAGAGAATTGAGAGAGCACGCTTCTAATGGGTTGACGGGAGTGTAGTCTTATCTGTTGTGTCTCTCTTCACCGGCCGATCTCTGTTGCTCCTCTACTGGCGAATCCGTGTGCCGAGGTCTTTTTATAATCTTCCAGAACCGGGACTTTTTCTTCCGGTTTTGCCTCGCCCACGCACGCCCACGTAATTCTCAGAGACACCTGTTCTGTTTGCCTCTGTAGCCATTTCCGCTGCTGCCGGAAATAAGGTCAAACGACATCCGTTCCTTTCAACGACCGGAAACACCCTCGCTTGCATCAGCCTTCCTCGGGTGGGGCCAGATTGTTATATTACATTCCTCGCCCTCCCATTTTCCAAAATGTTCACCTAAGAACATTTTAAGCGCAACACCCTCACACTCCTCCCCATGCCACACAAGCCCGACAATTGTATAAAACATGTGCACGCCAAAACGACAAAACATGTGCATGCCGAAACAAAAAAAAACAACAAAAAAATATATAGGGGAGCCTACATCGGCAACCCAACAATGTTCGTGTCCATCGTGAAAATTGTTCTACCAGCTCGATGTTTCATTGTTCTTTTTTTTTCTTTTTTTTTTTTTTTTTTTTTTTAAATATCCATTTTCACAGAATTGGGCAAAGTTCTTAAAAATGTTCATTTTCTTTCTCGACTCTGTCCATAAGCGTAGACGCCTCGATGCACGACCACATGATCATAGGCGGTAACCGCGCCCCAGTTTCTAAACTGACATCGAGTAAATGACCTTTGACCAACACCATGCGTGTTTCCGCTCGAGTTTATTGTTACACATGTAACTTCATTTAATTTAATTTAATTTCAAACATACTATGTTTGAACACAGAAAAATGGCCATTATCTGCAGTACATATCATTCATAGTCTGACCGAGAAATGTTCAATAGAAAACGAAGAAAATTACCCTGATTCCAACGTTAATCCGCATGCAATTTACTTGTGGAGGATTGGAGGTTTCATCTATCTTAATTTAGTCTAAAAAAAAATGGACCCGTGACTCGTAATTCCTTAGTTTGTATCTTCCGCATGTTTTGCTATAAGGAAGGTGACCTAACTATTTCACTTAAACTATCGTTAATCCTCCCACTGCTTTCTTTCCCAATCCTATAGCAAATCAGCCAATAAGTCTACAAGACTTTTCAGTTGTTCTTTCTTTTTGTTCCGATCAACTGTGGAATCTGCAGGTCTATCCGTGCTTTTTGCCCCAACAGACGTTTGCCTCATTTGGGCATCTTCGCTGCTAAGTGATTCCCTAGAAAAACCCTGATCTACATGAGTAGATCCAGACGTTTCGCACTTTGAGCAATCATCCTCGAACGTGGATGAAACATTATTTATCCCACCGATTCTATCATCACTATCAATAGTTGACACGTTTTTATTCGCCATTTTACGTCGCGTCATGATGCGACGCTCCATTAATGGAACATCAGACTCATCGTCTGATTCCACGCGTTGGTGTCGATATTTGTGCACTGGAAAGTCGGTCTGTTCCGCTCCGGATTCGTCATCCGAATCACTGGATTCTAAAGCAACCTTTGCGAAAGGAAAAGGAGGGAAGTCACATTCCTGTATGTGGGGTTGCTGCTTCTTTAGGTTTCTTGTCTGACACGGGATACATTTACCTACGAAATCATTTATTTCTCTAAGTAAACAAGGCCAAAAATACTTTTGTTTTATTGAGTGGAATGTCTTATCCACCCCCATATGGCCACTGTCATCATGGTATTGAACTAGCACCATTTTTCTAAGGTGAGATGGTACATACAGCCTGATGAGGGGTTCATCATCAGGTTGAGACAAATAGTACACCACCTCATCCATTACTATATATCTCTTCTGTTCTGCTTTGGTAGCCCTACCATTTCGTAATCTAATCTTCAGGTCTAAGATGTTTTTGTCTGATTCTTGCTCCCTGATTATGTCTATTCCTTTCAATGTGGGCCGTTCGGGTGCCTCTGATGAATTTCCGACATTTTTATGGGCTGCTAATTCTTCCGGCTCCATTAGGTTGGAGTTTATAACACTAACCAAGTAATTTCTATCATCTATATCTACTGGAGAAGCAATATGGTCTTCGTTCACATCAACAGCGCGTGATAAGAGATCCGCGCAAACATTATCCTTACCCTTAAGATACTGTATGCTGCAATTGTAGCCAGACATGCTCAGAGCCCAAGTCTGTATCTTCTTATTTTGTATGGGCGAGTTAAGTAAGTGCTCCAGGGGCCTATGATCAGTGTATATTGTGAATGTTGCGCCATGCAGGTAGTGATTCAGTTTTTGAAGAGCATAGTGTATGGCATAAGCCTCTTTCTCTATAGTTGACCACCTCGTTTGTGTGTCACTTAATTTATGGGACAATAAATAAATTGGTTTTTCTACATCCTTCCTATTTTCCTTATCGTACACCACCTGGGATAGGCATGCGCCAATCGATTGATCGGATGCGTCAGTATATAACCTATACGCCTTATTTGGGTTGGGATAGGCTAGTGTTATCATCTCCGCGAGCTTCGTTTTTAGTGTATCGAAAGCGGTTTGGCAAGCATCGTCCCATTGGAATCGTGTATATTTCCTTGTCAAATTGACCAGCGGTTCGGCTATATCAGAGAAATTTCTAATAAAGCTGCGATAGTATGAGGTCATCCCGATAAAAGCTCTTACTTGCCTAACAGTGGTTGGAGTAGAAATTGACTTTATAGCCTTGACTTTATTGAGGTCTGGTTGTATTCCCTCTTCACTTATCTTGAACCCCAGGTATTGGGTCTCTTTCTTAAAGAACTCACACTTAGCTGGCTTCAATTTAAGGTTGTGCTTACGTAGACTACTCAAGACTGTGTCTATATGTTTTAAATGATCTTCCACCGTATTTGAAAATATCAGAATATCATCTAAATATGCCAGAGCAAAATCTTCCTGTCCCTGTAAAACAACTGACATTAATTCCTGGAAGATGCCGGGTGCGTTTGCAAGTCCAAATGGCATAACATTAAAATGAAACAGACCCTTGTGGCAGGTGAATGCACTTTTTTCTTTGTCATCATCATGAAGCTTAACTTGCCAGTACCCTGATTTTAAATCAAGCTTCGAAAAGTACCTTGCCGAACCAAGTGATGCCAGTATATCATCGATGACAGGAAGAGGTCGAGCATATTTCTTTGTAATCTTATTAAGTGCTCTAAAGTCTACACAAAATCTCTTACTACCGTCTTTCTTCTCTACTAAAACTACTGGAAAACCCCACGGGCTATTGGATCTCTCAATTACACCTGCCTGCATTATTTCGTCGATTGCTGAATCCACTGTCTTTCTTTGTTTGAGGGGTGTGCGATATGGGCGTTTTCTTATGGGCTCATGCGTTCCAGTATCGATACGCATCTCCACAGTATCGGTTCTGCCCAGGTTCTTGTCGTCACTAACGAACATGTCCCTATTTCTTTTTAGCAATTTGTTAATTTCAGGCTTGAATTCCTCCGATACATGTACCTGTTCCAAATCTACATCAGGACTTTTATTATTTTGTTTATCGGGCATAGTAATTTCAGTAATATTACCTGCCCTTTCCAATTTAGCCAGCGGACACCCCCGTCTCAAAGTGATTGTCTGGTTAGTGTTATTCATTATCAGCAACTGAAACTTACGAGACTTTGGCATTTTTACAACTGCGTTGGCTACTGATATACCACATAAGTTGCTAACATATCCACTACTCAGCTGTTCGATTTCATATTCTTTGCCACGTCCATTTCTCAGCCTGGTTAATCCCAGACAAGCATGCAGATGTTGAGGTCTTAATGTTACTTTTTGAGCTAACCTAACAATAGAGGAAATATGAACATCCTCCTCCAATGCCACGTATTCTTCACCAATCTTCAATGCCCCCAAATCAAAATACATTCTCACCCCGTTCTGCATCAGCCAATCTCGGCCAAGTATAATGTTTCTATTGAGATTTTTTACAACTAAAAAATCATGGGGTATGGACTTACTTCCTATCTGGACCTGTAGACGACAAAGGCCTTCAACGTATAACGGGGATCCATTCGCAGTTCGAAGTTTAATGTCCCTCTTTTGCAGTTCAAGTCCCTGTCGCAATTTTTTAAATGCCCTCCAGCTTATAACTGATACCTCTGCTCCCGTATCTACCAATGCCCTATAAGGTCTACGTTCTATTCTAATAAAGATGGAATTTGGCGCGCCCATATTACCAACTATGTGCGTTGGTACCGTCTTGTTCCGTTCGTTGGGCGTCGCACGAACGGAATTCTGCCGTTTCCCGGGGCGTGTCTACAAAATTTTGCTATGTGGCCTTCTTTCCCACAATTCAAACACCTAACAACGCTCCCGTTCCTCTCCCGCTCACGAGTCCCAACTTTTCTATTGTTCTTATTCCTATTATTATCATTATTATTATTAGATTTAGCGGGGCTTACGGCTTCTATCGGTACCCGTCTCCGAGAGTGACAAATTTCCATAGGCTCCTCTTCGTATTCAGAGTTTGCGTCGAGTCGAATTTTCCATCTCAACTCAGATAACGCTCTCTGATAGGCAGCCTCTAGTGTCTGTGGCTCATCCTTCATAACTGCCATCTTTATTTCCCGATCCCTTAGTCCTTTTATGAAGAATCCTAAAACTTGTTTTGTAACAACTTCATTCCTCCCGTCAACCCCAACATATGCGCTCTCCGCTAGGCGTACTACTCTCTGCATGTAGTCCTGCACCCCCTCCGTTCTACCCTGCCTAATGTTCACTAATTCGACTAACCGTGCGTCGGGATCTAAAACTAATCCGTAATATTCCTTTAAAGAAGTTTTTAACTCCTTCCATGTGAGATGTGGGTTACTAGAAATTAGTCTATCTACATAGTGTCCAACAGCTCCCCTTGTTGTGAGAAGAGCTGCCTGACACTTGTCTTCTTCTGCCACGCGCACAACTTTAAAGTACTTCTCCATATCCTCCAACCAAGCACTACAACCACCATCTTCTTTGCATGCTAATGGCTGTATATTTTTTAAAAAAGCTTCTCCCCTTAAAGTGTTCGACACCGAACAAACCACATTTCTCAATTCTAGGGTCAGACCTTGAACAAAATCGGCAAAAGTATGCTGTTCCATTTTTTTTTTTCTAACTAGACTTATTATAAACAATAGCTGAACACACACACTATCAAATCAAAGAGTCACCTACCTTGGCTGATGTCTATAGTCGTGCGGCTGCTTCTATTTTCGTCTTCTTTTTTCTTTCTATCTGGTAGTTTTAAGTCCGTTGAATTTCAATCGTCGCCGTGGCAACCAGCTCGCATCTAACTGTTTTGTTGTCTCAAAACAGCAAGTCACTAGGCACCAATTATGCGTCTGTTATATATCGACAAACAACAAACACGCATATATATAAAAATATAAAGTTATATTTTTATTAATGACGATGGACCGTGTAGAATAGGGAACAGAGAATTGAGAGAGCGCGCTTCTAATGGGTTGACGGGAGTGTAGTCTTATCTGTTGTGTCTCTCTTCACCGGCCGATCTCTGTTGCTCCTCTACTGGCGAATCCGTGTGCCGAGGTCTTTTTATAATCTTCCAGAACCGGGACTTTTTCTTCCGGTTTTGCCTCGCCCACGCACGCCCACGTAATTCTCAGAGACACCTGTTCTGTTTGCCTCTGTAGCCATTTCCGCTGCTGCCGGAAATAAGGTCAAACGACATCCGTTCCTTTCAACGACCGGAAACACCCTCGCTTGCATCAGCCTTCCTCGGGTGGGGCCAGATTGTTATATTACACCAGGACCATGGATTAGTTTTAAAGCTTTGCATTGCACCTGAGCAACGCCGGGATATACTGCTAGTCAAACATATAATAAATTAATTATACTTTTATTTGCTTAACTCTATAAATATAATAGTCAAGCATATAATAATGATAATCGCTCATCAAAAAAAATGTTTTAAAAATTTAAAAAAAAAAAATATACTTTGTCCTAACAAAAGAACCGGTTCAAAAGACTGGAAGAAGCTTGGATAATTATTTCTTCACATAAACAAATAATTAAAAAAGTCATCAAACCTAACATGAACTTGAATCATATTTATCTAAAAGGAAAAACAATTGATCCTATTAATAGAAAAATAAGCAAAACAAAATATATTGGCAACAAATTTTGCCATGCTTGATTTCTTTCCTAAGAGTGCTTGATTTCTTTCCATAACATGTAATAGAAATGAAATGTCATCCAATGGCAGTAATGGGAACTTTTAAAGTTTGTAGAATGTCTACTATTTTCCTTTTCCACTCAAACTATCAAGGTCAGGAAATGAGGATTTTTTTTATTCTTGAGAAATCATGAACAGGGAGAGATAGTAAGGTGACAAAGATTGCTAAGTGCTAGAAGGGATAGAAAATTGTAGAGATCCATGATTTCTCATGTCCTGACGAGGCATGGCACACGAAAAAAGAATATCCAGCCACTTTTTATCATATCATGATGTGAACATTTGCATAAAAATACAAAAAATACTGATTCACTAGATTGGAAAAGATATCCAAAATAAGTTCAGACAAATTCTCATTAGTGTTGGAAAGCAGCCAATTTTAAGAAATAAAAACTCCGTCAAATACTATTCAGTTATTCTAAATTGAACACTCACTGTTAAAAATAATGAATACATGACAATGTATGTTAAGGATAATGAATAAGTGACAGTGTATGTTTTGTGGATGTAATCAAAATTGTAGATAATGAGATTTCTAAACCTGACCTTATCATAAGTTTTCTTGGGATTTCTTCCACTAAACAAGACTACAGGTGACTTTATTGCAGAAACTCTATTTAAACAGCTTGAGCAAACAAGATACTTAACTGAAAATCTGCGCAACCCAGCTGGTCATAAGAGCAAAAAACCAACCAACCCAGGCTGACCACAATCAGAATCATAGCCATTACGAAATCCACAATACTTTAGTTTACTGAATATAGTACGTGTATCACCGAGCCTACATATAATTTGTTAAAATTCAAATGTGTCCTTCTCTTAGACTGGTTTTCTGTCAAGGCTGAAGAAACTGGACTCTTTTACTATTTAATCCATAGCTGGGTGGAGATAGATGGATTCGTACATTTTCTAAAGGTATCTGTATATAAGTTAATGCAAGTTAATGCAACAAACTTGACTGAAATTTGAACTTGGCTTTTTGATTTCTAATTCCGAAATGCCAACCTTTACACCACCAGCAAGGTGAAGAAAATTGTGTAAAAACTATTGTCCTTTTTATAAATCTCATCTTTCCTAGACAGCGTTAGCAGGACAAGAACAATCTACCTCAGTAGAGGTTCAGTTCAAAATTACCTATTGGTTACCTGGATTAACAAACACCTGAAGAAGATCAGAAGGTAAAATAACTGAAGCCTTATGATGATAACAACAAATATGAGGACATTAGTCCAGTTGTCAATAATGGAAATAAAAAAAAATGTGATATCCAAGAACTTACAATAATTTTCTGTATTTATCTTGGAACCATTATGAAGCTTGAAGGAATCTATAAGCTTCCTGCTTAAAATATTAATACAAAACATTTCTCCAGCACCCAATTTTGTCTTTTAAGTTATGTTGTTGACTATCTCCATGAAGAACCCAACAGTTTCATTCAATATAGCTCTACAGTCATCACTAAATCTAAGTTTTATAGACTTCTTCATCAAGCTTACATTTTTCTTTGTTATATTTTCTTAAAAGTGGTAGTTTTATTGTTTTAATGTCTTTAGCCAATGTTTTAATATTTTCACTATAACTCATCAATTCCCTCCTTAGACTTCTCCATCCCTGGTTATCTTCCCTTCTTAAGGAAGGATTCCACTGTCCACATGCATGGGCTGGGGGTCTACGTTAGTAAACACCTCCCTATAGCTAGGGTGACATCACTCGAATCTCCTGACCACCAATATGTATGTCTCCGTCTGTCACTTCTCAGTTCGGTTAACTACCTTTTCTTTCTTTACCGTTCTCCCTCCTCTCCTGACTGCTCTCTTCTAGATAGCATTTCTAACAACATAGATAAGGCTATTTCCTACCATCCATTCACTCACATATTTGTATTCGGAGATCTTAACGCCCATCATTCTGAGTGGATTAAAGACTCTATTACTGATTCAGCGGGCATCCACGCCATGAACTTACTATTTCCCAATCCCTTACGCAAGTGGTGAACTTCCCCTCACACTTTCCAAGTATGCCCTCTGGACACTCCTCTCTATTAGATATATGCTTTACCTCTGCACCTGACTCCTGTCAAGTCTCGCAGCTTTGCCCTCTCGGCAACTCCAACCATGCTGTTGTCTCTCTCAATATTTCTTTCCACTCTCACTCCCCCCAGGAGCCTCCTACTGCTACCAAAAACCTGACTGGGATGCCTTTCACGATTTCCTATGCGACATCACTTGGGGAAAAGTGTTTGATCTCCCAGTTGATGACTGTGCCTCTGAGGTTTCGTCATGGGTGAAAGCTGGCATTGATGCCTTCATACCTACCAGGAAGTATTGTCTAAAACCTCATTCCTCTCCTTGGTTCTCTCCTGCCTGTTCGGCCGCCATTGCTCACAGGAACCACTACTTCCGACTATTCCGGAGACAGTCATCTGATCACAATAGGCGCCTATTGACGTCTGCTTGTAATGAGTGCAAGAGAATCCTGAATGACGCCAAGCGGTTGTTTGCTGAGAGAATGAGACAGCACATAGCTGACCGCAAGTTCGGTGCCAAGGACTATTGGCGGTTATGCAAACGTGTGCTGAACAATAGCAAATCCTCAATCCCTCCTTTAATTAATGAATTTGAGGTCCTCACATCATCTGCAGACAAAGCTGAGTGCTTTGCTCGCAGATTCTCATCCAACTCCACATTTGATTCGTTTAGAGTACCTTCACCTGACTTCCCTATTAGAACTGAGGCTAAACTGTACAACGTATATATTACCCCGACAGTAGTATCCCGAGTAATTTCAAAACTTGACCCCCATAAGGCGAGCGGTGGCAATGAAATCCCAGTGATAGTCCTTAAGAAATGTGCTCCTGAACTCTCCCCTGTCCTCTCTAAATTGTATAACTACTGCTTTCTGCTTCCTGTTTTCCTGCATGCTGGAAGTTCTCTTCAGTCGTTCCTGTATTTAAGAACTGTGGTGAACCCTCAGACCGATCCAGTTATCACCCTATCAGCCTTCTACCAATGTTCGAGGCCATAATTAATGCTGAAATAGTTCAACATCTTACTGCCCACAAACTCTACTCTGACAGGCAGTATGGCTTCCGCTTTGCCAGGTCCATGGCCGACATGCTAACAACTGTTACGGAGTACAGGCGAGGCTCGTGCTGTTGCTCTGGACATCTCCAAGGCTTTTTTGACAGGGTTTGGCACTCTGGCCTTCTATGCAAGCTACGGGATTACGGTTTTACCGGACGCTTGCTTGATCTAATCCAATCTTTTATAAATGACCACAAAATGAAGGTCGTTTTGAATGGGCATGCCTCTACATCCTACAGCACAAATGCTGGTGTCTCTCAGAGCTCTATCCTGGGCCCAATGCTCTTTCTTATTTTCATAAATGACCTCTCAGATGAGATCAAGAGCCAAGTAGGCATCTACGCAGATGACACCACCAGTAAGAAACCTGGCATAGCAGACAAAAATAATCTTGCTGCTGACCTTGAATGGGACCTACACTCTGTGGTGAATTGGGGCAAGAAGTGGCTTGTCAATTTCAATGCGACTAAGACCAAGCTGTTGTCTGTCAATCATCACAGGCAACCTCTCCTGCTTCCCATAAGCATGGACCAAGCTGGTCTTCCTGGCAGCAATACACTGCGCCTCCTCGGCCTTACCCTCTCTTCTAATTTCAAATGGAATCACTGCATTGAGTCCATAGCTAAATCCACTGCTAAGAAGGTTAGGTCACTGTGTCGGGCCAGGATGTTTTTTCCGACTGAATCCATCCTGCATATATACAAATCAACCATTCGTCTGTGCATGGAATACTGCTGACGTATATGATCAGGCACCCCTGCTGTTCATCTCAGTGTTCTTGACAGGCTCCAAAGAAGAATCAGTAATGTGATAGGTACTGACTTGGCAGCTCAACTACAGCCACTTCCCCACCAACGAGATGTGGCCTCCCTTTGTCTGTTCTATAAATACTTTCATGGCTTCTGCTCAGACAAACTTAAGTCACTGGTGCCTCTGCAACAGGTGTTTACTCGTGCAACCAGATTGGCAACTGGGTCCCACCCATTCACAGTTAGATTAACCAAATGCAGACAACAATTCTACTCCTGCAGCTTCTTCTCTCGCACTTCCCGCCTGTGAAACTCGCTTCCATATTCTTGCTTTCCTAATGGCTACAACCTCCAGGAATTTAAATGCAATGTCAATACTCATCTATTAACCACCTGACTCTAGTTCTTTCACCACCCCGTATATCCTTTCTTTTCTCTCCACCTTTGCAACTGTCATCACACCTGTATTCCCATCCTTCTCTTGCTCCTTTCTAACTGGTTTGTCTTCCTCTTCACTCTCTTCTACTTAATCTTTTTACTCTTATGTAGTCCCCTGCACATCAGTGGCATTACCGCCTTGCTTGGGGTGATACAATTAAAAAAGAAAATTACATTTGCATCGTCAACTTCTTTAAATATTAATATATTTCAAATGAATATCACTAATCATGCTATTGTATTATTTAATTCCTCAGTTCCCCCAATTCTAACCATTCTAGCAAAGACTTATTACACTGTGTACATTGAGGCAAACTTCACTTTCTATTCCTTCAGTAAGGAGCAAGTTCCATCTGAATAACTTCTACCAAAGAACTGTTGCTTTGTGGAACAGACTCACAGGAAGATGCTTTCCTGGATATTACAACCTTAACCTCTTTAAGTCTAGGGTTAATTTTTCTCTTACCCACATATGAAATCTGACATAATGTAGTAATTTTTAATTGAGTTTATTAAAAAGAATAGAAAAACCGATCCCCCACTATATGTCCAGTAGAAACTTTATAAACAGGAGTAGATAGATTTGCCTATTGTCTGGTTGACACACTACCCCCAGTCTTTTGAACAAGAGTAGAGCTTTATACATTGTTTCCTGTTTAGGATTTCTGGTTCTTTCTAAAGTCTACTTCAACTCTATGTGTCAGATGTCTTTGCCTAAATTCTGAAATTTTATGTATTATTCATTTTGTTTATTTTTGATTTTTCTTCAACAGAAGTAAATAGGTTCATCTATTGTCTGGTTTACACTCTTTCCCAGTCTCTTGAACTGGAGTAGCTGCTTATTCCTTGTTTCCTGTTAAGTATTGGGTTTACGGTTACTTCTAAAATTTACTTTTTCTCTTTCACACCCAGTAGTCCCTTGCGTCTTAGCAGCATTATTGCTTTGCTTGAGGCAAGAGTCTGTTTCATGCTGAATGCAATCATCATAATATGCTCTATCCCTCATATTGAGCACTTTAATCTATAAATATACCATATCTTAAAACCATATTTTTACTATATATATATATATATATATACTAGCAGTATAGCCTGGCATTGCTCGGGTGTAATGAAAGCTTTAAAACTAATCCATGGTCCCGGAGCTCAGACTCTTTGGACGTTGACACAAAAGACTAAAAAGCAATAGTTGTTTCCAGTTAAAGCAAAACCCTAGACTGAAAGAAAAATGAATGGATGTAAGTCAAACTTTGAAGTTTGGTGAGAATTGGATAAAAATTGTAGATTTGTATAAAGGACATACAGGCAGATAAACAGACACACACAAACATCTTGCCTTTTATATATATATATATATATATTATTGATTTTCATGCACTATTATAAGAACTGCAACCTTGAAACTTCTGAATATTGTTTCCTATGTCTTTGTCTATGAGTGTATCAAATTTGATTAAAATCGGACCACTCCTTCTATAACCCAATTTTTTCAATTACCAATTTTTGCTATTTATCGGGGGTACCTTGACACAAAATCTAGCTAAGAACACTCACAGACGCTTATAGTACAACTGTGTAAATTTTCAAGAAAATCGGTTCAGCCGTTTGAGTCTATAGGTAATGGACACACACACACACACACACACACACACACACACACACACACTCACACAAAGTTCCATTTATAAAATAACTTTATATATATATATAAAAATCAGTTGGTCAATAGCAATAGCAATTTTATTTTGACAATACTGACATGGATAATGAAATCTAACATAGAAATGAATATTTTATCTTTATAACTGCTGCTTAAATAGAAGGATTCTCCAGAGTAGACCTAAAATTAACACACTTTTATGGAATTTTTCAAATCCAAATATTTTTGATTTGTCAGAAAAATAAGATGTAAATCAGTACGTTGTATAAATAGCCAACAAAATAAGCGTATGTTTTATTATCTAGACATGACTGACTGGGCAGAAACTTTCCTGCAGTAGGTTGCCATTACTTTCTGCAGTAGACTGGTTGCCAGCCAAGGCTATAGAACCCAATCTGTTCTGCTAATAAACCCATATCTGGAGACAGAAGAAATGGTTTAATACTTTTGCCAAGGATATTTGCACATAAGTGAATGTAACAAATATCAGCTGTAATTCAAACTCAGCTCTTCAATTTCTTATTCCGAGCTGATATCGACTGCACGCCTTATATAAGCTATTGGTGTCTAAACAGGAACTGAATATGATGAGTTGAAAAGAGTTAAAAAAAAAAAGAAAGAAAAAAGAAAGAAAAGAAAACAAGAAAGAATGAAGAAAATCAGAATAGTAGAGAAAATAAAAAGTTAAAAAAAGAGAAACACAAATGATGTGGAAAAGAGAGAGATTAAATTAGCGAGAAATGGGAGAGAAGAAAGAAGAAAAAGACGTAATTTAAGATTAAAAGAAAACAATAAAAAGGAAGAAAAGTTAAAAGGTTATTCATAATACAAAAAGAATAAAGAAATAAAATAAAGAAAGGAAGATAGGGTATTTACTAAGTGCCGCTTAGTTATGGCACAAGGCCGAAAGTATGGGACACCCAGTAAGGATCGAACTGACTACTCAGTTGTAACTGGTTGTAGTGAGACGAACTTGCTAACCATTACACCACGCCGAGGTGCCTAAGAAAGGAAAATAGGAAAACAGAAGCTAGAATACAAAAATGAAAGGAAGAAAGAAGAAAACAGGAAGGAAAAGTAAAAGAAGAAAAACGAAAAATGAAGAGAAGCCAAAAAAAGAGAGAGGGAAGCTGAGATTAAAAAAGGGGGTAATAATAAAAAGAGATAAAGAAGTAAAAATAGGAGTAAGGGGGGGATCATGGAAGGAAGGAAGGAAGGAAGGAAGAATCATATAAATGAATGAAAGAAGTGAGAATAGCAGAAAGATGACAAAAGAAAGTAAGAATTCCAGTGAGAATAGCAATTCATGAAAAAAGTAAAAAAAGAAGGAAGTGGGAACAAAATAAAGATTTAAAAAAAGAGAGAAAGGATTGTAATGAAAGAAAGAAATGTAAAAAAAGAGGAAAAGTGATAAAGTAAAGATGGGAGAAAACTTTTAAAAATAGAAAAGGAAGGTAAAAGAAAAAAATCAGGCATTTATTGATGGCAACACGTGATCCCTGGTTTCACACGCATTCACACAATCAATTTCTTTTTTCTGCTTGCAGGCTGTGAGCAAGTCAGATGACAAATCATTAAAGTTGACAGGACACACCCACACAAGGGATTTGCATGGGGTGATGACTGGCAATTCTAAAGACTCCTGGATAAGTGCAAATCTCTGATTCTGCTATTGAAATCAGCAGTACAACTAGTTTCTTGTTTTTTGTTGGTAACTAGGTTCCACCCTTTTACAGTCAAAACAGTCAAATGTAACCACCCCTTCTACTCAATCAGATTCTTTTCTCACACTTTTCACCTGTGGAACTCCCCTCCATATACTAGTTTTCCTGATAGCTACAATCTCCAAGAGTTTAAGTGCAATGTCAATTGCCATCTTTTATCTCCTTGATTCCCATCTTTCTCTTGAACTTCCCCACCACCTACTGTATCTTCCTTCTCAGTCTACTCTCATGTAACACTCTGCATGCCAGTATTTCCAGCTTTCTCTCATCCTTTCTCTGTATCTTGTTCCTCTTTCTTCTCATTCTCCTCTCATGTAACCCCCTGTGCATCAGTGGCACTACTGCCTTACTTGGGTTGAAATGATTATAAAAAAAATAATATACCTATTTAACAAATTTAGCTTAATGCATGTTTAAGTTATTACAAATGAACACCATGTAAAAAATTAATTCACAAGACAAGTGTTTCTCCACCTTTTTCCTTTGTGTAACCCTTAAAATAAATTACATGTCTCATGGAACCCCTGTGCAAAAATAAAATTACATACCATATTTTTTTATATATATTCTCAATGATTGTTATATTATTTAATAACATAATAGGTTAGGTGAGATGATGTACATATTACAGTATTACAATAATCAAGAATATATTGTGTGTGTTTAGTAATATTATGCATATAAGTTTAAATAAAAAGTCAAAAGAGCATTGGCTTATCTGACTTGTTCTTGCAGAAACTTTAGGGACCTTTGCAGAATCTTTGTGTTCTGGGGAACCCTGGTTGAGAAATGCTGCACTAGACGAGCAAATTGGCCTAATTATAAATGTTTTCTTTTTTTTTGCTAACTGGGATGGCAGTAGGACATGCCTTATATAAGTGACTAGCAGTATAGCCCGGCATTGCTCGGGTGTAATGAAAGCTTTAAAACAAATTCATGGTCCTGTAGCTCAGAATAAAGAATATTTGTGTGAAGTTTGGTGAGAATCGGATAAAAATTGTGGATTTGTATAAAGGACATACAGACATCTTGCCTTTCTTATATATATATATATATATATATATATATATATATTATCGATTTTCTGCACTATTGTAAGAACTGCAACCTTGGAACTTCTGAATATTGTTTGTTATGTCTTTGTCTATGAGTGTATCAAATTTTATTAAAATCGGACCACTCCTTCTATAACCCAATTTTTTTGATTATCGATTTTCAATATTTAACGGGGGGTACCTCAACACAAAACCTAGCTAAGAACAATCGCAGACGCTTATAGTACAACTGTGTAAATTTTCAAGAAAATCGGTTCAGCCATTTCAGAGTCTATAGGTAATGGACACACACACACACACACACACACACACACACACACACACACACAGAGACAAAGTTCCATTTATAAATAAGTTTAGATAGATAGATATACAGCAACTATCCTTCTACCAACATTAAAAGAAATAAAGGAATGGCAGATAGTGAAAAGAATTTGACTTTTAGAACACCTCATAATCTGATTCACCAGCAAGCAAAAAGAAATAAGATTGCAATATGTGGCTGGTGAGGGAGAAAATAAAGTCTTACCTTGAAAAAATAATTGTGTTATTCATTGAAAAAGAATTTATTTTAACAATATACAAATCTAAAGGAGGAGTAGGAAAAGGTTGGTTTTCACTGTCTATCCTACATCTTGCTAATCTGATTCACAACCCATTTACTCTAAAAATTTCCTCACTCACCCCTTCCTTCCTACCAACATATATCACAATAACACATATTTATCGGGGGGGGGGGGCTATTAAAAAACCAAACACCCTTGCTGTAAAAATATATGCAAATGTTTTTTTTTCTCCTTTCTTTTACAATTTTCCTACAAAAATAGATGAAATCTTGTCATGAATGATGGGGTCGAATAATGAAAAGAAAAAGAAATCAAAACATACAAACTAAAATAAAAGTGTGTTAGTAACACTCTGTCCAACTAGCAAAAATAAAAGCAGCTGCTGTATTCTGCCATATGCAGAATTACAAAGATCACTTGAAAGAAATAGATGAATAGGATGTCAATAGATTTAACAGATATTTATTTGCTAAAGGGATCACCTTTTTTTTTAACCGTCTCAGATAAAATTTATTAATTGAAATAAGGATACATTAGAATATGTATTTTTATAATAAGGATATGTACACAAAAATTCACCAAGTGTGGTATTCCAAATGTCAATTTATTTTGATTTTCCAATTTGGTATTAATGTTAAATGGTCAACGTTTATTTTTTCTGTTAGCTTTCTCGTTGTTTTGTGGGAGTCTGTTTCAATAATGGCTATCTATTGATTGTCGTCAATTTACTGAAGGATAGCTGTGACCATCCCCTTCTTACAGACTTATCTCTATTAGAAATTTTTCAAACCAATGTTGAACTATATATCTGAAAGAAATAGATGAACAGGATGTCAATGGATTTAACAGATATTTATTTGTTGAAGGGATCACTTTGCCTCATGTGTCAATACACTCATAATGGCCGTTTGCCTACTACTGGTCACGCTCAAGCCATGGATAATAACATGAACCCTCACACGCTGGGTACAATCATAGCAAAGGGAGAAGGTCCTAGGGAGAATACCCTGACTAGAGTGTAATGGCAGGAGAGACAAATGAAAAATGGAATGGAGAAAAATATAAAATGCTGATCCCGTCAAGATAAAAAGGGAGTAAAAACAAAGCAACAGCCACTAACTAGAGGAACAAAAGGACCCTAATTTTACCAGGGATGAGGTTCGTCAAAAATCCGCCCTGATATGTTTTTAGGGGGACTAAAAAATAATCAAGGATTGGCCTGGTTCACACAAATGCTTTCTAGTTTTCTATCAACTTTGAGCTTCATGCTGAGTTGATCCCCAAAGAAACCAATCAGATCCTGATAAGAATAGTGTTTGCCCCATAAGATTCCTTTTATCTGCATCACCCACTCTACCATTCTTGCCACTGTTAGCAACATAAGAAATACTAACCATTTCACCCCACACCACAGGAGCAACACATTATTCAAGATAGATGTATCTGAGATTTTCGGGTTTGATACAAGCTGTCAGCTTGCTGACATGATACAAAAATGGACACATCATCGAACAATGGAAGAAGGCATGCTCATCAGTTTCTTCTAAATCACAATAACACTGGTGACAATTGAGTATTTCTGCCAACCCCTCTCTGAAATGTATGTCATTGAGAGATAGTGCATTCTGGATCAATTGTAGAGCAAGCCCAGAGCAAGAAAGAGCACAACTCATCATTTGACAAACCAAGCCAAACACAGAGTGGGTCTGACGGAACTTCTTTACTAAACCCTGATACAATGTCCCCCTAGGCCATAAAAGAGCACTGAACTGAGAAGTAATATGCAAGGCCTGACAACACTTGTTGAGGAAATTCGACTGATCCTGGGGCTTACAATGATGCTCTATACAGGAATGGTAAGGAGGCATAGTAAGGTTAAAGAAAGCATTCCTCTCCTACAGCGGTCGCTCTATCAATGCCCAACATAAGAAAACCAACCTCAAGATGTGATCCAGCCCCCCATGACATAGATGGTAGACATAAGTGGCTTTGTGGTCAATAGATTTGCCTCTCCACTACCATTAGAGGGAAAAGTGCAAGAGCTCAAGCACCTCCAAGTGATCCTTGCAGAAAGGGAGTACAGACATTTGGTAAATGATGAGGAAAAAGATGTACCTAGAGCACACCTCAGCCCTACACTTTAAGGACAACATTTTTACCTTTGCTCATACTGCCAACCAATTTTTTTCCAAACTGAAGATTGATTCTTAATGCACAAAGAGACATTCTACCAGAGAGTTCATATTTTTTTTAATAAAATTACTCAAATATTCAGGCTTATAGATGGAAATAAATGAATATGTATACATGGCTAGCCATTCATATCCAAAGATGCTTGTCTACAAGGGTGGCTATCTAATCCTGATTGCAGATACTTGCTCAGGCACACTTGTATTTGTTCAACACCCACAGAGCCCATCAGTAGTTTATGCTGCAACTATGCTGAGCAGACCTTAGTTACAGTTTCTGGGTGAAAGCACGTTATCCAGTGTGAACAACAACCTGAACAAGGCCCGGATGCTCAAACCCTCGGTCACAATGACTTGTGAGTTTGAGTCAGCAACCAAAAGGAGCCATCTATACAATTTCACTCACAAGGTTTAGGTCAACCCGTGGTATGGTTTTCAAGCACTTTCCAAAGATGCCGCATGCTTGGATTACCTCTTCTAGATCAATAATGTTTATTCTGGAGCTTCCAGCACTAATGGCAGTACAACATTCCGTTTCCAAATTTCTAGCTGAGTGAATTACATCATGGTGCTGTTTTTCTCACAAATGGTGCCCAACTGACACTACCATACTGTGTAGTCTACAAATCAAAAACAATGTGCATGCACAAAATAAAAAATAAAAAATGGCAACAATTTACCCTGTATATACACTGCATCTCCTTGGCTTAACTCTCACAACAGACCTCCAGTGGAATGACTATATAGAATTCATAGCTAAATCCGCTAAGAAAGTCAGTTCTCTGTGTAATGCCAAGAAGTTTTTTCTGCCTGAAACAATCCTGCACATATATAAATCTACCATCCACTCATGCATTGAATACTGCTGCAATATCTGGTCAGATGCTCCTGCTATCCACCTAGGTGTCCTTGACAAAATCCAACGGAGAATCTGTAATGTAATAGATCCCGACTTGGCAGCTCAGATACAGTCACTTTCTCACCGGCGCAATGTATCTTCCTTGTGTCTTTTCTACAAATACTTTCACCGTTTTTGCTCCGATGAACTTAGCTCACTGTTGCCTCCTATATATAAATTTACTCGAGCCACAAGATTAGCAACTAGGTTCCACCCTTTTACTGTGAAACCAATAAAATGTAAATGCAAATTCTACTCCACCACCTTTTTTTCTCACACTTCCAGCCTGTGGAAGGGAATTCGTTTACTTACTTACTCGACAGCTACAATCTCCAAGAATTTAAATGTAAAGTCAATAATCTCCTATCTTACTAACCTGCATCCTCTCTCTCATGCTTCTTTCTCTGTCCACTACACTCTCATTAGTATTCTCATCCTTCTCTTACCCACTTCCTGACACCCCCTATAACCTGTCACTGTTTCTCATAACTTTCTTCCTATGTAAACCCCTGCAAAACAGTGACAGTAAAATGCCTTGCTTGGGGTGATATGATTATAAAAAAAATATCTGGAAAGTAGTTCTTTTTTTTTTTCAACTAGATACAGAATACACAATTGAAAACCATTTCTCCACTTGAAACTTTTGAAACTAATATATGTGTGTATGTGTATAAGAATTATTGTGTTTGCAAGGACAAACAAAACAGAGCATTGAATGGCATCCAATTAATCAATGTCCATTTTCCAATACATAGACATAACCTATTTTGTTAAGCTAGAACAATTTAGATTGTTCATTTTAATTTGCAGGATGACAAATAAGTAGAGCTCTTCTATCTTTTGAAATGTCAAAGTTTTACCCAATTATTCTACCCCTCAGTGACCTTATTTGTTGGTTGATTACTGTCTTCACCTTCCCCATCAAAACAACATTCTATATGGCCACAAACTCTTCCCATCAGATTTTGGTTTTAATCGCATTGGATAAATGTTGTCTATACAATTACAGTTTTTATCTTTTTAAAGGTCAAATTTCAGTGAGTTCTTAAACAATTGCTTGTGGTTGGAACCACTATGGTTCACTGGGAAAGATTCTCTGTGAATTTTGGATCTTCATTTCAGAGGGATGGCCCCTAAAGATAAAATGCAAGGAGTCTATAAGTTCAGTTTAATATCCAAAGGGACTTTTACAAAAATTCACAAAATTCAGTGTAACAAATATTAAAATTATATGATGAATAGCTGTATATGCATAGAATGCAATATGTATCCACGTACATCATATACACACACACACACACACATATATATATATATATCAGCTATGGTCTAAATAGCAGAGTAAACTAGGCTCCCTAGCCTTGGTTGGCAACCAGTCTAGGAAAAGGAAAACTCTGACTTCAAACCCAAGGAAGGCTGTTTGGAGACTTTGTGGCACACTGTACACCATTTCTTTGTTATCAATTCTTTTGGAAAGTATAACTGGTTATGCACAAGTTTTTTTTTTTTTTTTTTATCATTTCATTCCCAAACAAGGTGATAAAGCTACTAAGACACAAGTGCCTACTGGGAGTGGAAGGGAATGAGAACATTTTAGTGAGAAGATGGGACAATAAAAGAATACGATTCAGGAAGATAGAAGATGACAACTGATGTTGCATTTAAATTTTTGAAGATTATAGGCAGCAAGGAAGAATGTTCCAGAGGTGAGAAGTGTAAGAAAAGAAACTATTAGCATAAAAGTGAAAGTCACTTGTATATATGAGGACAATCTGGAGACAATCTGGAGACAATCAAGAGTCAATTTCCTTGTTAGTGGGAAATTTTCACAAACCTAAACACTGAGGTCATACACTACAATCCTTCTGATAGAATGAAAGATAGCCAGAAACAGAGAATTCAGTGGTAGAAATCGAAGAGTTTAGGTTAGTTTGACAGACAGCTAGCAAATATGATTTATATATAATTTGGTTATAAACCAAATTATGAGTGTGAGTAGTCTGGAAGTTCAGTTCTAAAAACTAAACTGTTAAGCCCTCATACTTTGAAATCAACAGGAGACTCCACCACACACCAAAACACACACATATTTCTATCTATTTATCTATCTATGTGTGTGTGTGTGTGTGTGTGTGTGTGTGTGTGTGTGTGTGTGTGTATTTAATACTTTTCCATGTCACCAGAAGAGTCCACTATACAGAGCATGGAGATGAGTAAATTACCCACCTCTATTTAATGGACTATTCTGGTGACAGGAGAAATAGAATTTTATGGTATACTAAACTTGGTCAACAAGCAATTTGCTCCATTTATTGGACATGTCTAACGACAGTAAAAATATAATTTTTTGTTGATTAATTTTTTTATTACTTTTTATTTTGTTTTGAAATTACAAATTGAAGATACTGTATGTCAAGGTGTTTTATGGCTACAACATGTTACTACAAGAAATGTTGTGTAAAAGGAAATCTTAAATGGTACATGAAGAAGTAAAACTGAGGATCTATTATTAGCTTAATTTGGCTTTTAGTTTAGTTTTGATAGTGATGAAATATTGAACATAAGAAAATTCAGAGCAACATAATTTTATATATATATATCCGAGTGAATACAGAACAAAGAAAAATTTTTTTACAACGTCCAAAACATTAATTTAAAACAGTGCTCGATATATAATATATAGAGCTGTGAATATTTATTATAAATTATATTTTAGAACATGTACAGAATTTTTTTTATATATCCACTACAAATTGTACATTTGTTTCGACATTGAAATTTCAATGTCTCATCAGGCAGTATGTATAGGAATGGAAAGCCTCTTTTTTTATATTTGGTCAGTTGTATGTTACTAAATTCTAAAGTAAGGTTTGATATACATAATTAGATTAATTATAAAAACTGTCCTTAATACACACATTAAACTTCAACTATTACCTTAAATACAAACACACTTATTTATTATCTATTCACCTATTACCTTAAATACAAACATTTAATATTTCTTCCTACATAAAATTCTACTTATGCACCTATTACCTACTTACTTATTACCTAAAATTTTTAACATTAAATTTTACCTCTTATATTAAATCTTACCGCAAACAGTGATCTAATTAAAATTTAAAATTTAATAGAAAAAATCGGTTTCCAAACTGTGATCTAATTAAAATTTAAAATTTAATAGAAAAAATTGATTTCCTAAATCCAAAATTAAGATTAAATATACAAAATTTGATTAATTATAAAAACTCTGCTTAAATACAAAAATATTCTGTACAAAATAAGCATCCCACCCCTTTCCTGCTCCTCTAAGAAATTCAAAGGATATAGTCTAGTCGCAAGATAATAAAAACTTACATTCTAACTGCTAATGTTAAATCTGTCTAGAAAACTCACAGACACTCATTAATCAACCATAGTCACTCCACACACCACTTTCTTCAAAATTCTACCAGTCAATACACCAGACTTGTTCTCTTATCACTAACCCCCACCAACATCCCACATACAACTGACCAAATATAAGAAAAAAGGCTTTCCATTCCTGTCCACACCACCTGATGAGACATTGTAGTTTCAATGTTGAAACAAATGTACTATTTGTAGTGGATATGTAAAAAAATTCTGTACATGTTATAAAATATAATTTATAATAAATATATATATATATATATATATATATATATATATATATATAATTAATGTGGAAGAGTTTGTTACTTGGCTGAACAATGTTATTTCAGTGATGCCGACTTCAAATTTTCATCAAGACATTATCATGACATCTTCACTGTTCAGGGTTTTTCAGCAGAAAATAAAAACAATGAAGAGTGAAGACCACAATAAAGCCTTCATGAAACTTCAGAGACAGCATAACTGAAATAACAATGCTCAGCTCAGTGACAAATTTCTCCATATTAATTCTATTAATGCTCCATCTCTATCTTGATATCAAGTACTTTATGACAAAAAACCAGCTTGCCTAAAATGCTTTCTTACCAGTAAACTATTGAAAAAACAGAAATTTTGTCAATAAGCATCATTACAATTTCTCTTTCTCTCTCTCTCTCTCTCTCTCTCTCTCTATATATATATATATATATGTGTGTGTGTGTGTGCTGTGGAAGGTAAGGTGGGGATAAAAATTGGTCTTATAAAAATATTTGACTCATCTACTAAAAAATAAAGATGAGAAAATAAGAATATATAGGCTAAATACCCGATTTTTATATCCCAGAAATTGTTGAGTTATTTTGGGGGGACAGGAGATAGACCAGTTTTTTCTTATGAATAAAGTCTTTATTTGACAGGAAATATATGAGACATAGGAAGATTTTTTAATGACTCTTCTTAATACTTTAACTCAGATTGTTATTCTGAATGCTACTCAGACTGACTACTTGATACCATGGCTTTTTTATTTATACCTAATATAATATATGTAATATATTATATTAATATGTGGATGTAGTAGTGAACAGAAGAATACATGAAAATATTTAAAAGAAAAATGCCAATTTGAATATATGTTATTTAAAGTGTATAATATTTCTAACTTAATAGCTATACATGTTTAAATGCCGAAATTTTAATAATTTGATATGTGCATTTTAAATGCCATGTAAATTTTGTTTCTCTATAAATTATAAGTTAATTAAATTCTATTTCAAGTTGGTATCCAGTCAGTAGGGATATTGTATCTTCTTAGTAATTCTCTCTGAAACTGATTAATTAATAAAATATGTTCTAATAGTGTGTCTGCTAGAACTTAAATATGTAAAATGTGTTTGTTTTACCAAATCTTAATTTAAGTAGACTTTAAAAGTTTTCCTTCGGACACTTCTTCTTCTTCTATGTGCCCTGTCCCTTCAGGACGTAGGCGATCATGGCTCTCCACGTCTCCCTATCCCTTGTGGCTCTTAGTATGTTTGCTCCTGTTGCTCCTGGCAACCCCCATTCCATCATCCACCTGATCAGTCCCTGCAAATATGTTATCCGCTGCCTTCCTCTGTCTCTCCTTCCTTCTATCTGACCAGTCAGTATCAGGTTCTCCAGGCTCTCCTTCCTCATTGCATGTCCCAGGAACTTCAGTTGTCTCTTCCTGATGCTCAGCATCAATTTCCTTTTTGTTGCCATTCTTTCTAACACCTCGTTGTTGCTTGTATGCTCAGTCCATGATATCCGTAGCATCCTTCTGTAGAACCACATTTCGGTCGCTTCCAGTTTTGTCCTCATTTTCGATGATATTGTCCAGCATTCACAGCCGTATTGAAGAACTGACATCACGTAGCAGTCTAGCACTCTTTTCTTCGTTTCTATTGAGATTTTCCTGTGTGTTAGTATTTTGCTCATCTTCTGGAACGCGTCCTTTGCCATGCCAATTCGCCTTCGGATCTCTGTGTATTTAAAAATTTCCAATGCTTTTTTTTGGTACCCTGAGAAGATTAGTTTTAATATAATGAATAATTTTGTTGAGATATATCTGGTTCAATATTATCAGGTCCCAAACTACCAACTGTCATGATGAATGTATGTTCCCTTGAAGCGATTAATCTGGTTAATCTTCAGGATGTGCATTGTGGTGCAGTGGATATCAACTTGGAACGAGAAATTGGGGAGACAAGTTCGAATTCCAATTGAATTCATTGTATTCACTTACGCGCAAATACCCTTGGGAAAGGTATTAATCCATCTCTTCCTTCCAGTTATGGGTTAAATAACAGGACAGAGTGGGTTCTATAGCCTTAACTCATTAGCTGAGATAGGAAAAACCAATGTCATCTTTCTATGACTGGGTTATGAAATCGTGACTTTTTCTATAGGTCATATTTAAATCTAAATATTATTAGATGAAGAATTTTATCATCATTTTAATAAAATCTAAACCATTAAAAACAAATATTTTTTACAAAAATAACTTTAAAGTTATTTTTGTAAAAAATAAAATTTATCTAGAAGATAATTTTAACGTACTAATGAGGGAACCCCAAATTGGGGTAAGCACTTGATTCATTCATCTAGTTGTTTATTCATTTATTTATTTGTTTATCCATTTATACACGTGCTGATGTGAGAAAACACAGACTATTCAACACGCCAACATTTAATTTATTTTACTTTATTTTATTTTACTGATTTATTTTTTATTTTTTTATTTTTATTTTTCTACTTACTTATTTATAAACAAAAACTTGACCCTCAGAAACAAAAGGAACTCAATACGTAAAGCCACAAATTTATTCACCTGAAGAGAGTCAATCTTAGACTTGCAACACAAGTAGTGTCACAAATAGAATTATGGACACTTAAAGTATCATAACATGTATAATAACAACAACAATAAATCTACACTTTAAACAAAACATTCACGGCCTCTCACACTTTTTATTCTATACCAATTTCTTTCGTTGAAACAACCCTATTTCTTTTTCCAATATATATATATATATATATATATATATATATATATATATATACACACACACACAATAATCTTTATTATAATTGAGAGGATATATATATATATATTCTTTCCTACATGCAACATAATTATTGCAAAAAAATAAAATAACAAGGTATTGTTAAAATGCAAACATGTAGTAAAGTTTAATAACTGGTAGCAAAGAGAATAAACTGAGCTGATGCTGCCTTGCTATTGTCTATCTAATGATCCGAGCCAACACTGCCTTGCTAATGTTTCTTTATCCATGAGCATGACAGGAAGGATATATATATATATATATATATATATATATATAAAATAAATTCCGATGTTCAAATCAATTGTATGGCCATTTCTACATGAAATCCCTAAAAAAAATTTCACGCATCATTGGCAACTTCCTTATTTCAAAATAAATACATCACAGAAAAATTAAGCCCTCTACCTTGATCAGTTTTAATATTAATGTAATTAATATTAATTAGGATTGGGTCTTTGGGATTTATTGTCCTGCTTTTCCTTTTGGATTAAAGTTTTATATTTAAAAAAAAAAAAAAAAAAAAAAAAATATATATATATATATATATATATATATATATATATTAGTCATCCACATACAAGCCTGTTTTGCTGTATCACAGCTCATCAGTGTGGCTAGACGCATCCACTTGCTTCTGGTTGGGATCGAAACTCAACTGATTTGGTGTCAGTTAGAGTTGCTACTCCCTAAGCCATCGGCGCATGGAATCAGAGAAGGGAAATTTTAACGTGTTGTGTATAAGCTGTGTATACACATGCCAGTCACCGAGAGAACTCAATTCATTTCTGAAGAGTCACGCATATATACGTGTATGTATATATATATAAGAGTCACGCATATACGTGTATGTATATATAAGAGTCACGCATATATATATATATATATATATACACAATGGTCTTTATTATAATAGACAGGATAACTTTGCCAAAAACTATTTAACTAATGAGTGCACAGCATCCAATCTTTTAAAGAGTGTGTTACTTAAAATTTTTAATTCTCCAGCCTTAAGTTTACCATTAGCCAGCAAGGTAAATTAGACAAGAAGATCTAAAATTTTAAGGAAACTTTATGCATTTAATGGATTCATTTCATTATTATTATTTTTATTATTAGTGATTATATGATAAAACTCTTCAAGAAGAGAAAGTCCATCTGACGCAACACAAACTATGAATGTAGTTTTGATTTGAAAAAGTCACAAAACTTTCAATTTTTAGGCAAGTCATTGAAATCCACAGGGTGGTCCCAAACTTTTTGCCCTTTTTAGGGTTAGATTTTGAGAGGTGTGCCAAAATGATAACTTTTCAGCACCCTCTTATATATAACAAATCATTAGCCTTACAATAGAATATTTATTTTTCACCACAAATAGTCATTTTTCAACATAATTTCCTTCGTTATTGCACTTAATCTAATACTTATCTATTAATCATACAGACAGACCATTATACAGAAAAATTTCAAATCTAAATTCAGTTAATAACTATGGGTCAGGCTACAGACTTACTGATCCCTCCTCCTTAACAAATGTAACTATGAAATCTTTAAGTGTAGAATGGTTTAAAATCTTTATACATATTATATTTAGGACAATACTTCTTAAACAGATTGGGGATCCTATTTGGGAATTAATTTTAAGATTTTAGGGAGAAATTAGAATCATAGACTGACAAATTCAAACTGTTATAATATTGACCTTTCTAAAAATTACAGTTCTGCTTTTTGAGTTAGGCATTTTTAGGAGAGGGGAATGAAGGATGATTCAGCAAAAAGGATTTGATAGTCACTGCTCTATGCTAAATAACATGAATTGATTTTTCTTTTCAATTATTCATGTTACAATTTTGTTTTCATGAAAGATTTTTGAACAGTAAATTGCTAATTGATGTCTTATTGTGAAACCATTGAGTAAATGCTGGTTTCTGGGTGGTAATCTATCTAACAAGATCAATTTATTTTGTGCAATGTTGTTATTTGCTTAAAAATCCTGAAGAATGGCTAACACTGTACAAAGTGTAAAATCAATTTTACTCATTTGATATTAAGACTTTCTAATTAGAATAATTAACAAACAAGCACTCTTTGGCTAAAAAAAGTGATTTTAATGATGAAAAAAGGATGCAGGTTTGATTCCATTGGGAGGCATATTTTGTCTTTTGTGGGATTTCTCAATCTAGACCAGTTGATATTCAATTTCACTGTTAAACAAAATGAAAAAAAAAAATAGGTAGCAACTTGTTGTGGATTCTAGTTGAGAAACTTGTACAAACTGAAACACGAGTTAGTCAATTCAGGAATACTAGGAATACTGTTAGTAGGAATTAAGATATACAGTCTTGTAGTGAAGAAGTATGTCCAGGTAATGAGTTTATATCCAAAACATCTCCAACTTAATATACACCAACTTACTAACCAACTAAGCAGCTGTACAACTACTCAACTGTCCTTTACAACTAATCCACCCTTCTGTTCTCTGTATAGGCATGATTATATGTACACATCAGGCGAGTCCATTCTTATGTGCAAAAAGGGGTGATCCCCTACACAACTCTAAAATGTCAGTCAGTTAAGTGCCATACGTGATAGAAAGAGACATGACAGAATGGACAGAAGATTTTCCCTCAATAGGTTTCCATTATTTTCTGCAATAGAATGGTTGCCAACTAAGGCTATAAGAACCCAATCTATACTGTTATTTGATCCATAGCTGGAGGGAAGAGACAGTTTAATACTTTTTCCAAGGGAGTTTGCTCATAAGTCAATGCAACAAATCCATTTGGAATTCGAACTTGGCTCGCTGATTTCTCATTCTGAGTCAACATCCTCTGGCACCACAAAACACAATTTCTAAAATGTACCAACTGAAAAAAAAGAATAATGTTTATAGTCACAAGAAATATTGTCAAATGCAAATGTTTTGAATTTTTAAAAATAGATTGTCTAAATTTCCAATATTGCTGCAAAAAGAACTGCCTAAAGTTTATTTGCTTAATTCTAAATGTTATTTTATAAATGAACTGCTGATTAAAAGACTAATGAATCAGGCTTGACTTTTCTGTGATTGGTTAACAGATATCACATGATCTTAGCATGTTCATCTGTTTAAATGTTATGAAATCTATATTAAAGTATTTCATGTATCAGAATTACATGAGTTTTACTCTATAATTTCCTCAAGTGTGTGATTAGTTTAAACTTCAATAGATCTTGTTTCTGTGATAGAGACAATAAAAAGATTTCTTTTTTGATTTGACATAATTTTAACCAACATGTGTTCATGTGTTTATAAGGCAGTCATGTCAAACAGAGGAAGGGTAGGGTTAGATCCTTTGTTCAGGTTTTTTTTGTAGTCTGTGCTCTAGCCTGTTATTTAGTTGTAGTCAGTGTGCATGGGAGTAGATTGGCAGTAAAATATGAGGTTGCAGGTGTAAAAGCTAAGAGTTAGGTTGATGACTCATTACCTGAGAAAGGAAAAACCAATAAGTCATCTTTCTATGATTGGGTTATGGAATAGGTCATATTTGAATCTAAATATTATTAGATAAGGACTTTTTTCATCATTTTAAGGAAATTTAAACCCTTAAAAAGATAAATATTTTTTTTTACAAAAGTAACTTTATATATATATATATATATATATTCTCTTTAGGTCATATCAGAAAATAAATATTATTAGATAAAGAATTTTTTCATCATTTTAATAAATCAAAACCAATAAAAAAAAAATTAAAAAATATTTTTTATCAAAATAAATAGCCCTGACAACTGAGAATATCATAACAATATCTTCACAAAACTTTGAAGTTGGCATAATGTTGCTAAGTTAAGTGAAAAACTCTTTGTGCTTGTATATATATATATATATATATATATATATATATATATATATATATTGTGTATTTGAGAAGCAATCTCTCTTTTATGCAGGTTTTATTGAAAATAACAGACAAGGTATTATCGTTAAGTTTCTTATATAATTTTTCATGTGTTCTTATGTTTTTTTTATTTTTTAGAACACAAATTATATAAGAACTGTCAAAATCTTTTGCTTTTTCGGGCATTTTGGCTATGCATTAAGCCATTATCAAGCATGAATTTTATTTTACATGTAACTGAATATGCGTAGAGTTTATGCATGTAGAGTCATGTGTGTGTTATATTTCGAACACAGTAAGCATATTGTTACTGTGTTCATAATTCATATTATTAAGTGTTGGAATTTTCTTTTTTATTAATAATATGTATATACAATTTAAATCCAAAAAAGGAAAAATATGTAGGTAAAATCCCAAAAACCAGATCTTATTAATTTAATTAATATTAAAATGATCCAAATGGAGGTCTCGATATAAACAGTATTAAATATTTATAGAGCCAAATATGTATATTATATCAAATAAAATTCCAAATTCTACATGCATTGTAGAGCTATTTCAGCAAGAAAAATCTCGCTTCTTCAGCAAACGATCAAAACCAAAACATTTTTATTTCAAATATAGTACAAAAATTCATATATCAGAAAAAGCCCAAAAACATATCCACACACAGGAAGTTTGCATTTAAAAAAAAAGGTGGAAGGTTTTTTAAAAAGAAAACAATTTTTTTTTAAATTTGTCATCCAGCTTAGATACTGAGGGGCAGAGAAAGAGATTCAAGCCTTGATATTAGAAGAGGGCTTTTAGATTACATCTGTATTAAAGAATCAAAATATCAAAATTTAACCATGTCACAGGAATAGAAATGGTTGGGGGAAAAGAAAAGGAAAGAAAAACAAGTGCAGAAAGAAGACAATATATTATATATTTAGCTTAGTTAAAAATTTAATAATATGGCCAGACTATTGTAGTAGTTTTAAAATCTACTAAGAGAATAAAATAAAAATGGGGGTAATATTAAAGTAGGTCTAAAATGAGAATTTAGCAAATAATATATATATTGTATACACACACACACACGCACACACACATGTACATACCTTTACACATGCATACATACATATATATATATATAAACTGCGTCTAGAAATTATATGCAAAATAAGTATTGTCAAATATTTTATGTAAAATTCATAGATATGTGTTATCCAATGAAATAATTTGTACTATTATGTATAGCGAGTAAGCATGAATGCAATTAAGTCCCAATTTTTAATTTCAGATTGATATTTAGTATTTTTTCAGTAATTATAGCAATTTGCAGTGTCAAAAGATTATTTGCAAGAAGTAGAATTTAGTATTATGGCTCATAAAAAAGAATTAACAATGAATGAAAAGAACTATATAATCAAAGAAATTAGCAAAGGAAAGTCTTCGCTTCAAATTTCTAAGGATTTGAAAAGGGATCATCGAACAATCAAGAAAATATCTCAATTGGGAATTCAACCAAAGAAAAAAAGTCTCAGACTTAATTCAAGAATTTAACAAAGCGAGATCTATCATATATCCGAAGAGAATTAATAAGAAACCCAAATGCGTCAAGTGCATTCATATTTGAGGTTGCTGGAGCTCTTATGGTGTCAAGGGAAACAAGGTGTAAAGCATTAAGGAAGTTTGCTAATGTAAAAAATTAAATAAGGAAACCCATTTTAACAAAAAAAACATAAGGAAAGAAGATTGCAGTGGGCAAAAAAATACATGAAAACTGATTTCAGTAAAGTGCTTTTTACAGACGAATCAAGGATCACCCTCGATGGGCTCGAGGATGGGTTTGCAAGCAACATGACTCAAGAAAATTTTTTAAATGCCAACAAGGCAATGGTAGGATCATGATATGGGCTGGGATTATTAGTAATGAGCTCATGGGTCCATTTAAAGTGAAAGACGGAGTTAAAATGAATTCCAAAAGTTACTGTGATTTTCTAGAGCGATATTTCTTTGAATGGCTTGATAACCAGTCTTTAGCCAAGCGTAAATCTATGATCTTTATGCAAGATAATGCACCAAGTCATGCATCAAAGTTTACTAACTCCTGGTTGAAAGAAAAGGGATTTGTTGAAGATTCTTTTATGGACTGGCCTTCAAATAGCTGTGACTTGTATCCCATTGAGAACCTCTAGACCATCTTCAAGAGAGATATTTATTCTAATAGAAGGCAATTCAACAGCAAGTATGATCTCTGGGAGGCAGTTAAAGTTGCTGCAAACAACTTACCAGCCCCTAAAATTGCAAATCTAACATCAGATGTTGACAATAGGCTGCTAAGAGTTATTGAAAAGAAAGGAGAATGTGTGTAATAAATTTTAGGAGGTTCTTATTATTTTTTGTTATACAAGGTAACCAAAAAAGTTCTGTTCATTTTTAATGGAAAAAAAGAAAATGCTTCACAGTATGTCTAACTTATATTTAGTCTTTGAAGTAATCATCATCAGCATCCAGCACCTTCTGCCAATGTGTCTCCAGCTGTTCAATGCCCTTGTGGTAGAACTCAGGGGGTTTTGACGCAAAAAAGTCTGTGAGAGCTTTGCGCAAGTCTGCTTCATTGGTGAAAGATTTCCCATGAAGATGATTATCCAGGGAGTGGAAGAGGTGGTAATTGAATAGTGCAAGGTCAGGTGAATAAGGTGGATGGTACAAAGTCTCCCACCCAAGTTTCTGTATGGTATCCCTGACCACTCGCGCGACATACGACCTGGCGTTGTCATTGGGGGGGGGGAAGCACACCTTTTGCAATTCACCAGTGCTGGCTCTTTCTGGCACAATGCCTGTTGCACACGTTTCAATTGCTGCAAGTATAGGTCTCCAGTGACCGTTTGGCCCATTGGTAGCAGTTCATAATGAACCACTTGATGACCAGTCCACCAGACACAAAGCATAAGCTTGCATGGATGCATAGGCAGTCTTGCGGTATGAGGAACAGCATCCTGAGGAGGCAACCAATGTCTGGAACACTTAGGAGTTTCGTACAAAACCCACTTTTCATTACTGGTAAGCTCTTGATTGAAGAAGGATGCGGTACAGTGGCGAGAAAGCAGTGATACACAGGCTGCCACTCGTTGTCCCTTGTGGACATCCAGCAGTGTTTGCGGAACCCACTTGCTCAGTTTGTATGTCTTACCTAGGCAGTGCAGGTGAAGTCTAATTGTTTCATCAGAAATGTTAAACTGTCTTGCAAGTTCACCACACATTAGATTACTGTCCTCTTCAATGGCTGCCTTCAGGACTCCGTCATTCAAAACCTGTGGTCATCCACTGCAAAGCTCATCACGAAGAGATAAATCCCCCAACTTAAATTTTTGAAACCAACGCCTTGGAGTACATTCATCCACAGCACTATCCCCAAACACTTGATATATGCGGCGACTTGATGCAGTTGCTGATAAGCCCACTTTGAAGCCGTAAAGCAAACAGCCCCGAACAAGATCTCTAAACACTTCCATCCTTCTCACAGCTATCCAGCTTATAACTGACAGCTGGGCACAATGTGCATGTTTTTTATAATGTCTGATGAACCTACTTTCAGCTGTCCAAATTTGAAAACAATTGCTACACACATTTTGTATATATTTCAACTTCATTCAATAACTAATCAAAAAATGGACAGAATTTTTTTGGTTACCTTGTAATATATCTTTTATTTTTAAAATAAAATGTTTTTTTTAATGTTTTTCCTTTAAGAAGTTGTTGAATTTGTTCTAAAATCTTTTCATATTATTTTTTGCATTAGTTTTACAAGGTATAATAATGTAAAAGTATCAAAATAAATAGTTGCAAATAAAATACTAACAGGCAAATTAGTCAGTTTTGTTAACTTAGTAAAAGTTTTTCCAACCAAAAACAAGTTTTCTCTATCACTATATATCTAAGTTAATAATATTGAGTAGAATCTAAACAACATCATAATGGGACTTTTAACATTAAAGACGCAACTCTTTATACCAATTCATAACTTGCATATAATCTCTAGACGCAGTTTATACATACATACATACATACATATATACTTACATATATTTAAATACATACACACACATCCATCCCCACCCACATATATATATATACATATGTATACTTACACACATTACCCCATATATACATATATATATACACACACACACACACACACACACACACACACACACACACACATATATATCTATATATTTTCCATTTGTAAACACGTTACTACACGACCTAGGTTTCTACCATGAGTTGTGTCTTCAGGCAATTTTTAGTAACTGATTTTACTGTTTACTGTTTTTTCTTTTTAAGAACGTTCACGTAATGCTGTTTATTTTTTAATGCTCATGTGGCAGGGAATTTTTGAACCTGCAATTTTTAAAATTAAAACAAATTATGGCATTTTTATCCATGGTTGTATGAACCTAATGTAACCACACTAAAAAATACCTATTATGTTCATACAACCATGGATGAAAATGCCATAATTTGTTTTAATCTTTAAAATTGCATGTTCAAAAATTCCCTGCTACGTGAGAGTTAAAAAAAAAAACACCATTACATGAGCGTTAAAAAAGAAAAAATAGTAAACAGTAAAATCAGTTATTAAAAATTGCCTGAAGACACCACTCATGGTAGAAACCTAGGTCACATAATAACTTGTTTAGAAATGAAAAATATTGAAAAGTTCTACAATATAATTATATTGAACACTTTTTAATACAAATGTGCACTGGTCTAACCCTATTGTGACCAAAAACTAAGTATTAAACAATCAGTATATATATATATATATATATATATATATATATATATATACACACACCACCCACATACACCACATATATATATTTGTAAAAACAAGAAATATATGTGTATATGGGTTATAAATGTATATTTGGTGTGTAGATGTAGGTACTTCTATCTCTGAGCTATGGGCACTTGGTAGAGGAAGGTGGAATTTAGAATATTATATACAATGTAAACACACGCCAGTAGCCAAGAGTGTTCAAATTCATTACTGAATGAACGATGCAAAAATGCTTGAGTGGCTACTGTTTTTAAAGTTTACCATTTCTCCATAGTGATCAATCAGTATGAGAGAGCATAAATAGTCATCCAATTGCTTCTAGCCAGGATTGAAACTCAACCGAATTGACATCAGTTGGCACTTTTACCTCTGTGCTATGGGCACTAGACAGAGGAAGGCGGACTTTAGCATGTTATATACAATGTAAACACATGCCAGTAGCCGAGAGTGTTCAAATTCATTACTGAATATATATATATATATATATATATATATATATATATTGTGGTGATGTTTGCAGATTGTGCCAAGAAGAAAAGTGTTAGCCATAATATTATTTCTAGAACAAAAGAAATTACTAAATGAAAGATTCAAGATTATGTCTAAATGTAAACACACCAGAAAACATATTTTAGGATCATGCAAAGCTGGATAAAAGTGTTCAAGATTCTTTAAAAACTCCTCCCTAATTTTGAAACTTCAGGTATTTTAACCTTCCAGTGGTGCATTTGTAAAAATCCCTGTTATTTGAAAATAGTAAAAACGTTGAAGAATTACTTGTTATAAATTGCCTGAAAATATTGAAAGGTTGAAACCAAGGTTGCATAAATAATTGGCTTCCAAATTAAAAATATTCAAAAGCTCTATATTATACAATGTATATGTATTGAGCACTTTTTAATACAAATATATTCTGGTCTAATTCAATTATGACCAAAAACTGGTTAATAATAGTTATATATATAGTTTAAGATTTATAGTCATATGGAGTATATTAGTATGTAGTTTAAGATATATATATCTGAAACTAAACTGAAAATTATGCAGAAGCAACTTTATCATTAACCCTGTAGACTCCCTAGTAGAGTATTAGGTCCCAATTTCACCATGATAGTTGTTTCTGCTGTCGTTTCCATGGCAGGTAGATTTTATAGAGTGAGGTTGTTAATCCAGGACCCCACAGATTTTAAATTCAGAGTTGTTATTCTTCAATACTGAAGAAATCTAGAGCCCACCCTACTCTGCTATTTAATCCATAGCTGGTGGGAGAAGGAGATTTAAAGTATTAAAGTGAAAATAAATGCAATGGCCTCAAATTAAATTTGAATATGACATGCCAACTCCACTTTTGTGCCAATAATTGCCACACACCACACACATACAAAAACTACTTATATTAATATTTGAAGCAAAATAAAGATATATCTAAAATGATGTGAGCTCACTGAATGAGTACTACTGATAACATGTAACTCTGTACTGACTGCTGTATAGTTGGAGGATTAGTGATTAAACTGGTTCACTAACCAAGCTTTTATGGTGAAAAGAGTAGCTAGACACTTTATGAAGGGGTAAATAAACCTGCTTATAGGGTCAATGCTGAAGAGTGTGTCATATAGCTATATATATGTGCATAGCAGAGGGCTTCAGAGTCAGTGCGGGTGTGACCTGGAATTGACATGCTCCCCCAAGGCTATCTATCAGGGCTGGTGTAAAGTATCGTTCTTTTGAGACTTAGTACAACCAAAACAAATTCAACTCTCACACAATGACATCAGAATCAGCAAAAAAATTTAATTGTTTATTAGTCGGTTGTGTTTAGTTTAATTTGTCACATATATAAAAGTAGATAGAAAAAAGAAAATGATAGCAAGGGTTATAAAGCACTGCCCAGGACCTCTAGTCAGGATTGACACCCACTGCCCTATAATATATATATATATATATATATATATATATATATATATATATATATTAAAAAGGATTTATCATTTTGTTGGTTTGAATTTAATTAAAAAGTTGAAAAAATCAGCTTCAAAAAACATTATAACTGTAGTCAATTTAATACTCACTCATTTTCCCACCCTCATAGCTAAGTATCAGGAACAACAAATTTGTAGACAGTTATCAATTTCCTCTCTAGTACCATTGGTCAATGTTTAAATTTAGATTAAAGCCAAGATCTCAACTGCTGATGTTCAAGGGAAATTGTTTTTAGTTGGAAAATTGGTGTAACTATTTCTTTCAACCAGATATGTTGGCTGGATGATTTTGTTTAGTGGAATGTCAACCTCTATGAGTCATTTAATGTCAAAATCTAAATATTTTGATTACAATATCATGGCTTCAACTACAGATAAAATGTTTGGTCATTTTGCTATAAAATGTATTGTTGACTACTCTACTATAAAATTCATTGCTGGTCGCTTTGCTTTAAAAATGTATTATTGATAATTTCACTATGAATATGCAAATATGGCTTCCAAATTAAAAATATTCAAAAGCTCTATATTATACAATGTATATGTATTGAGCACTTTTTAATACAAATATATTCTGGTCTAATTCAATTATGACCAAAAACTGGTTAATAATAGTTATATATATATATATATATATATATATATATATATATAGTTTAAGATTTATAGTCGTATGGAGTATATTAGTATGTAGTTTAAGATATATATATCTGAAACTAAACTGAAAATTATGCAGAAGGTAATTGGCTTTGTATAAAAATGTATTGCTGGCATTTTCGCCATAAAAAAGTATTTTTATACTTTCAAAATGTTGGTTTTTTGCTTGGGGGTTCACTATTTGCCCATAGCTGGGGCTTTAACAAGTGCTACCACCCTGATCAAGGTGAACCAGGAAACAACACAACAGCAATAAGAGTTGTTTCTACACTCCCGAAAACATATATAAATTTAAACAGCATTGTAGAAAACAAGATCACTAATAAAGAATGCAACTGCAGGGACAAAAATAAATGCCCACTTCAAGGACTTTGTGATACAAAAGAAGTCATTTACAAAACATAACTTAAATGGTCAAAACAAAACATATTTGGGATCAACCAAGGACACTTTTAAGACCAGATGGTTCAATCACAGGTCTACATTTGATATAGAAAACTTTAAAAATTGTACAAAACTGGCTAGCCATGTGTGGAAACTGAAATTAAAATATGGAAAAGACCCAGACATAACATGGAGTATAGTGAAAACAGCCAAGCCTTACAACAGTGGCAAAATATGTAGACTGTGCCAGGAAGAAAAACTAGTGATTATGTTATTCCCAAACAAAAATGAATTATTGAATAAAGGATAGAAATTATGACTAAGTGTAACCACACCATAAAATACCTATTAGGTTCATACAACCATGGATGCAAACATTATAGTTTCTTTTAATTTTAAAAATTGCACATTCAAAAATTCCCCATCACACAAGCATTAAAAAAAATCCCCGTTACATCAGCGTTCTTAAAAAATATGGTAAAATCAGTTATTGCAAATCGCCTGAAAACACCACATGGTAGAAACCTAGGTTGAGTAATAACTCATTTACAAATGAATAATATATATATATATATATATATATAATAAAATTCCGAATTCTACATACATTGTATAGATATTTCAGTGAGAAAAATCTCGCTTTGCCAGCAACGATCAAAGGCAAATATTTTTTATTTCAAATATGGTACAAAAATTCACATACTGGAAGGAGCCCAAAAACATATCCATACACAGGAAGTTTATGTAAAAAAAAGGGAGGGAAATTTTAGAAAGAAAAACTTTTTATAAAAATTTGTCGTTCAGATGATTCAAGCTTCAATATTAAAAGAAGACTTTTAGATTACGTCTGTATTAAAGAATCAAAAAATCAAAATTTAACCATGTCACAGGAATAGAAGTGGTGGGGGTGGGGGAAAGAAAGAGAAAGAAATGAAAAATGGAGTAGACAGGATAAGAGAAGAGTTAAAGGAGAAATATGAACAAAAATATAAGAGAGTTGGAATGTTTGCATGATGTTTCCCCTATAAATGCATTATTGCATTGTAGACACGGTATTTTGTAAATCTCAGCATTTAAATTGGTGTTTCTTGTATTACATTGAAACAACATAGGGCACAATTTTGATTTCTCTATGAGACATGATCGCCCAAAGAGTGTATCACGTATGGCACTTGACTGAATGCTGGTTTAATTAAAAAAAAATATAACCTTTTAAGGAGGAAGTACTTTCAAAACTTATTAATAGCATTACTACCAACTATAAACACATTATTAAAACACCACATTACTTCTTTGTCTTTCTATAAATCTATAATTCATGAATTCAATCAACCAATTGAAATGACACGTTGAGATTTCCTTTATAAATTTTATATATATACACACACACACACACACACACATATATATATATATATATATGACAGAGTGATATATGATATATATATATATATATATATATATATATATATATATGACAGAGTGGGTCAATTATCAGCCAAATATTGACTTAAAAATTTTACTGTATAATGTTTTATCAATGTAATCTATAGGGTAGTGTTGGGCTACATACAGACTTATTAACTTATATATGATGAGGGGAGGTCATTATATAATTTTTGTACTCTTATAAAAGATATGTACAATAGTCAACATCAGAACTACAAACAATAGAGCCTAGCAGGATATGATGTAGAGTTCAAATTCCAGCAAAGGCTGTTGCATTCACGTTTGCATCCTCTTCAAAAGTTCTGAATTGGTCTCTTCTCCTACCAGCTATGAATAAAATAATAGGGTAGATGTAATTCATACTGTTTTAAAAAATACAGGATGTCTACTCAAACATGGGTACCCCTAAAATAACATTTGAAGCACTAGGAAATATACAGAGTGTCCATAAAGTTCATGTGCACTTCAAAAAATTCATAAATTTATTTGTATTTGCAATAGAAATAATTTGTAAAAATGATTAGAAAGAAGTAAATCTATATTTTTTAAGGTTTTCTTGGAATTTTATTTAAGTTTCCACATGTCCTCCATCATTATCAATACAAAGAGTAATACGATTTTGCAGTTCATGGAAAACGTTTGCTAACTGATTTACAATAATGCCTGAAATCACATTAGTCATTTTAGCTTTCAAATCTTGTAATGAACTAGGTTTGGTTGCATACACAATTGTTTTCACATACCATGGATCAAATTGATTCTGAAAAAAAGAAAATATTTTTTTTACTTATCTAAAAATTGTTGCAAATTTTGTGGTAATGAATTATTCAATAACTATACTTAAAACTAGGTACATTAAACTTAATAACATTTTTTACAGATTATTTCTATCACAAATACAAATAAAATTATAAATTTTTGAAATGCACAAACTTTATGGACACCCTGTATGTCAGATCGAGACTTTCATATGAATATCATGCATGGTATGAAACTCGTTCAGAAATATGTAATCAGTCAGCCTCATAGAACTGATTTCACAGGTTGATTGAATTGAAAGAATAAAGCCTGTAGAGCTTAGCAAAGACCATCCTTCTTCAAACCTTGTTGATTAGCACTACAGATTCACTGTACTAAATACACTGTACTATCTTACTAAATACTTATCTTACTAACTTACTAAATACACTGTACTAAATGACAGAAACAACATCACTTCAGGACTTTCATCAACAGCAACAATTAAAATGCATAGCACATGTATTTCAAAGAGAAAATAATGACATGATGAAGATGTAGATATTCCACACTACTTCAAGCAAAAGGTTAGGAAGGAAACCTTCATCATCACTAGAAAGAGAAATAACAGCTACTACACTTAAGAAACCTCTTACCCTGAAAAACTGTTTTGAGTGAAAGATTATATAAATTTCAATCAAAAGCCCCATTGGCTGATCAGTGAACAAATGTCAAATGTTTCCTTATAAGGAAACAGTTAATATTAGAAAAATATGTACCAACAGCTTGAAACAAGAAATTGCACAGCCAAGTTCAAATTTCAGTTGAATTTGCTGCATTTCCTTATGTGCAAATACACTTGGGAAAGGTGTTAATCTATCTCTTCTCTCTCCAGCTATAGGTTAAATAGCAGGACAGATTGGATTTTATAGCCATCATAGGCAAACAGTCTATTGCATAAAGTAATGGCAACCTACTGTGGGAAAATCTTCTGTTCAGTCAGTCATGTCTCTTTCAAGGCCCAAGTATATACCACACTATGGCACTTGACTTAACTGACTGAGTTCATATAAATTTCTCATTTTGTTCACTTCAATTAGGTGAATTGTATCATTTTATTTTTATCTCCTTTTAGTTTTTTTCTGGACAGCATCTAATTGTTTTATGTTTCTCACTAAGTCTCTAGTCTCTTTGGAGTTTCTTAGGTCCCCCCCACCCCCCCACCACCACCACCACCCCACACACATACAATGTACATGGGAATAGATCCAGAAATTACTTTTCACTTATTATATGTAAACCCTGATTTGTGAAATGGGTGAACAGCCTTCTGGAGTTAAGATATCATATTTCTTCTAACCAAGGGCAAGCATGACTATGGACCACAGATACTTTTCCTTACAGCCACTGATTTCCCACTAACTTGGTTTATTGCCTGCCTGATGACCTTTTTTGTCTTGGGCTACTATTTAAATTGGTTCCTCAGTTCTTTGAGACATGTGTCTGTTTCTTCTCACATTCATATAGTTACAAACAAAGATCACTAGCTGAAAATAAATTTCTTTGGCAACACTCCACCTCATGACTATGACCACTGGGGAGAAGTGTATGTTCTTCCACCATTTCTACTTGAATTTGAGGTCTGACATATCAGACTGACTGCTGGAGAAAAGTTTTACATTTTTTGTTGTTTTTGGTTTATCTTTGTTCTCATTGCTAAGACATTTAAATAAATCTCATTATTCACAAATTTATGGTCTTGCTTAACAAAGAGCAGGGGTCCTTAACTAAAGAGGTCTTTTAGTGCTGATTTGAAAAATGCTTCAGTTTACTTTATTCTTTGCCATGAAAATGAAAAAATTAATTTAACAGGATTAAAATATGACGCTAAAATTTTATCTTTGTTTAGATAAAATTTTATGTTTAAAATTTTTATCTAAAATATGATACTAAAATTTTATCAAAAACAGTTTTCACAACTCAATATATTCTCTGGGTTATATCAACACACTGGGAAGATACAAAATGCAGTTATCACTCTTTGGTTGAGATGACACCTCAAGAGTCACATGACAACCACTTAGCGATGTCAGTTCATAGAGTGATGAAAGTGGTTAATTTTTAGTTTGAACCCCTGGAGTCAACACAGGCATTTGCTCTTTTACCACATCAAAGGCTAAATCTGCCTGCCCTGGCCATGGCTAAATTTACCTTCCTGAGCAAGCTGCTATGGGGCAGTGCACAAACCTATAGCACCATTTTCCAACTGAAAATAATGTTTTTATCTGAGACATATAGAAATGCCAGCTCGCAGTCTACATTCATGACATACTGTTTTCTTATTGGGAAATATGTCCTCACCAGAGACATAGTCCCATTGGAAAATATAAATATGGCTTCTCCAGAAACATAAAAATCCTTTGGTAGTTCTGTTGGGCATTATTACAAATAAGACCCTTTATCTTTTTGTATTTTTACACAACTTGTTGCTGCATACATGTGTTATAGTTTCTCGGTGTAAAACATGTAAATATAAATAGGGCTTCCCTAGAAACATAGAAGAATTCTCTGGCAGCTTGAATCTCTGTTGAGAAATATCACAATTAAGACCCTTTATCTCTTTGAGTTTTCACACTTCTTGTTGTTATATACATGTGCTATAGTTTCTATGTGGGACAAATGTGAATATTTGTATATAATTTTGAATATGACTTTGCAGTATCAAACCCTCTTTGAGTACAAGAATTCCTTTTCTTTTCAGCTATCCTGTTCCGTTCATCTATTAAGGTATCATGTATTTTAAGGTATATATAACAGATATAATGATGCTGATAATGGAAAAAGAAAATAGGATAGAATACTACTTTCATCAATAGCATCCTCATTAACACAAATACAGAATTATAGCTGCAATGTGTTTAAATTATCAATTATTAATATACAAAACGAATAGATTGCTTTTGAGAAATCTACTGTAGCAATAGCAGACTATGTCTAAAATATTAATTGGCAGAAGACAAAGGAAGCCCACCAACAACTACAATGCTATCATTTAATTTTCATAACGAATAAATAAGATTAAAAAAATACATATAGTAAAAAGCAAACAATTAAAATTTTTGTGGGAAAAATGTGTATTTCTTAGTAATTACAGTGTATACTAGATACAAAATATGAATACAGAATATTATAATTTAAGCTTTTATTTATATATTTTTTAATTTTAAGTAATTGGTTAATATTTTAAAATAGTTTTCTGCACAATTTACACATTAACAGATAGTTCAATAGAGCCTTGCATGCAGTCCACTATATAAATATCTTATTTTCACTAGATTATTGTGTGAATCTACCAGTAATTGCTTCTGCATCCAATTTTGTCTAATAATTCTTTTTTAATGGATAGCAAAATAGACTAAACTATCGCTCAGTTCACACTCCACCCACATCTATTGAACAGGTGAAGAGGCTCATCCTTTGTTTCCTGTTTAAGATGCGGTTTCCGATTTTCTCTTTTCCAATCTTTTCACTCTTTTCTCTCTTTATTTTTTTTCAATTGGAGTAGATAGACTAAACTATCGCCTGGTTCACACTCCACCCACATCTATTGAACAGGTGAAGAGGCTCATCCCTTGTTCCCTGTTTAGGATGTGGTTTCCAGCTTTCTCTTTTCCATTCTTTTTACCCTTACATAGCCCCCTGCACATCAGTGGCGTTATCGCCTTGCTTGGGGTGATATGATTAAAAAAAAAAAAAAAAAAAAAAATGTATGATTCCAACTTCTCTTTAAACAGCAAATTTCTTAACCTTGTCTTTATGATCTTTAGCTTTTAAAAATATCCTCTCACATCGGTCTTGAACAACTGATAGTGTGCAGATGACTTTATAAAGTTATTATTTCTTTTTTATTAGTAAAACAGTTGTTTGTGTTTGTTCCTTATTGTATTTTTATTTGATATAAAAGCACACTCCATCAGAGATCCATTTGCTATCAGGCAAGCAGACACCCTGGCCACTTCACCACTGTATTTGGAGAGTGATAGAACAGATATCATATTATTAAGTTGTTCGTATTTTAGATTAAAAATTATTATCATTATCATTATTATTATTTGGCTAGTTTTCTTTCTTTTTTTTATTTGAGTTGAAATTTGGAAATTTTTTTTTTTTTTTAAATCATTTCACCCCAAGCAAGGCATTCCACTGCCACTATTGCGCTTGGGGCTACATAGAGGAAGGTAAATAGAAAAAATAGTTAGATATAGAAAATGTCAGAAGTGGGGTGATAGATAGTTGGGTGGATGGGAAGAGTGTTTGAAAGAATGGAAGCGAGTTAGTTTGTTAGGAGGTGTCTATTGACCTTACATTTAAACTCCTGGAGATTGTAGCCATCGGGGAAGCAGTCATGTGGAAGGGAATTCCACAGTCGGGAAGTGTGAGAAAAGAAACTGTTGGAGTAGAAGTTGCGGTTGCATTTTATCGGTTTCACTGTAAAAGGGTGGGATCTAGTTGCTAATCTAGTATCTCATGCAAATTTGAACCTAGGGGGCACCAGTGATCTAAGTTCATCGGAGCAGAAGCCGTGAAAGTATTTATAGAAGAGACACAGGGAAGCCACGTCGCGCCGGTGAGAGAGACTGCAGGCGGTCTGCTAAGTCGGTATCAATCACATTACAGACCCTCCGCTGTACCTTGTCAAGAAGCCCAAGGAGAATAGCAGGGGCACCCGACCAGATATGGCAACAGTATTCAATGCACGGGCGGATGGTAGATTTATAAATGTGCAGGAGAATTTGAGTGTTGCAACCATTTTTTTGTTGTTTTGCTAATTTCCATAAGTGTCGCCTCCTGTTTGAATTTGTGAAAAAAATGATTCACTTCTATTTTATAATAACTTTTCCGTATTTTGTGTACCTCGCACAAATCGGTAAACTAGCATCTTGATTGATGAGAGGGAGCTAGACATTTTTCTTTTACCTGATTAAGGCAGAATTCATTTTGTGTGTAAGTGAATATCAATTTGTCTCTGTTTTTTCAACACATTTCCCCCTCCCCCGTATTGAATTTTTAGATGTCATAAAGAACTCCATGCTGAAACTGATGTGAAATCATCTTGACACAATAAACAGTCTTCTTTGTCACTGATGCAACAATATAGTTTAGCGTCTTCAGTGAATAATTTAGCAGTGGATTTGATTAATCAGGGATGTCGTTTACATAGATCAAGATCAGGGTTGTCAGCAAATTAACTCTTTTGAGACACTATCAAGATCAGGGTTGTCAGCAAATTAACTCTTTTGAGACACTATCAAGATCAGGGTTGTCAGCAAATTAACTCTTTTGAGACACTATCAAGATCAGGGTTGTCAGCAAATTAACTCTTTTGAGACACTATCAAGATCAGGGTTGTCAGCAAATTAACTCTTTTGAGACACTATCAAGATCAGGGTTGTCAGCAAATTAACTCTTTTGAGCCACCACTAATGACACTCTGCCAAGAAGATAAACCATCTTGCAGAAACAATACTTTGTTTTCATGAAAGACAAAAGATCTGATCTAATTTAGAACTTTGCAATGAATATCAAGTTGCTTCAGCTTGCATTATTTAAACAAATTAGCCATAAATAATAAATAGTCTATATCTATCAGTCACTTACAGTGGGTGGGCAAAATAATGAAAACACCTTGAAATTTCAAACAAATTTATTTCAATATGGAGGAATATCACCTTTGGCTGTAATTACAGCTTGAATTCTGTGTGGGATCAACTCCTACAAAGTTTGAAATTTTTTCAGAGGAATTTTTATTCATCCTTCAGCCAAAAAACAATCCCCAATTCTTTCAATGATGATATTGGCTATCAACTCCTCACTTGTTTTTTTTAAATAAACCATAAATGTTCAATGATGTTGAGATCTGGGGACTGTGGTGGCTAGATAAGGTATTCTACTTCACTAGAATGTTCCTTGTGCCATTCAGCTACAACATTAGCAGTATGAATATGTGCATTACCATCCTGAAAGATGGCATTTTCTTTCAGAAACAGTTCCTAAACCATAAGATGAAGTTGATCATTTAACATTCTTAAATAGTCCTGACTGTTGATTTTAATAAACTTATTTAAATAATATCTATAAAAAATAAAAACAACAATTTCAGCAAAAAAAAAAAAAAAAAAAAGAAAAAGTACTACTAATATTAAATCAACAAACATAAAAATAGACAAGCTTTTGACAGTTTAATCAAATTTTTCAAATTATGCTACTAAGGTACTAGGTGTTTCCATTGTTTTGTCCACCCCTGTATATATTACCAACTAAGACTATTTTTATATTCATATAGATAGTGAGGTAATCGTTTGGAGTAACACTGTTAACTGAAATAAGTGCAGCATGATTCATTGACAGAAGGTATAATAGTTTCATATTATGTTATTCAAATAGTATTGCTAAATCTAGCATTTGCTTTCACGTATTCAGGCTTTTAGTCCAGGATTCTATTACTGAGTTTTCTTTGTCCTGTAAGTGGTTAGGGTTATTAGTACATGTGTACCATTATCATTAATGATGAATAGAGTACATATTAGAACTTAACCCAAAATAGGACAAGTACAGTGCAGATTCGTTAAGGACACTGGAACAAAGAATGCTCAGAATGTTATGAGAAAGAGCAATACAAATGCAAAGAATGTATGACTATGTTTTAAAGATTATGCCAAATCGTTTGATAAAGTATATCACAAAGAACTGTTTGAGCCAATACGTAAGCTTGGTTTATTTGGGAAGGATATTACAATAATGTGAAACTTATACTACATCCAGATACAAAATGAACCCATTAAATATACAAAAATAAAAATGGTCAAGGATGTTTCTTGTCACTGGAATTATTCAACATTTACAGTGATGTGATCCTGAGAGAAATAGAAGTCCTACCAGGATTTATTATTAGCGGCCACAATCTTAACAAAATATGGCATGCAGATGACATAGTGTTGATACCAGACAAAGGAAGAAAACTGCAGAAACTCCTACATAAGGTAGAAAAGGAAGGCAAGAAGAAAGAACTAAACATTAATTGTAAGATAATATGGTTGTCAGCAAAATAGCAAAAAGGAACAGCCCAAGATGCAAGTTACAAGTTGCAGACACCAAAATCAAGAAATGTACAAACATTTAAATATTTTAGAAATGCTTTAAAAGAGGACTGAAAATGCAACACAGAAATCCAAAACACGTTGGGATAGCAAAAATTACCTTTCAAAAGCTAAGCAAAGTATTAAGAAATAGGAAACTTTTGTTGGAAGCAAAGAAGAGAGTACTGAAATGTTATGTAATATCAGTCCTCCAATAAGGCAGTGAGTGCTGGACAATCTCAATGATTAAGAAGAGACTTGAGTCAACAGAAATGTGCTTCTACAGAAGGATGCTGAGAATACCATGGACTGAAAATGTGAGTAACAAAAAGGTTTTACAGAAAATGGAAACAAAAAAAAAATACACTTATATTTAGAATCAGAAAGAAACACTTGAAATTTCTTGGACACATAATGAGGAAAGGAGGCTTAGAAATTTTGACACACAGGAGGCAAGAGGAACAGAGAAAAGCAACACATAACCGACCTAATGAGCTTGTGTTAATGGTTGTCATAACAAGGATAGAGAGAAAGAGCAAAAAAGACAAACTTTACTACTGAGAACTACAAAGAACAGGATGTTGTGGAGAGCCATGATTGCTCACATCCTGAAAGGACACGGAACATAGATGAAGTACTGACATCAGCCTAACCATACTGGTTAAATAAAAGATGAAAATATTTAAATTAAAAACATTATTTGTATAAATTTTATTCCATGTAGATATATAGTGGGTTGCTTATCTATTCTTTTTCTAGTTGTATTAAGATTCTGTTCTAGCGAAGGGTAATTGTATACTGTTGCAGGTTAATGGAATTTGGCCTTGTGGTAGATAGCCCACTATAAGTCATAAACTGATTATAAAATCAAGAAAAGCAAATTGAGTTGAAAATAACATTTATATATATATCAATTAATGTTTTACAATTAAAGCAATACTTGAATATAAAGGTCCAACGGAGGTTTGAATGTTCAAGGTGAATAATGAGCTGAAAGAGATAAAAGGCTTAGGAATGTGGGGAGCAGAGGTATGTGAGGAATGTCTTTGAAGTAGTTGCTCCTGAGGTCAGTACTTTTGAGACAGTGAAGAAGTGATGCGAGGTGAAGGGAGGCGAATGTAATAGCCGCTTGACTTAAGTCAAGGGGATATTAATTGCATTCTTCTCCTTAGTCTCTGCCCATCTGTCTGCTGGGGTCTTGTCTGTATCCGCTTTTTTGGATCAAAACAGCTCGTTTGGAATTTCATACTTGTATTTGATTCTGGGCTTCCCATTGGCTGGTAAATAAAATTCGCGTAGGCTCGCAAAATGGACATTTGATATTTGATTAATTTTTATTTTGCTTTCTGGTTGTTAGCAAACATCCGGCCCCTCGCTTTTGCTGGGTCGGTATCACCACAGATATTTAGACACTATCACACAGGCTAGTAGGTACCTCCATGTTTTCACGATAATTTGCATTACCTAAGTTTTAAAATGAATTTTGATTTTTGATAAAGAAAAAAGTTTTCTTGGAGCTTTAATTTTCTTTAATTGAACGCTAAATGAACTTTGCTATTTATTTCGAGTATTTCCTTGCATTCACTTATGAACAAATACACTTGGGAAAGGTAATCCGTCTCTTCCCTCCAGTTATGGGTTAAATAACAGGATAGATTGGGTTCTCTAGCCTTGGTCAGCATCCAGTCTACCACAGGAAGTAATGGCAACCTACTGCAGGATAAACTTTGCCCAGTCAGTCATGTCTCTTTCGATACATAATCGCCCAAGCGTGTATCACGTATGGCACTTTAACTGACTAATTTCCAGTAATACTAAAAAATTATACTGATTCAGAATCTCTAAAACTTTGAAATTTATTAGACAGTGTCTGTTGTTGTTTTAAGCAACAAAAAACAAACGAAAGGAAAAAAAATATCAAAAACTCCAAATTGTTAGATATTTTCATCTTATTACAGCAATAAAAAAAGTAATATTTTTTATATTAAAAAAATTCGAACAAAGCCTTGACGAATTCTTTAATTGTTTTTTTTTTTTAGTTTAAGAAAATAGACAGTAATTCAGAGATTTTTTCGAATTTCAGAGATTTTTTTTTAAATATGAAATTTTATTTTATTTATTTATTTATTTTTTTTTTCAGAAAAGGAAAAATGAATACTTGCTTTCCGTTACTGTCCTCAACATTCTTGTGGTGAAACTGATAAACTAAAAAGGAACACGGAGATTCTTTTCATTGCTACATTTTCAATTCACTTGTAAGGAAATGAAAACCACAGGGGAAAAAGTCTATTTCTTTATGTACTGTTTGGAAATGAAAAAAAAAAGTCCTACCTTCTTGTGGGTAGGAAAAAAAAACTATAAGAAATAAAATTTAAAATAATAAAATTGAATTAAGTAGCAATTAGTTTGTTTTGTATATAGGCATGAAAATAAACTAAAAATAATGTTGGATTCAATTTAATTTCCTGTCCTCCACTAAAGATTAACATGAATTTTTTTAAAAGGAAAATGCTTTCTTGAAGCTTTCATTTTAATTTTAATTGAAAGTTAAACGATTTTTAAAATTTACTATATCCAACAAGCAAAATGATGTATTTCAAACAATAATTAATAATAATATAGATCAAATTTTTTTGTTAGTAAAATCGATAAAATCGACCAGTTTGACATGTAAACAAAAGTTAATTCTCAATTTAAAAAATCTTGCAAAAATAAAATAGATATTTCTGAAATGTAATTTGAGGAAAATGAAAATTAAAAAAAATTAAGTTCTGATTTGAAACAAATATTGGTAGACCTGAAGGAGACTACCACCACCTTTAAATTTGTTGTTTTTCATTTTTTTTTTTTTTACTTTTTTCAGTGCAATCTTATTGATTACACCCTAAACTTTCCGACTGACAAAAAAATTTTGAAAAATTTCAATATTTAAACCATTTTAGGTGGGGCTCAGTTTTTAAATCGATCCTCCATTTTGGAATCACTCGCCGGTACGACATTACTACCACCTGTAAATTTGTTGATTATCAATTTTTTTTTACTTTTTTTAGTGCAATTTTATCGATTAAACCCTAAACTTTCCGATTGACAAAAAAAAGAAAATGTAAAAATTTCAACATTTAAACAATTTCGGGGGTGGCGGGCTCAGTTTTTCATACAACCTTAACTTATATAGCATAATGTTGCATATATGCGTTTCTTAACTTGGAATCTTGGTTTTCTGACGCATCGATCGATTTATCGACCGCCTATCATGTTGACAACTATGTTGACGCGCAATTGCTAGCAAACGATTAATTTTTTATGAGGGTTTTTTTTTATAAGGGGTGGGGCTTAAAATACACGATGAATGATACATCAGATAATGAAGAAAATGTCATGTACAAACTCACATAATTAGAAAAATTAGGACGTTTAAACACAAAAAATTAAAATTATTTTTAAAAATATTATTAGCGGTCTTCAGATAAGTTTTATGTTTGGTAAATATAGTTTTTTTTGGTTTGTTTTTTCATATTCCCTTCTCTAGTTCTAAGACAAGAATTAAGGTACACTGTCACCATTGTTGAAACTGAATTTTGAAAAGATTTAAAAACTTTATAAAGTTTTTTTAATCAAAATTTCGAATGTTTTAAGGAGTAAAAAAAAAAATTCATTAGATACTCAAAAATACTTTGATTCCCCCTCTTAGAGATTTTGAAGAAAACTATTTTTTCATTACGTTTGAAGCATGTCTTCATCATAGTCAGTCAGTTAAGTGCCATACGCGAAACACGCTTGGGCGATCATGTCTCGAAAAGAGACATGACTGAATGGGCAGAAGATTATCCCGCAGTAGGTTGCCATTAGCTTTCTGCGGTAGACAGGTTGCCGACCAAGGCTATAGAACCCAATCTGTCCTATTATTTAACCCATAACTGGAGGGAAGAGACGGATCAATACCTTTCCCAAGGGTATTTGCGCGTAAGTGAATGCAAGGAATTCAACTGGAATTTGAACTCGGTTCCCCGATTTCTCGTTCCGAGCCGATAACCACAACGCACATCATAGTAACTATGCTATTTTTTCGTGGAGGTGCCTAAAAAATTCTTACTTCTTTCGTTACTGAGTTTTAGTAAGAATTAAACAAATTTATTACTTATGTTATGAAAAAATATTTGCTATTTTAAACGAAAATATTACATATTTTTTCTATGACTTTTTTCCTATTCACCAGCCAAAGTTATGACTTCTTCTTCCATGACATTTTTCAGGTCACCACATTTTCGATTGCCAAGGAAAGTAAGGTATGTCTGGTTGACATCATTCAATGCAAATCCTTTATTACTCATTTTTCTGCAATTTTATTAAAATCAACAAGTATGACGAGGAGAAGCATGAGGTTTAGGAAAAAAAAAAGATATATGGTTATTTGGCCAGATTTAGGAATGTTGGTCAGACCAAGAATTTTTCAGCAACTTTTCATAACAAAAACACTTAGATTTTTATTTATTTTCATTTGAGCGACTCATAATGCAGGAACAAAATTGCAATAAAATACTCTTCTTTAGAATCTGTATTAACAAACATACCCCACCATGTATGTTTTTTATTGTTTGCAGAAAAAAAAATGACTTGTTGACTACTGGATCCACGGTCTTGAATAGCCTCAAGTTTATCTTATTTAAATTATTTAGTTGTTATTTATTTATTTATTTATTCTTTGCAACAGTAATTATAACGACGTGGGGCTTAGTGATTAAAAATAAAAATAAAATGAACAGCTGATTTACTCACGTCAAGAAAGTTAAGGAAGGAAATAATGAGAAAACACGGGTGATTTTAACAAAACAAAATAATGAATTTATTTACGAATATCTACATACTTGACTTATTGTCAGTGGCTTGCTTGTTTCGAGAAAACAGAAAGTCTGTAGTTTTATCTCTATTTATAAATGGAACTTTGTCTGTGTGTGTGTATGTGTGTGTGTGTCCGTTACCTATAGACTCCGAAACGGCTGAACCGATTTTCTTGAAAATTTACACAGTTGTACTATAAGCGTCTGCGAGTGTTCTTAGCTATGTTTTGTGTCAAGGTACCCCCAATAAATATCGAAAATCGATAATCGAAAAAATCGGGTTATAGAAGGAGTGGTCCGATTTTAATCAAATTTGATACACTCATAGACAAAGACATAAGAAACGATATTCAGAAGTTTCAAGATTGCAGTTCTTACAATAGTGCAGAAAATCGATTATATATATATATATATATATATATATATAAAGGCAAAATGTTTGTGTTTGTGTGTGTGTCTGTTTATCTGTCTGTATGTCTTTTATACAAATCCACAATTTTTATCCGATTCTCACTAAATTTCACACAAATATTCTTTAGGCTGAGTCTGAGCTCCAGGAACATGGATTAGTTTAAAAGCTTTCATTACACCCGAGTAACGCCGGGCTATACTGCTAGTATTCATAAAGATGACATGTTCATACAACAGGTTAAATGATCTGACACAAAATAATATTAAAACATGAGATAGATGGTTTCATACGTTCAAAATCAGACGAAGAAAGATAGTTTGAAATGCTTAGCTTTCTTGTTGAGAGAAAATTGGTTAGAAGCTGATAACATAATTAGCGAATAATTTTACACTGGCAAGAACTTCAACGCTGGTCCCGAGAAACTGATAAAACCTCTCACATGACATAAGACACTCTTCTCTTATTAATCTAATCTTTTTTCACATTTTTTATATCAATAGGAATTTCACATCGGCTTTCTTTTTTTTCTTCTTGGGTCAACAGCTAATTTCTGTGAAGACAACGTTTTCATTGGTTCGAAAGCAACTTCACATAAGATCGCGAATTTATTTCATTTTCTTTTCGCTAGTCAATCTCTATGAAGGCAAGATTTTCATTGTTCCAAAGAAAATTTCACATAGGCTCGCGAATTCCTTTCCGTCCTTTTCTCGGTCCTCCGAATTTAAAGGGAGATAGTAAAGGGAGTTATTACCATTTTGCATTCACTACATAATTATCAACACTGTCAGTCAGTCAAGTGCCATATGTGATACACGCTTGTGAGATCATGTCTTGAAAGTGACATGACTGATTGTTCAGAAAATTTTCCCGCAGTAGTACCTGGCAACAGCAGTGGTGAACAAATAACTTAGAGAGATGAGTTAAAGCGTTGGTTAGTTCCAGTGACTTGACCCAAAGAGTTGTGAGTTCAATACCTGGCTACAGCAGTGGTGAACAAATAACTTAGAGTTGAGTTAAAGGGAGATAACTACAAGGCATCCGGAAGTAGCATTACAGATGGAATGAGAATAATATACACCAGTGATCGAAATTAGGGGTTCGGTTCAAAATTCTTAACGCCTGAAGAAAAAGGCCGCAGCGTACAACGGCCGAGACATCGAAAAATGGAAATTAAGATGAGGACAACAGTCTGAACAGAGTAAATAATTTATCCGAATCGTTGTTTTTCTCTAGTACCGTGGGTCTAGTAAATGGTATTCAATCCCCACCCCCTGCCTCATAAAAATAAAAATCCGTCGTTCTTAGTCCAAAATCCCACTTATTTATGTTCGTGGAATCTTCCTAGAAAAAAAAAAGATAAAAACTTCAATTCTAAGAAAAATTAACATTTAATTGTGAAACTGATTTAAGTACAGACAGATTAATCTAAATCTTAGAAATAAAAATTCCATCATCAGCTTATTCCCCTCCCACTTTATTTCATGACCAAAGGCCATCAAGATTAAGCAACTTTATAAATAAATAAAAACTAATCCAAATTTCATGTCATCAGAAATTACCTTAAAAACAATTATAATTTATTATTTTGTTTTTCATTTAAAATGTTTTCCGGGCTTTTTTTTTATCGGTCCTCTGGTAAATTCTTTTTCTTCTTATTTGTGCTTGTTTATTAAGTCTAGTGCTAAAAAAGATACAACTTAGAAATGTTAAGTGATTTTTTAAAAATTTGGACCCACGCAGCTCCAAATCCTGGATCCGCCCCTTGTTATACTAACTGAACAAATATACAAAAGATAACACAAAACAAAAGCAAATTGTTTACTGACACATTATTATATCTTGGACGTGGATGTGTGTTGTGGTGCAGTGGATATCGGCTCGGAACAAGAAATTGGGGAGCCGAGTTCGAATTCCAGTTGAATTCCTAGCATTCACTTACACACAAATACCCTTAGGTAAGGTCTCTTCTCTCCAGTTATGGGTTAAATGGCAGGACAGATTGGGTTCTATAGCCTTGGCTGGCAACCAGTCTACCGCAAAAAGTAATCTTCTGCCCAGTCAGTCATGTTTCTTTCGAGACATGATCGCCCAAGCGTGTTTCACGTATGGCACTTAACTGACTAATTGAAAGAGACACAGAACTTACCCCACCCCCCAATTAGCCTTTTATTAGAAACCGGTTGAATTAGCTATTTATCTGTATGCCTAAGCCCTTCAGCCTTGTGCTACATACAAATGTACTCATTTGTAAAATAAATATCCATATATCAGTGGTGAGTACGAAATAAAAGTTACTCTTTTTTTTTCACTGTTTGCAAATTTGTCAGTCAGTTTGAATTTTTTTTTTTTTTTTTGACCAATAGAAAAAAAGATTGCCTTCGTGCTGAGGAAAAGGTTAAGGAAAGTTTCGAGAGCAAGTCTGAAATATTTATTAACCAATGAAAAGAGAGCGATTTACAAAACATAACAAATTGAACTCTCAATGACCATGTCATTTTTCTTCCTGTTCAAAAATGAACTGACCACGTGATCGATTGACTACATATTTCGTGGTTTTCGGTCTGGTAGTTAACCGACTGACTGATTAGTTGAAGGCATCTTTTGTTTTTTGAATTATGCTTTCTCAAAGTTTTTTTTTTTAATTTTCGAAAGTATAATCTTTTTGTCGTATATTTGAATCATTAACCTGCCTTAGTTTTTGTATAAGGCGTACAAAAGGGATTTTTTGTGCAAGCTCTTGTATGAAAATTTTGCATTTGTTTTTTTACTGTAATAAATGTTTGTTCTTTTCAATTTCGCGTTGTTGTTGAGTTTTGTTTTTGCCTTATTCAAACTTTAGGGAAAAAAGACGGAGGTGTTCTCTTTTCCCATTCTATACCTACTAATTAAATTTTACATTTTTATATATTGCACACGGATCAATTTGGTATTTGTGGAACCAATTTTTTATAGTAGACACCAGTTGAGTTATATTCTTGACTTTACCAAATGTTTAAAAATGTTGGCTCATATTATCATCTGACTCAGTTTATTAAATTTGAAATTAAAATTCTTCTTTAGTACAACTAATAGAATAACCAAGCAGTACTTTGAAATTTGTGTTGATTGGCTGCTTCTAATCGATAGATTGTCAATGAATATATTTTGAATTTTCTAAACTTAAAAAATGATACTTTTACCATTTTGATGAACATATTTTATGCATAATATCCTTTCCAAGCAGGTCTCTTAAATTTCCAATTCTGATTTAATTTTTTTTAGTTCATTTCACAACAAGCAAGGCAATAAAGTCACTGGGACACAAGAGGATACCGAGTCTTAGAGTATATGAGAAAAACTACTATCAAGGAGAAAGAACAATAAAAGAAAGACAATTAAAAAGACAGAAGATAACGACTTACCTTGCCCTTAAATTTTAACTTACGGTTACATATAGCTATTTCAACTGTGAATTGATGAGTTCTTTTCGGTAATCTAGTCAGTCAGTCAATTGCTATACGTGATACGCGCTTTGGGCGATCATGTCTCAAAAGAGACATGACTGACTGGACAGAAGATTATCCAGCAGTAGGTTGCCATTATTTTCTGCGGTGTTGCCAGTCAAGGCTATAGAACCCAATCTGTCCTATTATTTGACCTATAACTGGAGGGAAGAGAGGGATTAATAACTTTCCCAATGGTATTTTTGCGTAAGTGAATGCAAGGAATTCAACTGGAATTCGAACTTGGATCTCCGATTTGTCGTTCCGAGCCGATATCCACTGCACCACAACGCACATCCGTTAATCTAGTGCTACGCTTAAATTCATAAATTCTACATAACCGAAAGGAAAGCTCATCAGAACATTTGCCATGAAAGTATTTATTGAAAAAGTACAGGGAATCTACGTTACGGTGATAAGAAAGTGACTGAAGCCAAGAATCTCTAAATACACAGCGGCAGTAACAAACCAGATGTGGCAGCAATATTCAAAGCAAGGACGAATGGTAGACTTATAAGTAATTTAAGATAGATTCTGGTGAGAAAAATTGTATAGCATCACACAGTGAACCAACTTTCTTAGCTGTAGACTTAGCAATTGATCCAATATCATCTTTTCACTTGATGTCATCTGAAAACATTAGTCTGGGAAGGTGCAACAAGTTACTCTCCCGGGGATTAAGATCAGCCATGTTGATGGAAGGTGAAATATTAAATTTTTATTTTTTTAACATACACGAGAAGAATATTCAACCTTGTATTTTTAAGCAGTGGCAGACTAGGAATAAAAATATCGGTTACCAATGGAGAAATGGGCCCCATTTACAACTACAATGCTATCATTTAATTTTCATGTAAAATAAAATTTAAAAAAATACATATAAAAAAAAGTTCAATTTAATATTCTGTAAAAAATGTGTATTTCTTAGAAATTACTGTGATCATATACTGAACATATTGCTGCCAAACATAAATACAGAATATTATATTTGGATTTAAAAAAATATTTTAAATAATTGGTTGATAATTTAAAATAGTTTTCTGTACAATTCACACATTCAAAAGTTCAAAAGCAAAATTCTGTGCTCTCGCCCTAAATTTCTGGCCTTATGAACAACTCCGGAGTCAAACCCAATTTATTACCAGTGATTCCAAAAACAACAAATTCACAACCGCATCAAACTACTAGTCATTGAGGCCCAATAAACTCTTCATCCAAATGCAACAGCGATACGGAAAGAACCCTTTTAAAGGGAAATATTGATCGCTGTCGCGGCGTCAGTTTGGCCATAATCTATCGTAACTCTTGAACGAAAGGGGTTACTGGATTCAGAACCGTGATGGGTGAAAAATACTGTCCTGTTAGTGAAAGAGGCATGCTGAAAATGAGTTCAGCTGTTGAGCAATCTAAATTTTCTATTAAGATATTTCTTAACGATAGGAGAATTGAAGGAAGATCATCAATCCAAATCGTAGTATAGTTTCTGATGGTCAGAATAATCTTTAGAGAGCAGTGAATCGCTCTACAAGTCCGTTGGCGCAAGGATGGTAAGCTGTTGTACGGTTGTGTTTCACACCGAGTTAGCGAGTTAGAGGGATGACTGAAATTTCGACCGTCGATCTGTCGTGATCACCGGAGGAGTTCCATAGATTGCTTTGGATATCGTGTTGGCTGTGATGTCTTTGATCGGAATGGCTGTTGGCCATCGGGAGAAACGGTCCACAAGTCTCAAAAGGTATTGTTATTCTTGACACATTGGTAGCGGCTCCACGATGTTGACGTGGATGGAAGAAATGCGCGTCAGGTGCACTGAAAGTACTGATGAGAGATTTCGTGTGTCGGTGAATCTAGCATTTATGATATTCTAAACACGTAGAAATCCAATCTAGGACATCGGTGTTCATGTTGGGCCAAAACAAAGTGGTCAGCTATGAGTTTGACAGTAGCTCGCTTGCTCGGGTGATATAAGCCATGCAGGTGCCTGAATACTTGTTTTCGCAGTGTTGTGGGTACATATGGTCTAGGAGTGCCTCGTGTCGTATCGCTATAGAGCGTCTTGTCAATGGAGGGTGCTGGAAACTACTGAAGCTTCAAAAAAGAATCTGTGGGCTCGTCTCGTAATGTCGAGTCGGATTTTTGCTCATCCGCTATTAAATCTTGACTCAAGATGTCGTTCGTGAGGGCGTTGTTTCCCGTTCTGAACAGTGACTGCGTTGTCCTTCTCTTTTACCTGTCGTATGTCTATCGAAAACTGTGATATGTAGTCCAAGTGCCTGATCTCATAGTCATTGTTGTCGTCAGCAGTTTGGGGGTTTTGAAGATCATAAAGTTTTAACCTTCCGGGAGGAGGCGAAAATGCATAATGGCTAAATATATTGCCAATAGTTCCCGGGAGAAAGTGCTGGGGATAGTTTGATGGAAAAGAACACAATAGGTTTTCATTGCGAGTTCAACTCTTGTTCAATCACTGCGTCTACTCCTGCGTCCGATGCATCTGTCGCCGCGTAAATTCGGGTTCGTGGCTCACTTTCGATATAAGACAGTTTCTTGAAATTCGCTAGTGAAATGCATTTACAGTGTTGCCTTCCAATATGATGCCTTTATTCTGAATACACACTAATCTAGGTTTAGTTTGAGACCGTAGTGTGATAAACGCTAGAAACTCTTCGTGTAGATGTCGTTTGTGGGGGTTGTCGTCTTACTGGCTACGAGGATGTAGTCGATGTACAAGTGTACGTACGGCAATCCACACAGAATTTTGTCTATCAGTCTTTGGAACGTTTGAGCAGTGTTACGCGAACCGAATGGAATTTTCATGAACTCGTACAAACCAAACGATGTTGTAATGGCTGTTTTCGGAATGTCCTCCAAAGCTACGGAGATTTGTTAATATGCTTTGGTCAGGTCAATCTTGAAAAATATGTGTACTTTTTGTAATTCTGACGCAAAATCGTGAATGTGGAGGACAGTGCAGCGGTCGTGAATGGTCGAGGCATTGAGTTTCCCGTAATCGACGCATATTCGATATTACGTGTCGCCAGGTTTTGGTACCAGGTGTAGTGGCGAGGCATATCGGCTGTCTAAAGGGCAGTCTATGACGTTGATTAACATCTCACTGAATGCTTTCTTGGCATAACCCTTGTGCTGTGGTAATCGTCTCGGCTGCCAACACATCTTTATGTGATGCTGGATTTTGGTGTTTGGATGGATCAGTACATTACATTGGCTGAATTAAGTCCATGTAGTTGTGGCGCAGTGGATATCAACTCGGAACGAGAAATCGGAGAACCGAGTTCGAATTCCAGTTGAATTCCTTGCATTCACTTACGCGCAAATACCCTTGGAAAAGGTATTAATCCGTCTATTCCTTCCAGGATAGATTGGGTTCTATAGGCTTGGTCGGCAACCAGTCTACAACAGAAAGCAATGGCAACCTACTGCGGGATAATATTCTGCCCAGTCAGTCATCTCTGTTTCGAGACATGATCGCCCAAAGCGTGTATCACGTATGGCACTTAACTGACTGACTGATTCAAGATTTCCAAATACTCTTGGTCGTGACATGTGACGCTGATTCCGGTCGTGTTGTGGTGGATGTGAATTCCTTTGATTTGGATATTCGTAGTATTGTCGGAGAGCGCTCTTGTATTCATGTGTAATGCCAAATCGTTGTACGCCAAAACATCTGCACCAAGAATAGGCGTCTTCACCTTCGCCGGGATAAATGACCAGATATAGTTTCGTTGCATGTCAATGTGTAGCGTTAGATATTTCTTACCGTAGGTTTCAATGGTGGAACCGTTAGCTGCTTGAAGTTTGAACAGGGTGGGCTTAGCGGAGAGTTCGGTCTAGTGAGGTATCACTTAGACGTGTATGTTCCTCATCAGCTACGTGACTGCGTGTTCGTGAGAAACGATGCAGCCATTCGACCACTCACACTGACTTATAAGAGACCTTTCAAAGTCCTGGATCACACGGACAAACATCTCACGATCAAGCGCGGTAATCTCACATATACCGTCTCAGTTGATCGTGTGAAACCCGCCTCTATTGAAAGGACACATCCTATGATGACACTGGCAGCTAATGCATCAACAGATACAACTGACTTACAAACAGGTGAGATTGCATCTTCTCCTGACGTATGACATAACGTGACAACGTCAGAGAAACAAACCCGTACCGGACGTATGGTAAGCTTTCCTAAAAAGTTCAAATCATACATTTATTTTTAATTGATAATGATCCATTACACGGGTCAACACGAAATTTGGTTATTTGATGAAAAGCATCTTTCTAAGCTAATTTTAGTACACTGAATACGAAAATGGCATTAATTTTCTCCCCATCACATCAGGATTTTGTTATGGACAAGACGGCATTTTTTCATTTTTCCTAAATATGCTTATTTTGGCATTTGAATAACTCATTGCTGGATGACTCATTTTGTAACAGGAAATGGTGAATCAGTCCTCCAGCCAGTTCAATTAGAAGATCAAGAGCCTTCGTCAGTGAACCGATGGTTTTCAAACTTCTCTAAATTTCAGTATTCCAATCATATGGCGTGAACCCCTCAATCACCACGATGATTGCTACTTTTGCTTGGTTTCCAATGTTTGAAGATTTAACAAGAAGAATCGCAAGTCTATAAAATATCCTTCCCTCTCATCTGCTACTTGACCTGGGCCGCACACAAATGATCTTCCAGTTCTCATATTTAATCAATTCTTCACGGTAGCGCCAAAGATCCTCAATACGCTCCTGTCAGTGACAATATTAGCCAAAATGAAATCGATGAAAGTAAAGTTAAGTATAATGAGTTAAATTCCGAGCCAAAACAGTTCGATCAAAATGAACTGAGCGATTTGATAAGAGATTTAAATTTAGCAAAGAACGACTTGAACAGGTAAAGAGGCTCATCCCTTGTTTCCTGTTTAGGATGCGGTTTCCGGTTTTTTCTTTTCCAATCTTCTCACTTTTTTTTTCAGTTGGAGTAGATAGACTAAACCATCGCCCGGTTCACACTCCACCCACGTCTATTGAACAGGTGAAGAGGCTCATCCCTTGTTTCCTGTTTAGGATGCGGTTTCCGGTTTTATCTTTTCCAATCTTTTTACTCTTACGTAGCCCCCTGCGCATCAGTGGCGTTATCGCCTTGCTTGGGGTGATATGATTAAAAAAAAAATCAACAGAATTGCTAGCATCTCAATTGAGGGAGAAGAATCTTTTAGCTAGAGATGCACTTTTTTCCTTCTATAGAAACCGTGATGCACATTTCACCCCATTGTTTAAACAAAGTGAAGATCATGTATATTGCAATGATGTGGAGAAAGTTCTTCTCAAAATTAGAGTGGAAAAATACGATCCCACTTCATGGCGACTTTTCAGTGACAGTTCCAAGCGAAGTTTAAAATGCGTCCTACTGCACAACACAAACTCTTATGCATCAATATCGACTGGAGACTCTCAAAACCCTCAAGGAAAAGCTTAAGCTGATGAAACTGGTATTTGAGAAACTCGATTACTTGAGCCATAACTGGTCTAGTTTTGTAGATTTAAAATGGTCAACTTTTTACTCAATCAGCAGTCCGGCTATATGAAGTATCCCTTTTTTCTATGTTTATGGAACAGTGGTGCCAAGGACCAACACTGGCAAGTGGTGTATTGGAGAGGCTTTGACAGTGGGAGAAAAAATATTGTATGGCAGCATTCGTACCCAGAGAAAAAAATCATTTTTCTTTTTTCTTTTTAATCATATCACCCCGGGCAAGGCGGTAAGGCCACTGGTGTGCAGGGGGCTACGTAAGAGGGAAAAGATTGAAAAAGAGAAAGCCGGAAACCACATCCTAAACAGGGAACAAGGGATGAGCCTCTACACCTGTTCAATAGACATGGGTGGAGTGTGAACCGGGCGATAGTTCAGTCTATCTACTCCAATTGAAAAAAACATAAACAAAAAGGAAGAGTGAAAAAGATTGGAAAAGAGAAAGCCGGAAACCACATCCTAAACGGGGAACAAGGGATGAGCCTCTACACCTGTTCAATAGACGTGGGTGGAGTGTGAACCGGGCGATAGTTCAGTCTATCTACTCCCTCTAAACATAAGATTCGGATTGATGAAACAGTTTGTAAAAGTTCTTGATAAGGACGGTTGTTGTTTAAAGTATTATTAGTTCAGTGTTTTGAGGTTTACACATTGAAAAGCTTAAAGCAGAAGGTTTACAACGGTACAGACATAAAAAAAAACATTCCAAATTAAAACTTTTTTTTAAAGTCGTATGACTTTGAATGAATCAAATGTATTGAAGTCATTTGTAGCAGTTGTGAAAAACCTTTTTGGTAATCACAAATCCGATCTTGTTGCAAATATTCTGAAATACTTTCGCAACATTGGTGCTAACATGAGCATCAAAACTCATTTCCTTCATAGCCACCAGGAAAGATTCTTCAAAAACTATGGGGATGTTAGCGATGAACAAGGTGAGCGATTCCACCAGGACATCAAATTAATAAAGAAAAGGTACTAAGGGCGTTGGGACATCGGAATGATGGCAGGCTACTGATAGAGTATAAAAAGGGACATTGCACGGTAATCAAGAAAGAGGAAGTTTCTCAAAAATTTGTCAAGTTAATTAAATACGCACAAATTTTTACGACGAACAATTTTTTTGTTAAAATTTTACTAAGTAAATTTGTGTTGTGCATTATAGAAAACAAAGATAGTAAAGGATGTAAGACAAGGATGTGTCTTTTCACCGGATCTATTCAACTTTTACAGCGAGTCTATTTTGAGGATCCTAGAAGTTCGATAAGCTAATAAGTTTATTTCATCAAACTACGTTTTATTTGTAATAAATTTTTTATTTTGTAATAAAATTTTTCTTGTAATAAATCTTAAAAAAAAAAAATCAACGAAATAGAAATCAAGTAACATGACCCCGAATTGAAATTTTAAGTCGTATCCAGTAAGGGTCCCCATGGCGAGGGGAGAAAAAATTCATTGGGTAGAATTAGTGACCACAAACCCATACACACCTACTCACAAGCCCAGAAACGCGTATTCACATATATACATACATTTGAACATGCATATACATACTCACACACACACATATATATATATACATACATTTGATACATACATATACATACTCATACACACACACACATATACATACATTTGATACATACATATACATACTCATACACACACACACACATATACATACATTTGATACATACATATACATACTCATACACACATATATACATACATTTGATACATACATATACATACTCACACACACATACATTTGATACATACATATACACACACATATATATGTATGTATACACATACATATACACACATATACACACATTCTTTCATGTACACATATAAATATCATATTCGTACACCCACAGACACACCTATGAAGACCAGACATATACGCGTATAATTAGTACTAACACATATATACACAAGTATACCAACAAACATCACATATACACTAAATTAAAATAGAAAAACAGGATCATTGTCTTAAACGTCTTAGTTGGCTCCTAAATCCAATTCTTCACAACCTTTGGATATTTCAAAATAAATTCAAATTTATGTAATCTTCATAATAAACTTAAATACACACCCAAGTAAAACATTATGCAGTCTGCTGAAACTTATTTCCTCTCCACATATAAGCAACTTATGATTAATCACTTGGATTTTTTATTTATGTCATAGAGAAACAAATCACACCAACACTCAAGGGGGACGTCACAATATACAGTGTAACCCGGATATAAGAGACACCCGGATAGAAAAAGAATGTTTGCAACTCTCTTATATCAGGGTTACACTGTACATAACAAGGAAGCAAAACTGGGAAATTTTCACTTATTTTTATATACAAATCGGCCAATTTATACAAAAGGAGGTTCATAAAATTCAGGTGATATCAAAACGTATACTGCGGCTTCTACTATTTTCAATGACAGCATTAACCCAACCATAAAAAGTTTTGTAACTTTTAACTTTTAACTGTCAATTTGTGCATGAAGCAAATTTCACGCCGTCTGGTTTACTGTGAAGTCATTTGACACAATATTCATGAAAAGTCGGTGTCTTTTAATAGCTAACAATATACTCTTTATTATGTATTTTGTTTCACATCGTTTGACGTAATTATTGGTGGGAAATTTTTTCTTCTACAGAACGTAGAAAGTAATAGAAATTATGCCCATGTTCGAGTTGACATCACTATTTCGTTTTTTTGTTTGTTTTTTTAATTAATATCAACCAGCCTAGATCGAGAAGACTTTTCAAAGAACAATGTGCCTCCTGATAGGAAGGGAAAAACGTGATACAGCTTCGTTTCCAGTCGGGATGCACTTTTTTTTTATTTAAAGCATTGGGTTATCTGGAAAGTTGTTGTTTTTTTTTAATTGTTCGTTCCAACATGTTAGAAAACGTCAAATTTATCGACAGTTATAATATGCTTAAATTTCCGATGAGAACACACTTCATCTCTTGAAACAGAAAGAAAGTTTAAAATGACTTAATTTGTGTCAATTTTGCATCCCTATGAAAAGGGAAGATTATAAAGATGCATTTTATATGCATGATGGTTTTATTACTGTAAAGGCAAAAATCTTTCATCAAATAAGGGATTTATCTTTATAGTCCCCATACAAACATGGACTGTATTGTGTAAAGTCTCCTTTAGAATTAAGTTTTGTAATTGTAGGATCTATGTCTCCAGGGTCATTTTGTTGTCCCCATGTATATACCATACTAGTCCATCCACAGCTTTTACAGTAGACCGATAGATAATGCTTAATTTGACTGCCATAAAACATTGATTTCTGTGTCTGCAGTTACATAAATTGCTTTATCAGATTTGATGATTAGATAGGAAAAGAGAAACAGATCTACTAAACGACTTAAATCTGACAAACAATGATGCACATATAAATAAACTTTCTGGTCTCTGGTCATCAGAATTATTCATTGCTCCTCTTATCTTCAAAAATGTATTTTCCTTAAAGATTTGTCTTTCATTTCACCCCAAAACCAATACTATATTATACACCTTAGAAACATGCATTTTATATATATATATATATATATATATATATATATATATATATATATATATATATATATATTTGACAAGAAGGTTTATGGCAAATTTTAGTCATTCATGTTTCAACATCTTAGAACATATCAAATTTGACAGATATAAAATCTTTAGATTCCCAATTAGAGCATACTTCAAACTATCTTTTGGGAAAGAAAGTTTAAAATTACTTGATTTGTGTCAATTTTGCATCCCTATGAAAGTGGAAAATTATAAGGTGTATTTTAGACACTTGGTGCTTTTTTTTTTATTAACGCAAAGGCAATAATGCCTCGCAAGCCATAAAAAAAGATACGTGCTGCATACGCTGAAGATGCTTCATCTGACAGAACTGTACGGAAGTGGTTCACTAAGTTTAGAGTTGGTGATTATAGACTAATCGATAAAGAATGCTCAGGCAGACCCACCCCCCAACACACACACTAGAGATGATGACCAAAGGAAGACATTGATTCACTGGTGCCTCTGCAACAGGTGCTTACTCGTGCAACCAGATTGGCAACTGGGCCCCACCTATTCACAGTTAGATTAACCAAATGCAGACGACAATTCTACTCCTGCAGCTTCTTCACTCGCACTTCCCGCCTGTGGAACTCGCTTCCATATTCTTGCTTTCCTGACTGCTACAACCTCCAGGAATTTAAATGCAATGTCAATACTCATCTATTAACCACTTGACTCTAGTTCTTTCACCACCCCGTATATCCTTTCCTTTCTCTCCACCTTTGCAACTGTCATCACACCTGTATTCTCATCCTTCTCTTGCTTCTTTCTAACTGGTTCGTCTTCCTCTTCTCTCTCTTCTAATTAATCATTTTACTCTTATGTAGTTCCCTGCACATCAGTGGCATTACCGCCTTGCTCGGGGTGATACGATTAAAAAAAAATAACCGGCATTACACAACACGGGAATTGGCAAAAACACTACATTTATCAAAATTCACCATCCATGAGCACTTAGTGAAGCTTGGGTACTCAAATTGATATGATATTTGGGTACCACATGATCTGAGAGAAAAGAAACTTTTGAATCGTATTTCTGTTTGTGATTTTCTGTATAAACACAATGAAAATGCGCCATTTTTTAAAGCAAATTGCAATGGGAGAAGGATGTGCGTAGTGGTCCAGTGGATATCGGCTCGGAACGAGAAATCGGGGAGCCGAGTTCGAATTCCAGTTGAATTCATTGCATTCACTTACGCGCAAATACCCTTGGGAAAGGTATTAATCCGTCTCTTCCTTCCAGTTATAATTTAAATAACAGGACAGATTGGGTTCTATAGCCTTGGTTGGCAACCAGTCTACCGCAGAAAGCAATGGCAACCTACTGCGGGATAATCTTCTGCCCAGTCAGTCATGTCTCTTTCGAGACATGATCGCCCAAGCGTGTTTCACGTATGACACTTAACTGACTGAATGGGTGACGAGAAAGGGACAGTTAATGCTCAGCGAGAAAGATCCTGGATAAGTGAAATATGACAACTTTATCCACCCCAATTTGTTTCAAGGCAGAAATAAATAAACCTACAGGAAAGTGGATTTGTGGATGAACAGCGAAATGAGTTCAAACCTCTATCAGTAAACAAACTTGCTGAAATGGAAGAGTCCGTTCTCAAATCAAATAATATTGAGAGCTATCCAGACAGTCCCTTATCCGTTTTTTTAATCCCCAAATTACAGTGTGCTACATTTAGTTGGATTAATCCTTCTAAATTTGAATTTAAAAATTTTATAGCACAATTCAATAATTGTACTAGCACTGTGAACTCCGGCAAGTCTAAACTAGCTCTTTTAAAAAGCTATCTTTTTAAAACTGTCTATGCGCTGCAACTGATCTCTCATCAACAATTACGAAGTAGCGGTCAGTCTACTAACCAAAGAATTTTTGGACGTCCCGTTTATTATAAACGAAAGATTTAAACTGGTCTCAATCATGACTAACAAGTACGACCCCGACTTTGTAGCAATAAAACAGTACCTTGCTGAGATAAGAGCTGATTTATCGGAGTTGAAAACTTCGTACAAGCTGGATTTCTTGAGGAGAATTCACCTGGAAACATGCTCGTAAGCTACATAATTTTGACAAGGTGCCCTCCAATTTGAAGCGAGAAATTAGTCACAGGGTGGTATTAAGCTACCCTTCATTGGAGAAAATATATGAAAACTACAATCAAGCGATTTGTTCATCGTGTAGTAACAAAAGGCCTTTCCGTGTTTCGAAAAATACTCCGAAGGAATGTATTAAAACACATGAAAAAGAAAACGAAGTTGCCTTAAAGAATTTCACCACAACCTCTGGCGGATTATATTGTAAATTCTCTTCTCCCCAAGGTCACTCTTCGAACAAGTGTCCAAGGTTTCATTCATACGAAGCTAGAGTTGAGAGATGCAAGGAGCTAAAATTATGCACTGCGTGTTCCAGCATCAAACATAAAGGCGAGAACTGCCATGGACTTAGAAATAAGTTACTCTTTTCTTGTAAAAAGTGTTCCTCAAAGACACACATTACTTCGTTGTACAAGGAGCTTCTCTCTTCACGCACGTGTGTGCCAATATAGAGGAAGGGAATGAGCTAGTGTTGCTTAGTAACACTAAAACTACATTGTGGCACTAGAAGAGGATCTGTAAATTGTCTTTTGAACACTGGCAGCCAGCGGTCATATTTCTCCAAGAAAATGTTTAAAAGATTCAAGCATAAAGAAAGATTAAAACCTATGAATTTCCAGGTGAAAACCTGTTAAGGTGGTTTCACAAAAAGATTGGAGCAAATTATGTCAGAAATAGATTTAAGTAAAGGAAGACTACTTCTTATACACGTGTTGTTGGATGATGAGTTCAACATTCAATTTGAATCAGCAATCTCAATGAAATAAATCTAATTTAATTGATTTGAATTAGAAGTTACTCTTTTCTAGTCAAAGTAATAAAGTGAGGATACAGGGCATCTTAAGAGTAGACATATTTGAATTTATGAATGATGCCAAAATCATTAGATGCCTGGTTTGGCAAATGCCAAATGGTATTGTCCCATTTGGGAATGTTCTGCATCAACATCAGACCTTGAATATCATTATTATTAACAGTAGAATGACCAGAATAATGCCAGAAACATCAGGGTGTCTACCTGTAAATATTTTCCTTAAAAAAAATTAATTAAAAATATATATAATTTTTTTAAATCCATAAAAAAGGGAATTCAATTCCCTTTAAGATGATAACATACACTAATTTCATTATTGCATTTTTTTTACTCTCATTGAGAGAATAAAAATTGTACTTAAGGTAGATGACTTGTCAACTCCACTCTCTAGAGGGCACGTTCATTAGGGTCCTCTTTTACCCGGCTTCTTGAATAGTTAAGACGTGAATTTCGTCGCTGCTGTAAATACCCGTTGTTACGCCCTAAAGGGCCGTGCTACTAACTACTACGTAAAACACTCAACTAAACAAGGACTTCAGTTAAGTGGACTCATAATTGTTTATTTTGTATAATATATTATAGCCGCAAACAAAACAAGTTGTTTGCAACGAATAATATTATTTCAATTGTATTTTACATGACTGTATTATAATATTCTTTAAAACTTCCAAGTTATGTTTTGTATTCTTCCTGTACCGACTTGATCAGTCGTCACATTAACCATCATATGCGGTCTAAATCAGTCAGTTAAATGCCATACGTGATACATGCTTGGGCGATCATGTCTAGACATGACTGACTGGGCAGAAGATTATCCCGCAGTAGATTGCCATTGCTTTCTGCGGTAGACTGGCTGCCGACCAAGGTTATAGAACCCAAACTGTTCTATTATTTAACCCATAACTGGAGGGAAGAGACAGATTAATACCTTTTCCAAGGGTATTTGCGCGTAAGTGAATGCAAGAAATTCAACTGGAATTCGAACTCGGATCCCCGATTTCTCGTTCCGAGCCGATATCCACTGCGCCACAACAATTAAATTTTGAAGGGATGATTTGCAAAGCCCGTTGAATATTGAAATGTATTGTAGTAGGGAATAAGAAACACGGAATCGAGATGAAAGAATTGTACTATTTCGAAAATATTTATATAGTTTTTTCCCTGTAAGGAGCGCAATCTTTAAAACACGTGGCCTTTTAATGATATATATCACATACGGCCATCCGTAAAGAGAAAATAGGGTCATCAGTATGCACACAAATAAAATGATTGATTATTTTAAAAATCGGATGGCTCGCTTATTTGAATTAAGTTTTTCAATTTTCGATTAGTAAACATAGTCTTCACGTATAAACTTAACCTAGTGAGAACGAGGAAGGGGAAATTTTAAAAGATTTTTTAACTTTATAAATTATTTTAATAAAAATAATAAAAATGAAAACAATTCTTGTAAAAAACTTCATTGAAAAAATGTTCTCTTTTCAGACTATGATATCCTTATTGTTTATAAAACCAATTAAAAGTTTATCTAAATAAAAAATGGTATAGTTTTATTGCATTTTTGTTTTCACAATTCAGAGCAGATTTTCTGAAAAGGAGCTAATTTATAAAAAAAAAAAAAATAGTTAATTAGCATTCCCCAATGATTCCTGAATAATCAATATTAGATATATGGGCGAACTCTCAGGAAATTAATTGGTGGAGTGGAACATATTTTTACCAAAATTTTCTAAAAGTAATTATATAAAAATGATTTCAGTCATTTGTCAATAAGTCACGAAATTTTCATCAAAATCCGACCATTATTTGATTTTTGCAAGAATTTCCAAATTAATGTGTTTTTCACCGGTAAAAAAGTGCCTTGCGTAATATTACGTTTGCCGTTATAAACCCTTGTAAAAATTGCGTCACTCACGGACGAAAGAAAAACAAGATTTTATACTAAATTTTTGAACGTGTTAGAAAGAATTAAAATTTTTAAATAATTAAAAAATACTTTGATTTTTCCTCTTAATAATAACATTAATAATGAACATTTGGAAGATAAAACTGTGTTTTTAGTTAGTTTGGGGCCTTTTTTTTTTTATCACACTATGCTGTTTTTTTTTTTCGGCGAATTTGTGAAGGTACCTACAAAATTTGCAGGGAGTGAAATTATTAACTGTGTAAAATTTACACTGTAAATGTTCCAAGAGAAAGTTTAATAAGGAGTTAAATGAATCCAGAGTTCGTAGTTGTAGCGAAATGTGTGTACAGAAAAAAAAATTGTCTTTGTTTCTTTCTTTCTTTTTGCGGACGGTGAAAAGGAAGGAAAAGCGATCAATTTGCACTAAAAAAAAGTGTGTGTGTGTGTGTGTGTGTGTGTGAGAAATAAAAGATCAGAGGAAAATTGTACTTATCTAAACTTATTTATAAATGGAACTTTGTCTTTATGTGTCTGTGTGTATCTGTTACCTATAGACTCCGAAACGGCTGAACCGATTTTCTTGAAAATTTACACAGTTGTACTATAAGCGTCTGCGAGTGTTCTTAGCTCGGTTTTGTGTCGAGGTACCCCCGATAAGTATCGAAAATCGATAATCGAAAAAATCGAGTTATAGAAGGAGTGGTCCGATTTTAATCAAATCTGATACACTCATAGACAAAGACATAAGAAATGATATTCAGAAGTTTCAAGGTTGCAGTTCTATCTTTGGATGACTTATTTGACTCCGATATTGGAAATCGATACCTCGATATCCTACCGGGTCTGATCAAAATCAGTTTTTCAGCCCTTTTATTTTAGTTTTTGCTTCGGGTTTGGCTCTAAGTAGGTATAATTGTAGTTCTTAATCTCAGACATGATACCATTTACTCAGAGGACTTATTTAGCCTTCAAAATTCAGTTTACGACAAAAAAGACTTATTTGATATCGATACCAGGAAATCAAAATTTAACTTACATCCATTCATTTTTCTTTCAGTCTACGGTTTCGCTTTAACTGGAAACATCTATTGCTTTTTAGTCTTTCGTGCCAACGTCCAAAGAGTCTGAGCTCCAGGATCATGGATTAGTTTTAAAGCTTTCATTACACCCTAGCAACGCCGGGCTTTACTGCTAGTTGGCAATAATTTTAGGAGTCAGTTGAAGTATCTTATTTTTGTCTTCTTTTTTGTCGACGGTGAATGAGCAAAGAAGAAGAGATAAAGGAAAATTGCACGCGAGAAGGAGAGGAAGAACGAATGTATTCAGCGGATTGAAATTTTTAAAAAAATTGAAGCAGTGAAGCAGTGTCCTATTTAATCTCTGCTCCCATCTGAATGATTCAACTTTCTTTCTCTATATCAACCACTTTTTGACACATGCTTGTTATTTTCTCTCAGTTTTGCAAATCGCTTCCTTTTCATTGGCCAGATAATCATTTCACACCGGCTCACGTAATTTGCGTTCGTTTTTTCTTCAAAATTGTTTTCAGCGATTTTGCTCCGATTTTGCGTGTGTGCAATTTTACTTTTTGTGTTTCAGATCTTTGTTGCAATTATATACTATTTGTATCCTATAGTGGTCACCATTGAACATTGAAATGATTCTATTTTTTTAATGAACAATCAAGCGACCCATACGTTTTTTGTCTCTCTCATAGTCGATTCTTTACGGCTAAGCACAATTATATTTCCAAACATATTTTAAAAAACATAGCACAAACACACACACTACAGGGTGACCCCCCCCCCAAAAAAAACGGGAATTTTTTAAGCGTGTATTGACAGATATGAGCAAGTGGCAGTACTGCGAAACAGTGGCCTCACAAAGTAAACACTCTACCATTTCAGTAACCATAGATCAAGATAAATTTCTAAGCAAGTTATGGATTTCAGATGAGGCCCATTTTCATCTCACAGGTTAGGTGAATAAGCAGAACTACCGTTACTGGGCAGACACAAATCCTAATGAAGTTCATGAGCGTCCTTTACACGTTAGTAAGGTGACAGTATGGTGTGCTGTTTCATTACATGGGATCATCGGACCTTATTTTTTTTTAAAAATGAACAGGGGATCTCAGTCACTGCCGCTGTCTCAACAAAATATTTCAAGAATGCATTCGTACAGGAGGACGCCATCTACAGGACGTAATTTTTTAAAAATGGAAATTCCATTTTTGTTTCTTAAACGGCATGTTTTAAAGTTTCAATTACTTTGAATAAAATATTTTTCTTCCATCACTCTTGTTTTTTGTTGTTTTTTTTTTTTGGATTGTTAAAAAAGTGCATTATGGATAAATTTTTGAATTATATCAAACGCACTTCAACAACAAACAGCGACATCGAAGAAACACGAGTATCTGCAAAAATGTTGGGGTTTACATGCTGAATATTATGCAATTGTTAGGGACATTCATCTCAAAAACCGAAGAAGAATGATACCGCACCAACTGACATATTCCAACCCGCTGGTGTTATTCCAATTCAACCACGTTTACGAGAATATCCCAAGCATAGTGAAGGAAAGAGCCGTGCTTGGTCATTTGTAAGTGCTTGGTTCAACAAATACCAATGGGCTGAATGTTCACAAGAACATGATGCTGTGTTCTGTTTTGCGTGTAGACACTTTGCACCACCAACATACGGCAATGCAGATGACGCATTTACTAAAACTGGATTTAGACGATGGAAAAAAAGCACACGGAAAAGATGGGGTAATTCAAAAACATAAGAATTCTCAGTGCTACAAATTATTGTGTTGCATGGAGTGACTACCAACGTAATGTATCCGAAAAGACATCTGTCGCACAAACCGTAAGTTTGGCTTATCAAAAGAAAGTTTGGGAAAATCGACATTAGCTCAAGACCATCGCGGAAATTATCCTGTTGACAGCCATTCAGGGTATCATTCAGAGAGAACACAGAGAATGGGACAATGAGTTCAGCCCAGGAAAATGTCTGTAAATTTGCAGCCGAACATGATGCAATCGTCGCCGACCGTATCAGAGATGGCCCCAAGAATGGAAAAATATACTAGTCTTGTGATACAGAATGAGATAATTGTAATTTTTGCATCTATGTTGAGTGATAAAATAGCAGAAAGTATTAAATCTTGTAAATATTTTTCAATACAGGCCGATGAAGCTAATGATGTCAGCCGAACTGAACTGTTATCCCTCGTGATCAGAATTTTCAATGAAACTTCCTCTGCCATTGAGGAGTGCTTTATTTCATTCCACGCCAATGTTTAAGTTGAATGTTGCGTCTATCACTGATTGCATTTTGAACGCTCTCGAGACGCTAAGATTGAATTATAAATCAACACTTATTGGATTAGGTTTTGATGGAGCATCAGTCATGAGGTGCCAATTGAGTGGAGTTCAAAAACGCATCCGCGATAAAGCACTGTTGTGTTGCTTCGTTTTGGTATAATTAGAAGATAACACTAACTTGAATTAATGATGTTTATTTTTGGTATAAAACTTTAGGTTTTTACATCAAGTTACAACCTTTAAATTTTGTGTGGATACAGGAGCAGACTAGCTAAATTCTCTTCACTGTGGGATGCTAGTAATAAACGAGCCTATCCCTTCTGGACTCTAGTGGTCAACTGACTAGCGTCTTCTCCTACACAAAACTACTGTCCTTAACTCCTACTTCTTACTCCTACTCTTACTCCTACCAAAAGAAACGGTTCCTTATTTTGCCGCCCAATTTTGAATTCTTGATGTCAGTGTGTCTATCTTTTTCTATTTTTAGAACACTCGCCATTTTATAAACCATAACAGCACCATTTGCTTATTACGTACACTGTTATGGATACGAGCTGAGTTTAGTTTTAATCAATGCAACAAAAACATATTTGCTGCCGATTTCTTCAGCCTACTTGAAAATTTGTATATTTTCGTAAGTAACCAAATTGTCCATGAAAAATTTCTTGGAATACAACGAAAAATGTTTTCCAACGAACAAGCCCGAGAACTGCAACGTCTCAGATATACACGATGGTGGTGTCAAACTACATCATGCGAAGATGCTCTGTTGCTGCTGGAAGCCATCATCAGATTCTTGGAGGAGACACCTGCAAATGAAATAGGAGATTGTGTTATATCAGCAAAAGGATTACTTTTGCAGATAGATGCAGAATTTATTCATCGCCTACGTTTTTTTTTTTTCAGGTATTCTTGGAACAATCAATAAAAGTATCACCGCAACTACAGGACAAGCAAACAAATTTAGGACAAGCCGCACAATTGATTTCTTCGCTCCGTGAAAATCTAGTTCGGAATTCGAACTTGACTGAACTTTATTTTGATTCGGTTATTGAACTCTGCAAGAAATGTGACATTTTACTCGCAATTTCATGCAAGCGAAGAAAACCTAAACAGCTTGACTAAATTTATTCTTTCAGAATCAACTGGTCAAAGGCCAACAACAATATTAACGATCAAGTGATCGTTAATATTTTTTATCCAATTCTAGACTGTTTGATTTAATGAATTGGACAATCGTTTCTCTAATGGGCCTTCGGTCATTTTTCGTGTCATTTCAGCTCTTTGTCTCAGAGGACACACGTTTTTATTTATAGAAGATTCTCAAAAATAAAACTAGTAAAAACATTTTTGAGAAATTCAATGAATGATGACCGATTAAGTGACCTTGCACTACAATCGACTGAAATTTCGCGAGCTGAAGGAAAAAAAAAGTTTTGTAGAGAAAAAAAAATCAGAGCAGACAGATCACACTGTTCTGCTAGTATTGCCGTTAGTATTAATTTTAGTATTAACCCTTTGATTTTGTTTTGAAATTAACTTCTCTTGTGTCCTAACAACTTGAGATTGGAAAAGAGGGCAAGAATAGATTAGAACTTCACTACTATGAATGGAAAAGTTATTCCGTTTAATTTAAAGTAACATACTCATACTCAAACTCATTTCTAAGTTGTGTATACGATAGGGGGTGTAGTATGAAAATGAAGATGCTGCTTGAGTTTGCCCCTCTCCTCCTCAGAAAAATCTCGGCTTATAAGTGCCCCCCGCCCTTACGGCTCAATATATATACAGTAGCAGCCATAATATAAGGAACGGAAACAACAAATACATAAATATATGTATTACTTAAAAAGTAATGCATGATTAGCAATGAAATTTTTACCAAATAAAGATTATGGTGTAATGCATAAATATTATACAAAGTTACAAAAATGTACATAATAGTTTGTTTATTTTTTAATAAAGATTAAATGGAACAAAGGAAATAAGCTACTGGACAAAAGTTAGGGAACGATCTTGTTAATACTTGATTGTGAACAAAATATCAACAAAATTTAATATTTGATAAACATCTCCTTATTTTCAATGACTTCTCTGCATCGTCGACCACATGATCTAATTAATTTCTTGCAAAAATCAGGAGTAATTCCCTCCCATTCGTCTTTCAATAACTCCCATAAGTGATCCTGGTTTTTCAGGTTTCTTTCTGAGCCCTTTCTCCAATTATCTTCCAAACATTTTCTATTGGATTCAGGTCGGGGCTCTGGGTTGGCCACTTCATTAGGGCGATTCCTTCTTCTTCAAATAAAGCCTGAGCTTTGTGGCAAGGTGCCTTGTCATGCATGAAAATAGGAGATTAGGGACTGATTCAGAGTTCCACAATCTCCACTGAATATATATATATATATATATATATATATATATATATATATATATATATATATATACTGGGAATTGAAAGAGAATAACCTAAATTCACAGATAAAGTGGAAGCTGATAGGCAAGGCAATGACTCCTAATAGTTTAAGGGACAGATGTAATCTATGTCTAACAGAAAAAAATTAAGATTTTGAAATTTTAATATCAGAATGTACTTTTGAATAAATGTAGAGAAATCATTAGTTTGTGTCATCACAGGAATAAATTTAAATTGCCATAATTATCTCATTCTTCCATTTAGTCACAATAAAGTTTTTTAAAAATTTGGCAAAGCAGTAACCTTTCCTGCCTACCTACCACTACTAACCCAATGATCAAGCCACGTGCCTCCCACTACCATAAGAGAAATTATTACTAAGATTCCTCTAGCTTAACCCGATAATCGCCAATATTCTCCCACCCCTTTCTTTACTTGCCCCTGCTTCTGGTATCAGAATTTTTCTTCATTCTTTGATTAAACAGGGTTGACAATGCATGTTGAAAATGGCTATTTTCCCTCTAAATTTTATCTGAATTTACAGAAAAATATATATATATATTATTTTGATGCCCATATCACCTTTTCTCATTTCATCTTTTAGCTTAAAATCCCAGAGTTAGGACTTGATAATGTTATGGGTGAAACCAGTTGTCTCGTTTTATATCTTAAATAAAAATGTCATCTAATCTCTGTATATTTCTTGCTATCATTAAATTTTGTCTGGTTAAGAATTTTTATATATATATATATATATATATATATATATATATATATATATACTGAGGTTTGAGGGTTACATTAAGAGGCCATTTCCATTTGTGAATATAGGTGTGGATGATAATGGTTTACCCTAACCTTGAACCAGTTAAAATCTAAATGATTGGGGAAATATCCTGTTGGGAGGTGGTTCCACAAAGCAGTTGGTTGCAGAGAGAAGCTCTTCAAGTGGAATTTACTTCTTTACTACAAAGGAATAGGAAGAGAATGTGGATGGTTTTCTACTAATGTAAGTGGCAGGGCATGTCCTTGCTGTGAATATTTGAATTGGTGGAACCAAGGAATGTAGTTCATCCAAGCCTTTTCCATGAAAGTAGTGATAGAGCAATGAAAGACTTGCCACATCCTGACTACAGGAAAGTGGCTGGAGGTTAGTAAATAATTTGCCACACACAATAGCTTAGAAACAGTTTGGATTCTATCAAGGTTGGGGAGTGAAGTCTGGACAGCTTCTGCCAAAATATGACAGTCAGTCAGTCAGTCAGTCAAGTGCTATATGTGATACATGCTTGGGTGATCATGTCTTGAAAGAGACATGACTGACTGGGCAGAAGATTATCCCGCAGTAGGCTACCATTACTTTCTGCGGTAGACTGGTTGCTGACCAAGACTATAGAACCCAATCTGTCCTGTTATTTAATCCATAAATGGAGGGTATTTGCGCATAAGTGAATGCAAGGAATTCAACTGGAATTCAAACTCAGCTCCCCGATTTCTTGTTCCAAGCCAATATCCACTGCACCACAACACACATATGACAACAGTACTCTATTATCAGACTGATCTGGCTCTTGTGAGGGTAGAGGTTAAAAGGAGGTGTCAGATACTTATTGGAATGATAGAGAGAGTCAACAATTTTACCTGCATTCTTAGAAATGTATCATATGTAGAAGTTCTACCAGAAAAATGTTATGTCTACATAATCTTGAAAATGAGTAGTTATATAGTTTTTTTTTGTTTAATCATATCACCCCGAGCAAGGCAGTAACGCCACTGATGTGCAGGGGGCTACATAAGAGTGAAAAGATTGGAAAAGAGTAAACCGGAAACCACATCCTAAACAGGGAACAATGGATGAGCCTCTTCACCTGTTCAATAGACGTGGGTAGAGTGTGAACTGGGCGATAGTTTAGTCTATCTACTCCAATTGAAAAAAAAGTAAGATTGGAAAAGAGTAAAAGATTGGAAAAGAGAAAGCTGGAAACCGCATCCTAAACAGGGAACAAGGGATGAGCCTCTTCACCTGTTCAATAGACGAGAGTGGAGTGTGAACCGAGCAATAGTTTAGTCTATCTACTCCAATTGAAAAAAAAAAAAAAAAAAAAAGAGGAAAAGAGTAAAAGATTGAAAAAGAGAAAGCCGGAAACCACATCCTAAACAGGGAACAAGGGATGAGCCTCTTCACCTGTTCAATAAGTGCTTAATTACCAACAGTCAGACAATATCCATACTTGTTAAGCACAAATATTGGCTTCTTTTTGTGTAAACAAGGGAAAATAATGCAAGAATATAAAAAATCCACTTTACATGACTTATTTTCTATTATTGACACCAGCCACTTTCATGTCCTGTTAAAATGTACAACTGAGCTGATAACATCCTGGTTGATTGGACATTTTTCTCGAACAATTCATTCAGCATTATGAGAAAAAACACTTAGCATACAAGAGACAATATTACATATGTTCTTGGGCATTAATCTCTTCATTTGACAGAAAGGTTATTGTTCAAAAGTTACTCCCTTCAATGAATTTGTATTCCGTTCTTCTGTATCTGTTGGGATGACCAAAAAAGGATTATTCTAGTTTCTTCATTAGATGGCATTAGGAGAAGTTGGTTTTAAATAACTTATTTTTTTGAAAAAAAAGATTTTTTTTATTGTATCAATATCAACATGCATTTTAAAAATAATTTGTCAAATTAGATATATTTTTTGTTTACTGATTCTAACATTGAAAATAAGAGAAAATATGCAGCATTTTTATCTTTTATGAAAGGTAAAAATATAATTGGGATAAATGCAAATATAAATAAAATAATTTTTATGTAGTTTATAGGGAAAGTTCTGTGAAAGCTTGAACATGCCAAAAATGATTTGCAGAGATTTCTAGCTAAATGATGTTCTAAGATCACTAGAAGTTGAAATCAGGACATTATTTCAAAATAATCAGTGCAAGGAATAGACAATGTCTAATGAAATGTTGAAAATCATTTGCAACAATTTGATTATGTTAGTCACTTAAATGTATGGCTTCCACACAAATTCTACCAGACCAGATTCCAAGTGTAATTTACTACTCAAACATAATAAGACTTTTAAATAAATTTTGATGAGCAATGAAAATAATATTACAATATTGAATCCAAGAGATCATGAAGTAGGTAAAATGAACCACTTTTAACTGTATCAAAGAATTGAATGGATGTAATGCTGTTAAATTAAAGGCAATAGCTGACAAAAAGCACCAAGAATTAGTTAAGAGGAAGAATGTTATATTCTAGCAAAATAGCATCAGACCATGTGTTTCTTTTGTGAATAAGTCAAAATTCTTCAAATTACTATTTACTTATTCCAGCTAAAAGAGAATTGTTTTGATGAAATAATAATAATATCATAGTTTGAATGCTTCAAAAGAGCATTGGTGGGAACTTTGACCTTCAAAGATTTAAATGTAATGTCAATTGCTATCTACTGTCCTCCTGGTTACTCTTCTATTGTTCTTGTTTCTTAATGATGTTTTTGTTTTCTAATTTTTTTAAACCCAGTAAACCCCTTTTGTTTTAATGACTTTACTGTCTTGATGAAATTATGAAGTTGCCATAAATATTCTAGAAAATATTTTTTAAAAATTCCGTAAATAAGTTCATTAAAGTTAAATTGGAAAAGAAAATAATATATTTTTTAATCAATACAAAATGCTTGTCACCAAAAGAGACAACTCAAGTTTTGAGCTGCATATTAGAGATGAGAAATCAATCAGGTGCAGAAATGTAATTACCTGGGTAGTGTATTAACAAATGATGGAAAATGTAACACATAAATCTGAAGGTGCCAGGGAAAAGTGTTCCAGAAACTAAGCAAAATATCAAAAGATAGGAAAATTTTGTTAGAAACAATGAAAAGAATGTCAAACTGCTAAGTAATATTTAATTTCTTATATGGTAGTGAATTAGCAATATTCTCACAGATAAAGTATGTTTTGATGTAACAGAAATGTAGTTCTATTGATGAATGCTGAGGATACTGTGAACAGAACATGTGAATAATGATAAAATTTTAGGGAGAACAGGAACTACAAAGAAACTACTGGGGCCAATCAAAAAAATTCAGCTGACTAATTGATGTTTTTTATGTCTTATCAACCCTTGGTAGTTTACTTAAAGCTAAAACATATTTTGGTTTGTAGAAGGTTGCTTACAGTACCTGGTGTTTCCAAGCAGTCTCCCATCTAAGTACTAACCAGACTTGTTGTTGCTTAACTTCAGTTATCAAATGAGAACTGTTGTTTTCAAGATACAGCTAAAGTATCTTGGATACATAATGAAGAAAGAAGGTTTGGAGAATTTAAAACTCATAGAAACACTGGAAAAAGGTAGTTACTTACTTCAAAAGTTGAATAGATAGCAATAGAAAGACAAGCTGGTATGGTAAAATGTAAAAGTTACAGTAGGATAGGAAGTTGTGGAGAGTTATGATCATCCATGTCCTGGAAGAACATAATTCTATTCTTGTCATTCAATGATAATCAATAAAATCTAATGCCATTTAAACAAGTTCAAATTTATATATTTTTCTTTACTTTCAATACATATGACCATAATTAATTGAATCAGTCAGTCTTTGTTTATTCAATTTCTAAATGAATGCTAAGTAGCACTCCATGTTGATATATTTGGCTTCCAACATATATATACTTCATCATTCCAATTCTGCTATGCATGCTAAACAGAAATGCTAAATAACCTTGAAAGAAAAAACATGAAATTCCTCTATAAAGTGATCAGCAGATACATAATTGCACATACATATAAAAAAACACAGCATAAATATTATTTTTAAAATAGTGTTGTTAGACCATTTGAAAATTTTACTAAACTCCCAATTGTATCAATTTACTATGATGATGATTTAAGAAAGTTGCAACTATATTTTCTGTATTTTTCTTCTGAAATGAGCTTTGAGCAATTTCTCACTGAATTTCCTTCTTGTCTGAGAAGGATTATTTGTAACTAGGAAAAGTTGATCGTTAAAATTAATCAACACAAAATATCTTCTGTTTTTAACAGTTTTTGCCTTTAAAATATTAGTTTGTATAGTTGATGTGGTTCTTGGTTGTCATTTTTATTCTTTTTTTGCATGAGATCACAACAATGAAGCACCAAGGGATTATCAAATTCACTAGTAAGACAAACACTATAATATGTTACCTTAGTTAATCTGGCATACAACCTCAAGGTTTTAAATTCAATATTTAAGTGCTTTATCCAAGATTCAAGCAAAAATGCTGGCTTGTACAACATGCTTAAATTCCAAATGTAATTAAATAAAAAATAGAGAATCTTGGACTTTTGATAATGCCCATGATGATCATGAATAAGATCAACATCCTATACAATGACTTCAATATCCAAATTCTGTTATACAAAATGATCTTAATGGTATGTACCAAGATGATCTCAATTAGCCAATGAAGATGTTTATAACTGATGACAAGTCTTAGATATAACTAACAGATAACAATTGGATTCTAGATTGTCTCAATCAATCTAAACTTATTTGTAAATGGAACTTTGTCTGCGTGTGTCTGTTACCTATAGACTCTGAAACGGCTGAACTGATTTTCTTGAAAATTTACACAGTTGTACTATAAGCGTCTGCGAGTGTTCTTAGCTAGGTTTTGTGTCAAGGTACCCCTGATAAATATCAAAAATCGATAATCAAAAAAAATTGGGTTATAGAAGGAGTGGTCCGATTTTAATCAAATTTGATACACTCATAGACAAAGACATAAGAAATGATATTCAGAAGTTTCAAGGTTGCAATTCTTACAATAGTGCAGAAAATCGATAATATATATATATATATATATATATATATATATATATAAAAGGCAAGATGTTTGTGTGTGTGTCTGTTTATCTGTCTGTATGTCCTTTATACAAATCTACAATTTTTATCTGATTCTCACCAAACCTCGCACAAATATTCTTTAGGCTTCTGGTCAGGTCATGGGTGACTTATTTTTTCCAATTTATCCCCGATATTGGAACTCGATACTCTGATATCCAATCAGGTCTGATCAAGATCAGGATTTCAGCTCTTTTATCATGGTTCTTGCTGCAGAATCTGCTCTAATTTGGTAAAATTATAGTTTTTAGACTTAAACATTAGTAGATCTTCTCAGATGACTCATTTTCCCTGATATCAAAAATCGATACCCCCGATATAGCTTTTTAGTCTTTCATGCCAACGTCCAAAGAGTCTGAGCTCCAGGACCATGGATTAGTTTTAAAGCTTTCATTACACCTGAGCAACGCCGGGCTATACTGCTAGTATTTTAAAAAAGGGAAAGAGAAAATATAACAGAACCAACATTTAAGAGAAGTAACTGGTCTAACAAGGGCATCAGAACTCTAAATTTCCTGGACATATAATGATATGCAAATTTAAATATTAGAGTGAACATGTAGGAAATTCAGTCATCTAAATATTTATATTAAAATTTCAAATGTATGAATTCAAAACTATAATAAAATAAAATAAAAAAAGACATGGTTATGCCTGTTAAATAAATCATTTGTATTTACAAACATATGAGAGGCTTACGGCCTATCACGTTGAATACACTGGTTCTCGCTTGATCACCGAAGTTAAGCAACATTGAGCCTAGTCAAAACTTAGATGGGTGACCGCTTAGGAATATCAGGTGCTGTAAGTGTTTAGTGATGGATGTGCATTGTGGTGCAGTGGATATCGGCTTGGAAAGAGAAATCGGTACGCCGAGTTTGAATTCCAGTTGAATACTCTGCATTCACTTAAGCACTGGTACCCTTGGGAAAGGTATTAATCCATCCCTTCCTTCCAATTATGGGTTAAATAACGAGGGTAGGACTTGGGGACCCTGCCCTTAAAAAAAAACAAAAAAAAACAATGAATCTTGATACTCAAAAAGAAAAAAGTATTACTACACACAAAACTTATATAAAAACAACAATAAATTGTTGAAAGAAAAAGGTATTACCAGCAATAAATAAAATTTAGTTGGCAATAAATGACCCGTCAAGGTTGATATGCCATAAAACAAACCAACCAAACAACAACAAACCTATGAAAAGAGTAAAAAATGATGAAAGTTAAGTTAAAACCTATGGGTGGTTGATTCACAGAAAAAGCTGAAGTTTTTAAAAAACTTTTAAATAGTTGGTCCACTGAAAAAATCTGTGGTTGAAAAAAAAACATTTATCATTAATAAAGATTCACTGATCCCTTTGTTGATGTTGGAAATGATTAGTTTGAAGTTGCACACACTTGATTGTCAGTAGCAAAGATTCACTGACTGTCTTTACTGTTGTTGTTGGAGAGGATTTGTTGAAAAGATCTGAAACATGATTTTTTTCGGCACATCTTGGTGGGGAGAAAAAGCTATGTAGCCATGTTTTGTTTTCAGCATGGAGACAGTCTCATTTCTTCTCTGCTGAAAGTTGAAATCTGTGGGTTTTTATAAGAATTTTTCCCAAAAGTAAACTCAAGAAAAATAGGGTTCTAGTTTTCTATGACTGATCAAATATTTCACATAATAATATTGAATTCTATTTAATAGACACTTTGAAATGATGTGTGTTGTATTGTTGAATCTTTTAGGCATGTTTATATTATTATCTGTTATTGGGTAGAAAATAAAGTTTGAATATGTTTTAATATGGTATACATGTGTATATGAAATGAATTGTTTGAACATTATTTTTTATTGATACTCATGTCGCAGGTTCGTATTCTGCCCACATTTTCATAATAACAATTTATCGTAAATAATCAGGCCGGTAGATATAAATATATAAAACTGTTTAATTAAAAAAAAAACACAGAATATCTACTTAAATGCTAGTATTGAGTATTGATAAAAAATAATGTTCAAACAATTCATTTCAAATTGTCGGTTGTTTATAACCAAGTTTCGGTTAAAATTCGTTAATTTCTGTAACATGTTAAACATGTGTAATTGTGTTGGAAATAGGGTTTATTTTCTATAGAGACTTTAAATAATAGGACAGCAGTTTCAGTTTATCAGTCTCTGTGTATAAAAATTTACTTTATTATAAACTACAAGACTTTACAACACTTTGAATTCTTAGTTTAAGAAAAGAAAGAAAATATTAAATGAGGTAATGCTTATATCTTAATAGAGATTTTCTTATTTTATATAAAAAAATTTTGGCTTTAAGTCTACAATTCATTCATATTTTGAATATTGTTGCCACATCTGGTCCAGTGCTTCTGTTATGTATTTAGAGATCCTTGATAAAGTATAAAAATGAATTTGCAATATTACAGGTCCTGATCTGGCATCTCACCTTCAGCCACTTTCCCACTACTGTAACATAACTTCCCTGAGCTTTTTTTGTAGATACTTTTATGGTAATTGTTCTGACAAATTTTCCTCAATGGTACCTAGATTATGAATTTAAGCATAGTACAGATATGCATTGTGGTGCAGTGGATACTGGCTTGGAATGAGAAATCGGAGAGCCGAGTTCAAATTCCAGTTGAATTTGTTGCATTCATTTATGTGCAAATACCCTTGTGAAAGGGATTAATTCGACTCTTCTCCCTCCAGCTATGGATTAAATAACAGGACAGATTGGGTTCTATAGCCTTGGTTGGCAACTAGTCCAATAGAGAAAATAGTGGCAACCTGCTGTGGGAAAATCTTCTGCCCAGTCAGTCATGTCTCTTTTTAGACATGATCGCCCAAGTGTATATCACGTACGGTACTTAACTGACTGACTAGATTGATAGCAAATCTTATCATTTTACTCTTAAAACTGCAAGATATAACCGTAAGTTCTATGCTAACAGCTTCTTCTCTCACATTTCTTACCTGTGGAATTCTTCTGGCTTTTTGCTTCACAATCAAGTATCATCTATTTTTTAATCATTTCACCCCAAGCAAAGCAATAAAGCCACTAAGATACCAGAGGTTACCAAGTGTTAATGAATATAAAAAAAAAAACATACTATTAAGGAGAAAGAACAATAAAGAAACAAGTATTAAGAAAACATAAGATAACGATTGACATTGCTTTTAAATTTTAACTTATGGTTAGATCTAACCATTTCAACTGATGAGTCCTTGGTGCCAACCTAGTACTGCACTTGAATTCATAAATTCTACATACAATTAAATTTTTGAAGACGAAAGTTTATTCAGCACATTACAAACTACAAAGGTCAGGAAACCATGGAGAGCCATGATCGTCTACATCCTGAGTGGATATGGCACATAAAGAAGCATTTTATTGTGTTAGACAAAACTATACTTATCACAATTTATCCTATGTTAATTTCTTTAAATCTGTCTGTTAAATGCCATACGTGATACATGCTTGGGGATCATGTCTCTTTCGATCCATGACTGACTGAGCAGAAGATTTTCCTGCAATAGGTTGCCATTTCTTTCTGTGGTAGACTGGTTGCCAACCAAGGCTATAGAACCCAATCTGTTTTGCTATTTAACTTATAGCTAGAGAGAGAACAGATAGACTCATACCTTTCCCAAGGGTACTTGTGTGTAAGTGAATGCAACATAATCAATTGGAATTAGAACTTGGCTCTCTGATTTCTCATCCTGAGCTGATATCCATTGCATCACAATGTGTATCTCCTATACAGAATGTTATAACTGATCCATACACATCTTAGTGGCTTTATTGTCTTGCTTGGGGTAAAATTATTTAAACAAAAAAGAAGGAAAATATCCATTGCACCACAATGTGTATCTCCTATACAGAATGTTATAACCGATCCATACACATCTTAATGGCTTTATTGTCTTGCTTGGGGTAAAATTATTTAAACAAAAAAGAAGGAAAATATCCATTGCACCACAATGTGTATCTCCTATACAGAATGTTATAACTGATCCATACACATCTTAGTGGCTTTATTGTCTTGCTTGGGGTAAAATTATTTAAACAAAAAAGAAGGAAAATATCCATTGCACCACAATGTGTATCTCCTATACAGAATGTTATAACCGATCCATACACATCTTAATGGCTTTATTGTCTTGCTTGGGGTAAAATTATTTAAACAAAAAAGAAGGAAAATATCCATTGCACCACAATGTGTATCTCCTATACAGAATGTTATAACTGATCCATACACATCTTAGTGGCTTTATTGTCTTGCTTGGGGTAAAATTATTTAAACAAAAAAGAAGGAAAATATCCATTGCACCACAATGTGTATCTCCTATACAGAATGTTATAACTGATCCATGCACATCTTAGTGGCTTTATTGTCTTGCTTGGGGTAAAATTATTTAAACAAAAAAGAAAGAAAAATCACAAGAAATGTTTCTATTTTGGTACAAAATGTTGAGTGGAAGATTAATCTAAAAAAAAAAATCAAGGAGAAATAAAACTTCATGGAAAGAGATAAAGAGAATACGTGCTTTTATAACCTAGAAATAATTTGCACACTCATTTTAAATTTCTGTTATTTTCCTCTTATATTCAGCTTGGCCTACTTTTTTCTTTAAAGTATATATTTCGGATGTGTGTTGTGGTGCATTAGATATCGGCTCCGAACGAGAAATCGGGGAGCCAAGTTCAAATTCCTGCTGAATTCATTACATTCACTTACGCGCAAATACCCTTGGGAAAGGTATTAATCCTACTATTCCTTCCAGTTATGGGTTAAATAGCACGACAGATTGGGTTCTATAGCCTTGGTCGGCAACCAGTCTACCACAGAAAGCAATGGCAACCTACTGCGGGATAATCTTCTGCCCAGTCAGTCATGTCTCTTTCGAGACATGATTGCCCAAGCGTGCATCACGTATGACAATTAACTGACTACTTTTTTCCCCTTTTGATTGCCAGTCGTCAGCTACATTGTCTCTTGTAGCTAATACACAACAATTTCCTTACAGAAACTTTTCCTGTTTTGGGTTTTTGATTGGGCATTAATCATCAGCAAATAGATATTCCAGGATAACTTTTGCTATGCTCAGTCCTTCACATCAATATAATCTCTTTCTTCAAATTTCATTATTATTATTATACAATAAAAAAGGGCTTAACTTTTTCCCCTTTTAATTTTATATCAGCTACAGCCATTATATTTCCCAGAAGAATCTTTTTTTTTCTTTTTAGGACTGTGTCCCTTCAGGATGCAGGTGATTATAGTTCTCCACAACTTCTTATCTGTTGCAGCACTAAGCAATGTTTGTCACTTTACTATCCCTCCCTGTTTTGTGTTCTGTCACCCATTTACACAAACTCATTAGGTGTGTTATTCATTGTTTCTCTTTACCCTTCTTGTCATTAATGTCTTATGGGTTTTAAATTTTCCAAGTCTTCTTTTCTCTCTGTGTAGCACAGATAAACATTTAGTTTAAAATATATATATTTTCTTATGTATTAATGTTCCCCGAATACATTCCTAAGAGCCACTCAATGTAGAGGGTTACTGGGTGGTATTGTATGGATATAAGAAAGAAGAGGATGTAAAGTAGACTTGAATATGACAAGATTGGAGTGTTTGGGAAAATATCCTGCTGATAGTCCATTCCACAAAGTAGCAATTCTTGAGAAGAATTTGTCTGAAAGAAACTATCTTCTTATATATATATATATATATATATATATATAGAGAGAGAGAGAGAGAGAGAGAGAGTGCGATGGTTAAATTGTCGCTGTTTTATATTTTTAATTTTGTCTATGAACATTGTTTTTTTATTTCGTTGATTGCACAGTATAGTAGGATTAGTTGAAAAAGAGAGCCATGACACAATTCACTCTGCCAGAAATTTGGAAATGGTGTATCGTACTGCTTGGCATTTGTGGTGGAAGCATCAATACAAACATTTCAGAGTGTTTGAGGTTCAATCTGAGGACAGTGCAGAGGATTTCAAAAGAGCTGAACAAGTCAAATGGCAATTTTGAAGGTACAACAGCACAGAAAATTCACTCTGATCATTCTGACATCAAAAGTCAACTAAAGGCAAGGTTATGGCATCATTCACCAAGGAGACTGTCAAGCAGAGTTACAGGAGATTCTGAAGTCATCTGGAGGCCATGGTTAAAACCAATGGTGATTTTATTAAATAAATTTACTCTAATATTTCAAGATATTTTTGGGCAATTTTGGTAAATATATCTGTTAAAATGAAATGTCAGTGCTATTTTCATTTTTGCATAATTTAAACAATAATTAATTGTACACTGCATATATATATATATATATATATATATATATATACTAATAAAATATTGTACCAAATGGTGGGGAACAGGAAATATATTTACTATTAGTATAAAGTTTAGCTTTTGTTTTACTTTTTTTTTATTACTGAAAGTAATTTTAGATACACTACTGGCCATAATTATTAGGCCACCCCAGTTTTTTTTTTTTTAATGATGTATTTCATACTATTTTTAGTATTTATTGCCAAGTGGATAATTCTAAATGAAAATAGAATGGTTGTTTTGTTATTATTACTTTGCAAAATTTTACAAGGCAGCCAGGAAGCCTTTGCTTCAGCCAGCCAAAAATAAGAAGAGACTAGCATAGGGAAGAGAGCACAAAAAACTGGACACAAGAACAGTTAATTTGAGGCACATGTTATTGTGCAGTATTAACAAAAGTATCCTTCTATTCTAATTTAAAATTATCCACTTGGCAATAAATACTAAAAATAGCATGAAATACATCATTTTTTTTTAAACTGGGGTGGCCCAATAATTATGGCCAGTAGTATATAAAATCAAGCCTATATAACACAATTTTCGATTCATCACAACAACCATATCTGCTCTGAAATGTATCGTAATGTCAACAAATATGGAGATATGGTTGTTGCGATGAATCGAAAATTGTGTTATATATTGATTAAAACCTCATTTAGACTGGAGGTCATTCGTGGTCGAGAGGTCTAAGACGTTATATATATATATATATATATATATATATATATATATATATCCAGAAGTTTTACTCAACTTGACTCTGGTAATGTTTCACCACCAGGTAGTTAAACTAGTATACATAAAACATCTGACTTGAATGCATGTGAAACTCATTCAATTCAGATTTGTCTGACACAAGGACCACAAATGATTATTCAACTTGCTACAATAAATATACATGGTGATATGATTATTCAGCTAATCAGCTTACTAACCATATCACTAAGTATGTTTTTAGCAATTTATAATAAAGGTGTAACACCAAATCTTGGAGAATTTTACTCTCTTATGTGCCCTGTCCCTTCAGGACATGGGCAAATGTGGTCCTTCACAGCTTGTGAATTTGTGGTTCTCTCTTTGTGGTTCTCTCTTTATGATCCTGTCTTTTTGTGGTATTTGTTCCTCCATCCATTTGCACAAATTTATCAAGTCAGTTTCTTCTGTTTCTCTTGCCTTTGATATGCCTTGTGAGTGTTAAAGTCACCAAGCCTTCTTTCATCATTATGCACCCCAAGAATTTCAGCTATATCTTCCTGACTGTCATCAACAGTTTATTTACAGTTCCTATTCTCTTCAGAAAGCCTTCATTTGTTCTAGGTGGTTTCCATGGTATTTGCAACATTCACTAGCCATCTTAAGTCATCTTTTCTTCATTTATGTGAAAAGCAAGTTATCCTATTATCTACGGCCGAGTTTCTTTTTCAAAGTGATCCTGATGTAAGTTTGCACACTGACTTATTAAGAGTATTGTTTACAGAAGGAGGTGCCTAAAGTCAATACAACATTTTGTTCATCCATATTAATGTGATTCCCAAAAACTTTAGGGATAATATATTTCATGTGCATGTGTTTGAGTGTGCCAGACTGAACAAATGTTTATATAGGTGCCTCAAGTTCGAGTAAAAGTTAACAAGAGTAATCTGATTGACCATTATCACTGAATAATGAATTTGATCTTGAAATGGTGCACCATACAAAATTCAACAAACACAAGAGTTGACAGCTCATAAAATCTGCCACCCAAAAGTTTTTATATAAAATAGCTCACAATAACTACTAGTGACAATAAAACAGTGTGCAACATAAAATAACAGAGCTAAAATTTATATTAATATTACTATAAGATTAGTGTATATATATATATATATATGCAGGTATCATTGAAAATGACAGACAAGGTATTAAGTATTTTTATCTAATTTTTTGTGTTCTCATGATTTTTTTCTTTTTCAGAACTGAAATTATATAAGAATCAGTCACATGCAAAAGAAGATTAAAAGTAATGGAGAAATTACTAATAAAAAAGAGAAATCCTACACTTAGTATTATCAATTATGAACACGGTAACAATGTGCTTATGTTCAGAACATGACATACACATGACTATGTACATAGACATTACATATATATTTAGGTACAAGTAAGACAAAATTCATTCTTGATAATGGCATAGCCAAAAGCACTAATAAAAAAAAAAAATAAAAAATAAAAAAAAAAACCTTTGAACAATTCTTATGAAATTTGAGCCCTGAAAAGAAAAAGATCATAAGGACAATTATATCAAATTAAAGTAATACCTTGTCTATCATTTTCAATTAAACCTCCATATACACACACAATATATATATATATATATATATATATATATATATATATAGAGAGAGAGAGAGAGAGGTAGGTATGGGAATTAATAATTATATATATGAGAATACACATATATATATAAAAATATTATTCAGGTGTTAATAAAACAGTGCTCAATGTAGCATAAACAGAGCTGATATTTATATATGTTAATAAATGTACATATTATCCTATGTTGGTGGCATGACTCAGAGTTTCGTGCATTATGCAATCATTAGATGCATATTTCAAACTATTTAAGAGATTTTAATTTAAGTGCACGTGATATTTGTGGAAGTTTAATTTTATAATGTCAGGGTAATATTTTTTCATTCATCAGGAGCATAATATAAATAGACAAAAATTACACGAAGATGAAAAAAATTAAAATTTAAATAAAAAAATTATTAAAATTCTGAGAGATTAATTCAAGGAGGGTAATTCAGAATTATTATTAATAATAAATAACATTTGCTGAGAAAAGAAAGAAAGAAAGAAAGAAAACATGAGAGTGAGAAAGAAAGAAACAAATGCAAAGGGGAGTCAGTATTAATCTGGGTCTAAGTATTTAAGTATTTTTTCTATGGCAGTATGTGGTGATTAATTCAGTTTTTTGTTAAGTAGATTAGAGTTATTTATATGATTTAAGATGGCAAGTTTTTCTAAAAAACATAAGTTACCTGTATCTCCTTTTTCCATGAAAAAGTTTGGTTTTAGCAATGATATTCCAGGTAATAATTGAGTTGGTTTTGTTGTTTTTACATGTGAATAATATATAGCTAAAGTGGTGCTTTTACTGTATTTACTATTGTTTAAAGACAACATATGGTTATTGAAACGATATTTCCACTGATTTGCTGTGGATCAAAAATAAAATCTAACATCATCATCCGAATGGATGCAAGCTCTATAAATAATGCTTTCAGACATACACTGGCCATTTAGTGTGCAGGTCTTATATTTTTGTCAGTTACTGGTTCGCTGTTGACTCTCTAATGAACTGAGCTGACACTGCCTTGCTATTCTCTCTTCATGAGCATGACAGGAGGGAAATATATATATATACAAATAAACACATAACAGTCTTCTTTATAAGGGATATGATTATATATATATATATAATAATTTATTTTTAAGATAAGCTGTTTTTCTGGGTAAAAGTAGTCAATATCAGGGATAGATAATCTGAAGATATAAAAGTAGACACTGAGGTCAACACCAAGTGGTGACAATCTGTATCATTTTTTAACACAATCTTCAAATCATTGTGTAATGTTTAGCATGCATCTCTTGATGCAGTGTAATGGTTAGAAAGCTTGTCTCCCCCAGATAAATTACAATTCAGTAGTGAGTTCAATTCTCACATGATGCTCCATATTTTCGGCCTTGTGCTACACTTCATAAATCACTATGCTATATATATATATATATATATATACACAAACGCATGTCTTTGTATGCATGGTAATAACAGATTGAAGCAACTCTTCTATATTCATATATATATATATTTTCAGGCTTTACATATCAAGATCTCTTTTTGTATTATATGAAAAATAAATAATATAATAATTACAATAAATCTACACTTTACACAAAAAGTTCACTGCTTCTCACACTTTTTCATCTATAGCAATTTCTCTTGTTGGAACAAACCCTATCTCCGTTTTCAATATATACACACACACATATATATATATATGTATACATACCCTGTTAAATTGTAATGATGCTTAGTGCCAAAATTGCTGTTACTGGTAGAAAGGCATTTTAGGCAAGCAAATTTTTTTGTCATAAAGTGCTTGATATCAAGAATGAGATAGAGCATTAATAGAATTAATGTGGAGAAATTTGTCACTTTACTGAGCATTGTTATTTCAGCCATTCTGATGGCTGTAGTAGATGGTCATATTATACTCATGGATGTAATTTATTAACAGAAAAAACAAAAATCCCTGAGGCATAAAGACAGAACAATAATGTCTTCACAAAACTTTGATGTTGGCATGAATGAAATTTGCTTTCAGCTAAGTTACAAACTTCTCCATATTATATATATATATAGTGGAACCTGTCGTATGTGACCACCCCTAATGCCATCAAAAACTGGTCGCATACAGCAGGTGGTTGCTCACATAGGGCTCATAGTCATGACCTATTTATGCCAGGAATGTATATTCCACTCATCAGAATGTACATATTAGAATCTTACCATGTAATCTGGTTATAAATAAATGAGAACATAAGAAAATGACCTAACTTTAAAGAAATTTATTCAGCATAATTCATTTAAAAATTTAAAAAAACGGTATTTACAACGGTCAACAAGAGACCAACATATTTATTCACAAAAAATATTTATTAAGTGGACTTTAAAAAAGTATACGGTTTCAATTTTTTCTTAGAAGTGAGTGATAGCAAAAGAGAATCTTTGATAATACATGGAAAAAAAACATACAAAAAACTTACAGGATAGTGGGTAGGGGTAGAGAAACAGAGGGATAGAGATAGATATACCCAGATAGAAATAGAGTAGATAGATACACCCAGATAGAAATAGAGTAGATAGATACACCCAGATAGAAATAGAGTAGATAGATACACCCAGATAGAAATAGAGTAGATAGATACACCCAGATAGAAATAGTGTAGATAGATATAGAAGGAAAGAAGAGATAGACATTTGAGAAAAGGGACATAATTGTGATTTTCCCTATCCCTGACTTTATCCAAGTCAGTACAGAGACTGCAAATCCTTTGACCATGTCAAATGCAATACATGTTGTACAAAACAGACCATGTTTGATCCGGGGGGGGGGGGGGAACTCAGGCAATGTACATTTCAACAAGAAATAACAGTTTCATACAAAACTACAATAACAAAACAATGAGGAAGTGTTCCTGACTTAGATAAAATCAAAATGAAATAGATTACTCATTTAGTTTCTTCTAATTTAGAGTTTCCTGAAGTGTACTACCAAAAGGGATTTTTTAAAGCATTGCTTGATCAGTGATTTTTACTATTGATGTTAGTAGCTGGTCGCATTCTGGAGGTGGTCGCTCACTAAGGGTCAATTAACTTTAGCAAATCCTCAGAAAAATGGTTGTTAACAATAGGTGGTCGCTGACAAAGAGGGTGTCATACAGCAGGTTATACTGTATATGTAATGATGTCAAATTGATTAACAGAGAGGATAATCCAAATAGATATATTTAATGTTAAATTATTAAGGAGATAGATACATACAGTGAGCTCAATGGGTACTATCTAGAGCAATATGATATACATATAGAAAAACTCAACACATCATCTAAAGCAGTTATAAACTATAATTTATTTTAATGGGTAAGGTTTTGATACCCATCTCATCAGACTGCAAATTACAAATGGTTTAATTTTATCAGAATATTCAAAAAACGGTAAGTCAAGCAGCATGACCCAAAAAAATTTTTTTCTCTGGGTGTTATAAAGTTGAGGTAAAAATTGGCAGAGGACGGAAAGATTTCAAATATACTCAGAACAATAAATAATAAAAACCCAAAGAAGTGAGATCTTGATAACAATTGTTTACTAAAGTTATTTGATACATTGACAATATTTGTTCTTTGGTAATCAATATAATTGAACCTCTTTGTCTAAAAGACAGGAAATTCACTGTAATTGATTAAAATAATTAATAAAAGGAATTCAAAACATCTGTCATGTTTTGATAACATTAATATTACAAAAAAAAATCACCTTTCCCATATAATTTAAAAATCATTCTTTAAATGGAAATTAGGAGAAGAAACATGCAATAGCTAAACATCCAGTTCGTTTCTATTCTTTAATATCATGAAAAATGAAATATTTTGGTGAAATTATACGTATGGCATAGAGATTTTAATGAATACTATAGTACAACATTTAGAAAAAGATGATGTAGTCATGGCTGTACCATGTGGTCTTATTATAATTATGGATGTAATTTAAACACAGGATCATATTATACTCAAGTCAGTATTATTGTTATGTTGCATGTAAGAATTATTGGGAAATCAATACAAACAACGTAATTGTATAAAATAGGTATATTACCACGAAGTGAAGTATTTACAAAAGAGGTCGTTAGTAAAATACAGAACAAGGGTTTAGTAGAACGTATTGTCGTGAGACGTAAGAGTCTGACCAATAGAACACTTTCGGTCCAATACCGGAAATACCCGACTGACTTGTTCACTCAGCTGACTTCCGAGGTCTTCCTTGAGGTATCATCACCACTCCTTTATGTAGTGCTTAGAACAGTCCATTACTGTAGACAAAGGTGGAGAGACGCCCCAGCAATTATACACAAGAAAATATGGTAATTGAGATTTTTGTGGTGCAGTGGATATCAGCTTGGAACGAGAAATTAGAAAGCTGAATTCTAATCCCAGATGAATTCAGTGTATTCACTTATTCACAAATGCCCTTGGGAAAGGTATTAATCCATCTCTTCTCCCTCCAGCTATAGGTTAAATAGCAGGACAAACTGGGTTCTATAGTCTTGGTTGGCAATCAGTCTAACGCCGAAAGTAATGACAACCTAATGTGGGAAAATCTTCTGCCCAGTCAGTCATGTCTCTTTCAAAACATGATTGCCCAAGATTGTATCATGGATGGTACTTCACTGTCTGACTAGATTGGCAGTAATCATGATTTTACAGTTGAAATTGCTAGATGTAGTTGTTCTCTGTTAATAATTTCTTTTATTACACTTCTTGCTTGTAGAATTCTCTTCTTGCTTCCCAGTCAAATTTGATCTTCAAAAATTTAAATGCACAGACATGTCTTTTTTGAGACATGATCACCCAAGTGTGCATTTCGTATGACATTTAACTGTCTGTCTGGTATATAGCATAAAAGAAGTTAGCAAGATTGGGTTGTCCAAACCATCCAATCGAAAAGGCCTGTCTTGGAATTTAGTATTTTCAAATTCTGTCTTTTTGCTCAACACAAGCCCACATATATCACTAAAGAGACAATAATAACTGTTTGTATATTTTTGTGTTTGTATTAGAAAGGCTGACTATCAAACTGGAGGAAGATAAACAAACAAATATTCAAGACTAGCAGCATAGCCTGGTGTTGCTTGGGTGTAATGAAAGCTTTAAAACTAATCCATAGTCCTGGAGCTCAGACTCTTTGGACGTTGGCACGAAAGACTAAAAAGCAATAGTTATTTCCAGTTTAAGCAAAACCATAGACTGAAAGAAAAATGAATGGATGTAAGTCAAATTTTGATTTCCTGGTATCGATATCAAATAAGTTTTTTTCATTGTAAACTGAATTTTGAAGGCGAAATAAGTCCTCTGAGTAAATGGTATCATGGCTGAGACTAAAAACTACAATTATACCTACTTAGAGTGAAACCCAAAGCAAAAACTAAAATAAAAGAGCTGAAAAAAAATACAGGTATACAGGCAGATAAACAGACACACACAAACATCTTGCCTTATGTATATATATATATATATATTATCGATTTTCTGCACTATTGTAAGAACTGCAACCTTGAAACTTCTGAATATCGTTTCTTATGCCTTTGTCTATAGTGTATCAAATTTGATTAAAATCGGACCACTCCTTGTATAACCCGATTTTTCCGATTATCGATTTTCGATATTTATCAATGGTACCTTGACACAAAACTTAGCTAAGAACAATCGCAGACGCTTATAGTACAACTGTGTAAATTTTCAAGAAAATCGGTTCAGCCGTTTCGGAGTCTATAGGTAACGGATACACACACACAGACAAAGCTCCATTTATAAATAAGTTTAGATTTAGATATATATAGTAACTTACTAAGCAGAAAGCATAAATGACAAAATTCCAAAATAACATAGAAAAACAAAAATAAAGAAACAAGAAATCCTCACAATGAACAAGTGCTTGCACTAAAGAGTAAAACGTGATAAGCTGCCTGCTGGCGCCTGTCAAGATTTTGGCAAAGAAAAGGGGTTTCCGCCTATAACCACCTATGTGAGTACTGTACTAAGCAATTTCAGTTATGGCGTCTTTCTGTTAATACTATTATACTAATACTAATGCTTTCCTCTATGGTATCTAGACTTTATGAATTCAAGTGCAGTGCGTTGTGGTGTAGTGGATATCGGCTCGAAATGAGAAATCGGTGAGCTGAGTTCGAATTCCAGTTGAATTCATTGCATTCACTTACGCACAAATACCCTTGGGAAAGGTATTAATCCGTCTCTTCCTTCCAGTTATGGGTTAAATAACAGGACAGATTGGGTTCTATAGCCTTGGCTGGCAACCAGTCTACCGCAGAAAGCAATGGCAACCTACTGCAGGATAATCTTCTGCCCAGTCAGTCATGTCTCTTTCAAGACATGATCGCCGAAGCGTATTTCACGTATGGCACTTAACTGACTGAAGTGAAATGAATATCAGCTCAGAACGAGAAATTGGAGAGTCAAGTGAATTCCAGTTGAATTTGTTGCATTTACATATTCGCAAATACCCTTGGGAAAGGTATGAATTCATTGCTTCTCCCTCTAGCTATGGGTTAAATAACAGGACAGATTTAGTTCTATAGCCTTAGTTGGTAACCAGTCTACCACAAAAAAGTAATGGTAAACTATTACTTCTGCCCAGTCAGTTATATCTCTTTCAAGACATGAACACCCTAGCATGTATCACTTATGTCACTTAACTGACATGTTTAACTAACATTCTAATATATTAAGCAGAAAGGTAAGGAGGGGATACAGGTCAGTCCCTAGAATCATGTGTGAATAGCTAACTAGTACAGTAGCAAAACAAAGGGAAAATGAAGTGATTTCAAATAAGAAATTTTTAATAAAAATTGAATTGCACAAATGCCATGAAGAAACTGAAATTAAAGCAGCTGAAAAACAAAAACAAATAGTGATTTATATATTTGAAAGTAATTTTAATAAAAGTTTATTTATTTTAATGACTGAATACTTGACTGATGTTGTGATGCAGTGGATATCAACTCAGAATGAGAAATCAAATAGCTGAGTTCAAATTCCAGTTGAATTTGTTGCATTTACTTATGGACATTTACCCTTGGGAAAGGTAGTAAATCCATCTCTTCTCTCCAGTTATGTGTCAAATAACAGAACAGATTGGGTTCTATAGCCTTGGTTAGCAACCAGTCTACCACAGAAAGTAATGGCAACCTACTGTGGGAAAATCTGACCTGTCAGTCTTGTCTCTTTCAAGACATGATCACCCAAGTGGCACTTAAATGACTGACTAGATTGAAGGATGTGTGTTTTGGTGCAGTGAGTATCAGCTCAGAGGAAGAAGCCAGAGAGTCGAGTTCAAATTTCTGTTGAATTCGTTGCATTCACTTACGCTAATGCCCTTGGGAAAGGTATTAATCTATCATTTCTCCCTCCAACTATGGGTTAAATAGCAGGACAGATTATGTTCTATAGCCTTGGCGGCAATGCAATCAGTCTACTGCAAAAAGCAATGGTAACCTACTGCAGGAAAATCTAATGCCCAGTCAGTCATGTCTCTTTCAAAACATGATTGCCCAAGATTGTATCATGTATGGTACTTTGCTGTCTGACTAGATTGGCAGTAATCATGATTTTACAGTTGAAATTGCTAGATGTAGTTGTTCTCTGTTAACAATTTCTTTTATTACACTTCTTGCTTGTAGAACTCTCTTCTTGCTTCCCAGTCAAATTTGGTCTTCAAAAATTTAAATGCAATGTCAGTTGTTATTTGCTCTCTTCTTAAATTTTGGTCTTTTATTGTTCTCTCTCCTTAATAGAGATTTTTTTTCTCATATTCTTTAACACATAGTAACCCTTTGCATCTTAGTGGCTTTATTGTCTTGCTTGGGGTTAAATGATTAAAAACAAAATACAAGTCTTTGGTACCTACCAAGAATCAGCTTGTTAAATCCTAGGAATTTTCATCTCCTTTTACTAAATAAAATAATGATTTCCTTTTTGAAATTTTGTTTACTTTTAAACAAATTTAGTTATAAGATCTTTAATCAGATTTGTAAACATTTACTTTTTCTTTCATTTGTACTGACTGTGGCAATATGATAAGCACTCTTCATCTCCCCTCTCACTTGTAACCATCTACTATAATATAATAAACGTTTTCAGCACTAAAATGGAATTAGTCAAATAAAGATTCTACTCAATTTGTTGCTATTCTAGTACCTTAATAAACATAGTAACTATTTCACACTGACTAATGTCTTTGTTAATTTTGTTCTTTCTAAAAGACAATTTTGATTGGTTATTTTTTGGTGACATTTCTCTTTTATCTCTTTGGTGGATGCAAAAGTACCCAGCATTATCTTTAATGCAAATGTTAGAGATATCTTAGAAGTATATTTGAACTTTATTTGGCTCTTTATTGATGGTGTAAGTATAATCTGCAAGAACTGTATTTTCTGTATTTGGTAGTATGAAAAAAAATTATTTACATTATTTAAAGTAAAACTAATATCCTCATCATTACTGTTGTTATCACATTTCAATCATCATGATTTGATCAATCTGAACAACCTTCAGGGAACTTTGATTTGGATCTTTTATTCAGTCTATAAGAGTAAATTGTTCTCATTCTACTGTCCCTGTTGAGAAATATCTCACCTTGTTCTTTACTTAGTATTGCTCAGTGATTGCTGGTCCTGTTTACAGAGGGTCTGAGTGTGTACTACCACTGCTACCAAAAAGTTGGCTACAGTACTACTCACTACTCAGCACATGGATTTGTGGTGATACTGACCGAACAAAAGCGATGAACCGGATGTGTGCTCTCTCACAACTAAAAGTCAAATGAATAAAAATTGTCGAGTTTGAAAAATAAAAATTAATCAAAGATCAAATTACCAATTTTATTTATCAGCCAATGAGAAGCCCGGATCCAAATACAAGGAAGAAATTTGAAACGAGCCAGTTGATCCAAAAATGCTGTTATAAAAAGCAGAGACTAAGCATCAGAAAACAGACAGGCACAGACAGAAGAGAAGATAGTAATTAGTTTCTTCCTTGACCAATGTCAAGCTGCTACTATGCTCACCTTCTTCTTCCTTCTTCTTCCTTCTTCTTCCACACCTGTTCTCAAAGTACTAACTGACCTTTTCTAAGACATTCCACACAAACCAACTCACTGACTCACTGACCTTAGAAACAGCAACTTGAAAATGAACATTTCTTTTCTTTCAGCTCACCATTACCTTCCATGAACTCTTTGACCTCCGTTAAACTTTTATTTCAAACATTAGTTATTTTGTAGAACATTAATTGAAATGTATATATGTATAAATGTTATTTTACACTCAGAAATTGCCTTTCTTGAATTTATGAATTATAGTGGGCTATCTTCCCACAAGGCCAAATTCCACAGAATCCTACTACCCCTCACTACAAATGAAATAAGAGAAGAGATATCCGCTATAGATTAAACTCACAATTGCTATACCACTAAATTCACAGACCAAAATTTTAATCCACTAGGCTATTGTCCCATGGAACATTCCTAAAGCTAGAACTTTGAGCCATAAACCTAATGTCTTTATTACAAATTAATTAAACATGGTTAAAGTGTTACTACACTACAGAGAGCAGTTGGCTCATTTGAATGACACATTGGAACAGAAAAGTTTTTTTCTGTACAAGGCAGCAAACTAACAATTTTCTACATGACAATTCCTATTTTTATATTGCAAATACGATGTAAGAAATAATTGTGGAACTTGGCTAAAAAGTTCTTCTATGTGCCACGTATTCTTTGAAACCATTAATTTCAGACATTCTTTTGTTTTGAAAACCAAATAACATGACAAAATATTAATATATTGTAAATGTTTAATAAGAAGCAGGTTATTTTTCTTGAGTTGTATGATATTTTGAATTGGAAGTTTTTCCAAAAATTAATTAATTAGTTATCTTTCATTTAGTTTTTTTGCTTGCTTAAAATACAAATAAAATTAGAACATAAACTGTGAAGGTAGGAGACTACAGATAAAGACTCTGTTTAATCATGACAGCTTCAGTAACCTAACTGGTTCAAACATTATACATGAAAGATAGGCACCAAAGGTATGGGTTGTAAGTTTAAATCTCAAACAAACGTTCCCAGTTCCATATTTATTTCATAAAGTTATAAGGATGTTATGCAAATCTTAGAAATATCTTGGATATTTGCACAACTTTTTTTATACTAAAATTCACTAAGTACAAGGCTCAAGAGCTACTCAGATTAGAGATTAGATTAGAAATTTTAAGAAGTGTGTGAAAATTTGGGGATTAAAGATTATGAGGATAAGGAATATAAATAACAACTTACCCTTAACTTGAAAGCATTAAGATTGTAGTGCTTAGGGAAGCAACTATGGGAGAATCTGTTTCAGAAAGTAGTAGTTGTTGTTGGAAAAACGCTATCTGAATAGAACTTCCTCCTTACAATTGGAATATGGAGGAAATGTGGGTGATTCAACTCTCCATGCAAGTAGCTTGACAAGTTTTATTTGTAAAAGTCTGGACTGGTAAAAATAAAAAATAGATCACCTGTGAACATTAAACTGGTAAAAATATGCAGAAACTTCAATGATATCTTACTATAGTAATACTGCAAATTTAAAAGGATTATTTTGAGTTTGAACATAAAGAATGCTTAAGAAGAATTCAGAACTTCAAAACTGATGAATTTAATCATATATTTAAGAGGAATATTTTGAGCATAGACATAAAGAAGCTTAGAAATGATTCAGAACTTTACAACTGATCATTTTAACTGTATATTTAAAAGGAATATTTTGAGCTTAGACAAAGAATTCTTAGGAAGGATTCAGAACTTCAAAACTGATGAATTTGTGAAACTTTTGAATGAAAAAGAAGCACATGTACTTACAAAAAAATTAGTTAATTTGTTTGAATGATGGATTGAAACAGGAAATATGTTTATTAATAAATACTTTTATCAGAAAAAGAGATTTTAAAATCTTTTCATCAATCTAATAATATTAGATAGAGTTACAGAATTTGCAGCCTGTACAACAAATTAACAAAAACATCTTGGTTTACACCATATAAAGTGACAATACTTAAAGAATATATTCAATACAGTGAAATATTTTCTTTGAATACATATATATTAATAAATACATTTTTATGTACTGATTCTTTTGAACAAGTTTTGCATTAATGAATTATCTTAAATATTTTAAGAGGGTAAAAATTTAATAATAGAAATTAAAATGATCATGTTAAAATAACAGGAAAGAATAGCAAAAAAAAAAAGTATTGGAAAAATTTACATTGCTGTAAAGTAGTAATATTGTAGTAAAAAAAAAAAAAATAAAATGACAATGATTAACCAAAAACAGCTTAACTGGTTTATGGATTCCCTCTTATCAGAGTTCAGTTTAGGACAAGAAAAGACCAGATACTATATAATAAATAAAAGAATGGCTGATAAGACTTCATATAAATTAATTTTAAAGTAACTTTATAGTAATTCCTACCAGCTATTACTTTGGAAGCAGAAAGAGTGGCCATTAAGAATAAGTTTGATTAGCCTTTGACGTGCATATATTTATTATATAACATCTTGTCTTTGGTCTTAAGGTGAAAATCAGAGTGAACTATTTTCAATATTTGAACATGTCTTGATTGTAGGATCAGGCACATTGATGGTTGTTTGATAAATGCTCAGCTATAACTACTTCCTAAGATCAATGCTGAAAAATGTCTTTGAGTGAGTAAAACCTGGGTGTCTTGGCAAAGATCACACTTCTTTTGACATTACTGACTGGTGCTACAGAATCACAATAATAGAAACCACATCACTTCAGGACTAACAACTGCAGCAACAATTAAAATGGATAGCACATATAACTCAAAGAGAAAATAATGATATAATCAAAATATTAACATTCTACTCCACTTCAAAGAAAAGGATCGGAAGGAAATCCCTATCAATACTGGAAAGAGTAGTAAAAGCTACTGGACTTGAGAAATCTGTTTATCTAAAAATATGGTTTAAGAGAATGATTTTATTAATTTCAACTGAAAACAGTACTGGTTGTTTTGTCAATGAATGCCAAATGTTCCCTTGTAGGGAAACAGCTAATATTATCATCATCATTAACATTGTCGATATTTATTTTTGCTTTATCCAAACTTTTCAGGCACTGTATTCCCCAGCCTTTGTCAGATGTCTGTTATATTTGGCAATCTTTCAAGAAACTCTAACAGAACTCTTCTTTCATCCATGGAGCTATGTTGTTCTACTTCCTTTAGCTATAATGTCTGGTGTTTCTTCTAACAAAATTTTGCAACTTATTAGTTCTTTTTTATGATGACAGTGTCTTTTCAATAAGCAAGTGTATATCTCATTATTGCTTTACATAACCCAGAAGTTGAACTGATAACATTCAAGAAACCAAATGAACTTTAACTAGTATTTTTATCAACTAAGTCTTATCTTCTAAAAATACACATATTGAAAAAAATAAAAAAACACATTAATATACAAACTGGTCAAGCTCATCTAACAGACTAAACAGAAAACAGATAAAATTGATATGTGAATTTTAATAGGAAACAGGATTTTTCTCTTGAGTTGTTTTTATATTGTTTATTTATGAATTTTCTACATAGTAAATCTGTTAACTAGTTGTCTTTCATTAAGTTTTTTTTTTTTTTTGCTTTTATAGAATAAGAATAAAGTTAAAAAGAAAAATCATGAAGGCAGGAGACTACAGATAAGAACTCTACTTAATCATGACAGCGCTTTTGCAGCTTAACTGGTTCAGGCATCATGCAAGAAAGATAAACACCCAAGGTATAAGATGTAATTTGAAATCTCAAACAACAGTATTTGTTTATTCTGAATTCTCAGTTTAATTTAGCCAATTGGGTCCAAAATATTCACTGATGTTTCAAAAGTCATGAGTCAGTAGTTGAAGGTAATGGTATATAGTGCCACTGTATCTTGACATCATGACAATACCTAAACCTATATCAATTGTGCTCTGAGATCTGGCAAGTTAGTGGGAACACTTCTAGGCTGCTCATGGTAAATTAATATAAATAATCAGAATTCAAACAGGGTATGAGAATAATTATAAAACAGATGAAATTGTGGAGACATTTAAAATTTCTGAAATTGTGGAGACATTTGACATCCCTTAATCTTTGGCACTACATACATTCTGAGAATACTGATAAAAGGCATTACTATCCTCAGTAGAAAATACAGCAGCCAATTACAGGTCCTGAATCATAAAGGCCAGAGGCACTTGGCTAGAATTGTTTCAGATTTCACACAAGTGGCACTGGTTCAAATCCCATGTACATTCAATACAAGAGATACCAGACACATATCTAAAAGGTCAGTTGACCATTCTTTAGTTTCTTTGGAATATAAAAAGCAGAAACCTACTATGAACTGAACAAAGTGCTTCTCATTGGTTTGTGACATTATTAATTGGATCCTGGAGAATAGGTAACATTTAGTTTGGTCCCAGGGTGTCATGGTTTCAGTTCTTTGAGACTGATCACATTATTTGATTGCGGTATAGAGACCATGATTCCATGGAACCTAGTTGTCGACAAGGTACTGTACACGCTGATGCTAAGGTTAACAGGAATATTATTAATTTCCTTATAAGGAAACATTTGGCATTCACTGACTGAGCAGTCAGTGCTAATAGCAGTTGAAATTCATAAAATCTTCCCATTAAAACAAATTTTCAGGAAAATATATTTGATATTGATATATCCTGGGAGGGGATAATCAGGGGAAAGAATAGTGCAAGAATAATACTTAACACTGAAGATAGATTATAAGAGATTTATTATACCACAGCACAATAAACCAATAGACATACAAGAACACCAACGAATAGTAACAGGTATAACAATCAAGTAGACAATGTCTCTGCTTAGGATGTATGCGTCTGTCTAGTGAAGAATGCTTCCGTCTAGTGACGTATGCTGCTAGTTCACTCTAGTCACTATCTTCGGAACATATCCATTCCTGGGTAGGATAAGATATTCCTCTACAACAGATATATATGATTTCAAACTGAATTAAGCCTTAAAAACACAAATTTTTGATTTTTCATAAATATTACTCTCTGCACTGAAAGTGTATTGTAACTTAAATAAATGTAAACAGACAATGTTATGGAAAATTCTGATTTCACTGTGAATCATTCATGGTCAAGTGGTTAAGATGCATTAAATCAAATGATGGCTTCTCCTATGTTGTTAGCGGTTGCAGGTTTGAATCCTGCTGAATGACACACATTTTCATAACAAAAAGTTCCTGTAAATAATCTTGTCATTAGAAATATATATATATAAATATACTGTTTAATTCAAAAAAGAATATCTACTCAAATTGATTGAAAGTAATGTTCAAACAAATAAATGAAATGTGTGTGTGTGTCCAGTAAAAATAATGTTTGAAGTAATAAAGATATGTTAGATTAAAAAATAATATCCATTAATTCTTGAGAAATTGCTTTGCTTACATTTTGGGTAGGATAACATGAACAAATGAGTGTAATTTAAAAACAAATGAAAGCTTGCTTAATTATGAAGTTCTTTGTAGTCAAGTAGTAAAAGCATGCTGGATCAGATGGTGATACCAGAAGACAATTTTTATTTTATAAGTTTTCTTGAATAAGTGCACAGGCCAGTAGATAAAATAAATACAATTTAAGATAAAAAAATGTGCATCTGCTCATATATATATGTATGTGTGTGTGTGTGTGTGTGTGCATACATATATGTGTATATATACATACAGGATGTGCGTTATGGTGCAGTGGATATTGACTCGGATTGAGAAATCAGGGAGCCAAGGTCAAATTCTAGTTGAATTCATTGCATTCACTTACGTGCAAATACCCTTGGGAAAGATATTAATCCATCTCTTCTCTCCAGTTATGGGTTGAATAGCAGGACAGACTGGGTCCTATAGCCTTGGCTGGCAACCAGTCTACTGCAGAAAGTAATGACAATTCACTGCAAGATAATCTTCTGCCCAGTCAGTCATGTGTCTTTTCAGACATGATCACCAAAGTGTGTATCATGTATGGCATTTAACTGACTGATATATACATATACACACACACACATATATATATATATATATATATATATATATATATATATATATATTTACTGAGCTCTCTAGAAAGGAACATTTTCAAAACAGTAACTGCTTCTGCAATTTATGCATTACTCTTCAATCATGAATTGAGTTCTCTCAGCTGCTGGAGTATGTATACACTGCGTATATATAACACGTTAAAATTTTCTCTTCCCTAAGCTGTGCAGCAGTAGTGTAGGGGTAGGCTCTTTGACTGATACCAAATTGGTCGAGTTTTGATCCTGGCTGGAAGCAAGCAGAAGATGAGCTACACTGATGAGCTGTGATACAGCAAAACAGGCTTGTATATGGATGTCTATATATATATATATATATATATTGTTTTAAGGTATGCAATATTTCTGGGTTAAAGTGCTCAGTATCTGGGATAGAGTACAGTAGATATGAATATGTAGATATAAAAGTGGACATAAATAGGTAAATATAATAAATTAATCCAAATTAATAAATAAGCAAACAAATTAAGTAAATAATAAATAATTTTTAAATAAACAAATTAACAAACTATGAATGCACACACAAACACATTATTAAACATAATAATAACAATCAGCAACAAATAACAATGCGATCAATAACAAAGTTAAAAGCAACACTACAAAATAGCCACAAAACTGCATTTGAATCCACAATTATTTTCACTCAATAGCCTCTAGAATAATTTGAAACATGGCTGTTACCGTCCACCGAATAAACATTTTGTTCCTTACTCTTTTATTTTGCTCAATACTGAATCATGTTCAACCTTATTTTTTTAACCTGTTGACCAACACTACCCATTAAGTTATTCTGTTGTCCTCAGTTCCATGTTCATCGTCTGTTCCTTTTACAAATTGTAATCTTGGCAAAGCATCTACATGAGGGATGGTATTTCTCTTAACATATACAATGTCAAAATCAAATGCCATGATTTTAATGGCCCAGTGTAAAATTTTCAACAACATAACCTTTGGCAACTTCTTCCTTGGGTTAAAAATAAACTCTAATGGCTTGTGGTCTGACTTTAGTAGAAATCTCTTACCTAGTGCTCTCTCCATATTCCAAACAATCACTAGGGCCTCATTTTCAATGTTTGAGTAATTTATCTCTGCTGTTAGTCAATCTCTTAGATAAATATATTATTAGATGATTTTCCTGCAATAGGATGGTAGCAATCATTTTCTCACTCATGTTTGTGGTCAACATTATCTCTTTCTTAGGATCAAACACCCTTGTTATAGGTTTCTTTTTCAGAATTGCTTTTAATATCACAAAAGTGTCATTTCGTCTTTGTGTCCATTCAAACTGTGTTCTTTTTACACAACTCTGACAATGGCTCAGTTAGTTTATTATATTTTGGGATTTATCTACTATAAAAATTTATCAACACTAAAAAGGATTCCAGTTCCTTTTTATTGATTAGAGCTGCTACCTTCGTAATCTTTTTTGTTAGTCTTTTGTTAGGTGCTATACCAATCTTCGATATTTGGTAGCACAAATATGCCAGATTCTTGCAATCAAAGTTACATTTGTCTCTTTTAATGAGTAATCCATCTTTTTTCAGGCACCATATTTGATCCACTTTTTGTTTTAACTCTTGTTTGGTCTTCACTTCTACCCCTGTACCATCTTGGTAAATAATCATATTAGTTACTTTGCTTAGCAGTATTCCTTCAATTACCCTTTGAAATATGTGACTAGATGTTTTATTTCCAAGTAGTAAATGAGGACAACTTAACAGGCCTATAGGATGTTGATCGTGGCAACTTCTTAAAATTTTTGGTAATGGAAACGAGTCCAAGCATATCTGGTGATTTACTCCAACTTTATAGTCACTGCATATCCGCAAATCTCCACCAGCCTTTTTTATTGCTTTCTTGAGAATGCCTTCCTTGATCATTCGGTTTAACTTGGCTACCACTAAAGGCAGTATATGGACTGGTACTTTTCTGACTTGAAAGTATTTGGGGTGATAATTTTCTTTTAATTGAATACTCATTTTGTATTCTTTTAGAAGTCCTAGCTCATTGTTTTGTGCTTCTATAGAATTTATTAATTTGGCCCTATCTACTTTTATTATGACAATACCTAACAATCTATAGTCCTTCCTTCATGCTACTACCAGGATTTGAATAACCTTGAACTGAGTATCCATTTCAAATGTGCCACAGAAGGTACCCAATGTCTTTATTGTTGTTCTGTCAAATTGTTTTAACTTTAAACCACATTCTTTTAACTTTGGGTTGACTTAGCTTGATCCAAAAATTTCTTGGAATTAGGGTTATCTCACGACCTGTGTCATTCTAAACGTACAGCCATTTGTTTGCTAAAACCATTCTTTTGCATATTTACCACAAATACAATGGCTTCTTGTTCTTCATGATGGGTTTTGTTACTCTCATTTTATCTATGTTTTTCACTTCTGCAAATAGTCTTAAAATGATTGATTTTCCACATTTAAGACACCATTTCCACAGCACAGGACACTTGAATTTATTCCTTTTCATGTGCCATTCCACAATAACTGCACTTCACTTTGGCTTTGGTTACGTTCAACCTGTATGACTAACACTTCTCTTGGCTGGTTGAAATCCCCACTTTGCTCCAGCTGCTGTAAATAGTCCATGCCTAATTCTAAGTTCATATGGTTGCCTTGCATGTCTTCCAGTACTTTTCATTTATGCTGCGGGTCATTAAATCCTTCAATTGTTTGTAATAGAATCCATTTGTCTCTAATTGACATGCCTTGAGTCACTAGTTTTTCAAATTCACAGTGCTTTTCCTGTCCCTTAAGTTTGTGTATGTACTGCATAATAGATTCTTTCAACTGCTGCCTGACTTCTAAACATTAACCAGTTTTCTTTTCAGCCTAATGTTTCTTTTTATTATGCTAATAACTTCCTCAAAAGATATCTGTTCTAATTTCTGTGGGTATGCCATTGTGGATATTTTCTTTAACGCCTTGCCCCCAACAGAAGCTATAAACAAGTCCATTATTTGGTTCTGTCCACATTCCATTCTTGAGTCTTTGAGATTATGCACTATTGCTGTAGCCACAAAAGCATTTATCCAAATCTCTACATATTCAGGATCATTATTTGTTGTCTTAGTATGCGATATGTGGTACACCACCACACGTAATGTAATGAAATGCTGACAGTTATCATCTTAGTACTTAAATACAACTCAGCTAGTTTGCATAGGATACCATATTAATATTAAGCTTAATCAGGTTTTTCCTCTTAGGGAGGGGTGCATGTCTCCAACATTTCTCCCCACTTTTGAAAATTATGTTAATTAATTTTAGAAGTGAAACAAGAAGTATCTGCTCCTATAGATTAAGTAAAGTAGTCAGTTCAAAACTTCAAGAAGTTTATCTGGATCAACAAGTACCTGGAGAAGGCCAGAGTTCATGATGGTAGAAATGTTGTTATAATAACAACAAAGATGAGGTCATTAGTCCAAATGTAAATAATGTATAATGTTCAGGCTTTAGTTAATGAAAAAGGGTTGGATTAAGAGAATTGACAAAGAAAGGGATTATACTGAAAAATAAGGGTTTTTAGTGAAAAATAAACAATTTTTAATCATTAGGAAATAGATGTATTCTTTTTAAAAATGCTAGGTTAGGACATGAGTGTGGATAACTGTCTACAGATTTCTTTTCTGGTTTTAGCCATAATATTTGTGGGAATTATAAGCAGGTATAAATAAATCCTGTTTTTGCATGTTTGAACTTTTGAAACATGTAAATTCATTTTTAATTTTATCTTTCAAAATATTTTTTCTTATTTTTCCTCACTGTTATTTATCCTATAAAAACCAAAAGGAACATTCAGATCAATCTAAGAATGATATATTTGTAACATGTCTATGTCCCAGAGGACTAACAGGGTCTTAAGTAAACATTTCTGTGTTTTAATTCTCTAATCTGAAGAGAGATGACACATCTATTAGGCCAATGTTTCATTGCTTAAACATATGTTGAATTTTATTTGGAAATGTGATTCTGTTTTCTCTTTATATTTGTGACCATTTCAATTAGTTACTGTTATAAAAATTCCAAGAAAATTTATAAGTTAGTTGTAATGAGCTTAAAGCATCAATATCATTAAAAAAAAACAACACAAAAATAAATATCAATGATTGATTCAACTAATTACAACATTAAAAGAACATATATTCACAAATATATTATAGATGATCAATGTTTAACACATTTTCAATGAATTATCAATTATGTACAAATGTCATACTTTTTGGAATGACGACTTAGATCAACTATTGTCATTACTATTAATTTTTTAGTTGTTTTTCTTTCATCATATTTTAGTTGCTTTTTTTTTTATTAAAGCTCTCAGATGATTATCATTATAATTATTAAATAAGCACAAACAAATAATAAGCTATCAACAAGATTTAAACCCACATCTTTTATCCTTGGGATCCTTTTATCAGTTTGGAAACAAAAATGTTACTGGCAGATAAAACTCAAGTCATGGTGTCGTCAAAGAAAGACAGTCTCCAAGGATGAGAGACGCAAGTTCAAATTCCATAGTCTTTATTTCTGATCCGTGCTGCTTATTAAATGAGTTATAGAAAAAAAATCTGAGAAAAGTAATCAAGAGCAGCAGATGTAAAAATTAAAGAAATAACGGTGAAAAGTAAAATTCTCTATATATAAAAGGCAAGTTGTTTGTGTATGTGTCTGTCTCCCTGTCTGTCTGTATGTCCTTTATACAAATCCACAATGTTTATCCAATTCTCACCAAACTTCACACAAATATTCTTTAGGGTTCTGGTCAGGTCATGGGCTACTTATTTTTTCTGACCCCACCCCCCGATATTGGAAATCGATACCTCAATATCCAATCAGCCCTTTTATCATGGTTCTTGCTGCAGAATTTGCTCTAATTTGGTTAAATTATAGTTTTTAGTATCAAACATAAGTAGATCTTCTCAGGACTCATATTCTGATATCGGAAATCGATATCCCTGATATTATATCGAATCTGATCAAAAATTGATATTCAGCCATCAATGTGGCTCATTTTCTCCAATTTTACTCCCGATGGGTATGATTAGTTTATCCTTGGATGACTTATTTGACTCTGATATTGGAAATTGATACCCCAATATTCTACTGGGTTTGATCAAAATCAGTTTTCAGCCCTTTTATTTTGGTTTTTGCTTCGGGTTTTGCTCTAAGTAGATATAATTGTAGTTCTTAATCTCAGCCATGATACCATTTACTCAGAGGATTTATTTAGTCTTCAAAATTCAGTTTGCGATGAAAAACTTATTTGACATCAATACCGGAAATCAAAATTTGACTTATATCCATTCATTTTAGTAAGTGCTACGGCTTCGAGATCAACCTTTCAACAACCTACATTTTTCGTGCTAACGTCTAAAGAGTCTGAGCTCCAGGACCATGGATTAGTTTTAAAGCTTTCATTACACCCGAGTAACGCCAGGCTTTACTGCAAGTATTTTATAAAAATAATTATTTCCTGATTTTAAAGTTGGCTGTTAAACAAGGGTTTGTAATGTTTTCTGTTATATGTTTATTTGGCTGACTCATTTTTATATGTCAACCCTTCTTGGTTTTTTTTTTTTAATCATTTCACACCAAGCAAGGCATTCCACTGCCACTATTGTGCATGGGGATATATAGGGAAGGTAAAGAGAAGGAGTGGTTAGATATAGGAAATGTCAGAAGGAGGGTGATAGATGGGTAAGGATACCAAGGCTGAGGGTTGGGTAGATGGGAAGAGTGTTTGAAAGAATGGATGTGAGTTAGTGTGTTAGGAGGTGTCTATTGACCTTATATTTAAACTCCTGGAGATTGTAGCCATCGGGGAAGTAATCATGTGGAAGGGAATTCCACAGTCGGGAAGTGCGAGAAAAGAAACTGTTGGAGTAGAAATTGCAGTTACATTTTATCGGTTTCACTGTAAAAGGGTGGGATCTAGTTGCTAATCTAGTATCTCATGCAAATTCGTACCTGGGGGCACTAGTGATTCAAGTTCATCGGAGCAGAAGACGTGAAAGTATTTATAGAAGAGACACAGGTTTAATGACAAATATATTATATGGCATCCAGTGGGGATCAAATTCACTATACAGTAGTAATGCTCAACCAGACTAACCTCACTAACAATTATTGCATGATGATTGTTGGCTGGTTAATTTTACATGTCAACCTTTCTTGGGTTATTTCATATCAAATTTTGTTATGTGACACTCATTGAGGATCAAACTCATTATATAATAGTAATGGTCAATTAGATTAACCTATCTAACCATTATCCCATGTTGATTGTTGGCTGGTTAATTTTACATGTCAACCTTTCTTGGGTTATTTAATGTCAATTTTTTTTTTTATGTGGCACCCTTTGAAGATCAAACTACTATTCAGTAGTAATGGTCAACAGACTAAACTCCTTAACAATTACCCCATGATGATTGTTAGCTGATTGTATCTTACATGCCAACCCTTCTTGGGATATTTAATGTCAAATTTTGTATATGGCACCCAGTCAGGATGAAACTCACTATACGGTACTAATGGTCATTTAGATTAACCTACCTAACCATTACCTCATGTTAAGGTACCTGTTATGTGTTTAAATAAATAGGTGAAATCACATTGAAATACACATTGTTGGGATGTCAGTCAGTTAAGTGCCATACATGATACACGCTTTGGCAATCATGTCTCGAAAGAGACATGACTGACTGGAAAGAAGATTATCCCGCAGTAGGTTGCCATTGCTTTCTGCAGTAGACTGGTTGCCAACCAAGGCTATAGAACCCAATCTGTCCTGTTATTTAACCCATAACTGGAAGGAATAGATGGATTAATATCTTTCCCAAGGGTATTTGCGCATAAGTGAATGCAATGAATTCAGGTGGAATTTGAACTCAGCTCCCCGATTTCTCGTTTTGAGCCAATATCCAATGCACCACAACATTTTCTTTTTTTAACTTGTATTCCCCCCAATTTTTTTGTTATCTATTACAAAGCTGCAAAAAAGACTTTCAAGAAGCAATAGTTTCTTTTTGACTTTATAGATTTGATTGTTAATTTAGATAGAACAGAATTGAAACATCAAACTGAGGTGAGTCATTTTGAAATGATATAATTAGAAGTAACCAATTAAAATAGATTCCAAACTGATGTCAAATCTTATTTATATTTGATTGCTTCACTTTCATATTAGTAAATATTATAAAGGCAAGACTGCAACACATTTTACATCTATGATAAACTAATATCAACTAATGTTAATTGTTGTTATACAGGCCATATTGTTAGATAAACTGGATCAAATCCCTTGTGTCTTTGCAGTTGTTTTTGGAGATTCAAGCACAGATGAAAAGCAAGAGCTATCAATCATAAATACTTCTTGTTAAGAAAAATATCTCTCATTTATTTTTGTGTTTGAGACACAACAAGTCCTGTTTGATTGGCTTAAAACATCCACATAGTCAAATGGGCTCTAAAAGATTTTATCTCCGCCTGAGGTATGTTTTATGACAACTGCCAGTAAAATTGAGATGTGAAAGCTTCAAAGAAATCAACCACTGTCGAGACAAAGGAAATAAAGTAATAAATTAAAACTCTTGGGATCAAGTGCCACTCAACCAGAAGGTAAGACATTTCAGTTGTGGGTTTATATAGTTAGGCTTCATTTTAACATGGCAAGGGACAAGCCATCCATCAAGATGTAGTCAATGGCATTTAAAAATGAGTAGAGGAGCATTGCGAGTTCTTGTTAGATAAGGGGAAGATCTAGCTTGATAATCTTTGAGGTTGAGAGAAGACAGAAATATCAGTATAGAGATGAGGTAGTATTTACATTATTCGAACTATTGTCCGTATCTTTGTTGCCATTTGTACGACGTTTCGGCTATTGTACACTCCAGCCTTCTTCAGGTGCTAGGAATTTTGACCCAAACCTTTTATTACAATCACTGGGGTATATTATCAATTGCACAAAGCCTTGATTGAAAGTCATGAGTTATCTCCCTCTAACCCTGGAGGTTACTTGTTCACCATGGCTGTAGCCTGGTATTGAACTCACAACTCTAAGAGTCAAGTCCGGAACTAACCAACATCTATATCCACTGGGCTATGTGTCCTTAAGAACACATGGCCCAGTATATCAGTATAGACGTTACAAGTGTCAGGTACTGATTCCTAGATAGCCCCAGATGAATACATAAAGAACCCAGTGTATTGAAAATAGGAGTTCTGTTCTCTTTTCCCACCATAACAATATTTCATCTTCCATTCCTTTTTTGAATATACATGGGGCCTTTCACAGTTTTTCTTAACATCACTGCAAACAGGAATTGAAACACCTCATGAGGTAAAGCTGTCCAATCAATGAAAAAACTGCCTAAGGAATTGAGTTTGAGTTTTGTTTAACGGCATAGCAACACCTCTGTGGGTTATTTAATGCCAAAAAAGTAGAGTTTTAAGTTTGTTTGTTTTGGGTTTTATGGCATATCAACCACTATGGGTCATTTAATGCCAAATCCAGACTGCGCAGATATATATTAAATATATATACTTTGTAAACATAATTTAAGAATAATGTCCTTAAACCACAGCTCGTTTATTCTTACTCTGATAAACTCCGGTAAATGATTTCAGATGATTTCTATCTGGTATAAGTTGGTTATTTATATCAAGTGGATTGATTTATTTGCATGGCCAATTGGTGTAGTTTTTCCATTACCAGTTTTATTTACAGTGGGTAAAGTTCTGATGTAGTATTATCCAGCAGTAAGTTGATTGTTAGGGTCTTTTTGGTATATTAATTAGCCCGAATTCTTCTGCAGTTCCACCGTAGGATTGCATTATTTTGTAATTTCATTTTTTGGTGTGTAATTTTTCTGAATTGGGGTTATTGCTCTTTTTTATTTATTTTTAGTGTTCGGCTCAGCGATTTCCATCCTTCCCATTTTCTGTGCCAAACTTCGAAGTTGATTGTTCTGTAGGTTGACTTGTTAAGTTTGAAATTGTTATACATTCCCATGAGGAAGATGAAGTATGGTTTCTCTTAGTTTGTGATGGGCATTCTTCTTTGTTCTTGTTTGATTCAGGGTTTTGTATATTATTTTTCCCATTGTTGTCACTTTTAGAAGTTGAAAAACAGATTGGTGGTCGTTGCAAATTGTTTTTTAGTAGGAGTGGTCTGTGTCTGTGATGTTTTTTTTGCTATTTCTTTTTCATTCTTTATTTTATCATGGGTTTTTTAATCAGAGTAGGGGCTTCCAATTGAAGTGTTTGTTGAGTGCTATTAGTGTGTTCTTTCTTTAGCTCTGCCTGGAATATTGTCCACTCACTTGGGTCTAATTTTATAAGTTTTTCAATTAGCATTTTATATTTTTTTCCTTCATTGGTTGTTTCAACTCTCTGTGTAACAGAAGCATAGCTAATCTCACCCATATAGACCTCTACAATTTTCCTGACCTCCAGGAAAGATACATTTCTCTTATGTTTTACTTCAATGATTTTTCTTTCCTGTAGACGTCACAAGATCTTGCATATGCTGGGTGGTCCTGTTGACAATTTGGACATCTTAGTGGTTTCGAACATTCCCCCTCTTTATGATTTGGTTCTTTTTCTCCACATTTGGCACATGTCTGCCATCCTCTGCAAGCGTCCCTGTGGTGTCCAAATTTCTGACATTTGAAGCACCTCAGGGGAGCTGGAGTGTACTGTTCAATTTTCTCCAGATAATATCCTATTTTGACCATTTTAGAGATTTGGGGCTGATTAAAAGTCAATATATAGGTCTTAGTTTCAACTTTTTTGTCACCCTTTCTTATGTTTACTCTTTTTATATCTGTCACTCCCTGTTTTCCCAGGGCCTCTCGTTTCCTCTTCTGAGGCTAAAGCCAACTCCCGACTTCTGATTACACCTTTAGAAGTGTCTAGCCGCTCATGTGGATAGGCTTTGCATTTGGAATCATGAAATCTTTTCATTTTTAGGAGGTTTTCTGCTTGTTTCCTGTTATCCACCTCAACAAGTTTCCATTTCTTAATTTTTTAACATTTTTTGGGGTTGCTCATGTAGAGATAACTCTTTCAATCAAGAATGGGGAGAATTTAGCGAGACAGACCTCTTCCAAGGATTCAATGATAATGAATCTAGGGAAGTCTGCTGTTTCACATTCAGAGTCCAATTTGGATAAATTTCTTTTAGTTTTTTTATTTAAGGATGACATGTTTTAGTTTTTTTATTTTCACTGGCCATGTGCTCCACCACCCACCACGGAGTCCAACTTAAGAAGAGAATGAACCAAGGGGGAAACCCATTCACCTTGGCTGAGACAGGGATACATGACCAGAATACTCATATTGAGAGCAAGTCTTGAGCCTCTGCAAAATTTTGGTTATAGAACTTTTCAATTTAGCAGTGATGAAAAAGTCTTTTGCTCTCATCACAGTTGACTCTCAGCCCCCACCTTCTAGCTCATATAAGATAAAGGGGTGTGAAATGTTCCCCTAATATAATTTCAATAATACTACTGGGATAGAAAGGAATATATATGAGCTAGGGCATGTCGGGACCAGCCGATTGATCAGGTAAGGGCCAAAGAGGTGTGTTGAAGAAACATGACCCCTTTGCACCCAGGTCATGAACTTCTCAACCACCAGGATTCCATCCCCAGGCGTTACAGGTCGCCACCAAGGCCAACAGGTGGCCCCTTGGGGGACTTTTACCCCCTGCAGAGGTGATTTTTTTTTTTAATTTTAGAAACTGAAGATGTTTTCTAGTTTTGTATTCAAAAATGTATTGCTGGTAATAATTTTTTTCTTCAAAAATGTATTATGGCAAATTTTTTTTTCCTTCAAATATATTATAGGAATAATTTTTATCTTAACTGTATTTTTGGTAATATTTTTCTGTATTTTATCTTAACTGTATTTTTGGTAATATTTTTCTGTATTTTATCTTAACTTTTTGGTACTTTTTGGTAATTTTATTTTTCTTTTTGTTTTTATTTTATCTTAACTGTATTTTTGGTAATATTTTTCTGTATTTTATCTTAACTGTATTTTTGGTAATATTTTTCTGTATTTTATCTTAACTGTATTTTTGGTAATATTTTTCTGTATTTTATCTTAACTGTATTTTTGGTAATATTTTTCTGTATTTTATCTTAACTGTATTTTTGGTAATATTTTTCTGTATTTTATCTTAACTGTATTTTTGGTAATATTTTTCTGTATTTTATCTTAACTTTTTGTATTTTTGGTAATTTTATTTTTCTTTTTGGTATTTTATCTTAACTGTATTTTTGGTAATATTTTTCTGTATTTTATCTTAACTGTATTTTTGGTAATATTTTTCTGTATTTTATCTTAACTGTATTTTTGGTAATATTTTTCTGTATTTTATCTTAACTGTATTTTTGGTAATATTTTTCTGTATTTTATTCTTAACTGTTAATATTTTTGGTAATATTTTTCTGTATTTTATCTTAACTGTATTTTTGGTAATATTTTTCTGTATTTTATCTTAACTGTATTTTTGGTAATATTTTTCTGTATTTTATCTTAACTGTATTTTTGGTAATATTTTTCTGTATTTTATCTTAACTGTATTTTTGGTAATATTTTTCTGTATTTTATCTTAACTGTATTTTTGGTAATATTTTTCTGTATTTTATCTTAACTGTATTTTTGGTAATATTTTTCCTTCAAAAAAGTATTAATTAATCTCTTCTCCTTCCAGCTGTAGATTAATTAATACATCTTGTATCAATAATACATCTTGTATCAATAATACATCTTGTATCAATAAATCATTATTATCTTAAAAAAAATTCTTACGAACTTAAAAATATTTTCTGGTTTTAAATAACCTGAAAAAGGTTGATAAACCGTAAAAAACAAATCCCTTGATTCTATCCTCTAAGACTTTGCCTAATGTCATCTCTGGCTAAACAGTGGCAACATAATATCGCCTCACTAATTCTCTCTCCAGCCAGTCAGCAAGGCAGACCTCAACTTCTCAGTACATCCTGTTACATTTAGAAGAGAAGATGGGAATGGTGCCACCTCTCTCCGCTATAATTCAATGCATATTTATACTTGAAAAATAAAAATAAAATGTAAAAAGTTATGTGCTCATAATATTATTTTGAAACTCAGAAAAATAAACCTCTATAACAAAAAAAAACAAAAAAAAAACAGAAAAATATATTTTGTCCAGGAAGGGACACTTAGATATAACAAAGATAACCATTTACTCCTGTCTTAATAACAAGTCTTATTTGTTCGATAAGGTCAAATTTGCAGCTGATCTAAAAATGACTTACAGTCAGTTGTTAACAGGGACAAGGAATGGCATGTCAAACAAAACTTCTCTTTCTTAATCTTCTCAGCTTCAGTCACTTTCCCCACCACCCATATGTAGCTTCCCTGTGCCTTTTCTATAAATACTTTCATGGTAATTGCTTGGATGAACTCTTTGCTATGCTACCTAAACTTTATGAATTTAACCAGAGTACTAGATTGACAGCAAGGTCTCATCAATTTACAGTTAAATTGGCTAGCTGTAACTGTAAGTTCTATGCTAACAGTTTTTTTTTCTTACAGTTCTCACTTATGGAACTCTCTTCCAGCTCCATGCTTTCCAACCAATTTTGTTATTCAAAGATTTAAATCCAATGTCAATTGTTATCTACTGATTACTATTCTATTATTCTTGCTCCTTAATAATGTGTCTGTTTTCTTATCATTTCACAATCAGTAACCCCTTATTTCTTAAAGGCTTTACTACCTTGTATGGGGTGAAATGATCATAAATAACAAAAACCCAATACTAACTGGGAATAATTTTTATCTTCAAAACTATTTTTGGTAATATTTTTTCCTTCAAAAATGTATATTTTTCTATAAATGTCTATTTTAATACTTTTATAGTGTTTTGACCCCAGTTTAGAGGGTGAACTATTTGCCCATAGCTGGGACCCTAACAGGTGCTACCACCCCGGGTCAGGGTGGACCTGGGAACAACAGCAATTAAGAGGTAGTTCCATGCTCCTCACAACCTCCCTATCAAAGTATTAATTAATATTTGATATTACTGTATGTTTCTAGAACAAACAGGAAAATCCAACATACTTATCTGAAGCCCAGATAAGTATGCTGGATCGCAAATGTGGATTTTCGAATCAGACATGATAAGGAAATCTGTATAAATATTATGCTGATTTATTTCTAATCCACTGGATACCAAACTATGGAGTCAACAGTCAAATCCCCAACATCCCTCTTCATATTCTGAAGGTAAAAAGAAAGTCTCACTCGGGCAGCTTTTTCCCAAATCCTGTTTTTTTCAAAAACTGTTTGTTCATTGATTTTGTTTTTTATGGCTTACCAACCCTTTGTGGGTTATTTAAAACCAAAACATGTTTTTGGTTTGCAAGAATAATTCAATAAATAAATATTGCATTAACACTTTTTCAAGACAAACAAATAATTTTCAAGGTACAAGTTCTGCTATTTAAACCATAACTGGGGGGTCAGATAGATTCATACCTAAGATGTTTGTGTGTAAGTGAATGTAATGAACTTTGTGCTCCAATTTTTCATTCTGAGCCACTATTTATTACATCACCCATATATCCTGTTTCTAGAATAGACTCTCAGGTGGGAACTTCCATGAACACTACAATTTTAAGCTCTTCAAGTCTAAGTTCTTTATTTTCCCCTTTATCCCTATAATCCTCATTTCTTACAATCTCTTTTTATATTCATGCAACCTTATTCAGTTACCTTATTCAGTTACCTTAAATGGCAAAATGCCTGGTCTTGAGTGAACTTTTACTTAAAAAAAAAAAAAAAAAAAAAAAAAATTAATTTATCTTTTTCAGGTTCTCTTTATCAACAAACATTTCCCAGGCATTTTAAAACATTTAATAATAGGTTTACGGTTTGACCTCAACAAGCTCACACAAAACTCCCAGAAAAGTTGTGGAACAAGATTTTCCAGTTTGTTCTAGAAACCTACAGTAATATCAAATTTAGTTATCAAGTAAAAACTACTACAGACTATATGATTATGAACAGCTTTAAATATTGTGTTCTTGGGCATGACAGTAAAATGCATCCAACAGATGGGCCTCTGATCAGGAGGTTGTGAGGAGCATGGAACCACCTCTTAATTGCTGTTGTTTTCGGGTCCACCTAACCCAGAGTGGTAGCACCTTTTAGGGTCCCAGCTATGAGCAAATAATGAACCCCCAAACTGGGGTCAAAACACTATGAAGGTATAAAAATACTTTTATAGAAATATATACATAAAAATAGAGTTTTATAGAAAAATATACATTTTTGAAGAAAAAATTACCATAACACATTTTTAAAGAAAAAAAAATTCTCAGCAAAACATTTTTGAATACAAAACTAGAAGAGATTTTCAGTTTTCTAAAATAAAAAACATTAAAAACAAAAAATTTTCATCAAAATTTGACTAAATCAACCTTCTCACTATAACCAAACATTTAAAAAATACCTTAAAGCCCCACCTTTTTGGCATTAAATAACCCCCAGAGGTTGATATGCTGTTAAACAAAACTCAAACCCTTAAATATTGTTGACCTACACCTTTGCAGTAAATTTGTATTACTAGTTTGAACCACCTTCTTTATATGCCGTGTCCTCTCAGGACGTAGGTGATTATGGTTCTCCACAATTTCCTGTCTCTTGCAGCTCTAAATAAATTGTTTCTTCTTTATTTCTAAACCCTGTTTTGCCATCCATTTTTGTCAAGTTCATCAATTCTCCTGCATTGTTTTCCTCTTGCCCTTAATCTCTCCTGTGAGTAACAGATTTTCCAAGCCCTCTTTCTTCATTATGTGCCTCATAAATTTCTATTCTCTTCCTGAGGTTATGTATAAGTTTCCTTTTTATTTCCATTTTCTCTAAAAACCTGATTGTTGCTTGCATGTTTGGTCCCTAGTATCCTCAGTATCTTTCTATAGAATTATATTTCTGTTGCTTTAAGTCGTTTCATCATCTTCAAGGAAACTGTCCAGCATATAGGAGAACAGACATCATGTTGCAGTTCAGTACTTATTTCTTTGTTTCTAACAAAGTCTTTCTGCCTCTTAATACACTACAGGAAATAATCACAGAAAAAATATTGTGTGTCTGATAAGGATATGAAGATTTTATTTTCAGCAGTAACCAAAATGCTTTTATTCTTGGGCAAATAAATGCTCTACTAAAAGAAAAATAGGCACAAATTTTATTCACATATATAAAACAAAATGTGTACATATATACAGTGTGGCCCAAAAGTAGGTGGACAGTAAATGATAACATTTATTTTGAGATTATACATACAATTATATTTACTAATACAATAATTCCATTGACAAATTTTATTGGGTACAATAATACAAAAGCACTTAAATTTTATCAACACAGGGGATCAAACTGTTGTTCATCACAATTTACACAGCTTTGAAATCTACTTCTCATGTTTTGACATACACAAAGAGACTTGTGCAAAAAATGAATTAATTTCTTGAAATGCATTTCTCATGTAAGTTTTCAAATCACCAACACTTTCAGCTTTTGACTATGAACTTTGCCCTTGAGCACTCCCCAAACCTATTCCAGCTCTTTTTGGACCTCTCCTTATAATTTATTTTTATCATGACTCACTACACTTTCTTTCAGGAATTAAATTTATTGCTATGAAAATTTTGGTAGGGAAGCCCTTTGTGAAAAAAATGTATGTCATGGCCTATGTTTCTTTAAAATATTGTTTAAGAAATAATGGCATGAGGTTGACTGTAGATATTAGATTTACTTATGTCAAACCATCTGATATCTCTTCTCTTTAACTAGCTATTCTTTTCTGTTGTACAGAAGAGGTTTCTTGGATAATCGTGGTCCAAAATTTGGTGGACTGTAATTAATAACATCTATTTTGAGATTACATATACAATTATAGTTACTAATACAATAATTACATTAACAATTAAATTTTATTGTGTACAATAATACAAAAGTACTTAGATTTTATCAACGCAGTGTGCTCGAACTGTTGTTCATCAAAATTTACACAGCTTTGAAGTCTACCCTTCACATTTTGTACAAGTCTCTTTGTGCATTAATTTCTTGAAATGCATCTCTTATGTAATTTTTCAAATAAAAAAAAAGGTTTTGGTTTTTGACTATAAATCTTGTCCTTAAGTACTCCCCAAGAGAAGAAATCCATTGTGGTCAAGTCAGGTGAATGTGCTGGCCAATCAATTAGATCTCTTTGACCAATCTATTTCTTAGGAAATCTTTTGTCAAGATACTCACAGACTGCTCTCAAATAATATGGAGGGGCCTCATCTGATTGGAAATAAAGGTCATGCAAATTAGGCTGTTTTAACTGTGGAACAACTTGATTCATTAGAATTTCAAGATATTTATTGCCTGTGATTGTTCCATCAAAAAAAGAAAACAGATTAAATTCAGATAAATTTAGTTATAAAATTTAAAATAACATAGCACAAATACCATATTTATAATGAACAACACTGTAATAATATAACTAATACACAAGCCTATTTCAACTACTGGCCACCTATTTTGAACCACTATATATATATATATATATGTGTGTGTGTGTATGTATACAAGTTGGCCTGTGCCATCAAAAATGACACCAAAATATCGATATGCTGTCTAAAATGATGACAATATATATATTGATGTATTTACAATTGAGTATCTTACATTAAGACATAAGAAAAAAAGAATAATCCAAACCCCTGGGCATGACAGGTGTTATATATATATATATATATAGGCAGCAAATTTTCTTTTAGACATGTCAGATTAAACAAATTGCAAACATTGTTTATTTTCAATGAAATCTGTTCATACTCATGGATAATCTTTTGTGTATTATAATTGAAAGATGTCAGAAATGAGCTGTAACATTGATAGATATTATTATTAATTTCTCAATGTTCCCAAGTACTTTCAATCTCCCTCTGAGATCATCTTCAGGGGTGTGAGTTGTGGTAACAAAAAATAACTGCAAAACTGTGTTGCTAAAAATTTCTGTAAATTTTCTTCTTGCTTCAAATATAACAGTTGACAAATTGCTTAGCATTCATTAGAATATGAAAATTATCCAAAATAGAATTTTTTTTTATATGTTGTAATGTCATGGTCATACAAGTGTTAAAGCATGAACAAACTGTTCATTTTACAAACATTTTAGAACATTACTGCAGTATTCATAAATGATTCTGTTAATTGATAGCTTATGTTTTTTTATGAATATTGCCTCAAAAATCTGCAGTTTATTTTCTTGGTGTGTATATATATATATATATATTTTCTTGACTAATCAATGATATAATTATGGCAAAAATAAAATAATAAGGACCGGTTAAAGAGTAAACACACACCAAGAGCTTACATGACTAGCAGTAAAGTTTAATAACTAGTAGTAAAGAAAATGAACCGAATTGATGCTGTCTCACCGAATTGATGCTGTCTCACTATTGTCTTTCTCCATGAGTGCAACAGGAAGCATATATATATATATATATACACACACAAATAAATACACAAAGGTCTTTATTATAATAGAGAGAATGATAACCAGCTACATGTATCCGAGAGCACCTGTCTTCTAGAGTAGCAAGCTAATTCATGTTGCAGATGCCTGCTAAGATATGTTTGTGTTATTTCAATATCCAAAGAACCTGCATGTGCTTTGGACTGTAACTATGCTGAGCAGATGCCTTAGTCACAGTTTTTGCAAGAGAGCACATAATCTGTCATGGTCACCGAGCATTTGAGTTTGCTAACATTGTTCAAATGAACAACGTTAGTACACTCAAATGGTCGGTCATTATGACTTTGTACTAGCAGATGCATTAATAACTTTTGAATAGATTCACCTACCCAATTTCTCTCAAAAGGCTTAGGTCAACTAGTGATATGGCTTTAAGGTATTTTCCAAGATTGCTGCACTTTGGGATTGCCTTCCCAGGCTGATAACATCAAAATGTCAGTGTTCTGATAAATCAACTTTTGTGAGATTTGAACCCAGGTTTCATGGTCAGAAAGTGAATGTTCTAACCACTTGGTTATGTCCCCATAATATATATATATATATATATATATATATATATAATCTTCAGACATGAGACAACTATCATCATTTGGTTTTGACCTCAGTGTCCACTTTTAAAGGTGTTCTCTCCCTGATACTAACCACTTTTACCTATGACTTTAGCCTACCATATATATATATATATATATATATATATATATATATATATATATAGCCTTTGGAATTTGAAAAAGATATCACTCGATCGGCAGTTGAGAGCGAGGGAAAATTTACTCGCCACAAAATCATTTTACTCGACTGATTCCATTTTTTTAATAGTCATCTTACGTAAACATAGCGTGAATCACTGACAGAGAACAAAAAATGAAATTTTAATTAAAATTTCAAACGTGTTAGAAACAATTTAAAAAATTAAAAAAATAACAAAATTTAATCTTTCCTCCTAATAACAGCATAAACATTTTGATAATAAAACTTTGTTTGTATAAAGTTTGAGCCCATTTAACATCATGATATACTGGGGTATTTTTTTGACAATTGAGTGGAGGTACCTAGTTCTTTCTTCTGTTTGACTACAACCTCCATCTCATAGATGATAAAAAAATAACATATCTGATTTTCTCAATGATTTTCTATAAAAAAATTACTTGTATAATTTGTTTTGCAGTGCATGGTTGAAAGAAGTATGCATATGTTGAACTCAAATCAACAATTACTTATTGATCTTAACGACCAGAAAAAATCGAACTTTATCTCGCTCTTTTTGTCACCCACTACCACCATTTTCATAGGTTATTCAGTGCTGAATGACTTTCGGTGTAGGAAACAAATTTCGGCCTATTTACTTCCTTGACTAAAATTAATACGCGATTTATTTTTTTGATACTCAATTTCAGCAGAAAGTTGCATGTTTTTGCGTGTTTTTTTGTACATTTTCATTTTTGTTGTCTTTTTTTTTAATAACTTTCAAATATATGAAAATAAGTGATGATTGTAACGTAGTTTTACTTAATTTTTTCCGACGAAAGTTAACTTTATATAAAAATATAGATTATTTTTTAAGAAAGTTAACTTTCAATTTTTTTTTCTGGTCGTTCAGATCAATAAAGGTAGGTTTCTTCAATAAGTAATTTTTGATTTAGTTCAACATATGCATTTGCAAGGAATTCAGGCTATTTTAGAAAAATAGCAAGGGATAAAAAGCCTTCGGGACCTAAAACGAAAATTTACCAAAAAAAGAATTTTATCAAGATTTTCTATAACAAAAAAAAAAAAAAAAAAAAAAAATCACAATTTAAATTCATTTGTGAATAAGTCCTGAAATTTTCATTTTAAAATCCGACAATTATTTTATTTCCAAAACAATGTTGTTTTTTTTTTACCGTAAAATGGCGCTCTAAATTTCCCATTTTAATTTTTGGCCCACCCGCTGACGCAAGAAAAACAAGATTTTTAACCCAAATTTCGAACGTGCTAGAAAAGATTTTTTAAAAATTAGAAAATAATAAAAAAAAACTAAAAAACTTGTTAGTCACTTATAGTCATTCCTAAGTTAACCATTATTTTTTTACGATAAAACTTTGTCTTTATCAAGTTTGTGGACATTTTTTTTTATCATGATATGCTTTTTTATAGAAATTTATTGGAGCAGATTTTTTAAATTATAACATACTTTATCCGCTTAAAATAAATACTTTTTTCCTGTTACGTTATTTGAAGTTTTTTTTTTACTTCTCCCCCAACCCCGCCCCAGACAAAGCCATTATCCCTGCTTGCGTAGTGTAGATGCAATATTGCGTTTTTTTTATGGCGATAATTAGGACGCCTGATAGAGGAGGAAGAATAAATTAAAAGGTTATTTACGAGACAAAAAAATGTATTAGTCTTTGAAAATATTTGTATTTTTAAAAATCATTTCTTCTCTCAGCCTAAAATACAATCGCCTTTCAAAGAACAAGAAGAGTTTCTCTTCTTTTTTTGTGGGGTAGGTGGGTGGGGATAACACGCAACTGAGGTTTACTTTCTTTTTCTTTATTTAACTTAAAAAAAAGTTTCTCAGAGTTAAGCTAAGGTAAATGTCCGTTCTAGAGATAGTGATGGTTTTCTAAGCAGCTTCGATGTGGCACAAGGACGTAAGTATGGGGCACCCAGTGAGGATCAAATTCATTACTTAGTAATGAATTTGATCCTCACTGGGTGAGTAATGATTATTCAGTTGTAAATTGTTCTAGCGAGACGAGTTTGCTCAATAATTTTTTTTACACGACTTCAAGGTGCCCATGTTAAATGTTGATTGTTGATAGTGGTAGAAACGAGTTGAGAGAGAGAGAGTCTGTGTCGAAGCCTATGTGGTGAATCGGGAAAGACAAGCTAGCACGTAAAAAAAAATGGAATACTGTATGTATTTATATATATATATATATATGTATGTATGTATGTATTTATACATACACATAAACAGTATTTGTTTGTTTGTTTAGCAAGTAGCATATCTCTCTGGGTTCATTACATTTTTTTAATAACTTTGGAAAGTTTATTTATAGCGAAGCTTATAACAGCAAGAGTTATGCTGTGAGTAGGAGGACAGAAAACAACGAGGGAAGGAGTTCAAATGCCAAAAAAGAAAAAATGTAATAGAGAAATTAGAAGGAGTGGAAATGCGACATGGTAGGAGTTAATGTGTACAAAGTGGTAGGAGGAATGCATGTACATAACGACAAACACCAGGTTAACATGTGATCAGGCCAAGCCCAGTTGAGGGTAGGATATTCGTTTGCACCACAAGTACGAGAAAAACTCGAGGGCTCTACACAGTTTATATACGCGCGCACGAATCGTCCAAGATGTGGAGAGAGATGTCGTGAGGGTAGCGTAAGATGCTTCCAACAACAAACGGAATTTTAATAATCCAGCAGACATTTGTTGACATATTGGCTACAATACATCTAGTTGAAATCTTACAGTCTTTTTAAAGAAAATCTAATGTCTGAATTTTTTTTTTTTAGTTTTATGTGACTAAATACCCTGTAGGGGCCACAAATAACTTTCGACTACTACTACTACGTTTTCTGTAGGAGTGACAACTTTTTGGTGTTTCTCTCTTTATTTGAAAGTCTTCATTCTTGATTATCGATTTTTTTTATTCCGAAAAAAGTGGATTTTTAGTACAATAGCAAACAAAAACCAAATGAGCGGGGAACGTGAAGTTAAAACTGGAAAAATTACTATTTCCAAGACATCTTTTCTGAAGGTAAATAATTTCAATATTATAAATTCAGTTTCTTACTAATTTCAATCAATGTACTTGTCTTAAGTTTAATCTTTGGAGAGAAATATACACTTAAACAGAAGTTATCCTGACACTTCGTCTCTAACTTTCTGTTTATGCAATGATCTTGTTTATGTTTAGAAAGAAAATAACTGGCCAAAGTTTGCTTTTTTTTTTAACCTAGTTAAAAATCATTTCACAACATTAAAATAGTAAAATTAGTCAATGCAGCCATACAAAAAGCACTTTACAGTGTAAAACTGTAACGGATTTTATTTTAATTTTATTTCTAATTCTTAATTAAATTTGGTTCAAGTTTGGTAATTTTTTTTTGTATTCAATCTCCTTACATATCAATTTTATTATTGATAAATTATTAATTCAACTGATTAAAAAATCTAGCTAATAATCAATGATTATGATAATCACCTTTTTATTTTTTTCCTCTCCGTAATAACTTAAATCGCGAATAAATATCCTGTTTCATTTGGAAATATTGTTCACTTCAATCAAAATATCACATTTAAGTGTAGGAATCAAAATCCTAACCAGTTACTCGAGTGTTTTGATTACATGACCCAGGACACTTAGGACCGGCTATTTCTCTACACTAGTGTCGCCGATGGATATTGAAAAATAAAACTTGATGTTAAAGGCTTTTAACAGAAAAAAAAAAACACGAAATACTTCATTTTTCAGAGCTTTCATCTGAAAAAAAATAAATACTTGTTCACCTTTTAGTGATGCACGTACAGGTATATTCACTTTTATTCAAATAATTGTTTTCAGGGGGGGGGGGGAATAATCACTTTTCCTAACGTTTGTTTATTTTAAAACACATAGCTAAAGTTCCGGGATTTTTTCTTAAAAATGAAAGCTGAAACATTCCGAACTTAGAAAAATCACAGATTGTTGGCTAATGTCAAATTAGCAATGTAAAAAAAAAAAAAAAAAAAAATTAGTATACATTCGAAATTAATTCCACTTTCATCTTTGAGGGGAGGGGAATGAAAAAGTTTTTAAAAACTAAAAATCTTTTAAAGTTTTTTTTTTTCTCTCTTCTCGCTGGTATCTCATTGCAGGTTTAAAAATGGATTTTTTTTTTTTTATTAAAACATTGTTCTTGTACGATAAAAAATGATCCATGCGTTGATAGTTGACTGGGGAAATTATTATCGAATAAAAACTTTTTTAAACAAGTGATCGATTTTCTCTCCCTCCCTTTGTGTTTCAAACAAAAGCAGCCCTGCCATTAAATCATCGGTTATACCTTCCTAACACACTTATAAACTAATTTCGACTTGGGCGCCTGAGCATCACTAGAGCTTCTTGTTTAGTTGACTTAGTGAATATAATAGTGAGTTATCATCACTAGAAGCCTTTATTTTTGTGGCCTTACCAATTTAAGCTTAGTAAATAACAGTAACACTGGTTTCACCCCACCCGATAACTCATGTCTTCTTGACATGAGCATTGTCTCTAAAATATTTTTGAAACTCTCTAGGCCCAAAAAGGAATTTCAGCTGAATTCGTTGCATTCAGTCTCTAGTCAGTCTCACATCTTTGAGAAAGGTAATGATAATCGGTCGCTTCTCTCTCCAGCCATGGGCTAGCAGGACAGATTGGGTTCTATTAACCTTTATCAGCAAACAGTCTACCACAGAAAGAAATGGCAACTTACTGCGGGAAAATCTTCTGCTCAGTCGGTCATGGATCGAGACAGGATCGCCCAAGCGTGTGTCACGTACGGAACTTTAAAAAAAACTGACCAACTTAATGACGTCGTAATAATACTTTGAAAAACAATTAGAAAAATGTTTTGCATTTTATTGTAAGCTCTCGTAACTATTTGGTTACCAGCTAACTAAAATAAAGAAAAAAATTAACCAAAATTTTAAACGTGTTAAGGGATTAAATTTTTTTAATAATTAAAATTTGATCTTTCCTCTTGAATATTTTCATTAGAAAAAAAAAATCTTCGATTTTTGAGTTTGGGGCCTGTTCGTTGTGGTACAAAAAAAAATGGATATCGGCTCGGAACGAGAAATCGGGGAGCCGAGTTCAAATTCTAGTTGAATCCATTGCATTCACTTACGCGCAAATACCCTTGGAAAAGGTAATCCGTTTCTTCCTTCCAGTTATGGGTTAACAGGACAGATTGGCTGGCAACCAGTCTGCCGCAGAAAGCAATGGCAACCTACTGCGGGATAATCTTCTGCCCACTCCAGTCATGTCTCTTTCGAGACATGATCGCCCAAGCGTGTTTCACGTTTGGCACTTAACTGACTGACCTATACACAAATGTAAAGATCAGTTATTTCTGTCGAGTACTTCGGTACGCTCTGTTTGCAACAAAAATTCATAAATCGAACTAACCTTTCAAGAAAAAAAGACTTGCATAATTGTTTCAATTGGAAATTAAAATGTAAATTTTTTTTGATTAAAAATAAGTTTATTTTTGTTTGAATTTTTGGGACTCGGATTTTGCTCACTTTTGAGATCAGACTAAAAGAGGCTGGGATTTTGTTGGGTTACTGTCCACACGTTGGCTCTGTGAGCACCAAAGAAACACATTAAAACTAGGAGAAATAACACTGAAATTTTTCAAAATGTGCCTTCAAGGCGAAACGGTTTTGATGACGATAATTATGATTAAGAAATCGTGAGATTTCTCCGCAGAAAAGAATCTTGTAAGAGTAAGACAAAGCAATTTTATTTTTGTGGTGACTTCGGAACAGTGACTTACTGTGTACACATTGATCCAAGAACTCAGTTCATTTTTGAACAAAGTAACTTCCAAACAAAGAAAACAGTAACATTATTCTTTTTTTTTTCTCGATAAAATACGTTTTCCAAAGTGTTCAAGACAAACTTTTTTCTTTTTTTTTTTACTCAATGGACTTTTAAAACTTTTTAAACAACCAAATTCATTAAAAGACTAAAAAAGAGACATTTTTCCACATTATTTCTGCTTAAGAGAGAAGAAAAATAAAGAGTAAACCACTGAAGAATTTATAAATAATTCAACTTTATTTAAGAAAATAGATAGCCTAAATTTTAAAAACAGAATTCATAATATAGAATAAGGAGGTTCGTAATTATTTGGCGAATTTCAAACAAATTGATTTCGTTAAAACAAAACAAAACAAAAACATAATAATACTGGCCTTAGAGAAGCAACAGACCGATGTCAATATTTTTATTTCTAAAAGAATTTTTCATTCTTGTCATTATTTTCATGAAATCTCAACATCTAGGGACTGTTGAGTTGAACAATAAGAACCTACAAAAAATGCCTACTTGAAACATGAACCTTTTTGTAATTTTACAGAGGTACATTTTCACGGCGTGACCCAAATTCTTTTATCCATACCCGTGTTTGAGAAGCTAGCTCATATATTTCCACAAATTACTTTGGCATACACGTTTCTGTTAAAAGTAAAATAAACCAACAACTGTTGAAACTAAAAACGTGGATTTCATTTTCATGAATATTTTTAGGTAAAAAAAAAAAAGCATATAAAATAAGTTACAAACATAAATTCGACCCAAGCTTTTTAGTTTATTTAGCTTTTCAGTTGAATTTTTGCTAATAAATTCGTTGAGTTGAATTTGGAATTTTTTTTTTACTCAACATGAAGTCCCATTTCCTCAGTTGTTAAAATGAATTATTGGGCCATTTTAAGAAAAATAATTTAGGAATACTTAATTATATTCTTTGAAGATCATATTAATAAAAATTTGAGATACTAATTAAAATTAACAAATATATCGATATACGCGTCTCTTACAATACAAAAAAAAAAACACACACACACACACACTTTAAGAGAATTTCTGCTAAAAGTGCTCAATTTAAGAAAGAGTGCAATTTACTTATCGAATCTACAGCGACAGTTTCGTTCGTTTTTTAACTTGTTCGGGACTTATCGGTTTTCTGAGAAAATAAATACATTGTTAAATACTCATAAAAAGTCATCTGCGGCAAATGCGTTTTGTCAGCTGAGATCAATTACAATTGATATCATTATTTCTTGTCAAAGGTCCAAATGAATAAAAGTGATTGACATCTTTCGAAACGCCTATTCAATAATTTTTTAACGTTAGATAAAGAAAACGTTACGTAGAGAACAAGCAGGAAATCTATATTGTTTTATTATCGTATCATTCGGTCGGATTTTTAATCCATATTTAAAACTCAAAGGAATTAAATGACAAGACCAAGAGGAGAATAGAGCTGCGCCACTTTTCCTTTTTGGAAGAGAATCTTTGTGTCCTATACTGAAAAAAAAAATGTTTGAAATACCATCTACTTAACAAAAACCACAAGAAGAGTGACAGGCATTAAATAAAAGAATTAAAATAAAATAATTCTAGGACCGAATACAGACAAGCAATATAAAAAAGCAAGTATTTTTTTTTTGTTTCCTCATTTATTTGTACCATCAGACTTTTTCTTATGACATTAAAAAATCATTAAATGATTACAATAATGATTACATTCACGAGAGAAAACTGTCTTTGATTTTAAAATTGTGTTCACTAAATTATTTAAAACCTGAGATATTTGCGTTTGAAATTAGTTTAGATTTTTTAAGTGTACACACTGTACTATGATAAAACAAATTCCAACATTTGTCAATTGAAGGATAAAGTTTAACATCCAGCAATGAATAACATGATGGACATTAATTTTAATTTTATTTTTGCAAAGACACACAACAACAGTAACACAAAAACAACCGTCCTGTTGGGATTTAGTATTATCATCAAGTATCCAGACAGGTTTCCAACTTTGAAATAAAACAAACATTTTCGTGACAGAAAATTATCCTTAAAAAAAGATTAAAAAGACAAATGCATAGGGACTGAAAAAACTTAACATTTTGTTGCCCAGGCAGCAAACTTTTTCATTCCCCGGCTGAAATTTTTAGAGATCCAAAACTTTAACAAAAAAGAAAAAAAGGCCTTTGATTATTTACGGAAAGTAAATTTCATATCTTCATTACATTAAAAAATAAAAATTAAAAAAAAAAACTTTTGGCATCTACAAATGCATTTTTTTTATCTCTCCAATGGAGAAAAGAAAATTAATTAATTCAACCCTTAATGTTATTCAAACGATTTCCCACCCACTTACAAATTACATTTTCTTTCAGCTTTCTGAAACTTATTTTAAATACAAAGAAATCCCAATTTCCATTTACTCTGAGAAAATTTTTTAATACTTTTTTTTCTCTCATACGTGAGGAAATAAAATGGTAAAAAGGAGTTCGTAAAAAAAACACAAAAAAAAAAACACTACAAACGAAAAACGCTAGAAGTTCATAATGCTGGTGTTTTTAATAAAGGATTTATTCCTGAAAAAAAGTTTCCGTAACTGAAGAATTCTTTGAATAACTTTCCATGTTTTAAAAAAAAAAAAAAAAGACAACTTACACATTACAACTATTTCTAACCCATTTTTAATACTAGGATATTCATAGACAATATTTTAGTAACTTTTATAGTAATTGCCAATTATTTGTAAATATTTGTTCAACCTTAAAATCAAACGCTAACAACTGAAGGGAATGCTTCCGCTTAATTTAAAAATGATTTTTTTTTTACACTAAAAAATCGTTTGTTCAAAAATCAGATTAAGAGTAGCTAAAGAAAGGGTTTTATCTTGTTTCGTGTGTGTATGGCGGGGATAAATGGCTGCTAAAATACAAAACAAAAACAAATCGAATTCAGATACAAATCTCTTTTTGGAACCAGTGCAAACTTATCCAGTCGTGTAAGTTCACACATCCTTCTAAGGAAAAGTAGACGGTTTTAAAAGAAACATCATGGAAACACTTTGCCACTTTTTGCTTTTATTTCCAAAAATCTGCTCCTAACAGTAAAATAAAAAAATGTAATGAAACTAAAATTTAATTTGAGTTTTTTAACTGAAAAGGACCTGATAGTCACTAGTATGAAAATTTCAATTATTAAAAGAATTTTTTTAAAGTTTTCTAAATTTCATCCTAAAGATTAAGTTTAACATGATTTTTGGGAAATTAGCAAATTTAAATGTCACAGATGTATATTTTGCAAGACTTTAAAAACAAAATTTTGTTTTACAAGTGCGTCGATCGCTCAACAAAAATGACCAAAAAATTGAAAAAAAAAACCAAAAAAAAACTTAAAAAGTTTAGATTTTAAACAATAATTTGTTTGAAATACACCAGAGTGTTTTCTTACTGGACTGGAAATAAGTAAGTAAATTAATCATTTAACTTTTAATTAAATCTGAAATAATTTTCAAGAAAACTTTTTAAAAATTAAACTTTTTAGTTATCGAAAATGAGTGAAAGTACCTACTGACATTTAAAATTACTTTGCATTTTCAAACTAAGTATTTTAATTATCTTTCGAAAATGTTACCTTCATTTGATTTTTCAACATAAAATGTTGAAAAATTGTGTACTTAAGACACGAGAACTCCTGCACTTTTTCAACAGCCATGTGGCCAGGATAGTGTACTGTTGAGTTTATTTCAGTCATACGAAAACAAAACAAAAAACTATTGATAAAGGACAAATAATGAACAGAACACTAACAGGAGTCGAAGTCAGAATTTCCGAAACTGAAAAACAACATAGTTTGAGTGCCGACATTCAGTTGATCAGCAGTGGTTCGGGGAAAGAAAAAGCACTGCGAGAAATCTACTGAAAAGTAAATGGAGGTTTTCTTACCAAATGTGAACCAAGAAAAGGGTTGGCAGTTGGAGGGGGCGCAGATTTTTCTTAAGGTGAAAGAGAGAATGTCAAAAAGGACCATCCGACGTACGTCAATCCCTGTTAGTGCTGTGCATAGAACGACGTGTTCTTAGGACCGTCAGGTTACATATGTTGTTGTTAACGATTATTGTCCCTGGCTAAAAATGTCTTTGCTTGTAAATACAAGCGCCAGAACTGGATTTTGCGTCAAACTCAACAAAAAAAAGTAATTAGAATAAAATAATTATTCATTCATTCATTCTTTCTAAACCAATATGGCCCTACTTTTCTCCTCTATACACACAACAATGTCACAACATTCTCACTATTGGGCAGGCCATCTCTTTAGCACTCAAAAATTTGAGTTAAGAAAATCTCAGACACTTCTTGTATTTTCCAATTAAGTTATCTGGAAACTCATTACGCATAAAACAAACTTATGAGGAAAGTATGCACTTTATTTATTTATTCTTTCTCTTCTCTGAAAGTCAAAATCTCTCTCTCTCTCTCTCTCTCTATATATATATATATATATATATTTTTGCAATTTTTTTTCTGAAGGTAAAAGTTTTTAGTCTTCTAATTAGTCAAATAATTCACATAATAATACTAATTTCTAACCAATAGTCACTTTGATTTAAACGGAGTATGTTGTATTGTGGAATCTTTTTGGTTTATCTGTAGTATTATCTGTTCTTGAGTTGAAAATTAAGTTTTGGGTATGTTTTAATATGGTATGTACTTATGTTGGAAATTTCCTAGATACTAATATATGTACTTCCAGATTTGTGAAACTGGAGGTTTTAAATTAATTTTTAATAATGAAAATAATCTTACTTGAAGCTTTTATTTTATTTTTAATTTCAAGCTAATAGTTTGTGTGTGCATTTTATTTTATTCTATTTTTTTTAAGCATATTCATTACATTGTAATTTATGTTGAATTCTACTTGAATTTGTTGCCTTCACTTATGTGTAAATACCCTTGGGAAAGGTATTAATCCATCTCTTCCCTCCATCTATGGGTCAAATAACAAGACAAATTGGGTTATTTAGTCTTGGTTAGCAACCAGTCTACCACAGAAATAATAAGTAATAACCTATTGTGGGGAAAATTTTCTGCCCAGTCATATCTCTTTCTAGACATGATCGCCCAAGTGTGTATCATGTATGGCACTTAACTGAGTGAATTCTTTCTTTTTAAAAAAAAAAAAATTCCAAAAATAAAATATACTTTTTCTGAAACTTTAATTGAGAAATATTAGCTGATTGAGAGCCCAATTAATCTGATTTGAAACCAATATGACTTTATTTATAATATTGCAGAAATCCATTCTTTTCAATGTGCCCACACATCCTTTTAATTAGGCATTTAATGATAATTTAACCAAAAAGATATCATGCAACGAAATAACTGATCTTTTGATATTTTTTCTTCCTCTCCCACTCCACTGTAACTAGTCTTAACTTGTTACCTGGCAGAGTGTGTGTGTGCAAAATGGTGAAGGTGACCAGCTGAACTGCCATTATTCAAAGCTGTATATACCATAAAACATATGTTGTATAAGGTTTATCAAATTTTCTATGTTGCTAAATAAAACAGGTCTGAATTGAAACCTGCAAGAGTCAGAAGATAAAAATAAATTACCTTCCATGTGTTTAGTTTTTTCATAAACTACTTATTCTTGGCACCGTAATCTTTGAGTGGAAAATAGTTAAGCTATATATATATATATAAGCTTGGTTGTTACCTGAACAATTGATTATTTTTTTTTTTTTTAAGTATAATTTAAGCAGCTTGAGAAAAATGGTCAAACAAAAGAATAATACAAAGTGATCGATCACTGCAAAAATGTAAGGCCAAAAGAACAAACCCTTGAAAAATGTTAAAAGTGGCCAACAGCTCTTGGAACAATAGGTGCTGGGGGTAATTTTTACACTCTCTTACCCCTGCAAAACAGAAAAACATAATTAAAAAAAATAAAATTTTTCTTGTCTGTCATTCAATGAAACATTTCGTTGAATATGACCGATAAAGAAAATTTTTTTTTTTTCTTAATCAAATTTTTCTAGCATTGTTAAATTTTTGCTGCATGGTAGTAAAGAAATGTAAAAATTGTCCATAGGGTCTATTGCCTCAAGCGCTGTTGGCCACTTCTTTAGCCTTTTTCAGGGGTTTAATTCCTTTACATTGACTGTCTTTTAAAATATAATTGTGCGATGCATGACATTTCTTTTGAGCTTCAAAAAGAATGTGGCTGTAATTCAGGTTCGCGTCCTTTTACTTAAAAACAAACAAAACAAAAACCTTCAGCATTTTGTCTTATACATAAAATAAATTTGTAAATTGTCGACAAAATATTTTAGTTTAAAATTGTAATGAAGTAAAGATGCTAACTAAGAAATAAGACAAGCCTTGAATCTTTCATATTTAACACTACATTTTATTCCTTCCCCAAATACTGTGACCCTAATCTGAATGTAGGCTTTACATTCTTGTCTGCAGTGTCTAAAAGACTACTGAACACATTTCTCAAACAGTTATTTATATAGCTACATATTACAGTTCTTTCCCATGCTTACTAAACCACCATGCAGCTGGGAGTGACCTCAGGCCAATCTTACAGTTGGTTCTCTTGTATCTGGTGTGATATTGAGTGATAATTCTATTCCAGCATAACACTACAGAGTGTATAACTATTCTTGCCAAAATAAAATGATCATACAATTACATTCCAAAATTTAATTTTAGAAATCTTTCTGGCAAAATTGTGATAGGTATGTTGGTTAGCTATGTAGTACAATGTTCATTGGTAGTAAAAACAAAATATGATCTTGATTTGTGCCAGCATTAGAGACAACATGGGTTTAAATAGGTGGGTAGTATTCACTGTTTAGTACAAATACATATGATGAAGACAGAAAGCTAAACAAGTGCAGAAACCATTGGCAAAACAAAAGCTGTTATAACAAGCAACTGATGAAGTGTGTGTAAAAAGTAATTTGTTGCATATTTAAGCATGTTTCACTTAACCCCTACCACAACACTTTCGACCCATTTTCTGTCTCATAGAACAGGTGAACAACCCATCAGCAGTTAAGCTGTGGTTGTATTCATTCATAGGTTATATCGTGAGCAACCTGTTCAACCTGAAACTGAGGAAAATAATTTTTTTTTTTTTTTCTGAGATTAAACGATTCTTGCTTTTAAAGTCTATTCCATATGGTGTTATATTACCAAATTAATGGTCACCTTGTGTAAAGAAATGGTTAACAAGCTAATTTTAACTGCTGTGAGTGATTCCCTACATGGGTGGCCTCATGCCAAAATTGTATATCTTCACTTCTTACTAAATTTGTTCCCATTTGATGTTGTACTCAATGAGGCCAAGAGTCTGTCTCTGAAGAAGCTTATTAAAGTGAATCTATTCACACAGTCAATATCGGATGCAATGGTTAAATTATTGCCATTTTTAATTTTGTTGACTGTAGGGTGAATTGGGTACAGTCTGTGAGGAAAAGAGCACCATGATGCAATTCACTCAGCAATTTAGAAATGACATGCTGTACTGCTTGGTATTTGCATCAGAAGCTCTAATACAAACATTTTAGTGTTTGGGCCTCGATCTGAGGACAATGCAGAGGAATTGGAAAGAGTTGGATGTTGATTACAAAGGTACAGAAGCTTGGAAAAACTGACTCTAATAGTTCTGATAAAAAAACTTCCAAATTTGTTAGTGAGGACCTCAGACTCAACATGAAGGCCTACATCAAGTGTCTTGAGGAGGTAGTGTTGCCCTGGGTCAAGAAGGTGGCTGTTGGAAGACCCTATGTCTGGCAACAGGATTCTGCGCCATGACACAAGTCGACGAATCCAGTTATGGCTGTCAGACAATTTCTGTGATCACACCACCCCTTACACCTGGCTACATAACTTCCCACATTGCAACCCTCTTGATTATTACGTGTGGAGGGAGTTGAGACCAACAAAACTACAAAGATGAACTGAAGGCAAGGATTATGGCAGCATTCACCAACTTAAAGCAAAGGGACTGTCCAGAAAGAGATGCAGGAGATTCTAGAGGCTGTAGTTTAAGCCAATGGTGATTTTGTTGAATAAATTCACCAGTTAGTATTTCAAGATACTTTTGTGTAATTTCAGTAAATATGTTAAAATGTCAGTGTTATTTTCATTTTGGCATAATTTAGATGATAATTTATCTATACGTGTACATATATAGGTAGGAAATGATGATGCTGAGAAAAAAGGAAAAGCTATAAACAATACATTTTATGTCTCATTTTGGCTACTTCAGGTTTAACATGAAAGACAAAACAGGAGTATAAGGAAAATGTGTTGGAATTTTTGAAAATAACGAACCAAAAGTTATCACATCATACAATCAGAAAGTGTTTCTTTGTTGTATATGTGCAGATGGCAGTTCATGTTTTATGGCTACTCCATAAGGTTATGGATCCACTCGGACAGCAGGTATTATGCAAGCTGTTGGTTGCTTTTCAATAGTGTGGAAGTGTTCTATTAGAGAATACTACCTTGTGAGATATCAGGCTTCACCATGCTAGATGTGGTATCTGTAGCAATTAAGTTTGTCACAGGGTGGATTTGCTAGGTTTTGAATTCAGAGTGGTCCCTCTCCTAGACATGTTGCCAATCAAAATTAGACAAATTTACTTTGCTATTAATCCTTAGCTTGGTTTGTGGGTGGGAAAAATTAATACTTTTCCAAGGTGTGTTTGTTGTGTGAAAGCAAGCATAATGGCCTCGTCTTAAATTTGAACTCTGCATACCAATCTCACTTTCTGCATCGATAGCCACTAATAAAACGAAAGACTCTTTTGACAGATGTTTTATAGCAGATAATTTGTACCATTTTATGCATATGATGGTTTGTTCCAGTAACAGTTCCCTATCATGTATGGTCAACATGGAACTGTTTCTAGGAAGGCTCAGCTGACTTTCAAATATTCCATCCCCACCCACTCCCATGCTTTAAATCCTGTTGAGCATGTATAGGACATGTTTAAGATCTTGCTACAATACTTGCATCCACACTCAACAAACACAACTTGGTTATTTTAATTCCTTGAATAAACACTCAGGATGCTTATTTAGAAATTGGACACTTAGGAGGGGCATTTATTTGAAGCTGCACTTACTGAAAAATCACTCACATCTTAAGCAAATACAATAATTCTACAGTATTTTTTTTTTTTTTTTAATTGTATCATCCCGAGCAAGGCAGTAATGCCACTGATGTGCAGGGGGCTACATAAGAGTAAAAAGATTAAGTAGAAGAGTGAAGAGGAAGACAAACCAGTTAGAAAAGAGCAAGAGAAGGATAGGAATACAGGTGTGATGACAGTTGCAAAGGTGGAGAGAAAGGAAAGGATATACGGGGTGGTGAAAGAACTAGAGTCAAGTGGTTAATAGATGAGTATTGACATTGTATTTAAATTCCTGGAGGTTGTAGCCATCAGGAAAGCAAGAATATAGAAGCGAGTTCCACAGGTGGGAAGTGTGAGGGAAGAAGCTGCAGAAGTAGAATTGTCGTCTGCATCTGGCTAATCTAACTTTGGCAACTGGGTCCCACCCATTCAATCTGGTTGCACGAGTAAACACCTGTTGCAGAGGCACCTGTGACTTAGGTTTGCTGGAGCAGAAGCCATGAAAGGGAGACAAAGGGAGGCCACATCTTGTCGGTGGGGAAGTGGCTGTAGTTGAGCCGCCAAGTCGATACCTATCACATTACTGATTCTCCTTTGGAGCCTGTCAAGAACACAGATGAACAGCAGGGGCGCCTGACCATATATGGCAGCAGTATTCCATGCAGGATGGATTCAGGTGGGAAAACATCCTGGCCTGACACAGTGACCCATTTGTAAAATGGTCAATATCAATTTTTTATTGGGGCACCCAATGTGGTACAATGGTTAGTAAGCTTGTCTCACTAGAATCATTACAATTGAATAGTGAGTTCAATCCTCACTGGGTGCCCTATATTTTGGGCCTTGTGCCACATCTAAGCTGTGCTTCGGAAATCACCATATCAATTTGTATTGGAAATGCACCCATATATTTAAATATAATGTAGTGATATGTAAATAAATACCTAATTAGCATAGCTAAGGCTTAAACTATATAAATGCCCAAGCAATAAGGGTAGAGCAGCTTTCAGTATGTGAGATAAATGACTGCCACTTACTTGACTGATAAAATATAAAAACACACTTCATAACACATTGATTGTTTATGTCTTAGTTTTAATTATTTTCATCAACTGTACACTTTTTGTGTTATGAAAACTTTAAAAGATAAACTAATGTGTTAAACAAATACTTTTTAACCAAATCATCATGACTAGCAATGCATGACAAGAATGGTAGCTACTGTCTCCTTGTACATATCAGGGTCAGGGGCATATAGAAAGGTAAGCTGACTTCTCATATTTCATTATTCCACAGGTATGGACAAGACAAAATTTAGTGACTTTGATAAAGTTGAAATTATGAGTAGAAAAATAGATCAGAGCATTCTGAAATGGCATTGTGAAGTGATCATTATTAGCTGGAAGTGGTCGGAGGAGAAAAGGATCCCCACCCACTGACAAAAGCATTGGATAGCCAAAACATATCAAAAGGACAGAAGTGAATAGCTGTCTCTAATAAAATCTGAGAGAAAAGCTACTCTGGAGTTGATGGTGCTATTCATTTAATTTGCTGTCTTTGAAATTGTTGTGGACCCGGTTAAGAAGTCCAGCAAGAAATAATACAAACACCAAAATACAAATACATGGAACTCTGTTAGTAGAACGAATAAATATGGGTTAGGAAGTAATACAGTAATTTGGGACTTGCAATGGTAATATGATAGCAGCCTTTCTTATTGATCAGTATGATTTTCTTGCTTACCCCTTTTTTTTTTTCCTCAAATGTCTTTGTGATATTCATTTTTTTCTTCTCATCTTGTCCCTTGTTTTTGTTCTATGATCTTAACTTCTTTGCAATTTCCACTGTTGTGTTCCTATCACTCAATAACTTTACAATATCTTTTTCTTGAGGCTATATATATATATATATATATATTTCTTCCCACCCCCAGATGTCTCTGTAAAGAGCAATAAAGATGAGCAAAACTATTATCTGACACTTTCATCATTTAAGGGATTTTATCAAGGCAAATGCACATTTGCCTTGATAAAGTCCATCAGATGAAGTGTGTCAGCTAAGGATAGTTTTCCTCTTGTCTTTTTAGTGTGTGTGTGTGTTAATCTAACATTAAATGAGTATGCCATATAAAGAACTGTTGAAGCTGCTAGCTAACCATGACACATTTGGGAAAAATATTACAATAATCCAGAACCTATACTGGCAGCATAATTGCCTGTAAATAGATAGGAAATGAATTCAGTAAATATACAAAAATAGAAAGAAGTGTAAGACAAGGGTGAGTTTTCTGACCAGAATTATTCAACTTATCCTTCTGTATTGTATCCCTTCAGGACATAGGCTATCATGGCCTTCCACATCTCCCTATTTCTTGTAGATCTTAACACTCCTTCTCCTGTTATCCCTCCCAAATCCTGCTTTGCCATCCATCTGCTCAAGTCCAAGTATGTGTTGTTTCCCCTGTCTATCTTTCCCCTATTTGTCCTGTAAGTATCAGATTCTCCAAGCCCTCTTTCCTTATTAATTATCTTGGAAACTTCAGCTGTTGTTTCCTGATATTAAGTATGTTTCCTTTTTGTTTCTAACCTATACACAAAAGGAATTTTGAGAGAATTAGAAGTCCTACCAGGATTCCTTATTGGCAGCCACATTCTTGATAGTATAACATATGCAGATGACAGTGTTGACAACATACATAGAAGGGAAACTATAAGAACTCCTAGAGAAGGAAAGTGGAAAGAAAAGACTGAAGATAAAGTGCAAGAAGGCAGAATTCATGATTGTCATCAAAAGGAACGGCCCAACATGCCAATTACAAATTGGAGATACCAAAATCGAGCAAGTCTGAAATTTTAAATATCTAGGAAGTTTTAACAGAGGACCGAAAGTGTTATCCAAAAATGCATTGGGATAGCAAAAGATGCATTCGAAAATCTAAGCAAAGTATCAAGAAATAGGAAAATTTCATTAGAAACAAAAATGGCTACTTAACTGTTATATAATATAGCAAACTCCTCACAGATGAAGCAAGAGATGTGGTTCTACAGAGATGCTGAGAATACCATGAATTGAAGATTTGAGCAATTATAAAGTTTTAAAGAAAATAACAACAAATAGGATCTCAGACCCCGGATGTGTGTTGTGGTGCAGTGGATATCGGCTCGGAATGAGAAAACGAGGAGCCAAGTTTGAATTCTAGTTGAATTCCCTTCATTCATTCACTTATGTGTAAATACCCTTGGGAAAGGTATTAATCCATCTCTTTCCTCCAGTTATGTAATGAAAGCTTTAAAACTAATTCGGTCTTGGAGCTCAGACTCTTTGGACGTTGACACAAAAGACTAAAAAGCAATAGTTTCTTTTTTTTTAAATCACATCACCCCAAGCAAGGCGGTAAGGCCACTGGTGTGCAGGGGTCTACGTAAGAGTGAATAGATTGGAAAAGAGAAAGCCAGAAACCATGTTTCCAGTTAAAGCGAAACTATAGACTGAAAAAAAAATGAATGGATGTAAGTCAAATTTTTATTCTCTGGTATCGATATCAAATAAATTTTTTTCGTCATAAACTGAAGGCTAAATAAGTCCTCTGAGTAAATGGTATCATGGCTGAGACTAAGAACTATAATTATACCTACTTAGAGCCAAACCCGAAGCAAAAACTAAAATAAAAGGGCTGAAAAAAATACAGACATACAGGCAGATAAACACACACACACACACACACACACACACACATAAACATCTTGCCTTTTTTACATATATATTATTGATTTTCTGCACTATTGTAAGAACTGCAACCTTGAAACTTCTGAATATCATTTCTTATGTCTTTGTCTATGAGCGTATCAAATATCCTTCTATAACCCGATATTTTCGATATTTATCGGGGGTATCTCGACACAAAACCTAGCTAAGAACACTCGCAGACGCTTATAGTACAACTATGTGCAAATTTTCAAGAAAATCGGTTCAGCCATTTTGGAGTCTATCAGTAACAGACACATACACACATACAAAGTTCCATTTATAAATAAGTTTAGATAATAAAAAAAACTCTTACTGACAGCAATGGGTGAATTTTGAAATTGCACTGAAAACTTTTTTTTGTTTTTTCTTTTTCTTTTCTTTTTTCCTTTCCTCTTTCCAATCTAAAAGAAAATGTTTTAAATTATACAGACACAACTATCAGAAAAAATTTTGTGTTTTATTGTGAATCATATTTGGGACTATTTATTTTTTTTATACTGAAATAACATCTTCAGAGGTTTTTCTTAATATAAAAATAAAAAAAAAATTAAATTAAAGCATATACATGAGATATCAAAAGGAGAGAAAGGTAAACAAACTCCCACATATTTCTATAAAGTTTACTAATAAATACAAAATTTATTATAAATTTATAAAATTTGTTCATTAGTAAGTACTCAAAATTCTACTTGAATCAGATAATTCCATTCCCCCCTCCCCCCAAAAAAATGCTTCCATTTTGTGGTCTACCTAGTTTTATAAATTTTATCTGATTTTTTCCATGTTTCACTATATTAGTAAAGTTACTAACTGTTCAAAATTATAATTGCAAAACTTGTGTAAAGTTTACAAAGACAAAGAAGATAAAAACTGAAAACAGTGTTATTATAATAGCAAGACAACATTAATGGATGCTCCATATTCTAAAATTAGTTTTAGAATTTTTTTCCATTCAATGGTCTTGTGAAAAATGTTACATATAAAACAAAATGCCTGGAATTTGAACTCGAATCCCCAATTTGTTGTTCCAAGTCGATATTCACTGTACCACAATGCAATTAATGTTAGTGGTTAACATTTAATATAGCCTTCCAATTTTTTTTTTCTGATAAATTGTTGTTCAATGAAAATCTTTGACTTCAGAATAATCCTTGATTTCAATCTGGTTAAATTTAATGAACAAATTAACTATTTTATGAAAAAGATATCTTTCAAACCCATTTTATTCAGTGCTTTTTTTTTACCAAATGTGATGGTGAATTTTTGCATAAAGATCCTTTCATTATAAAGATGATTTTCATCTGTGTTCAGCTTTTGCTTAAATCATGACTTCATGTGTGCATTAAAAAAAAGTGTGTATATCTGAGCTGTCATCTAAATATCATCTGGAACTTGTCATACTGGTTTTTATCCAGTTTTCAATGCTCCATCCACTTGACCCCTTAACACTGCATTCACCCCACTCCCATAAAAAGAGCAGATTAAAATGTTTTATGTATTCTGTTGCCAGTTTCCTTATAGATATATTTTTAAAGGAGGCTTACTGGCTGGTCTCACAAGTTTTGTTATGTAATTTGACCTAAAATTTTAGGCTTTTTCAACATTTCCTCACAATCACATCCAATTAAAATATTGGATAAAGACAGATTTTTTTAAACTTCTCTGTTCATATGGAATGCAGATTGGTGAGATAGTCTTAAAGTTGTCCTTACTAGACTGGCACTAGAGTTGTCTTGTATCCTCAAACTTTGTCCTTATTCAATGTTACCTGTTGATCATTTATAACTATATGTGGCTATTAGTTTGAAAGATTCAAATTTAAGCCATTTTGTACATTGTTGCAAGGTGAATGAGCTTTTATCATAACTGCATAGGTAAATAGACATACCCACTCTTCGGCCAATAAATCTTCAGATAAGTATTTTTATATACCAAATGATACACTATATGTGTATATTCACAGAATTACATTTTATATATATATATATATACACACACACACCATGAAAGTAATGTCAATCATTGATTCATTTTTGTTTTATCAGACCATTGCAGGCTATTTCAAGCGAGAAAATATTTTTTAGATTGTAAGATTTTTTTTTCTTAATATATAATAATAATAATAATTCAGTGGTACAAGTCTTATTAATTGACTCACAACTAAGAGCAGAAGAGGTTTCATACCTTTCCAAAAGTTTGCACCTAAGTGAATATAATGAACCCAATTGGAAATTAGCTCTCCAATTGACACTTTTCAAGCTATTACTGATTACCCCACCTGCACATCCAAGCTTACAGCACCTGGTATTCCCATGCAGTTACTCTTCTAGGTACTGACCGGGCTCAATGTTGCTTCATTTTGGTGATTTTATGGTGGTGGCACACTGTTTTATTGTAACATGGCCATAAGCTTTAAATATAATATGGTCTATCAGCATAAATATCAAAAACCTTAAGCAAAATGTACCTATCGGCATAAATTAAACCTGTATTCCTTTTTTAATCTGAGGAAACTACCTTGTATATATAAAAAATATTTTCAGATATTGTATCTGTAAAGGAACAAAATGAATAAAGTGACAATTGGAAAAACTATTCCTAGCTGATAGGTTTTGTCTTTATCAAAGAAAATGCAAATTTCTTCAATATTACTTGCTTGCTTTTGTATTACCAGACTTTGAATTATGACACTTTGTTTCCTCCACAAGTTTTAACTGACCTTACAACCACCTGATGAATATTCATAAACATTCTCAAATTTAAAAGCCTTGATTAATCCGTGACATTCTTGCTCTTGTATATAAACATATGCAACAAAATAAATCCTACATTAGTCTTAATAAAGTTTCTCAGAACAAAATGTGTTAACTAAGAATAGTTTTCTTAGTCTTTTTATTTACACACACATACACACACACACACACACACACACACACAGAGAACTTGAAAAAGTTCTTGCTGTTTTTTAACAGATGGCATTCCCAGAATTGTGCATGTAGTTTTAGATGGTGACACAACTATAAGGAAGTACTATAAACAAGCTTGAAATTTAGTGTGTCATTTCATCAAAGGGTAAACAACTTTGTTTTCCATAGTGTTAAATATGTCAAATTTCATGCCAAAGAAAGTGTATTTGTGGGAATTTTACTGCACTACTTTATTCAAAAGCACACAGAATTCTTGTTGAAACTTACGGTGACCATGCTCTGTCAGAAACAACATGCAAAGATCATTTTATACACTCCAAAAATAATGATTTTGATGTTGAAGATAAAAAATGCTCTGGTGCACCAAAAAAGCTTGGAGGCATTACTTCATGAAGACTCATGTCAGGAACAAGCTGAACTTCCAGAATCATTAGAATTTGATCACAGCAGTTTTGAAATGTTTGGAAGCATTAGGAATGATTGAAAAGCATGGACATTGAATGCTGTATGAGTTGAACCTGAGAGACTTTGAATGGCATCTTGTTGTATAAACAGCTGCTTCAATGGCAGAAAAGATTTTTGTGTAGGTGTGGATGTTTTTTTTTTTTTTTTCCTCAGATCATGATTGTCAATGAAAATTGGATACACTATGATAATCCTAAGCGTAGAAGACCATGGGGTAAGCCCACCCATGCATCAACATTGGTGACAAACCCGAATATCCATGGTTCTACTCTGCATTTTGTAGAATCAGCTAAGTGTAGTTTATTATAAGCTGCTCAAACTGACCAAAACAATTACTTGAGATTGCTATCGACTACAATTGATGGATTTGAGCCGAGCATTGAATAAAAAAATAACCGCTACATAAGCAGAGATATAACAGTGATCTTACAACATTACAACACCATACCACGTTTCCAAACAGGTGAAAACCTATTTGGAAACGCTTAAATGAGAAGTTCTACTCCACCTGCCATATTCACCAGACACTGCCCTGTCTCATTATCACTTGTTTCAATTGATGGCACATGGCCTGGTTAAGCAGCTTTTCATTCTTATGAATATGCCAAAAAACTCATGGTTATCCTCAAAAGACGTATCGTTTTTTTTCGACGTGGAATTCAAATGTTGCCAGAAAGATAGGGAAAAAGTAGTGGCTAGCGATGGACAATACTTTCAGTGACATGTTTGTTACTAAATTTTGTTACTAGGAAAAAAAAACAGTGAGAACTTATTCAACGTTCTAATATATATAAAAGTTTGTCACTAGAATTTCATAGGTGAACCTGTCCATCCACTCTTCAGGGGTTATCAGCAATTTGTGCACGTTAGAGATACATGATTTGTTAAAAGTAGAAAGCTTGCCAAAGAACTGAATATACTGTTTTCCTGTCCTGTTTCAACTTCAGTCATTTACACCTTGGTATTGTCATTGGTATGCCACAATAGCAGAATAAGGGAATAAGATGAGTGAGCACACGGACAATTATTCACTCTGTTTAATTAGCTCCCCAAGTAATAATATACTTAGAAAAATGTCATTGTCAGTTGTAACAGATCAATGCTAATGGGTTCATTATGCTTCCTTTTTTTTGTTCTTTTTTTATTTATTTTGAGATGTTTTAACAAGTTTTTTGTTAATAGTATATGAAACATTATGTCTATGGCTATATTGTATTGAATATACCGGTTCCTATCCGATCACCGATGTTAAGCAACATCAAGCCTGGTCAGTACTTAAATTGGTGACCATTTGGGAATACCAGGTGCTGTAAACGTAAAGGACCAAGAATGGTCCACTGGTCCTCCAGGTTTGGGGGTTAGGTGCAGGGCTAACAATCTTGCCCCGTTAAAAAACAGTTTGTTACAGAAACAGCAACAAAAAGTTGCTGCCCTATGCACCATTGGTGTGATGGATAAATGATGATATGAAACATTAAAAAATCGTTTCCTAATATTTTAGAAGTATCCTCTTCTGTAGGTAGGCTTCTTCAGTTTTATATTTTTGTTTAATCTTATAATTTCCAGGCTTTTGTTGTTGTTGTTCTCCACTTCATAAATTTTTTTTTTCAAAATCTCTACATGCAGAGATCTTGAATCATGATGTCTATCTCTTTATTTTTTTCATATTTTTTCCCTGATTCAGAATTATGTGGATGATACTTCAAAATTTTTTATCAAAATACTTCTCAGCTGTGGAGGAGCAGAAATTATCTGGGGTTTTGGCATGCAAACTTTCATTAGTCGACATTTCTTTCCATAAATGCCTGCTTGTTATATCAACAAACCTGAAATGAAGTATAACCCCCACCAGATTTTTGTTTGATATTAGTGTTTATGTGAACAAGTATACAACATATAAATTCACACTCCATGTTTTTATGAGTGTTTGATGTTAGATGGGAATTCTTAATTTGAGTTGCTGTTGAATATAAAAGACTGTTTTATAACTGAAGCATAAAAAGAGAAGAAAAAAAAAGTAGATATGTGTTAACTTCATTTGATAAATGACTAAAGTAATCATAGGACACCCCATAGGGTTCACACTCACTAGCAGTGGTTTGCCTGACTAGTTTTGTAATTTTTGCTATGCCCCAATTACTTTTAGATACTTTCATAGCCTATTGGCTCAAACTAAAAAGACACCCAATGAAGATTTGAACTTGAATAGAACTAGCCTACCAGCTCATGATTGCTTTCTTCTATGTGCAGTGTCCCTTCAGAACATTGGTGATCATGTCTCTCCACAATTTCCTGTCCTCTGTAGCTCTTAATAAATTTTGCCTTTTTGTTATCACTTGTAAATCTTGTTCTTCTATCCATTTACTTAAGCTTGCTGGGTAGATTATGTGTTGTTTTTCTTTCCTCCTCTTGCCTTTAAGCTTCCCTGTGAACATAGTTTTCTAAGTTCTCTTTTCTCGTTATGTGTCCTGAAATTTCAACTATTTTTTCCTGGTGTTAAGTATAAGCGTGCTTTTTTTTTTTTCTTCAATTTTTTTCTAAAAACTTAATATTTGGTCCATGGTATTCTCAGCATCTTTTTGTAGAACCACATTTCTGTTGCTTCAAGTCTCATTTGTGAAAAGATTGTCCAGCATTCACTGCTATGTAGGAAGACTGTAATTATAGTCCAGTTCTCGTTTTTCTTTGTTTCTAAAAAAGGAATTTTTCTGTTTCTTAATACATTGCTTAGCTTTTGGAAGGCAACTTTCACTATTTCAATGTGAATTCAGATTTCAGTGTCACACATTTCATCTTGAAATTGTTATACTTGTTTAATTTTGGTATTTCCAATTTGTAATTTGCCGGTTAGGTTTTTTTTCCAACAACCATGCATTCTGATTGCTTTAGTTGTTCATAAAATATTACTAAACTTACAAACTCTAAGTCAAGGGTAACTTGTTACAAATGAAAAACTCAGAATACCAAAGTTAGGTTCTGCCAATGATTTTTTCGTTTTTTTTTTTTTTTTTAATCATTTCACCCCAAACAAGGTGATAATACTACAATGATGAAAGGGGTTGCTGGGAGGGAAGGAGAATGAGAAGACTTTGAGGAGAAAGGACAACATCACAAATTTCAGGAAGACAGAAGATGGTAATTGACATTGCATTAAAATTTTTAAATGTTGTAGTTGGCAGGAAAGGAAGAAATTTGAAAGAAGTTTCAAATGTGAAAAAAGAAACTATTAAAATAGAATTTATGGTTACACTTAGCAATTTCAATACTAAAATGATGAGAGCTAGTAGACAATCTAGTCAGTCAGTTAAGTGCCATATGTGATACACACTTGGGCGATCATGTCTCGAAAGAGACATGACTGACTGGGCAGAAGATTATCCCGCAGTAGGTTGCCATTGCTTTCAGCGGTAGACTGGTTGCTGACCAAGGCTATAGAACCCAATCTGTCCTGTTATTTAACCCATAGCTGGAAGGAAGAGACGGATTAATACCTTTCCCAAGGGTATTTGCGCATAAGTGAATAGTATGCTTAAATTTAGGCAATTGAGGAAAGCACATTGGAACAACTGCCATGAAAATTATCACAAAAAAGACAGGGAAGACACATCATGTCAGTAAGAAAGTGGCTGAAGTTTGTCAGGATTGGTCACATTATAAACCTTTCTTTGAATTTTGTTAAGAATCTAAAGATGTCTAGTAGTAGACGATATATGGCAGGAATATTCAATGCATGGATGGTGTGTAGCTTTATAAACAAAATGTTTGTTTAGAATACTAAGTATTCAGTATTTTTTTTTTTAATTGTTTCACCCCAAGCAAGGTGGTAACACCACTCATGTGCAGGGGGCTACATAAGAGAAAAAGATTAGATAGTTACAGGGAGTATTAGAGAAAGGAGCAAGAGAAGGATGGGAATACAGGTGTGATAACAGTTGCAAAGGTAGAGAGAAAGGAAAAGATATACAGGCTGATGTAGAAAGAACTGGAGTCAAGTGGTTAAGAGATAGGTATTGGCATTGCATTTAAATTCCTGGAGATTGTAGCCGCCAGGAAAGCAAGAATATGGAAGAGAGTTCCACAGGCAGGAAGTGTGAGAAAAGAAGCTGCTGGAGTAGAATTGTCTGCTGCATTTGGTTGATCTGTGAATGGGTGGGACCCAGTCTGGTTGCATGAGTAAACTCATATGGCAGGGACACCAGTGACTTAAGTTTGTCAGAGCAGAAGCCATGAAGATATTTATAGAACAAACAGAGGGAAGCCACATCCCGTCAGTGAGAAAATGGCTGGAGTTGAGCCGCCAAGTCGGTACCTATCACATTACTGATTCTCCTTTGGAACCTGTCGAGAACACTAAGATGAACAACGGGGGTGCCTGACCATATATGACAGCAGTATTCCATGCATGGATGATGGGTAGCTTTATATGCAAAATGGTTGGTTAGAATATTAAAAAAAAATAGTATGAGGAATTTCTAAAGAGAATAGGTATCTTAAAGAAATTGTTGATAATAATCAGAAAGTCATAACAAGGAAAGAAGGCTTGTTGAATTTAACATTCACAGGACACAATGAAAGCAAAAGCATTGAAACAATGAAAAGTAACCTATTTGTGCAGGCAGATAGAGCAACAAATCTAGGGAAGAAGCCATAAAGTATTGCTGAGAGCTACAAAAGATAGGAAGCTATGGAGAGCCATAATTACTCATATCCTAAAAGGAGATGGCACATAAAGAGAGATACTTACTAGGAAGTGGATAAAGGTTAATAGAAATATTGCACATGAAATAGGCTCACATGCATAATTGCCATCTTGAAATGAGGGGTCGGTAAGTTGAAAGTAATTTTTTTCACTGAAGCATGATGGGTAAAAGAGCCTGAAGTTTTCTTCATTCTTTACTATCTTTCTGTTTCTATGGGAACCCTTTGGCACTGTGTTTAAATCAGATCTTTATCTCTAACACTAAGAACCTTTCATCTTCAATCATATTGTTCAAATATTTATTCACCGTTAGTAATTATTTTCTTAATATTTCTAATTAATCTTGTCTCTTGTTATTTCATTTACAAAATTAGGAAAGCTGTGTTGTACTAGACAATTTTTCCCTCTAGAATTTGTCTTGCATATTTATAAGTCTACAATTCATTCATACTTTTAATACTGCTGTTACGTATGGTCTGGTGCTCCTGTTATATTTAGAGATTCTTGATAGAATCCAAAGAATCAGCATTACTATTGGTCCTAACCTGGCATCACAACTTTTCTATAAATACTTTCATGGTAATTGTTCTGATGAACTTTTCACTATGATACCTAGATTTTATGAACAAGATTGGCAACAATGTTTCAGTAATTTTCAGTAATTTATAGTTGAATTGGCTAGATGTAACTGTTAAGTTTCTTCCCTCGCATTTCTCGTGTGTGGAACTCTCTTCCAGCTTCATACTTACCTGCCATTTTTGATGTTCTAAAATTTAAATACAATGTCAATTGTTATCTATTGTCTTGAATTCTTGTTTATTGTCCTCGCTCTTTTATATATATACTAGCAGTATAGCCCAGCATTGCTCGGGTGTAATGAAAGCTTTAAAACTAATCCATGGTCCTGGAGCTCAGACTTTTTGGACGTTGGCATGAAAGACTAAAAAGCTATAGTTATTTCCAGTTAAAGCAAAACCGTACACTGAAAGAAAAATGAATGGATGTAAGTCAAATTTTGATTTCCTGGTATTGATATCAAATAAGTTTTTTTTCGTTGTAAACTGAATTTTGAAGGCTAAATAAGTCCTTTGAGTAAATGGTATCATGGCTGAGACTAAAAACTACAATTATACCTACTTAGAGCCAAACCTGAAGCAAAAACTAAAATAAAAGGGCTGAAAAAATACAGATATATAGGCAGATAAACAGACACATACATAAACATCTTGCCTTTTTTATATATATATATATATATATATATATAATCGATTTTCTGCACAATTTAAGAACTGCAACCTTGAAACTGCTGAATATCGTTTCTTATGTCTTTGTCTATGAGTGTATCAAACTTGATTAAAATTGGAACACTCCTTCTATAACCCGATTTTATCGATTTTTGATATTTATCGGGGATACCATGACACAAAACCTAGCTAAGAACACTGGCAGACACTCATAGTACAACTGTGTAAATTTTCAAGAAAATCGGTTCAGCCATTTCAGAGTCTATAGGTAATGGACACACACACACACACACACACACACACACACACAAAGTTCTATTTATAAATAAGTTTAGATTTTTTTTTCTTATTCATTTACACTTTAACCAATTATGTTGTAGTGGTTTTATTGACCTGCTTGGGAAGAAATAAAAAAATAAAATAAAAAAAGATATCACCTTCCTAAAGATGAGCTATGACATCTTTTTCTTTGTTGATTAGGTTAAGTTTTAAATAATTCCATAAGTTTATTCACTAATTTTTGCCAAGTATTAAAAATTCAGTTTGTTATCAGTGTATGTTTTGTCTTCTTTTTTTCTTCTAAACTCCATGTCTCTTTAAGACAGAGATGATCATCTTGAAATAGTCAATATTGGAATTGTCACAAACAGAGCTTTTCAAATTTATTCTATTAGCAATTTCTTGTAATCCATCAATTTTGTTGATCAAATCAAATATTCAAAATGCTTATGAAAAGAATTCAATGAAAAATTCATTAGTATCTGTCTATATTTCTGAGATGAGGTAGTATTTAAAGTGTTTACATTATTTGGACTACTGTCCTCATCTTTGTTGCCATTTGAAGGACGTTTTGGCTGTTGTATGCTCCGGCCTTCAAGTGCTAGGAATTTCGAACCAAAATTTCAGTTCAAAATTCCTAGCAAGAAGGCCGGAGCATACAATAGCTGATGTGTCTTATAAATAGCAACAAAGATGAGGGCAATAGTCCGAATAAAGTAAATACTGAAAAATTCATTTTATTAAAAAAAGTAAAAAATAAAAAAGTAATTACACTAATGTATCATGGTACACCTGTTTGGTAAGCTTTGACCAAGAGAAAGCATTGTTAGTTTTTAAATTTCTTATGTTATTTATTTATTTATTTATTTATTTCTGACAGTCTCATTAATTTTAATTTTGAGCTTTGTACCTATTTGACATTTTGAAAATCAAAAAGTTAAGTTTTGATTTTCTATTCTAATTTATTATTTGGTATTATCTCATTAAACATATCTTTTCCAGATTATTCATTTTATCAGAGTTTTATAAATAATGTCAGTGTGTTTAAAAATGGCCATTAAAAAAAAAAAAAGACAAGGAAAAAAAACTAGAAAAGAAAAAATATGGATACAGCAAATGGTAATTTAAAAAAAAAGAGAATCAGCCAATTTTTCATTCCTGTCTCATCAGAGTTTGATTGAGAATTTAAAAAAAAGTCTGCTTTTATAGCATTAAATTTTGTACCTCTTTCAGTAACAATACTATTCAGGGACAAAAGAAAAAAAAAGAACCTTGATTGCATTTACTATTTTAATCTTTTTTTTTCCCTGCCAAGTATATATATTTTTTAACATATCCAATTGTTCTTATTAAAAAATTGATTTCAACTGGTGGGCTTCATTGCATGTTTAGAATGGGCATTATTATCAAGATCAACTATAATATATTTTGTATATATGTGTTAAAATAGAATATTTTGATAATAATTATAAAATCTCTTAAAACATGGACCTGAACATGAGACACAAAGTTGGGCAAGCATTTGCTCAGTGTTCTCTCTCAAAGTAAATATGCGAATTTCCTTAGCTGACATGAGATTCTATGATCTTGCAAAAGAATAACACAATATTGTAAGATAAGTCATCTTGCCCTTGACACTAAGCTGACCACTGACATTAAATTAGTTAATTTCCATTAATACAACCAAATTAAAATACCATTGTTGTATTGATGTGTGAAAAATTCTTATTCTCAAATAAACTTTTGCAAATATAGGTTGAATTTTTTTTTTTTGATCTGCAGATTTTATAAGTGAAACCAGGTAGATGGATCAACATGAAAGTTATCAGAAAATTAATTTAGAATACTTCTATTATTTGCATTTCTAGTTGACCTTTCAATCGTACCATAATTCATTATACCAGAGAGTTGGCAAAATTTTGAATATTAAAGATATAATTATTTTTCTGATTTAAAGGCTAGATAAAAGGTTTAGCACTAAATGACTACTGTAAAGAAATTCATGTGCTGTTAATTGTTTATAATTAGAATGTTGGATAATTTATGCGAATGATTTAAAAGAATAACTTTGAATTAACTCTGATATAGAACTGAAATGTGGTCCTACAGAAAGATGCTGAGAATACCATGAACTGATTATGGGAATAATGACAAAGTTTTAAGGAAAATGGAAACAAAGAGGAACTTGGAATCAGAAAGAGACAATTGAAGTTTCTAAGGCACAAAATTAGAAAAGAGGGCTTGTGAGTCTTTGACACTAAGAGGAGATATTGAAGGCAAGAGAAACAGGAAAGCCATGAATGACCTACTTAACAATCTTGTAAAATTTTTCTATTGTCTAAAATGTAATGTTTCTACAAAAAAACAGATTTATCCATTTTTAATAGTTTTAGTAAGTCAAATTGTAAAATTTATCCAGAAGTTGTATAAAAGCTTTCAAGTTTTGCAGATTTATATAAAATGTCAATTTTCTTGTATTGAATAAAAATCATTTGGAAAATTACTTAGGAGTTACAAAATATTTAATTGTTAAAGTGTTTACAGTGAATGAAATATTTGATAAAGACAACTATAATCTCGCATATTAAATTTATTAGATATTTCCTTGTACATATTAATTTATATGAAAATAAACCCATTTTAAAGATGAAATGACATTCAATTGAAATCTATTTTAATCTGATTTATTTTGTGTCTGTATTATGTTGACTTTGGCATTTTCAGTTTTTATGGCAAATACTTTTTTTAAATATATTCAGCGTCCATTTACAGTAAATTATAAATAACATTCTTTTGTCTCTTGTAATAAAACTTTTAGTTTTGGTCAAAATAACTGTATAATTAGAAATTGCCAACATTATTTTTGCAATGTAAGCACAATATTTATTTACATCTGCCAAAAATTTCCAAGGTATTTATAGACTAAATAGAACTATTTTTAATTTGAAAATGCTCATGTTTTTTTTTTCCTGTTTCTATCTTGGAATCTTAATTTCTGATTCATAATGCTTATTTAAAAGTTGTAGATTGTAAAATAGATATAAAAATGATCTTAGTATTTCAAAAAGAAAAAATGAGAAAAAACACTTCTCAAAATGCTTATCTTTATTTAAGGAATTCTAACAACTTTAGCTGAAGGATTTTTTTTTTCATTTTCAAACATCACTAAAAATATCCCATTATAATTAACTTTTTCATTAATTCTTTTATCTTGTTATAAGGTGCTCAAATTGTTTTACATTCTATAGCTGTTAAGCAAGACTGAACTGGAAATAATAGCAAGGCTTTCTCTAAGAAATTTGAATAACTTAAGGCTATTACAAGAAAACAAAACTTAAACTTTTAGGTTTAAAGAAACAATATGACAATTATAATCAAACAAGGAAAATTTAGCTATTTGTCTAAATATGAATGAACTCTGCTGGTTGGCTTTCGTTGACTAATTGCCTCACCTACTGTCCATATTAGAGAGGCTCTCAAGGATAGAAGCTACCTTCCTTTAATTCCAGTCTCTGCTGCTTGTTTATCATCATAGAATTTAAATATTTTCCAAAAACTGATAGCAACATAAACAAGATGAAAAATAAAACTACTCTTTTGACATCTTATAAGACAAAGACATTACAAGACTATTTGGTCGGGCGGGCGGGGAGGGGGGGTCCTTCTAACTACAAATCCTAATTATAATACCAGTGCAATGTAATATTTGCATAGTTGTTGTTTTTTTTTTTTTTATGTATTTTATGTACCAGGTGGGAATATACGAAACTAGATGGCCAAACAATAGAGATTTCATTCATGATGACTACAGGATCATATACACAAACGGTAAAAATAATGAAAATAGTCAGTTTGATACTGAATCAAGACATGAAGCATTGCATTTTGGGATACTGCCAGTTATCCGAAAAAGTCCTTATGGTCAACCTGAAAAGAAATCCCTTCAACATTACAGTTGTAGTAGTGTATGCACCAACAATGCAAATCACTGAGGAGGAAATAGCATCTTTCTACTCTGTGCTGAACAATGCCAAGGCTCAATGTAAAGCAAAAGAAATTAGAATTATTATAGGAGACCTGAATGCCAAAGTAGGCAAAGAGAGAGAAAGTATAACAGTTGGCAACTTTGGACTAGGAACCCGCAATGACAGAAGAAAAATGGGTACAAATGTGTGTAGTGAATGATCAGGTAATATAACCAACACCTGGTTTCAAAAACACCTAAAACAATTATGGACATGGAGAAGCCCAGGAGGTGTCACAAAGAACTAAATAGACTATATAGCTAAACAGGAAATTCAGAAATGCAATTGTTCATTGTAAAACTTATCCAAGTGCCAACTGTGGAAGTGATTACTCCTGGTTATACATAAAATAAGGATGAAACTTCAGAGACTAAAGAAGCCTAGTGCAGTATCCAGACTGCAATACAACACACTCATAGATGACCTCAAACTACAGGAAAAATAGACGGACAGTGTGAAAACAATATATGCGGGACAAATTGGAAACGGAAACTTAAAATGGGATGCACTAAAGGAAACGTTAGTGACATCGACATATGACATCATCCCAAAGGAAAACGGACATAGAAGAAAAAATGAGTGGATAACAGAGGATTCTTGACAATAAAGATAAAAATAGATAAAAATTAATGCTAACACATTGAACAGAATACAGAAAACAAGCAGCAAATACAGACTGGCCAAAGAGGAATGGGTAGGCGATAAATGTGCAGAAATAGAGATTGAGCATGACTAATAAAGGAGATGTGCATAAAAAATAAGAGAACAGGACAAAAGACGTACTCCTCAACAGGAAGTATAATATCCAAGGATGACACGTGCATATTAGAGAAAGAGGAAATACTTAGGAGATCTCTTCCACGCCGAGAGAGAGAGAGAGAGAGAGAGAGCAACTAACAATATACAGAAACACTGACAGGCCAGTAATATTAAGATCTGAAGTGGAAGCTGCACAAGTCAAACTGAACAGAAAAAAAGCAGTAGGATCAGATGACATTGTAATAGAGATGCTAGCAGTCTTAGGGGATTTCTGTGTAGACAAAATCATAGAAATAATAAATGAAATATCCCAGAAAACCTAAACAGATTGAATTTCATAGCACTGTCTAAGAAGCCATGTGCAAAAGAATGCACTCCACTGACCAATTGGCTTAATAAGTCACGTAACAAAACTCATCGTCTGAATTCTGGTGAATAAAGCCCACAGCACAGTCAGACCAGAGATAGGACAAGAATAGTGCAGTTTTGTCAAAGACACTGGAACAAGAAACATGATATTTATGCTTAGAATGTTGTCAGAAAGGGCAATACAGAAGGACTCGTGTTTCATAGATTATGCAAAGGCATTTGAAAAGTATGCCACAAAGACCTGATGGAGACACTCAGCAAATTTGATATATTTGGGAAAGATTTCGAATTCCAGCTGAATCCATTGTATTCACTTATGCGCAAATACCCTTGGGAAAGGTATTAATCCGTCTCTTCCTTCCAGTTATGGGTTAAATAGCAGGACAGATTGGGTTCTATGGCCTTGGTCGGCAACCAGTCTATCACAGAAAGCAATGGCAACCTACTGCGGGATAATCTTCTGCCCAGTCAGTCATGTCTCTTTCAAGACATGATCGCCCAAGTGTGTATCACATATGGCACTTAACTGACTGATTAGAGCAATCAAGAACCTGTATCGGCAACAAACTGCCTGCATATAGACAGGAAACAAATTCAGCAGATATACAAGGATAGAAAGGGATATAAGACAAGGATGTGTCAGATGATACAGTGCTGATAGCAGACACAGAAAGTAAACTCCAAGATCTCCTACAAGAAGTAGTTACAGAAAGTGGGAGAAAAGGGCTACATATAAGCTACAAGAAAACTGAATGCATGTTAATCAGTAAAAAGAGTTGCCCAAAATGCCAAATCCAAGTAGGGGAGACTAAAATCAATCAGGTACAGAAATTTAAATACCTGTGAAATATCCTAACGGAGAGTGAAAAGTGCGACACTGAAATCTGAAGGTGTACTGGTATGGCTAAGGATACATTTCAGAAGCTGAATAGAGTATTGACAGACAGGAAATTTCCTCTTGAAACAAAGAAGAGAGTATTGGACTGTCATGTGATGTCTGTCCTTCAGTATGGCAGTGAGTGCTGGACAATCTCATCAAAGATGACAGAAAGACTTGAAGCAGCCAAAATGTGGTTCTCCAGAAGGATACTGTAAACAGAACATGATCAACGATGAGGTTTTGGAGAGGATAGACACAGAAAGGATCCTTACAATTAACATAAGGAAAAGACAGCTGAAGTTTCTGGGATATGTAGTGAGGAAGGAGGGCTTGGAGAATCTGATTCTTGCAGGACGAATAGAGTGAAGGAGAAACAAGGAAAAACAATGAGAGACTTGAAGATGAATGAGAGTGGGGTTTGAGTGGGATAATGGAAGGGCTGTTAAGAGCTACAAGGACTAGGAGGACGTAGAGGGCCATGAGTGCCTACTTCATGAAGGAACATAGTACATAGAAAATTTTAAGAAATTAAAATTTATTTTGTACTTGATTGGATGTCAAATTAAAAGCTACACAACACAAGATACTTGTTCAAATGATTTTAAAAATGTGAAAACAAGAAACAAAGTCGCATTTACTTTTATTACATTTTGTTATCTGGTATTTTGAACAGTTTTATAGAAAAATAAAAAATGTCTTGGGTTATGTTTATGAATTATTTTATACCCTCAATATTTCTTTCATTTGCTTTATTTTAAGAAATTTTTTATTAGTTTCTTTTTTTTCCCATTTAACAGTTGTTTTTATTCTGTTAATGGCAGACAGTTTCAAATCCTTGAGAATTCAAGTATTTCATTTTTTTATGATTTTTCTCTCATCAATATAACCAAATAAAACTCAATTGTTGTCTTGATGTGTGAAAATCAATTTTCTTATTCTGTCTCTCAAATAAACTTCTGCAAATATAGGTTGAATTTTTTTTTTTTATAAGTGAAGCCAGGTAGATGGATCAACATTAAAGTTATCAGAAAATTAATTTCGAATACTTCTATTATTTGCATTTCTAGTTGATCTTTCAATCGTACCATAATTCATTATACCAGAGAGTTGGCAAAATTTTGAATATTAAAGATGTAATTTTAATTATTTTTCTATCTAATTTAAAAGCTGGGTAAAAGGTTTAGCAATAAATGACTACAGTAGATAAATTCATGTGCCATTAATTGTTTATAATTAAAATGTTGGATATTTTACAAAAGTAAACATGTATTGAGAATTTACTGTTTAAGTAACTCCACTTGTGTGTGCATATGAGACTGTCAGTTAAGCAGAGTTAAGTGTCATATGTGATACATGCTTAGACAATCATGTCTCGAAAGAGACTTGACTGGCTGGGCAGGATATTTTCCTGCACTAAGTTGCCATTACTTTCTGTAGTAGACTGGTTGCCGACCAAAGCTATAGAACTCAATCAGTCCTGCTATTTAATCCATAGTTGGAGGGAGAAGAGACAGTTTAATAACTTTCCCAAGGGTATTTGTGCATAAGTGAATACAACAAATTCAACTGGAATTTAAATTTAGCTCTAGTTGAATTTGTTGCATTCACTTACGCACAAATACCCTGATACTGTTCTGAATTTAAACAATCCCTTTGTGAATCAATGTGGAGGCTTACAAAGAGACTGATCTTGAAAATGGTGGAGACTAGTGCAAGAAACTTACACTATATGGTTAAATTTTGTGTTTTATGTATAATAAAATGTAGTTTGGATTGGGTGTCATTTTTAATTTTAAATCAAAAAATTATTTGAAGAAAAATCAAATTAAAAAGCTTAACTTTTTCATAAATTTGTTCAAAGAGTATTTTAAAGAGTCTGTTTAGTCTTATAAATACTTGGTATTCCCTTAGAATATTTTATGGTTGAAATTGCTAGATGTAACTGTAAGTTCGATGCTAACAGTTTCTTCTCTTGCACTTCTTGCATATGGAACTCTCTTCCAGTTTCTTGCTTTCCATGTAACTTTGATCTTCAATGTCAAGTGTTATTTTCTGTCTTAATTCTTGATTTTATTTTTCTCATGTTCTCTCAGTAATCCCTTCCTTGTCTTAGTGGCTTTATTGCTTTGCTTGGGGTGAAATGAAAGAGAAAAAAGTATGTTAGCCTATTTAAAACTCATACCATACTATCTTGAATGTTTTGTCGGGGAATCATTATAATCTCCCCCCCCCTTATGACGGTCAAACTGAAATTCTCATGGCTTTTAATATGGTAGCCAGTCTTTCACTAATTTAAATTTTTTTTTAATCACAAATCTGTTTATGCTCTTGCAAATGTTTAAACATTTCCTACTTTTTTTTTTATTAGTCTACTATATACAGCATCAAAATATTTATATTTGAAACTGAGACAAATGGAACACTTTAAAAGTTTCTTAGAAGCTCTGTTTGGATAAGGTTACTGCCAAATGCTTTTCATAATTGGTCCATGATAGTTTCAAGGAATTAAAATACTGCTCAAAGTTTTTACAGTATTGATTCTTGGTATTTTATCACTAATAATACTAGTATTCCAAAGATTTCATTTATGGAAGTATTATTAATATAGTAGTAAACCAAAAACAATTGCATCCTTAAGTGGAACTGATGATCAATTGCTAAAGAGGCTGGGAAAATGACCAACTCATTCCATTGCTTCAGAAAGTACCTGATTTCTTGCCATGAGTTAGATTAGACTAAAAATGAAGTCTTGCTACCATGTCTGGGCTTGAGCAGCTCAATCCTCAATTTCTTGCCTTGATAGAGTTCAAAATCTTTTACAGTCTTATAGAGGATGGCTTATTTCCAATTCTACAGAATCTTGCCCTTAGTCAAAGCATTGCAAGCCTGTTGCTATTTCCATAACAAATGTTAGAAGAGATACTCTTTAGTTCCACCAGTTCAGACCCTTATAGCTAAGACTGCCCATTTTATGTCGATGGAGATTAATCACCTACATTTCCTTTGTATACCATTTTTAAGGAGGGGGTTACATTCATACTGTTTTTTCTATTGAGAACCCCTACTTTAGGGCAGCCTCTATGCAGGATACGGTTCCACAATCTTAAATTCAGCAACTTGAGGATTGTTTTCTGACCTCTTTACCTTTTACCTCCTCTTACATTCATATCACATACCTCCTACCATGACAGGCTCTTGAGCCTTGTATTGACAACCTGAAGACTTTCTTGAACCAAAGAAGAAACTAGTTTCTGCAATTTCAGAAATAGCTTAGTACTTTTGAAGTTAATGGATTCTTAGTCACTCTATCTAGTTTTTGAAACTGCCGACTGACAGGAACAATTTCCCATTTTCACTGTGAAATAAAATGACAGAGGCAGTTTGTGACTATCCATCTTCCAAACTGGCATGAATTACATCTGCGTACCTGACAACATGCCACTTATGTGGGTAGCCAAGATTATCAAATTTTATAGTCACTGTCACAAACAAATATTTTAATGATGCTTTATTTGTTTCTTGAAGCATCTTCATAGCAGGATGATTCTTTGTATTTCTCAAAAGTCATGTAGCTTGTATCAGGTCTCATCTGCAGTACTAGCCATGACATTTGTTCAGCTTTTTCTTCAGATGACAATTCAACAAAGTTACACAAATGTTGATGTTGAACAATATTGGCAGGAATAATTCTAGGGACGTATAAATTTCAATTATACTCCTTCATAGGTCTGTGATAATTCAAGGCGATAAATTTATTTTTTCCTTAATCATTTCAACCCAAGTACGGTGATAATTCCAATAAGATAATTTAAGGCGATAAATTTATTTTTTCCTTAATCATTTCACCCCAAGTATGGTGATAATTCCAATAAGACAATTTAAGGCGATAAATTTATTTTTTCCTTAATCATTTCACCCCAAGTACGGTGATAATTCTAATAAGAAGCATGGTGTTACTGGAAATAGAAGAGAACAAGAAAACAATCTAGTAGTACACTTAATTTTTTATAGTTGAGAGACTAAGGAGGAGAACTTGTTAGGACAACTCTCATGAAAATATTCATAAAAGACAGAGGGAAGCCATGTCATGACAACATGAAAATGACTGATATCAAGATGTCAGGTCAGGATCGGTTACATTAAAATATCAGTTTGGATCCATAATCCAGTATCATGATTATTAATTTGGGTTCATTTATTAGGTTTCCAAATAACCTGTTTTTGAAAAACAATTAGTTCAACAAAAGTAGTCATTGACATTATTTTCAAGTACACCAATAATAGATTCACTTTATTATGCCACAAAATTAATGCATTGTTGCAAGCAATTATGGTTCCACCCAAATCAACCAACACTTCATTAGCTTACTTTATTAATGCCCATTGTAAAATCCAGTATTAATTATAAAAATTAAAATCAGATATTAATTAAAGGTTTCTAAATTAATAAAAAAATGAATGCAAAAAAAATCAATATTAAACATGTGTTTCTAAAGAAACATTTTTTGTTCTTTTTTTTCAAACTTATCATTGTCTCAAAAAATAGTACAACACACACACACATGCACACTCTCTTGTTTTGTTTTTTAAGGTGCCAGACAAAAGAATGTGAATATCTTATGGTACTTTTAAATAAATTTCCTTGGAGAATATAACAGTCTGTAGAAAGGCAGCAGTTATGTTAATTGACTGCAACTCCCATGACATTGCAGCAACCATTAAAAATTCTGACCATAAATATTCTCGATTACAGATGGGAGAATCTTAACTTTGCTTACGTCATCTTCAAAACCTCACATCCCTAAGCATGCTTTAACTTTTCTTCTTCCACTTGTAATTATCTGCTGTAAAGACATTATTTTCTAATTTTCAATAAGTTTGATCCTCACTGGGTGCTCTATACTCACAGCCTTGTGCCATACCTAAGCTCAATTGTTTCATTCCAAAGGTAGGGACATGATGATTTTATTTATTGCATTTTGGTGTGTTATTTACTAAGTACTTTTTTTTTTTGCACAAGGCTTACAAGTGAGGTACCCAGTGATAATGAACCTCACTACTAATATTATATACATTTAGCTTGCAGACAATTACACAATATGTCCTTGCATTTAGATGTTATTTATTAACCGTAGCTTAGTTTTGGCACAGGGTCACAAGTATGAGATATCTGGTACGGATCACATCTAATGTTATATATATTCAGCTTGATAACCTTTAAATGCAAGGATATCCTTGTTTTATTTGCTAAACATGGAACAAGATCACAGATGCCAGGCACCCAGTGGGGATCAGATTCCTAATGATTTATAAATACTGCTTGTAGACTCTTATACCAAAATGAGAAACCCATTTGTTAGGCAGCAGAGTATTTTTATATTTTTTTGTTAAGTCATTTCACCACAAGCAAGCTCAGGACCACGACCCACTAATGTGCAGGAGGTTACGGTGAGAGAAGAAACAGGGGACAGGGAGGGTCAAAGAAAGGATAAAAGATGGATGGTATTCAAGGAGGTAGAAGATGGCTATTGACATTATATTTAAACTTTGGATATTGTAGTTATCAAGGAAGCAAGTAAATGGAAGGGAATTCTACGAGCAGGAAGTGCAAGAAAAGAAACTGTTAGAATAGAAGAGGTGGTTATATTTAACTATTTCAACAATAAAAGGGTGGGACCTAGATGTCAGTCTAAAAGTTAATGTAGAAATTTATATTGCAGAGACATAAAAATACTTATGTTGGTACATGGCAAGCTCACTGGAAGTCAGTGACTCTTGTTTTTACTAGATTATTTATTTAGGAGATGGGCATTTCAAATTCCAATCCTGATGATTTTTAATGACAGGATGTATTAACCTTTGTATTGTCTTTTGAATAACTTTGTTTAATAGGTGTGTAAAGTGCAGTGCAAATATTACACACATTAAATCTTATGTACAAGAGATTTTTTGATCCATTTCCCCCTGTTCTTCTACCTCATTCATTCAGCTAAGTGCTGCCATACATGATACACGCTTTGGACGATCATGTCTCAAAAGAGACATGACTGACTGGGCAGAAGATTATCCCGCAGTAGGTTGCCATTGCTTTCTGCAGCAGACTGGTTGCCAGCCAAGGCTATAGAACCCAATCTGTCCTATTATTTAATCCATAACTGGAGGGAAGAGACAAGTTAATACCTTTCCCAAGGGTATTTGTGCATAAGCGAATGCAAGGACCTCATACACTACATTTCATTTGTCGATTACATGTAAATCTCACTTGGAACCTAAGTCATCTTTGTAGACATGTCAGGTCTGAATAATAATGATTTATTGTGATAACTAGTCATTTGCCAGCATATATATATATATATATATATATATATATATATATATATATCTGGAACAACTTCTCTTTTGTTTTCTTCTTATCAGTGACTAAATTGACATCTGCATTAACAAGTTGCTGCTTTGTCTCTGAAATGGCAGAAGTCTCAGCATGTGCTTTTTTCCTATTGGTTTCAAAAGTCCTGACTCCCTAACCATGAAAAGGACAACCACTTCTCTGAATGAAATTGACAAAAATAGTCTTTGCAGCTCTGTTCCCATGTTTCAAGCTAACCCATTTTAGCTTTATAGGATGGGTGGTAATCAAGTAATTTTTTTTCTCCACCTCTTCCTCAGTTTAGTAAATGAACCACTGTATTTACTCTCCAGATTTTTTTCTACTTCCTAAACAAATAACATTCAGCCCAAAACTGTAAATTGAAACCTTATTCTTGTTTACTTCCCCCAAGACATATCCTTTTTTTTCTGTCTTATCTTAAATATTTTACTTATTTTGTAAGAGAATGAATTATATCATCTTGTTTTCTTAAAATTCTGAACAGATCTTATAATGACTGGCACATTGAGAAAATGATGCTGAACTGAAATATTAAAATTATGTGTGTTGATGTAGGTGTGTGAGTATGCTTGAGATTGGAAGTCTGTTTAAGTAATTACAATAGTGATCAGTCTAGATATGTCCCAAAATATGTTAAATTCATTTGATGACCTGTCCCTTTCATTCCCCAAAAAAGACCAAGAAATATATTTGACTTATGATGTTAATCAACGGTAAAAATGAAATGAATTAGATAAAAAAATATTCCAGTAGTTACCTAATGAAACTTTCACTTATTAATGTAAGTTTTCCTCTTCTCCCCGAAAATTTTAGTTTTTAACAAAGTTTTAAAAACGTTCAGTATTTGGGTCAACTTGGATATTCAACTGACTCACCATTTCTTCTCGAGACCATGACTTTTCAGGATATGGGTGATCATGGCTCTTCACCACTTCCTGACTTATGAAGCTCTTAGTAAGGTTTGTCCTTTTGCTATCTTAATTCCTGTTCTGCCAATTATTGACGCAAACTGGTTAAGTAGGCGATATGTTTGTTTCCATAGTTTCTTCTGGCCTTCAGTCTGTCCTGTGAGGATGAAATTTTACTATAAGTATCCTTTTTGTTTCCATTTTCTCTAAAGTTTTGTTGTTACTCAAATGTTCTTTTCATGGTATTCTCAGCATCCTTCTGTAGAATCTTATTCACTGCCATAGATATGTATTCAAACAGGGCCGTAGCTGATGCTAAAAAAAATCACTGAGCACAGAAAAAATTGCCCGGATCAATTAGTTGACAATATGATTACGTCATCAGTGTCATCCGTTTCCAGAAACTATGATTTTTGCAGATAAACAAACAGATTTTTACTGCGTTCATTCGGATGGTTTCTTTGTTTTTCTTTCTTTCTTGTGAATTGTTTAGTTTGATTTCTGGCGAAGACATTTTTCCTTGCACGGATCAGCCCGGACCTGTGTCCAGTGTGCCCGGTAGTCAGATACAGCCATGTATGCAACCAGTGCAGTGATAACATGCCATTGCCAGGTGGAGGGTATCCCAGATGGAATCCAATGGTTAGAGTGGAGGAATATCCAAATGGAGTCAATGATCATGTATCTTTGAGCAAGGTGAATCTTCAAGTTGAAGGACATTAGTTTGACTGGGAGAGGGATGGGCTCTGACAGGTCTGTTTGCCCAAGACATGCTATGCATAAATGAAGACCTTTCCACTTTTCAATCCCTTTTACCATACTCGGTTATGGGACTGAAGATGATTTATTCATGCAATGTCAAGAGAAAACTAAATTCAAAACCATTGTTTTCATTTTTCACATTAAGTGCCTATATTCATTCAAAGTATAGGCAATCATGTCTTTTCACCCTTCCCTTTTATATCTGTAAATTCTACATTATTATGATTATTCTTGAAGATAGTGATTTTCTATTAGTTTCTTCAGTCTTGAAATTTATCATCCTAGAATGTTTGCCAACTAAGGCTAAAATATAATTTGCTCTGCTGTTTAACCCATAGCTGGAAGGAGAAGAGATGTATACATGTTTTTGATTTGAGTGTAAAATATACACAAACTATCTCAGCTGGAATTTGAACTCTGCTTGCCAATTTCATATTTTCATGGAGTTATTAATCCTTTGCTCACCTCCTGTCCAGCAAACCTCTTTTTTTTTTTTTTTTTTTGTGCTCTCCTTATACAGTGTGCGATGAGTAAATTGTCGAAATTTTCTATTTTTAATTTTGTCCACTGCACAGTATAGTAGGATCAGTTGGGCTCCACCTGGCACCATGACACAATTAACTTTGTCAGAAATTTGGAAACAGCATACTCTACTGCTTGCCATTCATGGCAAAAGCTCCAATACAAACGTTTCAGAATGTCTGGGTGTCAATTTAAGGACAGTGCAGAGGATTCAGAGTTTGTTGAATTTAATGGTGATTAGCAAAACTCTGATTTTTTTTTTTTTTCTGATAAGGACTCCCAAATTTTTTGGTGAGGTCTCAGATTCAACATGGATACCTACATCAAATGCCTTCAGGAAGTAGTGCTACTCTTGGTCAAAATGGTTGCTGCTAGAAGACCCTATGTCTCTGCACCATGCCATACAAACAAGAGAACTCAATCATGTCTGTCAGACAATTTCTGCAATTACATCACCCCTTAAATCTGGCTACCTAATTCCCCAGACTGCAACCCCCTTGATTATGTATGGGGCACAATTGAGTGAGAGATCAAGAAAACTTCTCGTAACACCAAAGATTAACTGAAGATAAGGATTAGGGCAGCACTCCCCTGCTTAAACAAGGAGACTATCGAGAAGAGTTGCAGGAGATTACAAAGTCATCTTGAGGCTGTCATTGAAGCCATTGGTGATTTCATTGAATAAATTTATTCCTTAGTATTTTTAAAGATGCTTTTATGTAATTTTGGTAAATATATCTTAAAATTAGATGTCAGTGTTATTTTCATTTTTGTGTAATTTAGACAAGTACATTTATCACACCCCCTGTAAATATACAAGGTTTTCTTTTATATGCCATGTTTTTTTCTGGAGATGGCCTATCCTGGTTCTCTATAACTTTTGTTACTCTAACTTTTAACACTTTACAATCTCTTTGTTTTTGCTCTTAAAATTTGCTCAGTTATTAAGTTATTCTGTATATCCTCTTTTCTTTTGCTTTCAATATGTCCCGTGTTAAATCTCTTCATTATGTGTACCATACATTTCGACTGTCTCTTTCTGTTAGCATCAGTTTCCTTGGAGTTAAATTGTATTCCTAGAATTCATCAATAGAACCTCATCTGTCACTGCAAGACTCTTCTTAATTTTTGAGAAAATTATCCCACATTCTCTAAGACATAAACTGTGTCTAGAGATTATATGCAAGTTATGAATTGGTATAAAGAGTTGCGTCTTTAATGTTAAAAGTCCCATTATGATGTTGTTTAGATTCTACTCAATATTATTAACTTAGATATATAGTGATAGAGAAAACTATTGTTTTTGGTTGGAAAAAATTTTACTAAGTTAACAAAACAGACTAATTTGACTGTTAGTAGTTTATTTGCAACTATTACATTATTATACCTTGTAAAATTAGTGTAAAAAAATATGAAAAGATTTTAGAACAAATTCATCAATTTCTTAAAGGAAAAACATTAAAAAAAAATTTATTTTAAAAATAAGATATATTAACAAAAAATAAGAACCACCTAAAATTTATTTCAGAAATGCTCCTATTGTCAAAATCTGATGTTAAATTTGCAACTTTAGCAGCTGGTAAGTTGTTTGCAGCAACTTTAACTGCCTCCCAAAGATCATACTTGCTGTTGAATTGCCTTCCATTAGAATAAATATCTCTCTTAAAGATGCTCTAGAGGTTCTCAATGGGATTCAAGTATTTGAAGGCCAGTCCATAAAAGAATCTTCAACAAATCCCTTTTCTTTCAACCAGGATTTAGTAAACTTTGATGCATGACTTGGTGCATTATCTTGCATAAAAATCATAGATTTACGCTTGGCTAAAGACTGGTTATCAAGCCATTCAAAGAAATATCGCTCTAGAAAATCACAGTAACTTTTGGAATTCATTTTAACCCCATCTTTCACTTTAAATGGACCCATGAGCTCATTATCAATAATCCCAGCCCATATCATGATCCCACCACCGCCTTGTTGGCGTTTAAAAAATTTTCTTGAGACATGTTGCTTGCAAACCCATCCTCGAGCCCATCGAGGGTGATCCTTGATTCATCTGTAAAAAGCACTTTACTGAAATCAGTTTTCATGTATTTTTTTGCCCACTGCAATCTTCTTTCCTTGTGTTTTTTTTTTGTTAAAATGGGTTTCTTTATTTAATTTTTTTCATTAGCAAACTTCCTTAATGCTTTACACCTTGTTTCCTTTGACACCATAGGAGCTCCAGCGACCTCAAATATGAATGCACTTGATGCATTTGGGTTTCTTATTAATTCTCTTCGGATATATGATAGATCTCGCTTTGTTAAATTCCTGAATTAAGTCTGAGACTTTTTTTCTTTGGTTGAATTCCCAATTGAGATATTTTCTTTATTGTTCGATGATCCCTTTTCAAATCCTTAGAAATTTGAAGCGAAGACTTTCCTTTGCTAATTTCTTTGATTATATAGTTCTTTTCATTCATTGTTAATTCTTTTTTATGAGCCATAATACTAAATTCTACTTCTTGCAAATAATCTTTTGACACTGCAAATTACTATAATTATTGAAAAAATACTAAATATCAATCTGAAATTGAAAATTGTGACTTAATTGCTTTCATGCTTACTCGCTATACATAATAGTACAAATTATTTCATTGGATAACACATATCTATGAATTTTACATATAATATTTGACAATACCTATTTTGCATATAATCTCTAGATGCAGTTCAACTACATAGCAATATAGTTCTTTTTCTTTTGTTTCTATCTCTTAGTTTCTTTCACTATTCCCCTATATACCTTTGAATTTCTGTCACACTTTCCATCTCTCTGTTAATACACTACCCAGATTTCCAAACCTGCAAGGTTTTAATACTCCTAATAGCTATCTTCACACTTTGTTTTCTTGTAGTTAATAGTTAGTCCTTTCTTCTTTTCTTTTTCTACCTTATCAGTTTTCTTTTTGATTCTCTCAAACAACACTGTTGATGGCAATCTTGTTAAGATTCTGTCCCTCAATAATAAATCCCATTAGGTCTCCTAGTACTTTTAAGATTGTCTCACTGTATAGGCTAAATAAATCCAGTGAGGAAATGCATACTTGTTTTACTATTGTAATTTGTTTTTTTGATCTTGATGTATTCCATGAGCTCTTCTCTATCCACACGCAATCTGTTTGTTCCTAGTGAAGTTTACGGATTATTTTAATATTATTCTCAAATTTATATTATGTTTATTCAAAATACTCAATATGGAAAATAAAATGTCAAATAAAATTATTGAAAATATCAACTTTTAAGTATTGCCCCACCCTCAGAATGCCTATACTATAAATACTTAATTTAGTGTCTGGGGCATTTATTTGAAAATTTTAAAGGAAGCCTATTTTGATTAAATTATATTCTTGTCTTTAAACTCCCAGATTCAAATAAGTACCTATTTTCATTTTTCAAATAAATTCATTTAGTCACTCTGGAGTGCTTATTTTAGACTTTATTGGGTAAAGGGTTATTCAAGGAGGAGCACTAAATTGTGCATTTATAGTTTTTATTTTTATTTTTTTGTCAGTGTGAAACTTCAGCTGGAAGTGTATTGTTAAAATGTCAGTGAATGTAGAATGCAGCTGGCAAAGCTAGAATTTTGTTTTGACGATCAGGGTCAAAGAAAAGAAGTCAGTGCCCGAAAAATAACAAAACGCACTTGGGATTTCCAGATGTCAATGAGGACACCGATTTAGTTGGCAGGCAATTTTTGCAGTCAGGACTTGAAGTCAGTCAGGATAGGCAGCCATCTTGCTGCTTACATGCGTGTGCCTACCAGACCTCACACTCCACAGTCAATGTCATCAAAGAGAAACAAATAAAGATATGGTGTATTGTGTTGTGTGCATGTCTGTGATTTTGCAGTGTGAAAAAGCAAGTCACTTTGAGTCCAGATTATGTTTCATTTAACAGCAAGAAGATATTCATTTTGATTGCAGTTTATATTTTCGTCATTTTGAGCATGAAGAAGATACTCAAATTTTGGTTCAAGTTTTGTTCTCCCGTCAAATTGGTTGCAGTTTAATCTTAGTCTTCCCTGAATTGGTATTTGACAATTTCACCCCAAGCCAGGCAATAATTCTAAGATGCAAGGGGTTACTGAATAATAAAGAATATGAGGAACAATACTATTAAGGAGAGAGAACTATAAAAGAAAAATTAAGATGGAAGATAATAACTGACACTGCCCTTAAATTCTTGAAATTTAAATTTGTCCAGTTTATTGCTTCCTAGTCAAACTATAAACAGACTGGTGTGCATAAGAATAACCAATTAAAAACACCTGGCTAATGAAAATAAGTCTTTTTAAAATGGCCCAATTGTCGATTTTTAGTGTTATATACAAAAAATGAATTCTTTTTATGAAATCTATTATTTTAAATATAGTACCTGCTAAGTAGACATACTGTTCTAATTTTTTTTGTTTTTCTTTTTATCGTAGATTTATAAGTTTTACTGAGTTGTTAAATATTCTTTAATCCTAACCAACACAATAAAAAATTAGTTAATCTTTATAAATTCAATAAAGCTAAATTCTGTTATCTTATAAGATGTATTTGAAATATTATCATTTTAAACAATTCCTAAAAAGTGTAGCAATATGAGTCGGCTGAGGTCTTGTTAAATTGAAAACAGCTGGACCTACTGCAAAAATAGGTTCAAAATATTTATTTTCAGTATTGTGAAGTGGGCTTCAACAAGTGGCCCAAGGAAAAGTCACTGAATGAAATTTTTTGTCTTTTCTTTTTTGATGAAGATGACAGGACAGAATCATACTAGCTATAAAACTGACCAGTACCCTCAAAAAGACACAAAGCGACTCTGGTACACAGAGAGAAGCATTGGTAGACTGTCTACCTCCCACCTTCACTTATAACTCAACTCAGATCTCCTGCCAACTATAGTAGTAGATTATGATAAAGATCTGCCTGCTACTACAGTTGGCTCATGGCTTTGTTAATCCTGGGTAATAACTTGGCCAAAAGGTAATTTTTAAGCTACAAGCATTTGACTAGAAGCTGCATCCTGTCAACAAACCTGGTGTTAGGCCTGAGCTGCTGCAACGCAACAAAAACCCAAGATGTGAACTCTGAATTGAAGACGTCAAAATCAAACAAGTTCAGAAATTTAAGTAACTGGGAAGTGTTTTAACAGACGATGGAAAATGGGACACTGAAATTTTCAAATGTACTTTTGAACAGCAAAACAGATGCAACCCAAAAGCTAATTGTTACCATAAATTGTGGCATACAAGTCTACCTCAGAATTTTCAGCTAAAAATCCTGAGTTAAACGTATCTTTACCATATAGACGCTCAAATACACACATATACACACACACATGGGGCACCTCGAGGTGGTGTAATGGTTAGCAAACATGTCTCGCTAGAACCATTACAATTGAGTAGTGAGTTTGATCCTCATTGGGTGTCCCATGCTTTCAGGTTTGTCTCTCACCATATACACAAACATATATGATAGGCTACAAGTGACCAAAAAGTGTTTTTAGGTTTGAAAACTTGATTTATGCACCAAAATTGAAATTGGAAAATTTCATTAGAAATAAATAAGTGTACTGAATTGCTATGCACTAGCAATCCTTCTATATGACATTGAATGTGGAACAAAAAAACTTTGAAGCAACAGAAATGTGATTCTGCAGAAGGATGTTGAGCATAACATGGGTAGAATGCATAAGCAATGAAAGTCTTCAGAAAAATGGAAGCAAAAAGGACATTGATACTTAGAAAGACGCAGCTATAATTTGACATTGAGGAAGGAGGTTATGGAGAATTTGAACTCACAAGTCCTATCGAAGGCAGCAAGAATAGAGGGTATTTGTGAATAGATGGTGGAACACTGTAGTAGATGAAATGTCAAAGACAAATACTAAGAACTACAAGGAGTAGGAAGTTGTGGAGAGCCTACATCTTGAAAGGACACAGCATATGGAGAACACTTGGTATTTAAGGAGTTGCTGTTTATGACATGATTTTGTGAATTATATAAGACACCATAATTTAATGAACCTCTAGTCTAATGGTTAATATTTTCCCATCTTCATCGTTTAACATTCATTTTCATGCTAGCATGGGTTGGACAGGGTTTTCTTGATGGTTCTTTTCTAGGCCACCCACTTCTCTATAAGGCCTGGTTGTAATCTCAACTTCCTTAAATTACCATTGATAAGCTGGATCCATGTTTTACATGGTCTACCTATCCCTCTGTATCCATCAACCTCAACAAACCTATAATTGCTATGTCCATTCTCTCAACATGCTCAAACCATCTAAATCTTTCTTGACACATAGCATCTGTCTGTTATATTGGCAATCCCCAACTTATTTCTTAACTCCTCTGATGATTTTCTATCCTTAAGACTGACATTGCACATCCACTGTACTATTTGCATGTCAGCTTGAGCAATTCTGCTCATATCAGCTTCCTTATACAGCCATGTTTCACTACCATATAACATAACACTTCCAACACAAAATGGATATATTCCTTTCATTCTATAGAAAA